>ML677363.1:8823379-8975368 GCA_007922305.1 Dermatemys mawii
GTTTACAATTAGTAAACAATACAATATTGTATTAGTATTGTATTAGTATTGTATTGTTTACAATTAGTATTGTATTGTTTTTACTAATTGTTTTTACTAATGTTTTTTTTACTAATGTTATATCAGCATATAATCTTCATGCTATATCATTTGCCTAGTGCTTTAATTATGTTTCTACCCATTTTACTGTGACTACTAATACTAGACCTGTCAAAAGAGAACTGAGATATACAGAAGTACCTCTACTGGAATCAAAGAATGTAAATTATAGATTTATAGAAAGATAAAACAGATAAAAGAAACTTAACCACGGAAAAAATCAAGCAGAAAATAGAAAGACAGAAGACAATAGCAAAGATAAAAATATAGAGAAAAAAGATAAAAAATCAATACCATTTCAATTAATGTTGTGAAAGGCATCAAGATACATTTCTTTAATGGTACAAAAACTGGATATTTCCTCTTTTAAACGTGGCCTTATAGATGTTCATGCAGATCAGATTGGCACATTTATGAGAGGGACATTATTCAAAGGAAACAGGAATAGAGAAAATGTTTTGTAAACTGTGATACTGAGGTCACTTCATAGGTATTCATCCTGTCTGTCTCTCTCTCTCTATGTATATATTTATATTTGTGGACTGTAGAATCTCTTCAATATGGGATATAAATTAGAAAATGTAGCAACTCTAATCTTCTTTGGTTTTTATGTATTGTCAGAGCTCACACTGACAATAGTTGCTGGAAAAGTTAATTTATTTTGCGTTCACTTGACTAAACAATCATTCTTGAAGCTATGTAATTTAATTACCTATGTGAAATAGATTTGAAGTATGATTTACTCACTGCTTATTAGCAGGTGCTACAACCCACTGAACAAATATTATGGAGTTGCATTTGGTGGTTACAACTGGATTGAGATAGTCTGTAAAAATATGGTGCTGATGAAGCATCTGAAAGCTTTAAAATGCTTAATTGTTAAACTATGTAAGAAGGAAGTAGTGATCATTTGAGGTAGGACAAGAAACAATATTATATTAACTTCTTATTCAGCCAACACAGGCTTCTCAATGGGAAGGTGGCACAATCAGTTGGTTTACAAGGTTTGATAAGCACTGTGGCCCTGCATGTGTATGCACACAGAACATAATAATTCAAGTGTGGATGAGCTGCAGGACCTACTTTAACACCTATGTCACAATTACAAGAAGATCCCCTCATAACTCTTCTGCGTTCACCCCTTTGGTTACAGGTAGAGCCCTGCCTGGATACAAAATTTATATCAGCGGATGCCCATGGAACTGCAGGACTCTGCTGGGAACCTCAGCAGCAAAAGCTGCACATGTTGGGCTGCCACTCGCAGGAGCCAATGCCCTGTGCAGGCAGCTCCTCTGGCATGGCTGTACCGCTCCCAGCCTTGCCCACTAGGTTGGGCACCAGCTTTCCCGGCAGCTGGGAAATGACTCCTTAGAAGGAGTACTTCAGGAAAGGGTCAGAGGGTTAAAGTGGATCACAAATGAAATATGAGTCAACAGTGTAATACTACTGAAAAAGAAAGTGAACATCATTCTGGCATATATTGGCAGGAGTGTTGTAAGCAAGACATAAGAAGTACTTCTTCCACTCCACTCAGCACTGATAAGACTTCAATTGGAATAGTTTGTCTAGTTCTGTGCATCATGCTTTGGACAATTTAGAGAAAGTCCAGAGGACAGCAAAAAAAAAAAAAAAAAAAAAAAAGGAAAGATTGAAAAAAACCTGAGTTTATTTAACTTGGAGCAGAGAAGACTGAGAAGGTACATGATAAGAATTTTTAAGTACATAAAAGGTTGTTACAGGAGGAGGGAGAAAAATTCTTCATCTTATCCACTGAGGATAGGACAAGAAATAATGGGCTTACATTGCAGCAAGAGAGCTTTAGGTTGGACATCAGGGAAAACTTCCCAACTGTAAAGGAAATTAAGCATAGGAACAGATTATGTTGGGAGGCTATGGAATCTGTGACACTAGCGATTTTTAAGAACAGGTTAAACAAACACCTGTCTTGGATGATATACAACAGTGGTGGGCAACCGGCAGCCTGCACTGCTTCCTGCAGCTCCCGTTGATCGGGAACGGTGAACTGCAGCCACTGGGAGATGTGGATGGCTAGACCTGCAGATGGTCAGTGTAAACAACGTCTCATGGCCCGCCAGCAGATTACCCTGATGGACCATAGATTGCCCACTGCTGATCTAGAAAATAATTAGTCCTGCCTCAGAGCAGGGGATTGGTTTAGATGACCTCTTGAGGTCCTTTTCAGTCCTACATTCCTATGATTCAGATTCTTTTAATGCAGTTCAGCTTGAGGAAATCAAAACCCTGATTCACAAATATTTGCAAGTTTTTATACTGCAGGGGAACATCTTGTCCTGTGATAGTACAGTTCCCTTACACTGCCATATGATGAAAGGAAAATAGAAAGTGTAAGATCAATTATTTAGTTCACCCAGGAATTGGAGCACATTAAATTTTGTGACTCCTAAAATATGCTAAAATAATGGCATATACAAAACACTATATCATTCTAAATGGTAGATGGTATGTCAGAGTGCTGGGAGCTAGCAGGTGACTCAGCACTCTGATCACATAGGCATCAATCAGATCACCTGGATAAGGCTGACTGGGATGTGCAAGCTAATTGGTTGATCAGGCTGGGAGTATGAATGAATCAATTAGTTCTTCAGCTGAGGGGCGTAAGAAAGGCACAGGATGGAAATACTGGGAGAGAGAGTGGGAGCAAGAGTAACAAGGGCTAGCTGAGCCTAGATCGTACAAAGATCACAAGGAAGGGGTACATCTGTTCTTCCTCAGCTCTATGACTAAAGGTGGAAAAGCACTATACATAATAGTGCCTCATGGGACTGTATTGGTGTTGGTGATAGAAATGTAAATAAACCAGATGAAATTATCACTCAATGGAAAGAGTCTAAGGTTGGTGATGGAGCATCTAAAGACTAGGATGGAGCATGCTCTGTTACAGAGGCAAGATAAAATAGCAGATAATTGAATTTTATGAGTTAGTTTTGAGTGTGCTTCTGATAGAAAAATGTGTATTTGGAATTAGTTATTTCTAAGTGCTTTTGTTCTTGAAAATAAAATGCCGCCACATAACCATCCACAGTTACAAGCTAGCTAACTTTTTGTACTTTACTGCTGTAAACAGCCTCCTCCACCCGCTAGCTGAGCATTAACAGTGGCAAAAACTTCACATACTCCCTACAACTCTGTGTGCCTCGTTTGCCTGACAAATTATATCGTGAATAGTCTTTTTACTCCAGTCATGTTAACAGTCACTCCCATGTTTGAATGAAGACATTTGCAAAGAGTAGGATCTTACTCAACTTTATTGTTCTTAAGACAGTATTTGATAGTTTTCACAGAGGGGCCCTGTGGAATATTGCAGAAGCTGTGGGATGCCAGACAAGCTGATCAACATAATGAGGGGTTTATATAATGGCAGTAGATGCTCAGTAAAATCAGATACAGATTTGGTGAGTGGCTTGATATTGTGACTGGATTTAGAGAAGGATGTGATTTATCATCAGTCCTCTTTTTGCATTATCAAAGGCCTGGATGATGAAGCAGGCAACAAAAGGCATTATTGACATTTCAGAATAGGCTGGCTGAAGATGAATTACGTGACCTTGTCTTTGCTGATGACATTGCATTACTAAATATGACACAGAAAGAAATGATTGCCCTTGTCCAGAGGTAGATCAGGAAACAGCCAAAACTGGAGTGAAAATAATTGTGGAGAAAATCAAGATTATGAAGGCAGGAAGCTGAACAACCAATACAAAAATGTATGGGGTTAGAAAAGAAATGGAATAGGGAGAAGAGCTCTCCTATCTGGGGAGTGTGATGGCATTTGAAGGTGGCTCCAATAAAGATATTCATACAAGATTAGGAAAAGCAAACACCACTTTTAGAAGGATGAACAATGTCTGGTCAACGAGAGGTCTCTGCATCAAACAAAGCTCAGACTGTACCCTGTGACTTCACTGAGCATATTACTATGTGAAGCAGAGACTTTGCCAATGACCATGGTTAACAAAAAGAGATTGGAGCCTTCTTGTCACAGATAGCTGAGGAAGATATTACAGCACGGGTGGCTAGGGTAACCAGTCAGCAAATGTGAAAATCGGGACAAGGAGTGGGGGGTAATAGGAGCCTATATAAGAAAAAGACCCCAAAATCGGGACTGTCCCTATAAAATCAGGACATCTGGTCACCCTAGGGGTGGCCAACCTGAGCCTGAGAATGAGCCAGAATTTAGCAATGTAGATTGCCAAAGAGCCACAGTAATATGTTGGCAGCCCCGCATCAGCTCCATCCCCCCACATTCCCAGGGCCTCCTGCCTACCGGCAGCCCTGTCAGTCAGCACCTTCCCCTCCCTCCTCGCACCTCCTGATCAACTGTTTCGTGGCATGCAGACAGATCTGGGGAGGGAGGGGCAAAGGCCTGGCAGGCTCAGGGGAGGGGGCAGGAAGGGGTGAAGTGGGGCATGGCCTGAGTCAGAGCCAGGGGTTGTAGCTCCAGCTCCAGAGTTGGTCCCTATATAAGGAGCCACATATTAACTTCTGAAGAGACACATGTGGCTCCGGAGCTACAGGCTGGCCACCCCATGCTACAGATTGAATGGAAAAAAGGAAATAGGAGTAAGTGGTTTGAGCCGAACAAAGAGAAAAATAGGAAGGCCAAGGAAGAACTGGCAGAAGACAATGGTGGAGGATTATTAAATGCACTAGCATCAGTGGGGAAGTACCACAACTAGCGAGTGACCATAGTCAGTGAAGAAGTGGACTTCCTGATTTGTCAGTGGCACAGGATGAACTACAATTTAAGGTAAGCAGCAAAAAGATATCAAGTCTTCGCAGTAGGATTGGTCTGGAGGAGGGAGGGTGTGTCCTAAATGGTCAGGTTTCTCCCAGGGATATTTTTAGAAAATGCATGCAGTTATGTCATCCCAAAGGCACACGTGCTCCTCACTAGAAGACTTTTGAACACTGTCAGATCAGTTTAGCCATACACAGAAAGAAGGGTGAACTCCACCAGAAGCAGGGATATGCTCCCTCACATCCTCTTCTATGCTAATACTGGCCACGCTGTGAGCTCTTGACCGAATGTGTCTTCTTCCCTGTGTTGCTTGGTCCAATCTCGGAAGGACACAATTATCTCTGTATTTGAGAGTTCTATTCCACACTCCTTTACTTGGGCTCAAGTTCCATTAAATTTGCATAAAGTAGCTCTAAATTCCCAGCTCTCTTAGAAAGGTGATGGATGGCATGCTGTAGTGAGGAGCAGACATCCACAGGGCTGTTGGGCATATGTGAAACCCCACAGTACATCAGCAGCAAAATCAGTCAAGGATGTGAGTCACCAAAAAGACAAAAGGAATAGGAAACAAACAAACAAAAAAGACTTTCCAAGACTCGATGGTTTTCATCCTTGGCTAAACTGGAAATATCACCAAAGGGGAAAATAATCCTGGAAAGAAAGAGAACAGTTTCTGACAAAAGCAGAAGTCAAACAGATCCCTGGCAGAAAAAAAGATGAGCTGGCAGAGTTTAGTAGGGTAATATTTTCAGTCTCTTTGGGGGGACTGTTATCAACCCTGTTTCAAATAGTGTTAGTTGGGAAATGGTCTAAGATACGTTTTTTGTGGAAGTTACTGCAGAATGAATATTGTGCCATAAACATAGGTCACAAAACAGCACTTTAGGTACACTAAAATGGCAGCGGCATTCTATACAAATAAAATAACAAAGAACCACATTACTACCCATGTGATCGTTTAGATAGCCAACCATCCAACCCACTTTACAAATCCCAAATTATACACCTGCTTCAATTAGATATAGCAAAATGCTGCATTCTGGCTGCAATCATGCTGCTTGCCTGTGTTCACCCAGCAAGTCCCACTGGTTAGAAAACCTTAAAAAACTAACAGATTTATTTGGGCATAAGCTTTTGTATGTAGAAAATACCACTTTTTCAGATGTGCACCTGATGAAGTGGGGGTTTTACCCATGACAGCTTATGCCCAAATAAATCTGTTAGTCTTTAAGGTGCCACCGGACTCCTTGTTGTTATTATTGTGGATAGAGACTAACCGAACTACCCCTCTGATACTGGTTAGAGAGGATAAAACATATACACAGATTTTCCAAGGAGATTGAGGGAGTAAGATGGCCAACTGCCAAGGAATCAGAAGTGGTTGTCCAAATCCCTTAATCTTAGTCTAAATAATTTAGTGGAATCTGTTAAATATCTTTGGCTCTTTTCAGACTGTGCCTATGATAGGTTGTTCAGCAGAGGTATCTCAGCTCTAAAAGTTGGAGTTGCTTAATGTTAGGCTTGAAACTGCAAGATGCTGAGCACCTGTTGCAGTCTGCAGGTGACTCTAAACTCCCATTGATTTGGATGAAGAGTCAAGGAACCTGAGCACGTGCAAGGAGTGCTGGGCTCCAAGCAGCAGCACTGGTTAAGCACTGGCTGAGATTTTGTGCTGTACCGCCAGCGCCTCCTCCCCCTCCAGCAGCCTCGGGAGAACTCTAGTTTATGGCAGCCTCCCAAAGCCTATATATGGGCTGCTCTGCAGTTCAGTGCAGGCCAGAATCTCCATAGCAGTGTGTGTTGTAGAGGTTCCCCTACAAGCCCCTATGAAAGGGGTTTCATTGAGCCACTTGGGGTGGCCTTATGCAGGGAAGTTCTCACCTGTCCTGTTGAGGCACAGTTCCAGCCCCATATGACAGCAGAATGCCACAGGGATCAGAGTATAAAACAGACTCTGTCCTGCACTGTATTCATGAATTCTGGATTACACATTTACAAAACGACACCTGAATCTGCGACCCGGTGACATTTCCAGGGGAGGCAAGAGCAGATAATCTCTGTTCTTCTCTGTCCTCTCCCTTAGTCTGTTTAGGGTATGACACCTGATTTCCAAATCAGGGAGGAATTAGATTCCAAAATCTGAGCTGAGCAAAGTGCATTCAATTCAAACCACCTTCCATCAGAAGAGGCACCACTTAAAAGCAGATTATTGCCTCTGGTCTCCTCCCTACTCTCCCCCTTCCCCAGCAAACAGTGAAGAAGTGTTTGTCACTGATAGCTTTATTGCAAAGTATTATTGTACCAAATGAACCAAGCAGAGCATTTATGTTAATTAAATTGACCATAAATTAGGGGCTTCTCTAATGTTTCATTTCACCTTTCTTCTGGGGCTGACTAATTTTAAGTATTTTGGCACTGAAACATACTTAAGCTGAAATGAGTAGGTACCACGGAAAATTAATATTTGTTGTTGAAAAAAAACATTTAGAAAACTATTAATTAGAGGACATTAAGGTAAAAATACATATGGGAAAATGTTTGTTCTTGTTTGTATTTCAGAGGAGATGAAGTGAGCAGTATAAATAATTGAATAGCTTTTGGTTGTAGCATCCACTCCTTTTGTGTCTTTTGATGCACGGGTCTTTGGGTCTGCTAGGATTGCCTCCCCACTCTGAACTCTAGGGTACAGATGTGGGGACCCGCATGAAAAAAGAAATAACCCCCCCAAGCTTATTTTACCAGCTTGGGTTAAAATGTTTTTCCCCAGAACACAACTTCTTCTGTATCTAGACCTGGTACGCTGCCACCACCAAACTTAATTTAGGGTAGTTTGGGACCTTCTTTCCCTTTCCACTAACCCCCCAAACTTTTTCCTTTCCTGGAAAGCTTGAGAGAATAAAAAAACCCAAACCTCGCCTGATCCTGCGAGACGTGCCCGATCCAAAACCAGGATCTTACACAATGGAAAACAAGCAGTCAGCTTCTTAAAAGAAAGATTTTAATAAAGGAAAAAAAGAAAGGAATAAATCCCTTATAACCATCAATAGAACAGCATTTACCATAATCAACAAAAGGATTCAGAAACCAAACCTCTCCCTCGAGGCAACTTTTTTCCACTGTTGATATCTCTGCTCCTGTGACATCATGTTCTGAGATTTCACCGCTTAATCCTGCTTTTATGAGTTTAGCAGTAGTGGAGAGCCTCACAGGCACTGCAGTTTCTGTGTTGCCTTTCACCATTCCCACACAAGGCTTTGCCCCAGACCTGCTCACAAGCAATGTGATCACTGGGAAGTACCAACCACAAACGAGGATTATAAATTGAAACTAATCAGCTCTGTCATTAAACTGTGAAGAGCAATAGATCAAATGGGGTCTAGCACTCTTTGGGTAAAGTCCACACCACCAGATAGGAACATCTGTCTCTACCCCCTCTTAACTTCAGTGGCATTTGGCATTCCTATCCCCTGCTTAGCAAATGAATTTCAGTTTATGGTGACCCCCCACCCACTCAGGGCATACTAAGCAAAATCCTGCTGCCCTTTAATTGTACATAAAGGTAGCCTTTCATTAGCCCTGCATTCAAATAGTAGAGTGATTTGTAACCCATAATCAGCCAAAATAGATAATTTTGGTAAAGCAGTTCCAAAGTCTGCTAGGCACCTAGGCAAAGTAGGCATAGCTGTGCAAATTCCCCGCCCCCGCCCCCTGGTCATCTAGATGTCAGGGAAGAGCTCATTCAGACCCTGATCACAAATATAATCATAGCATATAATAAACCTCAATCATTTTTTATCCCTTTAAATTGCCTGGGGATGGGCAGTGTAAATACTTTTCACTTAGACGCCTTGTTGTTCGATAAATTTTCCAAACCTCGCTGTAAGTATATGAAGGGTTACCTTGGAACTTGTTTAATTCCAGCTCACCTTGATGAACAGGAAGGTTAACACAGAACAGAGTGTTCTTTTTAGTTCCTTTGTAATTAATAGAATTTTACAAAGTCCTAATGAAATATATAATTGAATTACATTGATGATTAATTTTAATTTAATTTTGTTTGCAACACATTGTTTTTTTAATAATACACTTCCCTACTTAATAAAGTAGAATGGCAATAACAGCAGACAATATAAGAAATATTATTTATCTAGAGGGGCTTCATCCATTGATATGGATTTTAATGACTTATAATTCACCTTGCAGACATTGAGTAACTAATGGGAGTTAAAATTAAGGCACTTCTAGAGCACATTAGGAAACGCTTTATTAAATGGGAAATAAATATATGTGGACAAGTTATAATTCTTAGTCAGACATCTTTAGGTTATTTCCCAAAGAATGATTAATCTGCATTTTCAAACAGGCAACCCATACTTAATTTTCCAGTTCTGAGCACCAGTAAAGTAGAAATTATATATCATAATACGTAACAAAAAATTCTTGCAGTTCAGTGGTTTGCCAATTGTATATTTAAATTCAGCTAAAAAAGCAGATTCTTAACAGTCAAAACAGGCCTTCCTTAAGGCTCTTTATATTGTTAGTTCTACTTATTATTCAAGCCTTATTGATCTGAATTGAGTTATGCAAACATATTGTGTATACTCTTGAAGGTATAATACAGAATTACTAGTATAATTCACAGTACAGTTACTCAGTGCTTTAAAATTAGGGGGGAAATAATTTACAAACTGTTGTAAGAACAATGTGCATTTATAGAATTACCACTTGGCTAGGGTGACCACAAGGCAAGTGTGAAAAATCGGGACAGGATGGGGGGTAATAGGTGCCTATATAAGAAAAAGTCCCACAATCAGGACTGTCCCTATAAAATCAGGACATCTGGTCACCCTGTCACCACCATATTTATTTATGACATATGAATTGGATACTGATGAGTTTTCATGCAGATTGGCTGCTTTCTGGCATAACTGAAAAGACACACTCATCCAAAGACAGGTCCAAAGCTGATGTTATTGGAAGGACAGTAGAAAGGGAAGGCCTGGGAACTAGACATTTCCTGTCCAGGGCCATTCTTTAGATGTCTCAGATATGAGTTTGGCAAGACAATAATTGCATGTTAACTGATGTTGGAGGGTCAGACAAAAGGACAAACGTGATGTTTCCACTTCACTTTTGGCCTTTCACAATCGTGCAGAGAACCACAATATTTGTACCTCAGATGTTATCAAAAACAGTTATTTATTTTTGATACCAGCGTAGCAGACATAAATCCTAAAACATTGCACGAATGTCAGTCTTGGCTTTTAATTCTTCTAAAGTATGGATCTGAAAGAGCACGGTCCCTGATTACAATAAGTAGTGACCCATACAGGATTCCTGGATATCTACTGTTGAGGCCATAGAATATTAGTCTGAGAGAAGACAATAATGAAAAAATATTGTATGAATTGCATCAAAATATAGAAAGAAAAGTGAAATATAGCAAGAGAAGGGAAAGAATGAAGTAAAAATCTGCCTCATGTTAGAGAAAGTTTGCTTTAAAGAAGTATTCTGAATCCACAATTTAATAATAGTTGGGCGGATTCTTATAAGAAATAAAACTAGAAATTTTCTGTGCTCCATAACCAGGGCCAAATTCTGTTCTTTAATATGAGTGTTAAATCTGAAGCAACTCCATTTTCTTCAGCAAAGCTACATTTACACCTGCATAACTAAGAGCAGAATCTGATCCCTATTTTCTCTGGATTTTATCTATCCCACCCCCACCCCATTTTCTTTCTAAAAAGCCAACAGATATGGAAAAGTGAATCTGTTTCTTGAAGTGAAAGTTTGGAGCATGATTTCTTTAGTTTCTCTATTACAGTAACAGAGCAATTGAAATCATTTTTATTTGCATTCTCAGCAAGTTAAAGAGAATATGACCTTGCTTTGTTACTTTTTTAGTCAATTTTTCTTATTGTTCCATTGATTACACTGCTCTACAGCCAAAATGCTTCTGAAATAAATGTAGTCAAACTTTACTGATTCTGGGTCACTGAGAACGAAAATGATGCTTAAAATTGTTGATTGGCTCTAGTTTTCAAGATATGCTATTGGGTCAGTATATACGACCCTTGACATGGGAATGGCGGAGGATAAGTGAGTTATAAGGGGAAGAGATCTCAATTTAAACCAGAAATGACTAAAATACATCTTTGACTGGATCTATGAATAAATCTATCACTGGGTTTGGACAGTACTTGCTTTTTAGGAAAAACAATGAATGATGCAATCTGAAGCTGGTATTGCATCATACATGATATGAATTGCATCATGTTATTCCTAGAAGTCATGGATGATGCAATCATAACGAAGCTTACATCACTCTGATGAACAAATTGCCCTGTATCAGCTCTAGAAATCATACAGTGTCGTGCTCTCTTATTTGTCAGTGTTTGATTTTTCAAAGGAAGACATTTCTGTTTAGCCAAAGTGAGCAGAGATGCCCCATACTTGTGTGCCTCGTACATGAACAGTGCAGATAACTTCTGCTATGTTTGTGGTGAAGTGACTTTTGCATCACAAAAGCGAAGTATAACCACTATGGTTAAGAAAGCCTATCACCTTTATTTTGGCTGCAAAATTGGAGATCAGGACAAGAGGTGGGCCCCACACATATGCTGCAACACTTGTGCAACAAATCTTCGCCAGTGGTTGAACAGGAAAAGGAAATCTATGCCTTTTGCAGTGCCAATGATTTGGAGAGAGCCAACAGATCATACCAGCAATTGTTACTTCTGCATGGTGCCTCCAGTTGGGAAAGGTGTATCAAAGAAGAAAAAGTGGACTGTGCATTAGCCAAACATTCAGCTATACACCCAATGCTGGTTCCTGATGCACCAGAATCATTCTCACTTGAGTCAGACGAGGAAGAGGAAGAGGATGAAACTTCTGGTCCTGAACCATCAATGTCACAGGACCCACATTTTCTCCCATCCTCCTCCTCTGAACCACACCTCATAACACAAGCTGAACTGAATGACCTTGTCAGGGATTTGGAACTACCCAAGAGTAAGGCAGAGCTGTTGGGCTCCAGACTACAGCAGTGGAATCTCCTGGCAGGTGATGTTAGGGTTTCCATGTTCCGTGACCGTCAAAAGGATCTTGTCCCATTCTTCTTCATGGAAGGTGATCTTGTAGCCTGCAACAACATCGATGGTGTGATAGCAGCCCTCAACATCATTCACGATCCAGATGAGTGGAGACTCTTCATTGATTCATCGAAGACGAGTCTTAAAGCTGTTTTGCTGCATAATGACAATGTTTTGCCATCAATTCCAGTTGGTCATGCAGTCCACGTGAAGGAAACCTATGACAACATGAAACAACTTTTGAGGTGCATAAACTATGACCAACATCAGTGGCAGCTGTGTGGCAATTTGAAGGTTGTTGTTCTCTTGCTTGGTTTGCAGACTGGATACCCAAAGTACTGTTGTTTTCTCTGCGAATGGGATAGTCATGCAAGAGATTCCCACTACATCAAGAAAGACTGGCCACTGCGACAGTCATTGGAGCCTGGGAGGAAAAGTGTTCAGCATGCACCACTTGTTGAATCAAGGAAGATTTTGTTACCACCCTTACACATCAAGCTGGGTCTGATGAAGAACTTTTTCAAGGCCATTGACCAAAAACAAGCAGCTTTCAAGTACCTCCGTGGAAAATTTCCAAGGTTAAGTGAAGCTAAGATAAAGGATGGTGTCTTTGTTGGTCCTCAGATTTGTGAACTTCTTCGAGATGATGCATTTGACCATGCACCGTGTGGCAAGGAAAAGACGGCATGGAAAGTGGCAATACATTTTCTCAGAAACAAGTGGCAAGTCCAGTCAGTGGCAATACATTTTCTCAGAAACAACAAGGCAGACAACTACAGGTTGTTGGTGGAAAACCTCCTCAAAGCATACAAAAGCCTTGGTTGCAACATGTCACTAAAGATACATTTTTTGCACTCTCATCTAGATTTTTTTCCACTGAACTGCAGAGCAGTGAGCGATGAGCACGGTGAGCGATTTCACCTGGACATTGCAACAATGGAGAAATGCTATCAGGGCAAATGGAGCCCATCGATGCTTGCAAACTATTGCTGGACAGTGACAAGAGATGCTCCATTTAATGAATACAAGAGACAAGCCAAGAAGCACCAAGTAGACACTGAATAGGACTAAACTATGTACATAATAGCTTTTTGCCTTTTGTTTCATAATACATTTTATTTATATAACCCTTTTGCTGATTTTTAAAGTGTTACATAAACAGGACAGGTGAAATATTATCATGTAAAGCAACCATAAACACATGAAAAGACCTAGGTTTACAATTTATGATTAAAACTCTACTATCTACACAATATACATAGACATAAAATGTAAAAACTTAAATATCTTAGAAACAGTAGCCAATCAGTTGTTTGAATTGTCATATTTGAATTCAGCACATCAAAATACATAGTAAATATCACATTTTATCTCTGAAGCAGACGACTTCTAAAAAATTGTAGACCAGTGTTATGAAAGAAGCATGCATATGCTTATTCAGCACTCCTCACCTGAGGTAACTTGAGTGTAACTGGATCCAAGCATTGTAACAATGGCACTATTATTGTTAATCACTAGATATAGGCCAGTCTATTGTATGCTTTCAGAGATTAATGAAGTTTTCTGTTTAGAATTGACAAAGATGGAAAAATAAAGCCTCCTTTATATATCGGTTTAGACTGACAAACATATGAAGTAATCTTTTGCATAAATGCAAATAGAAATTGAACTTTTATGTTATGCACTGATGTCTCATTTTGAAGAATACAGGCGCAGCCCCAAATTCAGGTTAGTTTGCCTAACCCATTTCTCTCTAGCATTTCAAATATTAACTGTTGTGCTGTGTGTCTATGTTCTGTTAAATAGCTGCCACTTTCCACTCCTGAAGTGACTGCATTTCAGTCGCAAAATGATCCCCATTTAGTCCTTAACTGTGTCTTAGAAATGTTGTGAGACTTAATCACTTGAGAGCCTATGGTTAAAGATGCTCTGAAGGTGCAAAGTATTATTATTGTTTACTGCTATTGCCCATATCTATCTTGCACATACAATTTTAAATTCTAAAGTTTGAGGGTCATAATTAAACCTAAAAATTCAATAACTCAGTATAGTGTGTTGTTCAGTTGTAAAATATCTATATCTGTATACAAAAGGGGTTATAATGTTACATGTTTGTGTTCCTTCTATAAGTATTGTAGTACACTGCTTGATTGTGCATTATTAATGTACATATTTTACACTATGGAACCATAATACTTTGCATTTCTTTGTGTAATATATTTAATTCATAGTATAATTATGTTGATATAGCTAATAAGATGTACTCTATGAATAAGTTTGAGTAGGATAAAGCTGGGTTATGAATAGTTCACTATTGTTCTCAGTCTTAAGGGTGCACAGGCACCTCGAAACATAATAGTGTAATTTATACCAGCAAGATTTTTATGACTTTGCTTTACCGTACCACTTGTAGAACTTGCTGCATAAGCTTACTTGACTGCCAAGTGCTAATATGCTATGCTGAATTGAATATTAGCATTGTAAAGTGTTGCAGTCTATATGTAAAACTTAATATAACAATCAGAAAAAAACCAGTAGTATATGACTGCAAGCATTGTAAAACTTTCCACACTGCTCTAGCTAATACCCTTACTCTTATGAAAAATGATCCGGGGTCTTTATTGACTGCAAGAGATTGGTTCATCCCAGTGGAAAGATGTGATCCCCAGCAATAGCACAGTGATCCCTAGTAATGTGCTAGAGAAAGTTCAATATATTCACTTTTCAACCCTAGTTCCTGTAGAAATGAGTGGTTCCTTTCATAAAATGGAATACATACATTTCAAATCTGAAGACATATGCATAGGACTTGATCTTGAACCACTGAAGTCAATGGGGATTTTGCCATTGACTGGAAAAGCAGCAGAATCAGGCTCTTAGCATGTATCTTTCAGTGTGACTCTGGAGTTTTCATTTTTTGTTTTTAACTGACAATAGAAATTAATCCCGGGTTGATGTTTTTTTTCTTGTCAAGTTTTATCTCAGAGTAAAATCTTATGATCAAATTCTCGCTTCAGTTTGTATGAAACTGTTGTGAATACTAATTCAACCTTAATTTTAGAGGTACTAGTGGGGACATGGTTATAGTACACAGTACTTTGATGCCATGATTTTGCCCCAAACCAAAGTTTAAACAGTAAATGAGGAGTATCAATCAAAGCATGAACAGATGGGAGAATGTCACCCATTGCAAATATTCAATATGTCAGTCCTGGAAAAGTGAGATGTGTATATGTAATAATAATGATGATGATGATTATAGATTCATAGAAATGAGAGATGGGGAATGCTTTTGGCATCCATCCTATCCTCTCATTACTTGACGTTTATACCCTTCATCTATTTGTAAACAGTTATATCTTCTCTTGGCTCTCACCAACACAATGCCTATATATATATATATATATATATATATATATATAAAACAGGGGTCAGCAACCTTTCAGAAGTCGTGTCCCAAGTCTTCATTTATTCACTCTAATTTAAAGTTTCGTGTGCCGGTAATACATTTTAACATTTTTAGAAGGTCTCTTTCTAGAAGTCTATAATATATAACTAAACTATTGTTATATGTAAAGTAAATAAAATGTTTAAGAAGCTTCATTTAAAATTAAATTAAAATGCAAAGCCCCCCAGATCGGTGGGCAGGACCTGGGCACTGTGAGTGCCGCTGAAAATCAGCTCGTGTGCCGCCTTTGGCACCCGTTCCATAGGTTTCCTACCCCTGATATATAATATGGCATGGAGTGTAACTTACATACCTTCTGAGTGTGGTATTCTGTGCCATCTAGTGGCACTGAGACCACTTAGAGATAAAATGAGTCTGCTCTACAGCATTGCCAGTTGGCTGTTAGCTAATGAGGTAGAGTCTCATGCAGTAAGCTCCAGAGGTCCCAGGTTTGATCCCCCTGACAACAATCACATTACAGGAGCACCACTGTAATTGAGATTGCATCATGGCCTCAGTTTAAAGATTGACCTTGCTAAGTCCTCTAAAATTGACATGCTTAGTCAGATGTCTTCTAAATTTGGTGTGCCTCAGGAGAATCGGTCAATGACCCAAATTTGGAGTCATCTGAGCATGACATTCTCTGGATATAAGCCCCTCAAAAGTGTCATTAAAAATTGAGGTCACCACCACCCTATCATCTTGCCTTGTCTGAGCTGGATATCAAACTACTGATGTGACGCGATGCGATGCAGGTCAAATTATCTCAAATCTATCAATTTTTTTTCCTAGGCAGTATATGGTACTCACTAAATCTTTGGGGTACTCACAGAAATAAAATGTTAAGAATATATATATATATATTTTCACTGCACATGTACCAATACAGTAAAATGGCCATTTCTTGGTTTTCAGGAGGGTTTTTTTTTCCCTCAACTCAGCATTCATCCAGGGGATGACATACCACCAAAAAACTTTAACTCTGCATTAATGTAGTGTTTTGCCACTGGGGAAAAAAAATCTTTCTCTCTTCATCTATATCATGGATATCCCTATATGGTCCTCAACTCCTTAGTATCCAAGAGACCTCATATATTCTTAATTATGTGTTTGTAATTACTATTTATATTATAGACAGAATAATGAACATGGAAAAGAAGCTAAAATATAGTATGTTTTTAATAAACCTTCCTTGTGACCAGACAGCTATCCCCCAGATTAGTGTGATGGAGATTTAGTGGTCATGACTGACCCCTGCTGTGCGGAATCAGAGAGAGGACTGCTTAAACAGAACTGTGAACTCAGTGAGGGAGGAGATCAGGAGAGAGAGGACCAAGGGAAGTTCCCTCTCTAGGAAGGTCCTGAAGAAGTCAGGCTGAAAGAGACCTACTAAGAACAGGTTAGGTTCCTGTGGGGAATGGGGTGCTGAGATAGAACCTGTAAGGAGCAGGAAGCTCTCTGAGGCAAGTTGCCAGAATCCTCAGAGATGGGACTTAATGGAGCACGGGTGGGAGGAACCTGCTTGGAGAAAGCAGCCTGGAGAAACTCTGCAGAGCCCAGGAGTAGGGGCCAAGAAACAGAGAATTTAAGTGTAGCCCTAGTGTGGCAGAAGAATTATTAGTTGAGATATTTATTTGGACTTACAACTGGACATTATCCTGGAAGGGGATTGTACTTTTAAGTGACCTGGCAGGAGGGAAGACCCAGGTAGAAATAGGCCATTGTGGGGCCACCAGAAGGCATAAAAAATGAGGCCCACTGCAATGCCATGACCTGATGCCAAGGGGCACTGCTGTAGGGAGAGCAGCAGCATGCGCAATCTCTTTGCCTCAGAAGGCTGCTATGTTGTTGGAGTTTTTTCTATTTAGGATAAATGCATATATTTCATTTTGTGACTTTCTGTGTGACCTTAGAGTTTTCACCCATACCTAGTCAGGGGCAGGCTATGTTCTCAGATGCTGGCTGCTATGAAAAGAAGTGTCACTGGCTTTTTCCCACATAAAAATGGATTGATGATGCTACTTTAAACATTGAGGATGCTTCCAACATTCAGCCAGGTAGGCACATTACGTGCAATAGGATAGAACTAAGCTAAATGCTGGCTCCCAGCTGAACCACTGTAGTCATAAAATGGCTTTCTGAGCTGTCTGAGCTGAAACAAGACAGTGAACCAATACAGCACTGAAATAAATACGTACTCGTCTTTGAAGTTCATGAACTTAAAAACTGAACAGGCTTGGCAGTATTCAAAATGGAAGTTTACCAAATAGCTCAACACCCTGATCATTAAATAAAGGTTTGATCCAAAGCTCACTAAAGTCAGTGGGAATCTTTCTATTGATGTCGGTGGGCTTTGAATCAGGCCCACAGACCCTAAGAATGTATCTTTATTTAAGATAAAGTTGTCCTGATTCAGAACCTAAGGAGCCCCAGTCCTGTGAGTTGCTCAGTTTCTTCTGGAGAGGCACTCCACATCTTCTATTCCCAGCGGTTTCAGTGGGATGGGCAGATGCTTGGCGCCTTGCAGGAAGAGGCCTTTAGTTTTGTCATGTGTCTCTTTCCTAGTGCAGTACAGTGTGTATGGTATTTCTGATCTGAACATGAACTCTTTCCCCATTTCCGTAACTGACAATGTTACGTCAGTGGAAGGTCCTTTTAAACTGTGGGTGCAAGAAAGTAATAAATTACATCAGGAGATGTTGATAATAGGCTTTGGATGATTTAAGAGATAATGTCAGTGGAATAGAATGTTGCAACAAGATAATGGTCTCCCTCTACTAGATAAATGCCAAGGAGATGCTCAGACATTTATTGGAAATAAACATTGAGATGAAGCTGAGACGTTTATTTTTGAAATGGGAGTCATTTATCTTGCAACAGTGCTGTATTCAACTGACTTCATTTCCATTATACCAAATGATTCATGAGGGAAGATGCTGTCATTTGATTTGATGGATATAGGTGCAGTGGAGTGACAATTGCTCTTCGTATAGTCTATGTGCAAAATAGGTGTGTATATATGGTTAGAATAATAGAAATGTTGTGTTTTGATTGTCTGAGATAATCACATTTATTCTGTCCTTTAGCCAACCAGAGATGAGCTAATTTGTAATAGTACAGTAGATTTTAAAAACCTTTGACTTAATGTCAGATTGACTGAAGGTTTTTTCTTTTTAAATTTAAACTCTTGTTGCTTAACAAGGCTAACAAAACAATTAAAATTTTATTTCGCATAATTATAGTGTTTGCTCTAGCAAGTGCTGTAAATTGGCAATAAACCACTGCTGTCAGTTGCTTGTAGCTTGCTCCAAAACTATTCTGGGTGAAATCCTGAACCCCACTGAATTCGGTGGGACTTTTGACACTGAATTCAAGGGGGCCAGGATTTAAGCCTTATGCATAATCTCCATCTAAATTTGACTTTTTTAAATTTTGAACTAAATCTTATAGCTGTTTTAGGTTTATTGGTTATGGGGATGTAATTTTTATTCATTTTGAATGGGGAGAAAGCTTTCTTTGCTTACCAGTAACCAAAAATAGCTGAACAAAGTCTTTAATACTTTCTGTGTGATTAATACTCAGTCAGCACTAGTTACTGGTTATGCTTGGGGGCAAAATATTGAATGAAGGAATGCTATTGAAATCGCTTTTGATCATGTGCTTTAGGAAATCCTACTGAGTTTTATATTGTACATCGGCATTGTCTGACCATGGTACAGCTACTAGTCTCTAATGGAATATGAGGGACCTGAGCCAACATGCAGTTGTTTCCTAACAGACTGAGGCTACTCCTGAAGGACTTTCTCTGGTAATAAGTGCCTTGTTATCACATTACAGAGATTAATGCTCCAATCTTTGCTCATAGGGCAAGTATTATTCTATTGGTAAATTAAAATATCACTGATTTAAAAAATATAACAACATATATTTTAATCAGATATCATGTAAGACTGGGTTCTCCAATTGCAAACCAATTTCAGTAAAGAGATGTCATCTATCATACTACACAAGGTGTACTGTTGCAGTGTTTGACACCACAAGAAATGGGCCCCAATCTTGCAACTGAATGCACGTGGGCATATAGCTATTTCAATGTACAGGCAGGATCAGGAATATATTCAATAACTTTTTCCAAAGGCTTATTCTTTCAGTCCTATTATTTTATTCGGTCTAATTCCATTTGAGGCCTCGGTTTTCTAGAACTTTTCCCTGACAAAGTGGGATGGGGCAGAATGTGTATTTTTTTATACATTAATGTTACCAGTGGTTGTCATATTAATGTCATTATTGTCTTAATGATATTAATGTCACTCAGTGTTCATCCGTGATGTTTCCCATGCATCCGTTGACTGCAATGACATTGATATGACAATCACTGGTGACATTAATATTAAAAGAATACACATTCTGTCCCCATTCCACTTTGTCAGGGAAAATCATTTCTAGAAAACAGGAGTCTCAAATGGAATTGGACAGAATAAAATATATCTGAAAGTAGAAGACTGCCAAAGGCAGGAGGCCTGACAATGAGCTAGAGTAGTGGTTCTCTACCGGGGCCAGGAGCCCCTGCAGAGCTGCAAACAGGTTTTAGGGAGTCTATCAAGCAGAGCCAATGTTAGACTCGCTGGGGCCCTGAACCCTGCCACCTGGGGCTGAAGTTGAAGCCTGGGCACCTTAGTTTTGCAGAGTCCCCTGTGATCTGGGGCCCTGGGCAATAGCCCTGATTGCTACGTCCTAATGCCGGCTCTGGCTCTTATATACAGAAAAAAGTTGTTGTGGCACAGGTGGGCCGTGGAGTTTTTTTAACATATTGGGGGGCCTCAGAAATAAAAGGCTGAGAACCCCTGAGCTAGTGAATCTCAGGAAACAGGAGACTGTTGAAAGACTTTGTGTGTGTTTCTGAGTTCTATTTTTGAAAATTTGCTCTGTTGCCAGTCTGGTGCAGAGTGGATTGAAGAATTTTGGACTGAGATGGCCACTGGAAACTAAGTTTTTAAGAGGACCTTGATGAAAGGGAAATAGAAGCTGGTGGTAGCCATGGTACGTCAGGAGAATATTCTTTAGTCCATTCCCATTTCACTGGAAATCGCAAGCTGAATAGGCTTAAGACAGCTTTGCAGCTTCCTGGTGGTTGTCACACCTCTCCAAGACAGATGGTATGAAATTCCCAGGGGTGGAAGTAAGGTGGTACAAGCTGGTATGGCGTACCAGTAAAAAATGTCTGCCTGAACCTGCACCTACCCCCTTACTTTAACATGTTGCCTCAGCAGTGCTTTAAAGGACCCTACTTAAAGCGCTGCCATGGCAATGCTTTAACATCGCTGCTCTTTTTGTGCCCCACCCCCCATCAGTAGCCCTTCCAGGTCTTTACTGACAGGACCACCGAAGCGGGGGAGGCACAAAAGGGGCAGAGAGGTTAAAGCGCTGCCGCGGCAAAAGGACCGTGTTTAAAGTGCTGCCGTGGCAGTGCTTTAACATCCCTGCCCCTTTTGCCCCCCCTGCCATCAATGGAGACGGGGGAAGGAGCAGCTACCGCAGAGATGGAGCCCAGGGTGGCGCGGGTGAGCTGGAAGGGAGATGCTGACCCCCTCCTAGGCCCGCCCCTCCTGGCGGGGGAGGCAAAGCTGCCCCCTGTACTGGTAAGAAATAAATTTTATTTTCACCCCTGGAAATTCCCAACCAGTATGAGATCCAAGCAGCCTATTTAAAAACAAGATTTATTATCAGAGAGAGAAGAACCAATTAAAACAAAAGTCATTGTATATATCTAGTATGACACTCTGCAAAAGGTCATGTAGAGTGGTTCATCTTGAGTTCTGTTACAGTGAAAAATAATAATAATAATAGCTTACAATTCCAAGTAATTTCCTTCTCTTATTTTCTGTTTGAGCTTTCTGACCCCCTACACTGTCAAAAGTTCAATTCTACTGATTTTCTTGGCATGGCAGCATCTCTAGCTTCAGGTTATTCAGTTTCCATTCCTGACTGGATCCTCCAGTCCTTTTTATTTTAAAGCATATTTTGTATTAAGCATACTGGTCAAGTTTACGTCAGCGTTTCCACCATGTAGCATTTGATAATTGGTAGGGAATTGTAATAGTTTCTGTTCCCCATGGAATGGTGATTTGTCCCCTATATTTTTAAACATTCTCAGATGTCTAGATGTGGCAATATTACTCCAATCTCCTCTCTCAAAATTTAGCATTTCAAATGCCTATTTTGATCATACCTACTTTTCAGTGACTGGATGCTACTTTCCACATCAGTTGTCCCTACCAAAAAGTATTAGACTGAGCCACATTTGGCTTATCCTTATAGCTACAGTATTTGCATTTTTTGTAGAGTTATCTTTTATAAATATCTCTACTCCAAATATGAATTACTTATTAATTAAAATCCATCTGCCACAATAACACAAAGATGTATTTTCCAGCAACAAAAAAGGAAACTTGGGGAATGCCTTCTCTCAATGCTTTTCTAATATTTGTCTCATATATAAAAAAATTACAAATATGAATATGTAAATATAACAAAAACAGATAATTTCGTATTTTATTACACATTTAACAGCATTGCAGACCTGTTTGTGGCAGTTACCTTGCATCTGGGTAGTATAATGTAAAATAAGTATTGATAATATGTGTGAATAATAAGGATTTCTTTGTATATACATTTTAAAATGTACTACCTGAAATTCTGAAATGATATAACATTCTATCATTTGGATATTTGTTTGTTTTGTTTTCTATAACAACCATTTTATATCACCCCCAAGAATTCCAGTATAGTTTGTTTGACTTTTACACATTGCCCAGCCTCTAGTAAATAACTGATTTTTGCTGGTCTCTTGGGCAGCACTTAAAACAGTTTCATTGCATTTAACTTTTTCTGTACCCTTCTATCTTACCACATTATAATTGCTCAGGGTTAGCTTTAACTTAGGCACTGACCTATAGTCACATTCACTTCTCAATACCACATAGTAAAATATTTAAACTAAACTAAAAATAGTTAGACCAATAAGTCGGTTAATGAGTAATGCTGTATGAAATATTGACAATGAAATTTGAATATACCTGAAACTTTCCTGATTTTGAATTTACTTCAAATCTCAGTGCATGTTCTTTTTTCACAAGTTTTCTGTAAGACAGACAAACAATTTAACTAAACCAGTTTCAAGTGAACGTTACCTAGTTATAGTGTTTTGTCAAATTCACTTGTTCTCATGTTTTTGATTAGAAACTAAGTGACATTCAGTGTTGTTCACTTTCAGTTTGAGATGTTAGGTTTAATTAATCTTGGAATTCAAAGAAACAGAAAAAGAGGGAAAGTGATGCAGATCGAAACAAAAGGCAGTATGCATGAACCCTTGAGCAAAGAATCCTCTAGTTATTGGCTCAAGTTTGAAAGCTTTATGCTGACCCTGCAACTAAATCGTAGGAAATGAGCCCACAAACAAGGACTGACCAAAAATGTTTGAGATGCTGAAAGCTTTCTTACCTGTCTGATAAAAAGTTGCTTAACTGCACACAGTCTAGAATTAAAATACACAGTCCAGAAAAAAATACAAACCATGTACTAGACAGGTCTCTTCAGATCCCTAAAAGAGAACAGCTACAAACAAGCAAATTGGTTTACTTTCAGTTTAAGGGTTAGATGCAGCAGGGTGAAAATTTTTCAGCAAATAGTAAATTTGCAAAAAAAATCAGCAAATTTGGGTCAAATTTGGAAAATAGTTTCAGCTGGAAAAAAATAGAGATGTCAAAGTGGAAATCAATGAGGATGGGGTGTCTGCCTCAAGGCAGAGGTAAGTAATTAGACACTAAAGGTGGAATGAATTTGCACTAGAGACTAGGGAAATTGTGAAATGCATAGCTTGGAAAAAGTTCACTTGGGAGCAGGCACGCTCACTACAGCCTTGGCCCATATCAGAACATCTTAGCTTGTGATCCTGGCAGTACATGCTCTTCACATCTGCATGTCATGTGGTTGCATGTAGCTTTAGATGAGGATGACATATTTAAAAGAGATATAAAATTGCACATGCATTTCTGCTTTGTGAGTTGAGAGTGATGGGGGATGGAGAAGGTGGCCCTCTAAAATAGTTGCACATTTGCATTTTTCAGCTAAGGACTTTGTAAATTGTGCATACAGGTCTACTGTGCCACTTAATGATACAGCAAACAAATAAGTTTATAGAAATTACCTTGATGTCCTGTAGTAAAGCATCCATTTCTTAAAAATAATTGTACTAAAGAGTGCTCTATTCAACATCTCACAAAGAAGTCTTTGCAATTTGTAACTGGGTTGGTAGGCAATTTTTTTGAAGAAGCTATTTCTGTAACTTCCATGTAATGTACTGAAGGCAAGACGTCTTTATTGATTAAAGTGATTGTTCAGTGAAAGCATATGGTCTTCTTCCATTCTTTTCCTTCTAATTAATGTATCTGTAAAAGAAAGACAATACTGGAATCTTAGCTAGTATTTGTAATTGTTAAAATCCTAATTAGAGCAGTGTTAACTGCAGTGAGAATAATGCTCTTTTATTATTAGTTCCACAGTTTAGGATCAATTCATCAACTTTCAAGGCATTTACACAGTAATTTCCATGCAACGTGTTTGGAAGTGGATGGGTATAATAACTGATGAACCAACTGCAAGCAGTTATACCAAATCACTATGACAGAGTTCCCAACTCCAAAATGGAGAATAAAAGGACTTTGAGGAAATTAAATCAAATCAGCTAGTTTTCCAACTCATACACTACAAACTTGGGGAAAAAAGGTCTTCATGTGCAGAAAGAAGGTCTACATTACTAGAATCAGATTATTTCGAAGGAGAACCTAATTTTGGGGGGATTTGTTTTGTTTTGGTCTTGTGAGGATGGTAAGGTATAATAATTCTAAGGATGAATTTTGCTGTTTTCTTCCCTTTCAACTCAAAGTTTATTTGGTCAAAGTCTGTTCAGGCTTAAATATCACTGAAATCAACCAAGCAGTGCCTGCTCCTTCAAGGAATAAATTGTGTGCATTGTGGTTAACATGAGAATCTTGTTGTCTGTTAATATTTGTGAACCTTCCTCTTATTCTTCTGTCATAACCCCTGAATGTCAGTAGAGAACACAGGGTTCCCCCCACAGACTGTCATTTTGTAAGATCCATTATTCTAGACTGCAGAGCCACAGAGAAGCAGACAGTATTTTAGTAACCTTCTGCATCAGCAGTTTCATCTCTTGGGTGAATAAAATTGATTTGTTTTCTCTTTGATCGTGAAAATCCAAAGTGTGCCTTTTCTTCCTGAATTGTGCAATGGTGGCACCTGCAGTTATGGGAAAATGTCAAGGAAGTCACTCTTAAGGGCAGACATATCACAGCATCAGAGAAGATTAAATTGACCAGGTTTTGTTGAGTCAATTGTCTCAGATAACAACAAGATGAAGCCAGGCTGTTTTTAGCTAAAATATATCAACAGAAGCTACTTGATAAATGGTAGAGTCTAAAGTCTGCTTTAGAGTTAATGCTGTTACATAACATGGTCAAAAATGTCTCCTCAAGGCTCATTTTGATATTCACCTTCAAATACATAATCACAAAATGGCTCCTGAGAGATGTTTTTTGCCAACTCTATGTTATAAGGGCAAGGAGGCTGGAGGGGGGAAAAGGATGGCTGAAGAATCAAATAAAAGCACACCATTCATAGAAAAAAACCAACCTCATCAGAAAGATTATTTGTCTTGACTGGGCTAACATGAATTATTAAGATCCTTTGTTTGGAAATCCAGATATTATTTAGACTTTATGTGCTCTTCTGAGTTTTCCCCGGCATTTGGATTTGTTGATACTACAGATACCTAACCACTGAAAGCCCGCAGGTCTTATCCTCAGTATTATTCATTTCTGTTGCTTTTGGATGATGTTTTGCTCAAGTCACTTTTGCAAAAACAATTCCACCAGAAAGGTGCTCAGTGTTGATAAAGGCAATAACATAGCTGCATTTTTTCTGAGTAAAACAGAAGAGCATGTGGCGAATTGGAATGCCCCACTACTTGCTTTAATGGGTAAATTCTTTATTCTATTTGTTAACAAATATTTTTGTATAAAATCCTGTCTCCTTTGCATACATCTTCTCTTTGAAAACTGTGACATTAGCTTATAGGTATGAGAGAGATTAAATTCACCTCTAGGCAATGAATAACCTCAACCACCTTGCTTTTTTCTGTAATAGACTGCTACGTTCAGTTTATTATTTTAACAGATCAATAAGTGCATTAATTCTCACAGAAAACTCAGACTCTGCCCGAAGTTAAATGTGCCAGCTTTTTTTTTTTTTTTTAATTAGTTGGGTCTCCCATAAGGTTGGAATTTCTATAGGAAAATTAGACAGGAAAGTAATTCACTAAAAAAAAAAAAAACCCAAATCATGCAGAAAATGCCAATATCAATTTCCTAAACAAGTCATAACTTGAATGCCAAAAATGCTCTTTCTGTCACTAAACTTTAAGTAATGCAAAGGCACTGATCAGGAGGGGACTTTTACATATTGATGATTTAACTTAAAAAATGACTGAGATAAATTGAAACTTTTTGAGATGCATGTAATGATATCTTCCGGTAACCAGGCTGCTCCTTAGAAGAAAGAAATGGTAACAGCAGTTGATATGTAGTATTTTGGGTTTTAAGGTTGCATTAGCAATATGTACTGCAACATAATTGAAGTGCTAGCAACACGATTTTGAAGGCTTCCAGTTTTAGGCTCAAAATAGGGCCAGAGATACATTGCTCTCTTCTATGAGTATGGAATGCAACAACTGTGCTGTTTGGACCCTTAGGAGTGACATCGGGAGAATTCACTTAGCATAACTACACGGTCTTCCAGTGCACCAACTTGGGGACCAGTTTCTCCATAGAAAAAATGAACACATCCTCTTTTGGAGGTCAGCATCGGAATGCAAGATGGGAGTCCGGTGACCTGAATGATTTTGTGTTTGAAAGTAAATGGCTTTAAGGGAAGTTGTCAATGGGAAAAGCAAGGGACACTGGTATAATTCATGAGGAAAAGGAGAACACCACACCCTCAAAACACAACAGCAGTTAAGGAGGGGAGGGTTTCTTATTCCAGGGTCAATTTAAAAAAGTCATTTAAAAGAAGTCACACTGAGCCCATCAATTTCTCCACCAACACCCAGGCAAAAAAATTGCCCCAGACATATACTGTATATATTTTCATTTACTTTCAGCCATAAGCAGAGAATTACAAGTCCCAGAAAGAGAAATACTGCACTGAAGGGCATAGGACACTTAATCATATTGAGGTTAGTTACTTTGGGCCAGATAGCTAAAGATATTTAGGCAACTAATTCTCATTGGTTTCAATGGGAGTTCGGCACTTCATTATTATTTTTTTTTTAATCTGGCCCTTCAGCAGCTTCCACGTAGCTCAGTTTTCATTCCCTGTGGTCAGACCACCTTGTTGTGTTTCGATGGGCTCTCAGAATCTAAGGAAGACTGAACCAGGTGAGTACCTGGATGAGAGACTTCCAAGGAAAAAATAGATACTGCAAGAAGTGATGAGGGTGATTCAGTAAGTGGTTCTGACCCAATGTCCCAGAATGGTGTTAGTGTCTCTAGCAATGGAGAGCCTCCTATCTTTCACACATGACACCTAAAACCAAGGGTCCTGACCATTGTAGGTTATTAAAACACCCATGTCACTTTTTGCAAGTATAGTATGATACAACCCTGAAGTAAGGCCAAGTACTCACTCAGATAATTACATTCTGCTACCTAAATTATTTCTATAATTTCAGTCAGCTCAGGAGTGTGCACAAGACGGGGCAAGCAGGGGCACCAGCCCGGGAAGGGAGGAAATAATAGGGCATCTGGCTGCTGAGCATCTCCTCCCCCTACAGCTGCAGCCTGTTGCTTCTTCCATTCTATTGGAGTCTCATATGTTGCCTCTGCCTCCAGCCCCTCACTCAGCTCAGTGGGCATTTGCAAAGCAGGCAGCAGTGCTGGGACTCCAGCAGCAGGGAAGGAGAAGCAGCAGAAAAGGTACACTGGCAGTACACTGCCCTGCTGCTTCCTCCCTCACCAGGTTGCAGGGATATGGAAAGTGCTGCTGCAAGGGGAGCTGCTGCCTCCTCGCTGCTGCCTGGCATCCCCGCCAGAGTTGTCCGGAGAAATGGGTGGGAGAGTCACAGGAACCTTTCATTTATGCCTCTCCAAAAGTATTCAAATGTAAATTGAAAGGTTTAAATTTAAGTTCCTGCGCACGCCCCTGAATCAGAAAATGTATCTCTGCCCCTTCCAGTCTTGCCCTGTTTTGCATCGAATAGTGGCACGTGTTCCACTCTAGAGGTGACTGCATTTCCATAGGAGGTGAAAGGATTCCTTTATTTTCTACCTTACATGGATATGGTGATGCATAAATCGTTAATGTTTGTGAAGCACACTAGGATCCTCAACTGATGGGTGCTATAGAAAGTATTGCTATTGTGATGGGCAGCAGTCAGACCTCTTATCTAATCAGGGCAGACTCTCTTGGAATTATCATCTGAGGCTTTCAAAAGGCCCCAGTGTTGGTACAACATTTGTTTGTTATATGGTCATTCCCTGGAACCCCAGTCAGTGTTCAGGGCTCCAAGACAGTCAATGTCCCAGAGAGCTTACAGTCTTGAAGCTTGTCTACACAGCAAGTGACTGCATGGTAAGCCAAGTAAATCTACAGCAAACCTGCTTGCTGTGTAGTAACATCCCATGTGGACGATGCTATAGTGAACTGAAACTCCTCAGTGCACTGTAGCCATGTCCACGTGGTATATTACCACACAGAAATGTGGTGTGCTATAGATTCACACCGTGGCTTGCCACAAAGTAATTCATCATGTAGACAAGCCAGCCTATGACTTTCTGTTCTCAATTCTTAGTGGTCTTTGTCTTTTTTTTTCCCTCATGCACACGAGACTAAGGTATTCTGATTTTAGAAAGATATTTTCTCATTTGTATTCAGAGGACTTTGATCCTCTGATACAGAAGATGTATTCTCTTATTCCAGTTAATATTAATATCCTGTACCAAGCACACTGACACACACACACACACACACACACACATATATATATAATATTATATGTTACAAAGTTTCATTGACTTTTTCTCTGGACTCCATTTCCTTCTAATTTTTAGATTCAACATGTCTTTTCCAATTTGTCTTATCAATAAGATTCAAATGATAGCTTCTCCCCTACTGTTATAGAATATTTCTAATGTCATAGAATTATAGAGGTTAGAGATGGAAAAGTTGTAATGGATTGAGGAATATTCACCAAGGTATCATAGGTGTTCCCCTATCACTGAAGTATCCAAGAACCCCCCAATCCTTCCAACCCTCCTAGGAAGTAGTGAGGCATTATTATCCTCATTTTATGAAGTGGGGTAGGTGACTCAAGGTGGCTTAACTCAAGCCACGTGGGAGCAGGAATTGAACTCAGGTCTGCTGAGTCTCAAGCTAAAACCTTAATCATTGGCCCGTCTTTCCTCCTGAGGGTATGTCATGTAGGATTTCATCCATCTTTGTTTTAAATGCTTCAGTCTACAAGGTACTACCACATTTTATGGGAGACTATTCCATAGCACATATATGGCATAACAGGGATATGCATCCCTTAACTCCTCCTTTTCTTCATACAATCTTCAGACATTTGTGGCTAGACTGACCCACCTCACCACATAGAACGGTGTTATAATCTCAAATACATGGACATGTTTTGCAGTGTATCTATATAGTAGATGATTTTATTAAAGTACAAGTCCGATGCTTGCTTCACATCTGAGATCACAGTAGGGTCACTCTTGGTCCAACATTAAAAGGGTAATTCCCAGCAAGGCAACCTGGAAAAATTATTCTGCACTCGCATGTTAAGTTTCCTAGTCTCACTTGTAGAAGAATACTCAGCTGTTGGCCTTCAGTGTAGTGTAAGCTAAATTTCTCCTCTACACGCATGCAGAACTTCCCTGAATATTTACACTGTCTGCCCTGAAGGATGAATATGATCTTCTATGAATTATTTGGTTCATGATTTGAGATAGTATTTTTTTTGTGAACAGTGAATCACAATTTTTTGCAATTATTGTTCCATCAAACAATGCTAACTCTTCTTCGCCATCTCAATATAAAGATCCAGAACTAAGGTCACTAAAGACTATATTCACAAGATGAAGTTGCAATACAGTGACAGTAAGAATTGAAAATTTGCTAAGAGATACAATAAGTTTCCATATGTGTAGGTTTGATATATTATTTTAGGCTTGTGAGTTTGCAAAATAAAATCAGAAATGATAATCTGCCAGTTTCCCATATGAATACATTAAAATAGAATATTAGCATACTGAGGAAAAATCTGAATCTTTTTTTTTTTTAATTGCAAACTGTTTCTATTTCTTTCAGAATGCCAGGAGTTTGATTCATAAGTTCAACACCACCCTACTATACTTGACATGCTTGTCATAACTTTTCAATGTATACTTTTTAAATCTGATTTCATTTTTGTCTCAGTTATTTTGGAATGTGACTGTATAAGTCTGGAGATGATGTTGCTATAATAAGACTACAGGTTTAAAATATACTCAGTTCACATTCTATTCATAAGGAGGCTATATACTTGATCCTGACTTCTGGTGAAGATAAAATTCACCAGAAATGTTATAAAAACTATGATGCAAAATATATCTTTTTTTTATTCTTAATTATATTATAATAGCATTTAGAGTTTAGTTTCTAATTAGTTCAAATTAAGTGATTACACTATAAAACTCAGAATTTATTCTAAGATGGAATTTTTTTTTTTACATTGTAGGAGCAACCATGTTGATAAAAATATATTAGATTATACAGTATTCATTATTTCATGATTTACAAGAGAAAAGTAACATATGCTTGCAAGAGGCAAGAAAACTTAGTTAAGGCCAGCAGCTGTTATGATGCCCTCTCCCATAAGCCTGTTCTCCAGTTTGTTTCCTGCCTTTGAGTGAAGGTGCAAAGAACATCTCCAGTGCAGTGGCTGTTACTTTGTTTTCTGTGGTCCTTAAATACACTAGGATCAAGTGTTCTTAGTATTTTGTCTTTTTGCCGCAGTTTTTAATGTTATCTTCTTCTTCCCCTCTCCCCACCTGGAGTTCACCTTGAAGAAACAGGGAGCATATAACATCTCCCAATTCTAGGACAAAGAGCCATGGAATCTTTAATGACCACTTACTACTATGGCCATGCTTTTACATCTCATCTAAATGACTTCCTTTCAAACAGTCCCATGCCCTATGGGTTATTTAGGGGTGCTAGTCCTCCAGGATTGTCCTGGAGTCTCCAATAACTACAGGTTAATCTTTAATTAAAGATTATATCATGTAATGAAACCTCCAGGAATATGTCAAACCAAAATTGGCAATCCTGTCAATAGCAATGTGTACCATGAAAAGTGTTCTGCTATCTTTGAGCCTGATCCTGAAAACATGGCATGTGAGTAACTGTATGTGCATGAGTAGTTCCACTGATATCAGTGGTACCATTCTTGAGTATATAGGGCCTGATCTAAAGCCAACTGAAGTCCATTGACTTTAAGCTTCAGATCAGTCCTAGAGTTATGTGCCTAAGTGTTTGCAGGATCTGGGCATTATATATATGATGAATGAGTGCATAATAGCATTCTACAAAAGCCTATGCTATGACAAATTTTAGTATTAATTTAATACAGAGGTGATATATCAGACTTTCACCTACAAGTACTACAATGAATGAGGGTGGGACAAGTGATTAATAACAAGCACTGGGTATATCTTTCATAACTGTTGCACCAAGAGTTGGAGACTATGTTGACCAAAAGCAATATTTTCACTTTATTAACATAGTAACACTGGTTTTCATATTACATCAGCTTTGAAACAATTGTGATAATAATGATTGCAATAGTATTGTACTGTTTCCTTGTTTGCATAGTGTACACATATATGCTCTTGGGCAGGGGTAGACAACCTATGGCATGGGTGCCAAAGGTGGCACGCAAGCTGATTTTCAGCAGCACTCGCACTACTTGGGTCCTGGCCACTGATTCAGGGGGCTTTGCATTTTAATTTAATTTTAAGTGAAGCGTCTTAAACATTTTAAAAACCTTATTTACTCTACATATAACAGTAGTTTAGTTATATATTAAAGACTTATAGAAAGAGACCTTCTGAAAATGTTAAAATGTATTACTGGCATGCGAAACCTTAAATTAGAGTGAATAAATGAAGACTAGGCACATAACTTCTGAAAGGTTGCCAACCCCTGTTCTTGATCATGGGACTGCAGCTCTGCAGTGTTGCAGTGGGTGGCTTTCTGGCTCACAATTAAGGATGTGTGTGATAGGTCACTGAGAGCCTAGTGTTTAGTGTACGTGACTTCTGGCACCTTGTCTTTGTCAGGGCAGTAGAGGTGTCTGTTCCTGACCCTAAGCTGTAAATCGCTGGCTTACCACCCACATGTGGGGTGTGGCCCTTAAGTGGGTGAGGTAGAGAGAAACCAGGGCCCTCCCTCTTCACCCTGTCCCAATCTAGAGCCCTCTGGGAAGCAGTGGCAAGGTCCTCCATTTAGCAAGTCTAAGTTTGCTCCCTGTGCTACTTCCTACTCATATGTCCCTTCAGTTTAGTACATGGCCCCTATAGCCAGTTGATCACTTAACAAGAAGAGTCCAAAGGAGAAGGGCACTGCTATTGCTCAAAGGGGAGGGGAGGGTTGAACAGGGCACTGTCTGTGGTTCCTATGCCCCAAGCTGAACCTTCTGTCTCCCTAGAATGGAATTCCTTTCTCCTGCAACCTGTCCACCACCCTTTTCTGGAGCTTCTGAGCTCTTTTTAACCTGCTCCTCCATTTGGAGTATGCTCAGCAGGCCCAGAGGGGCAGGGGTACATGGGCCAGTATTGCTTTTTAACCCCTTTGGACTCAGTGTGGTGTTTGTGTACCCATCATAATGCCCAACACTTGATTTTCCGAGTCTATATTTATATTTTATTTTCCAATTTGATCAAAGCAGAGGAGCTCTATGAGTAGTGCTCTTTATGCAGATCCACCCTGTGCTTCTTGACTTGTCTGGTATGTGCTTCATATTACTTGAGAGATATTGATGTAAACAGTGGTTTTGAATTCATTTCTACATTGGGCTGCACCACATTGACTGTGGACCCCTTATGATTGTAATGTTTCCTGGACTGAGTGCACAGAGGTGTAAGCTATCTGCTGCCTTTACTCTGTTAGTGGGTGGCAAGCCAGCCAGCACAACACCCAGATCACCCAAGAAACATCCTGCTTCAGACAGTCTCCTCCAGTTACTGCTTCTGAATGACTGTTGCTGAATGTAAAGGTGTCCTTGCCTAGTGGAATCTCCATAGTGGCCAGTAGCAGTACCCCAGAGTGAATCTCAGCGTGGGTACAATTGCTTCTGGGGGCACTGGGTCCATGCAAATGGCATTTCTTAGCACTGCAGGGGTGGATTTAGCTGCAGCTTGAATAACAGAATGTCTGTTATAAATTACCTGTATCACACCTGCCTTATGTAAGTGATGTGAAATGCAGTGCACAACTGGCCAGAGAATATTGTCTTTAAAAGGTAAACTGAGCGCAAATCAAAATCTGGTCAAATCAATAATAGCACTCTATTAAACAAGCTACATTATTCAAATGTATACAATTCACAAGTGTGGTATCTATATTCCGTATGACACCAGAGGAAAAAAACAAAGAAACACAAATGAAATATAATTATTTTCTTTGATATCTGTTCAGTGAGATGCCTCCATTTTAAAAATCCCACATACAAATAAAAACAATAGTGTGACATATAAAGGTTCTACATTTCATAAGATTTCCTTTAACTGTATGTAACAGTGTGGCTTGCCCTTGGTTGCCCTGATAGGCTTCACCCTATCTGAGAGGGATGAGGTGATTTTCCCCAATTATAAACAGCTGGAAGCTGCAATGAGGGGGGTAAATGCTTAGGGAGAACAGAGACTGCTAGGAATGAGAAGGCTCTAGCAGAGTTCTGGGATTGGAGACTTAGGATATGTCTACACAGCAATAAAACACCCACGCACAATTGTGGCTGGCCTGAGTCAGATGACCCCGGCTTTTGGGGCGTGGACTGCTTAGCTAAAAACTGCAGCATAGACACTCAGGCTGGAGTGGGAACTGTGTGTGGGGTGGCGGATATCTCAGAGCCCATGCTCCATCCCAAGCCTGAAGTTTCCACTGCTATTTTTAGACCAGCAAGCTTGAGTCAATTGACATCTCTGGGCTCTGGGTCATCAAGCTGAGGATTTTTTATTGCAGTGTAGATGTATCCTAAAGAAAGGCTGGGAATAGCCTGCTAATGAGCAGAGCAGGGCTAGAGTTCAAAACTCTGCAAGCAGGGAAGCCTGGGAGCAGGAAGAGAAATGTTCATCTGTGGACGTTGCTGGGGCTTTGAGTTTTATTGTGAGTTATTTTCCGTGAATAACTCAGATCCCAAGGAGGGGTATTTTGACCTCAGAAAAAAAATGTGGAATCTGTAAGGAGCCCTTTGAGGGACAAATTTGAAGCACCGCAGAGGCACCCAAGCCATGAGGGTTTGCATGGGAAGCAGCCAACCCTGTTACACTGTACACGAAATATTGGTGATGTGATGTGATGTATTTGCACACACAAAATAAAATTGACACTTGAAATCCTCCACTTTCATGCACAGCTTGTGTAACCTCTCTTAAAAGTACTGGTTTTCTTGTGCAATTGCCTGATTTTCAAGAACAAATATGAGTTTTTGCTGTGCAAATGAATCCATTTGTAAATATTGCTGAATTTGATTGAAGCATCCCGTTTGAAAATATAGGCCCCTGTCTATGTGCTAACTCAGTTTACATGGGGCTTTATGTAACTTTCTATAAAAGTGCAAGAGAGGAGTGGGTTAACTATCCTAACTCTTGTGCATGATTAAACTGATTGTCAGATTATAGCTAAGAAGGATTTCTTCCCCTCTAGAATAATGTAGTCAGGATCTTCTTATTTTTAATTTTCCTTTTTCTTCAGCATTGGTCAGTGAACATCTGTTAGGATCAGGCGGGAGTATCCCACACAATCAATTTCTTGTGACATTTGAACCTAATGCATTCTACTTTGTCTTTATTGCTATTCACTTTCTTAAGTTCAGTTTTGCTTTTGTAACCAGTAGATTTCTGCAAAGCTTTTCTTTAAAAAGAAATCTCAACACATAATGGACTACAATGTGCATAAGAACATAAGAATGGCCATATTGGGTCAGACCAAAGGTCCATCTAGCCCAGTATCCTGTCTACCGACATTTGCCAATGCCAGGTGCCCCAGAGGGAGGGAACCTAATAGGTAAGGATCAAATGATCTTTCTCCTGCCATCCATTTTCACCCTCTGACAAACAGAGGCTAGGGACACCATTCCTTACTGATCCTAGCTAATACTCATTAATGATCTTAACCTCCATGAATTTATGTACTTCTCTTTTAAACCCTGTTATAGTCCTAGCCTTCACAACCTCCTCAGGCAAGGAGTTCCACAGGCTGACTGTATGCTTTATTTGTTTTAAATCTGCTGCCCATTAATTTCATTTGGTGCTCCCTAGTTCTTATATTATGGGAACAGGTAAATAATTTTCCTTATTCACTTTCTCCACACCATTCATGATTTTATTTACCTCTATCATATCCCCGCTTAGTCTCTTCTCTTCCAAGCTGAAAAGTACTGGCCTCTTTAATCTCACCTCATATGGGACCCATTCTAAACTGCTAATCATTTTAGTTGCCTTTCTCTGAACCTCTTCTAATATATCCAGTATATCCTTTTCGAGATGAGACCACATCTGTATGCAGTATTCAAGATGTGAGCATACCATGGATTTATATCAGGGCAATAAGATATTCTCTGTCTTATCCTCTATCCCTTTTTTAATGATTGCTAACATCCTGTTTGGTTTTTTTGACTGCTGCTGCACGCTGCATGGACTTCTTCAGAGAACTATCCATGATTACTCCAAGATCTCTTTTCTGATTAGTTGTAGCTAAATTAGCCTCCATCATATTGTATTTATAGTTGGGTTTTTTTTTCCAATGTGCATTACTTTACATTTATCCACATTAAATTTTATTTGCCATTTTGTTGCCCAATCATTTAGTTTTGTGAGTTCTTCATAGACTGTTTTGGTCTTAACTATTTTGAGCAGTTTAGTATCACCTGCAAACTTTGCCACCTCACTGTTTACCCCTTTCTCCAGATCATTTATGAATAAGTTGAAAAGGATTGGTCTTAGGACTGACCCTTGGGGAACACCACTAGTTACTCCCTCTCCATTCTGAAAATTTACCATTTATTCCTACCCTTTGTTCCCTGTTGTGGCAGGGCAGGGGTAAAAACCCCTAGAGTGCCCTGCCTCTGCACAGTAAACCCTGCTTGCAGGCAGGAAGCTCCAGGGCAGAGGCTGGCCCTAGCCACAAGAATGCAGAGCTAAAAGCCCTAGCAAGGGTTACTGCAGGGAGCTCGGCTGGGTTAAAGGGCCACAGCTGCAGCTGGGATGAGGAGGCAGTATAAAAACGCTGCCTCATGATCAGCGGAGTGGGGAAGAAGGGCCTAGGCAGGGAGAGGAAGGCTGAGTTGCGCTCTCCAGGCTGCGAGCCAGGCACCTTAGCGGGCTGAGGGGCCAACAGCCCAGAACTGTGGGGTCACTGTTGTGGGGGTTTGTGGGGTACACAGCTGGTTTCACAAGGGCACTGTTGTAAATAAAGGACACCTGGGGCAGCACTAAGACTGTGTGGAGGCCTTTGTGAGACCAGAGAGACCACAGGGGGCACAGACCCTGTGACACCTGTCTTTTAACCAGGTCTCAAGCCATGAAAGGGTCTTCCCTCTTATCCCATGACAACTTAATTTGTCATGTTAACATAAGAGCCTTTGGTGAGGGACCTTGTCAAAGGCTCTGGAAATCTAAGTACACTATGTCCACTGGATCCCCCTTCTCCACATGTTTGTTGACCCCTTCAAAGAACTCTAATAGATTAGTAAGACATGGTTTCCCTTTACCGAAACCATGTTGACTTTTGCCCAACAGTTTATGTTCTTCTATGTGTCTGACAATTTTATTCTTTACTATTGTTTCAACTAATATGCCAGATACTAACATTAGACTTACTGGTCTGTAATTGCCAGGATCACCTCTAGAGCCCTTTTTAAATATTGGCGTTACATTAACCATCTTCCAGTCATAGGGTACAGAAGCTGATTTAAATTACCAGTTACAAACCATAGTTAATAGTTCCGCAATTTCACATTTGAGTTCTTTCAGAACATGGCAAGCTGACTAGAAGCCAGCTTGCCATGCAGCTTGCAAACGCAAGCCGAGCATTCAGACGCAAGAGCTCAAGGGTAACCGATAATGAATCGCACTCCCTAAATAGCTCAATCAAAAAGCTAAAAACTAAATTTGTGGCTATTGAATCAACTGCTATCATCATCATCAAAATTTAATTGTTCCTTAATTTTATAGAAGACCAGGATAATCAAGTTCAGATTCATAACAGGATTTTGTTTATGCCATTGAGAGAAGGTGTCATGACTTAATATTTGTCAGTGGGATGCTGATGTCTTGCTTTTGGATGTGGCCAGTGGCCCATTCTGAGTTTACGTTCATTTTAAAATTTCTAAGGGTGATGAGCAAAATGATAGGGAAACTCTGGCACCAGCAAAACAATGATAATACAAGAATCTGAACCAAGACACAAACAGAGAAACCTGGAAGCAAGATGAAAATGATACTTTATTACAATCCTTGTACTTTTACTTCATACAGATCACACACTGCAAGCAAAAATGTTTGGGAAAAGACAGGACTCATTTCCTTAATGCACATTCCTGGAAAATGACCTCAATGTAGCAATTTTATTCTGCAGCAAAATTGAAAATACATTGCAAGGAGAAATCATTCTGGCTTTGAGATGCATAGAAGGTTTTGTAAGTACTGTAGATGGAAAATTAGGCCAACAAGACACCAATAGCCTGATATAATGAAACAATAATTTAGAAATCATTGTGTTTTCTTGAACATTAGGCCACATGCCACCTGAATCCACTGCAGGCTACAGAAGAGAGGAGAGGAAAGTGTTTCAGAAAAGCTCCCAAAGAAGTGGTTGTAATAATGGTAGAATATTGACAATTTCTCTGCAGAGCATATAAGCTCCAAAAATCCATAGTTATCTGAATCTTATCTGAAATATTATAAATAACCACTTAGATGTTCACAACTTGGTTGAGAGGTTCCTGGGAAGAGATGATTGGACATTCCATTTCTTGTTATGCAAGAAATTCTGAATTTTTTTAATACAAAAACCTGTAGGAGAACACTTCAACCTCGCTAGAAACACCATAAAAGATTTAAAGGTCAGCATTTTTCAGCAAAAACACTTCAAGACCAGACTGCAAAGAGAAATTGCAGAGATGCAATTCATTTGCAAATTTGATACCATCAATCAAGGATTGAACAAAGATTACGAGTGGCTAGCTAACTACAAAAGCAGCTTCTCTTCTCTCGCTATTCACATCTCCAGTTCAGCAGCTAGAGGAGCACCTTACCCTCCCTGATTAGAGATAACAAGCTGGTTCAGCCTCATTGGACTAATCCTGTTATCTCCAACCTGGTTCTTGCCTACCTATTTATACCTGCCCCTGGATACTTCCACTGCATGCATCCGACGAAGTGGGTATTAGTCCACGAAAGCTTATGCTCTAATACTTTAGTTAGTGTTTAAGGTGCCACGGGACTCTTTGTCACTTCTGAATTATTTTTTGACATTTGTTTCCCTCTCAATTAGGATCAGAAATTCAAAATAGCAAAACTTTTGATTCAGAAAGGTTGAAACATTTCATTTTGACATTTTCAATTAAAACCAAATGTTTTGGCATTTTCATATTTCAGAACATTTTGTTTCAGTTTGTGGTCCCACAGTGAAACATTCAATTTTAGATCAAGTTAACATTAAGTTCTGCATCTACCTTAGCTGCATAGTGCCTCATAGAGCTCTGAGTCTCTTGTGCCCCTCTTCGCCCCATGGACCCTGCTTATGAGGCACAATAGGCAGCTCATCCACAGGGAGAGATCAGTGTCTCATAGGAAATGTAGTTCAGCTGGGGAGCTTGGCACATAGGGGGGAATGGAGTCATACGTGTACTGGAACTACAACTCCGATGAGGCACAATGGCAGCTCAGGCTGGTGCAGAAATTAACGCTGAGCAAAACAAAAATGAAAAATCTGTGAACTAATCATTGTTTATTAAATCCATACATGAGTATTTGATTCTTCATGAATTTAAAATACATACATATTGTTTGCAGGCAACAAACAGTTGTGCAGACTCACAGAGACTTTTGTGGCCCCATGTTATTTTTTGTCAGAGGGATAGCTGTGTTAGTCTGGATCTGCAAAAGCGACAAGGAGTCCTGTGGCACCTTATAGACTAACAGATGTATTAGAGCATAAGCTTTCACGGGTGAACAACCATTTCATCAAATCCATCTGACGAAGTGGGTATTCACCCATGAAAGCTTATGCTCTAATACATCTGTTAGTCTATAAGGTGCCACAGGACTCTTTGTCGCTATGTTATTTTGTGTAGATCAGAATCTGGAGCTGTTCAATAATAGCTTCCATTTGCTTAATTTTTGGAGAAACACAGCCTAGTTTAAGCATTAATCAATATCCCCTTGTTTAAACACAGTGGGCAAAAGTTAGAGGTGACCGACATATCCTTTGGGTGCTAAGCACACAGGAGATTGTTGGTAGATGTTTGGCTGCATGTATGTGTTCTCCCTGGGTGCTGTCCCAGCTCTGTGCAGACAGTTGACACACCAGACCTCGACCGAACTGCCCAATGACCACAGGATCCATTAAGGTACGAAAGCACCCAGTCACATTTATTGTCGATGAAGCACAGTACTAGTATCCTGGAGACTACCAGATCACTAATATGTATATGCCCGTGACAAAGCTCCAAGTTTGTACTTGTGGGTCCTGCGCTTCCTGGCGGATTTAGAGGCCTCAGAAACTCATCTAGGCCTCAGAGTGACCTCCCTTTCTCAGTATAATTGGCAAAAGTCACTGCCTAGTGAGTTACCTTCATCACAGGCCAGTATGGAAGATGGAAAAAGGGGGGAGCCCGGGCCCGCCCTCTACTCCAGGCTCCAGCCCAGGGACCCTAATAGTATCAGCTAAGATGGCTGACCTTTAATCCATGAAACACAATACAATTCCCTGGGCTACTTCCCCACAGCAGTCCCCGCTTCTTCAAACTCCACTTCACCCTTACCTCAGGGCCTCCTTCCTTCTGGATGATATGTTGTCCAACACTCAGTCTCACCAACAGCACAACTTCCTCTCACAGCTCCTGACACCCACAGCCCACCTGACTAACTGGGAGGTTTTTATCTGGTTTCAGCCAGTCCCTGATTGGCTTCAGGTGTCCCAATCAGGCTAGCTGTTTCTACTCCTTTCTAGAAGATTCTTACTTGGCCCCAGGTGTCTTGATTGGCCTGGAATAGCCTTTGTTTGGCTATCCAGGGAACAGGGACCTGCATATCCTGAGACTAATATACCTGCCTTCCAGCACTCTCTTATATCCTTCTGGACTGACTCCATCATAGCCCATAACAATAAATGCAGCTTAGTCAGTGGCAGGGCGTTCCACTGCCTCCTAGGCTGGCCAAAGACACCCCTTTTGAGACTCCATTGTCTACATCAGTACAAACAAGGTATGTATTGGCCCTGTGACGTAGTTAGTTAACACCATCTGATATAGCTGGTTACTACCCATCACCTTGTACATCTCTATGCATCTCACTGTTATCCTGACCTTATCTTTAGGAGAGGTCAGTGTATTCCTGTTACCGTGCGGGAATTTGTGGGTACCATTCTTGGTATGGGGTGTTCTGGTACCACTCTTCTGGAATGTTTGCATGTGTGTTTTGTGCCTAGCACTTCTTAGGAATGTGTGTTTCTGCAATATCAGCCCTGTTCTTGTCAGATTTTGTGAGCATAGCCTGACTCTTGCTCACAACTTATCTTTGTTTTATAGCAGCAAAGTTTTGACCGCTACTTTAGCCCAAGCTTCAGGCCTCATACTAGGCCTCTGATACAAGGGCTTAAGTTTCAGACCCTCTTCCTACTACAGAGGTGTTATAAAGAAATATCTTAATAAGGGAGCTCATAATGCAATTAACGTAGTTGGGAACCAAAATACGAAAGCAGCTTTACCTTTTATCAAAGGAAGATTGTTTTTGAGACTCTAGTAAATGTAAATAGTTTTGATATATATTACATGGCATATTGTTTGTCATACATATCATGATATAAGCTTATGTATGATACATAATCAGTCCTAAACAATATTTTATAGATATATTGTCAAAAGACTGGTACCATTGCCAAAGACATACTGTAGCTTTCAAAATTAAAATGCAAACATTTGTAAATGTGAAATGGAAAAAGTGAAAAGACATCTTCAGTTTTACTGTACTTGATGCAAGACATTTTTTGTTCCAGCCAAAGCTTACTTAACATAGAAAATAAACACTTCAAAGACAACATTCTGAGGTACTTGGTAACTGAACCTTGAATTAATGAGCATCTAAATTACATATCTTGCCATGTAAAACAAATTGGATTTCTTTTCATTAATATCAAGGAAGCAGAAAACAAGTTGAATCCCAAATGAATTAAATGAACATGGTTATTCACCATTCCTTTTCCTCCTATAAACCAGTCTTTATTCAATTAAATAGCTCATAAACATGTACCAATAAAGCCATCAGAACCAGCAACAGCTGGCATCAAAAAGAAGCAGTTTTCAAATAGATCACATACTGTAATTTTCAAACTTTCTGTTACATTAGTCATGGCCACTGTTCTTTTTAAAACCTAATGAAACCAGCCAAGTGGTAGTAATGTTGTTATTCTTGTTAGGGCTTTAAAACATTTTTGTGCAGTCTTTAAAACATAAAAAGTAAGTTTCTTCTTTGTTTATTAAGTCAATTTTGATTCCAGCTTATTCTACTAAGAAAATATTGTAAAATATTAATCACTGAGTGGAATTTTGGGAAAAAAACTAAATTATTTTTTTCTTCTTTCCCCCAGTCATTAAAATTTTATTTCATCTCCTCCTTCTATCTACTTCCAAGGATGTTGGTCAAAATGATAATAATAAAAATGAGTCACAAACATAAGAAAGAAACAAAATTTTCTTTTTCAGAGTTTTCCTTGAGAGAGTAGTTTGAATGGGACTAAAAAAATCTCATAATAAAAAATTACCAGCATTAGTCTCTGTCTGTTTACAGATTTATCTTAATGTGTATCATTGTAGTATCTGAGAAACTACAGTTGCTTTCTAACTCTAATCTCTGCTGAAATGGCCAAATGTATCAGGCTAGGAAACATCAGTGTAGGGTCATCATCAGAGCTTACTTTTTCTTTCTCCTTTGACATGTATGAGCTGAGAGTGAGTTTCCATTCTATAGGAGAGAGGGAACAACCTCTCATTATACGTTCTCATGCCAACATGGCAGACTTGTTGAAGAGTGAACCTTTTTTTTCACGGACATCCAATTTCTTTTCCCTTTTTATTCCTGCATCTTAATGCTTCTGATTTGTTTAGCTAAGACTGCTGATTCTTCTCAGAATCACTAGAAAGTTCTGCTGCTGGATTCCAGGTTCAGTGTAAAGTATTAATGCACTAAAAAAGTCCTATAAGGTACAGCAGAAAAAAGATTTTCCAAAGGAAAGAAAATAGCTTTCCCTTATTTTTAAAATGTGCCGTGTCTGTCTGTCTATCTATCTATCTAATCTTGTACTTTGACCATTTTAAAAGGGAAAGACCACTACTACACAAAACTTTTATTATCTTTTATGGCTTTTGGGTGAAACATATGAAAAATCTATCTAATATGAAAAATCTATCTAATCTAATCTAACCAGAGCAAGGCAGTACTTAATTTGTGCCAGGGCTGAGCCCCAGCACCTCCAGGCCTGGAAGTTCATAGCCCTGGCACCTTTGGACTTGCTGGGTCAGTTATGAAAGTAAAAAAAAAAATTGCTTGAGCCCTGGCGCATCTTTCATTACAAATTAAGCACTGGAGCAAGGCAAGAATCCATCATGTTGTCTCATCAGTGGCCAAATGCCAGCTGTCTTGAAGGCAACTCATGACGCACTTAAGACAAATTGAAGACTTAGCGGATGTGCCGAATGCTTCACTCTAGAATGAGAGTCAAATTGTAAAGAGGGTACGTGTGTGTTCTCTGATTGAAGCTTCCCCACAAGGAGATGCATGACATCAGCCAAAGTAATCCATTTACTGCTTGACCCCCACACAAAAACACCAAAGCCACTAACAATTCTAACCCCATAATAGGGAAGAAATGTGACAGTTCTCTATGAATAAACTGCAAAGTGAAGAAAATAGTGATTACAGGAGCACTTCTGCTGAAAGGTGTGTGAGAGAGATCAGAGAGGAGAAGTTAAGTGAAGCAGAAAAGTATGCAATAAGGATAGTGTGAAAGGAAAGCAAAGTTAGCTGAAGAAGGGTTGAAGGGAGGGGAGAAAAGTGGTCAAAGATACAAAATGGAAAGTTGCTGCAAGAAGGAGAGACAAGCTGGCTGATGTATCAATGTGCTGCTCACGAATAAGGCAATTGATATTAGCTAGCAACTAGAGGCAGAGAAACATCTGTTATAAAATGTATAATTCCTTTGAAATTGTTTCCTTTGTTAGAAAGTAACTGATGGAAGGAAGTATATAGAGCAGCTCTTCAGTACGGCCTTGGATTGAGAACTTCTTACACTTATATAATAAAATGGTCAATCCTACTGAGTATTGTCATTGTATTTTCCTTGCTGAGGAGACTGGAAAAGAAGCCATGGTTGCATGTCTATACTTGTGCCACTCCACAAACTCTGAGGTTGAACATGCTATTCTTGATCCTACTGAAAAGCTGTTTCTTTAGGGCTGTTTGGATAAACCAGAAACTAACCTAAACCTTTTTATCAGGCTCAAAAAATTCAACTGTTTAGTTTTTACTCTCACGTCCCTCTCTAAATTCCATTTTCTTTATTCTTACTTTTCCTATTTTCAGCTACAATTATAGCTTAACTATATCTTATAATATGTGCTCATGTTAGAGTGTGAGTCACCATTCAGAGTGAATTATTATTGTACTTTCTTTTGAGACTTAAAAATCAGAAGTTAATATTATAGAACAGGCATTTTACTTTTTTAAGGGATTATTTTATCTACTGTCTTTGAGTCAGGCTATTTTCTGTTTTATTGTTCTTGTCTCTGCGCTGGTTTAATTTTGAAAGACTATATGATTAATCACTGCAATGTAGAAGTAATTATTTCTTATATGAAATTTAATTTTGTGTTATTTAATATACTTAAAATATTCTGGAAATTGACTCAAGAACATTATGGGGTTCCATGTTTGTGTCCGTCAAGGACTTCCAGAATATATTTGCTTAATATACAAAAAAATTATGCACATTTTTTTTCTCCAGTGGGAGGGAGTCATAACTGCAAGTGCTATCAAGTCAGCCTGGGATGTGAGCTGAGCTGTAATCATTCTGATTCATGCATCATCACCACTAAAAGTGATTCTGCAAGCAGAACTTAACTGACAATTCAGTTGGTTATTCATGAATGGAATCTAGCTCACTCAGCCATAGTGGAATTGGCTCTGCAGAGCTAGCAGAATAAACAGAAGTACAGATGGTTTTTTGTAGCTGTAGCGAGCAGATATAACTTTAAAAGCATGGAGGAGACCATACCCTGCTGGTCTCCCTCATTTCCCACTGACGCCAGTGGAAATTATGAGGGCTCACATCCCCTAGCTGTCCTGACTTAACCCGGTGAGATTTGTTTAGGAAGAAGAGGGAACATTTTTTTAAAGTTGCTTTGACTACATCTACTTGTTAGTATGTCCTACGATACTTAGATGTGGTAACCTGTCTTTAGGTTTTACTTTCAGTGATTTACCTTAAAAAATCTTAGTTATCAAACGTTTTATGACTAGAATATTTAGGAGACTAATTAGGGTTCATGGTTTAAAAATGGTTGTACAGCCTGATCAAATGCTTAGATTATAATACATGAAAAGACTGTCATTGATTTCAGTGGATGTTGGATCCTGGCCTTAATGTAGTTGTATACAGCAGTTTTATTAAATAATTTAACCAATTATCTTTCTAACTTAAAAGAACAAACTAGCTTTTAGTCTTATTGAACTTGTACCAAGGTTACAATCAGCACGGTATGTATTTTAGTGTTTTTCTTTAACCATAATTTGACTTCTGTTATTTGAAATGTCTCACAACTATACACTTTTATATGGCTTGTAAATTCAGAATGGCATTTTTAAGCAATCTGTTATATATGTGAGTACATGTAGAGAACAAGTTTCTTGTGAGCTGGTGTTGGAATAGTGTGAATGAATACTATACTCTATATTTTTTTTATTTTTTTTTAGCATTCACAATAATTTTCTAGTATCTAATTTTCCTCCAGTGGTAATGCAGAACTTGCTTTGTTGTATGAAATTAAAATGCAGCTCATAATTACTCCCTCTTGTTGACTACATTTTTGTGTGCTGCTATAAATCAACATCAACCTATTATAGCATCATGTAAATGGAACCATGGTTAGCTGTAGGCAGTTAATCAAACACAATATGTAGTAGCTGGTTGGAAATGTTCAGATGAAAACCTGCAAGGGTTTTGTTCCCTAGTTTTTATCTTTTTTTCAAAACAAAGATCAAAATCAGTGACTGAAATCTTTAAATAATGGTATGAAATTTACTAAGCCAATTTCTGCTTGTTGTTACTCAGGCACTCAAGATTACACATCTGCAGAAAGATGAGCACTTGAGCAGGGAGTTGTGTGAATATCCATTTTTTTTTGTTTGGTGGCAGAATGAAAAAAAATTAAAAAGTGGCAAGATGTAGGAGACCGAGCTTCATTTTCACCATCTGCCAGATGAGGAGAAGAAATCTGAGCATAAGTCTCCTACCTCTCAGGAGAGTGCTCTAACCACTGAGCTATAGAATCAATCTCACTCTTTCTGTGAGCCAGTGCATATTTATTTATGTTTTGCATACAAAGTGGATCAGCTTCACCAGGAGAGTTTGAGAGTGACTCAAATCAGAATATCCCACAGCCCAGTGGAGAGGGCACTTCTGCAATATGGGAGACCCAAGTTCAAATTGCTTGTCTACATCAGGGAGTGGGGGAGCTTGGACTGGTGTCTTCCACATCCCAAGGGAGTTCCCTAAATCTTGAGCTGAAGGTTATATGGGAGGAACCCTCCTGCTTCTCTCCTTTCACCCAACCATTTGGGAGGACAGGTAGGGGAACATCTATCTTCACCTGCTTTGAGGATCCTGTTGAGGCTTAGGTATAAAGTAGTACCTAGGTGCCCACAGGTCTTTCAGAGCAAAAATGTGAGTGCTGAGGGATTTTCAGGCACCTCCAGAGTTCGATGGCAGCTGAGCAAAGGTTTTTAGGACATCAGTGGCCCCTAAATTTTGACATTAGGTACCTAAAGTGGTGTTTAAGCACCTTAGTCGCTTTGTGGATCTGGGCCTTGTAGCTTGATGCAAAAGTCATTGAATTCAATGGGAGTCTTTCTGTTGACTTCAGTGTGACGTTTGGCTCAGGCCCTTAGGGTCCTAAGAAGTATTGGACTGATGGTTTTTGAGAATGACGTCCTCTTTTTTAATCTACAAAGCCAGACCTAAAAAGGGTAATGGCATTGCAGGTTTTCAATAATCCTCTCCTTGTTGCCTCATTCTTAACTTAAAGGGACAGAAAAGCAGTATCGATGTGGGAGAAGACCATTCTTTGTGGCAAGGCAATCCTTGGCCTCTTTCTGTAGGCTGCATATAGGAGTTCTAGTTGTCAGTGGTGTTTTTTTTTTTTTTATCTGGACATCTATCTGCTTGGAACTGGACAGAGATGAAATAAGGGCATTAATTGGAATCACTATTAAAATATGCCTAACCCAATAACCATGTTAATGTGGAGTTAAGGTTGAGTGCCCATGAATAATATAACATTAAAAACATGTTAGGAATGTTGTAATGATCCCCAAAATAAGTATTATAAACCCAGGAAATTCAGAGTTATCACTCCCCTTGAGAGAAATACAAACATGGTAAGGTAAGAAAAGCTCTGTTAATGCACCCCAACACCCTTAAGTTGCCCAGTAGTAATGCTGTGCAATAAACAGATGATTGTGATCAAGGCATTTGAGTATTTGTGCTCCCAGATTAGAAGAAGCTGATTTTAAAGGTACATTAGATTTTTTTTTTCACATTTTTCCTTTTCTTGGAAAGTGCAATTTTTCATCTTTAATCACAATCCTCTTTAACATGAATGTGTGCCTAACCTCTACATTGACATGTACTTTAGAAAGAAATTACAAATATTCTAGAGCAGCAGAAGTCAAATAATGATTCACTGCTCATAATACATTCACTGTTCACTTGCTCTTTATCTTTATATTCTGAGGAATTTACTTTTCAGTCTACTGATTTAGTATTAGCAAAATAACATAGCTTTACCCATGAGTTTGTGTGTGTGTGTGTGTATGTGTGTGTATGTGTGTGTGTGTAAGATTTCTGTGACTCATGCTACCTGCATTAATAGTTATAAGGACTCATGATATCACCCACAGTGGACAATAAATAAAATGCTTTTAGTAATCTTCTAAGTAGAAAGTGTGAGAAAGATAACTATGGGTATATGTGTGTGTGTGTGTGGGGGGGGGGTGATAATTAGAAATACAATGAGTTCTTAATTTAAGAAATTATGACGTTATTATCTGACAAATATAAATTCCTTCAGTGCAGAGCAAGAAATTCACATTTTTGCATTCAAAACTCTTATCTAGTGTGAGTTACTGAATATGTTCTGCCTCCTTACACTTGGAAGGATCATGTGTTATGACCTATTAAGATATAGCACTGGAATATAGTTCTTCTTCAGGACTTGGTTTAAAATCTGAACTCTTCTCAATCACATTTATTTTCACTTAGACTTACAATAGGTTTCTGTCCTCTGGTTCTAGTCTCCAGGTGGAGTTAAGGTGTAGTTCACTTCCAAGGAAAGTACTAAGAATTTTCTGCCTCCAAAGCAGTTATGGAACATTTCCAGACATTTTGTTTCTACAGCGATGTTGTGTAAGATTATCCAGCACATCCTTAAATGAATGAAAGATTGTTCCCTATATTATATTGTCAACTTTGTGCAGTCTAGTATTGGATGATGCTGAAGCTACTTTAGCTTGGCACATACTCCATTGTCTAAAAAACTTTTCTGATTAAAGAAAATGCTTTCTGATTTGTAGCGTAACTCCATTTGTTAATTTCATCCCATTGCTTTTGACCTACCTCTCAGTTTTTACATTCTTTAAATGTCTAACAAAAAAAGACAGATAGCTGAAAACACAAAATATCCAATTCCATCTTTTTCAGTCAGAGCTAAGATAACCACATTTGATAATCATACACATGCAAGTCATTGTGCATAAATATATTGGTTTGCATACAGGAGGAACCTAGCAGATAACGAAGACATCAGTTATTCCCACCAAAACTGTCTGTTTAAATGTCCGTTAAAAAGGCAGAAAAGGAATAGGAAATGGCCGCAGTAATGGGGTTTACTGTGGCAAATAGAAACAGCAAAAAAGGTGGTAAAAGTTACCTAAGAAAAAATTACTGTAATGTTAGTGATCTAGTAACAGTAGCCAGATCTTAAAATGTTTTGCCATTCCCTTTGATTAAAATATGAATTTGTTCAGGCAATTCAGTTCACTCAAAATGTAACTCAGTCTTCAACTGGTTTGTTAATGTCCAAGCTTGTTGAAGCTCTCCTGAAAAGTATTCATGAGGATTACTCAGCCCTTGTTAAATTTCAAAGCATTCAGCACAAAGTTCCTTGGGTCAACAGCAATCTCCTTGTTTAGAAACACAGTCGCTTCTTGTTACCCCTTCCTTTAGTACAATGCCACAACAACATGTAAAAGATTTACATTCCTATATTTCAAGCAAAGATTACTGTTACAGATTCCTTCTGCATTGTGTCTGGTAAAATCTGTAGGGAATTTGTTGAAAGATGTTGAATAATTATTAATATTAATAGTGACGTATGTTCTCCCAGTTCTTGGAGTCTAATTAAAGTCTTACTCCTTACTCCAAGTTAAATGATCATTTTTTTTCCTGTGGGTTTTTTGGAATACTTCAAAGCATAATTGTATGTTTTGGAACACTGACAGTTTATATATAAAAACAAGAGAACCTAAAAACCAAGCACACAACTGATTTGGGTTCTCATTGTTTGTTTGGCATCTGTTTTATCAAATTTTTATTCTGCAATATTGTAAACACTGATTTATTTGTACATTAACATTAACTGAAAGATGAGAATGAGAGCTGGAAACTGTCTTTAAACTGACCTACCCTAGATGAAATGTACTCTGGACCATCTTCTTAGTTCAGAAAAAATATAGCCTCCAAAGTTTATAGCTGGAATGCCTATAGTGTAGATTGTTCTTAGAGGAAGGTTTAAGCAATGTTTCAATCAAACATTAATTTTCTATGCAGGATAACTTTTATTATAATTTTGAAAAGCTAAGAGCTGCCAAATGGAGGTTAAGGGAAACACATTCCGATCCTGGCATCTCAGTAGTTTTGTTTTTCATATAATATAGTTCAATTTCTTAATAGCTACAAGATGATAATGAAATTAGGAAATTTACATCCTATGTTTTCTATATTTCTTCAGAAGACACCAACCCTTTCTGAAGATTAATGGGCTTGTTACTGAACCTTAGCAATAAAGGTCATTTCTAAAAAAACCCATTAAAAAGCTTGCAAGTGGTTTTATACACAATTTACTGTTTGATCATTAAGGTGCATCCTCTATAAACATTGCCTTCCAAATGACTGTATCATGGATTTCAGTTCAACTGAAGTGTACTCCAACCAGCCCCCTGTGTGCAACATGACCATCTGTAAAGTACAAAGTTCCTTATGTCAGCCATTAGACACTGTAGGCATCAGAGCGACTTTCTTATGCTTGACTTGTAGAATTACTTTCATCAAACCACCAGCTGTAGTTTGATCCCAGATTCCTTCTCTGATTCCTTCTATTTTTACAGACTTTCAACTAAGCTACATTTGTAATGGTCCATCCCTCTTGATAATCTTATTGTTTCCCTGGAACATGATCCCATCATTTTAAATACAGATTAGATGACAGTATTTACAGTATCTGACCAGAGTAGTAAATCTAAGGTTTAACATTTTATTATAGTAAGATGTCCTCTTCCTAATCTTGAAAACTGGCATGAAAAAAACATTTAAAAGAGAAGTGTCTTATGTGAGGCCCAAGAATCCAAAGTTTTCTGGCCTATTCTTTAGCTTTTGACATTTATGCTATTAACTCCAGCAATTGGAAAAATATTGTTTCCATGCAGATTGCTAAGACTTATTCTGATTTGATATAAAGATTAATCTAGAGTTTAAAGCACTGGTCTGGGCTCCAAGAGACCTGGGATCAATTCCTGGCTTTGCTACAACTTGCATATGTGAGCTTGCATAAATTATATAATCTGTCTGTGCCTCAGTGTCCCAGCTAAAATAGAAGTAATAGTGTACTGTATTTGTTTTCTTCCACTGTTTTTCTTAATTGTTGAGATTGTAAATTCTTTAAGGCCATGACTGTGTTGTCGTTCGCAGTCAGTATGTACTGCCTACCACATTGGGGCCCCAACCATGGCAGGGGCTGTTATTGCAGTTTAAATAGTAATAATAGTATTCTGTATATAATCTTCACAAAATACAAATATCAAAATATATTTTCTCTAAAATCTCTTTTAAAATATTTTTTTTTGTTTGTTTCTTGATGTTCAGGGATTTACCTGGCTAATTCTTGATACACCAAAATGAGATTTTACCCCTTGCTCTCAGAGGAATAGTCCTAAAAGCTCACAGGAGTTTCTTAGCAAAGAGTGAGTAAAAATGCCTTGATGGAATTGGCAAATCAAAAAATACATCAAATAAATCTCCTGCTTGCAAATGAGCAGTTATATGATGAGCTGCAGAGAATTCACTGGCTGCAATATATCTTACAATACAGTCTTCTTCATTGATACAAAATAATATGATCTTACTTCTAGAAAAAAAAATATAGACTGAACCACAAATTGAAAATAAAAATAAAACAACCACTAGTTTGCTGTTTTTATTTTCTTTATTTAATGATCTCGGCCAGTCTTCTGTATTGTGTGATGTTATTATAGCAAATAATAGTAATGTTTTTCTCCACCTATTGTATTTGTAAAAGAAGTCTCAGCACAGGAATATTTTGGGATGGAGGGAAAAGACAATGTTGAAATCAGCAAAAAAGACAAAAAAAGCAGGAATTGAATCAAGTTGTTTTCAATTGCTGCAGGTGTCTGACAAGTGGTCTTCATAAAAGTAAATGTGTCATCTACCACATTGAAGTTCTGCCATAGTTGTCCTTGATCTTTCCAACCTCACCTGTTTTATTCCACTCCCTTCACCAACTAAATAACTACCAGGTCTTTTCCACTCAGAACTGGTCACCTACAGTGAATAGTTTAACAAGTTTAACTTTTCATATTTTTCAAAAGGATTTTCTTTTGATTATCCTCCTCCTCCTTAGATTTAGGTGATTTATGTCCCCAGGGTATTTTATCAGATCTTCTTCACCAAATGATATCAAGCTAGAAAAATAGGCTGTTATCCTAGCACTCTTCTTACTCTTGCCTTCTTTCTTCTAATAATAGTTTTAAACAGACATTCCAGATAGGATATGTATATTATGTGGTTGGCACAATGACACATGGCACATACTGTATCCTGAATTATTACAAAGAGAGAAACTAAAAAGGGGGAAAAAACAAAAACATAGTCATGCAAATTAAATACTATGATTATCAATAATTGAAAATAGCATCATTCCGATACTGTAAATATGAAAATAATAGGCCAGGTGCTTAGCCAGTGTAAATCATTAAATCGTGTATCACTTCAGTGAAACCAACTGCAGTTTTCTGAGCCCTAGTATTTTCTCTGGGGAGAATGCATTCTAGTCCCTTTTACATCACTTGCTGGTTCCTGTTGAGATACATGTTCAGTATCACACAGAAAACTATGCTTAAGGCTATCCTGAAAGAGAAGAGAGCAGCACTCAGATTCACTTTTTGTGACCACAGGGAAAGTAAGCAAAGTATAAAATGATGTGTTAGCTAGAGAAACACCTTGCTTTGAAAAAGTTAACCATCAGCTATAAATCCAGAATGCTGAATCTATGGACTATGCCTAGGATGAACTTTGTCCTTCCTAGACTACCTCTCAGCAATATAGTAGTAAATCAGTATTTAAGTCTTCAGGGATTCTTTCATTGCTTGCAACAAAAGTAGAAGTTGGATAAGTGAAAGCCGGAGTACAGTTTTGAAATAACTAGGGCCTGGAAACCTTTAGAAAGTCAGATACCTATGAGAACAGATTTCTGGATAAAATTCTACTAATCACCCCCCTCATCTACTTCTTCATTTGAGTCATTTATAGAATGAAAGAGACTGGAGTATAGGAGGAACCAGGAATACTCTTCCATTGTCTGTGTCCTGTAGACAGAACAGCTTTCTCATTTACACCTGTCAAGGGTTCAGCATAGAAAACCGAGAGATGTTCTCACCATGTTCACATAGCAAGCACGAGCTCCCAATTAATTTACATGACATTCCTTCTTGAGATTTACTAGTTTACCATCAGATTTCACAACTGATACAGATGTTAATCTCCATATCATGCAGCTGTTCATTTCCAATTATATTGCTTACAAACATTACTCTAGATTCTAGAATGAAAAAAAGTACTTATTTTAAATTGAACAAGCACTGGCTCTTGATACCTTTAGGCCCAGTTTAGTTCACACTTGGAGATGGTTTCAAGAACAGATAGCAGCAGCAGGTTTGAAGGAAGGGTACACGTTAAAGATATATCATAGATGTGAAGCCTCACCACCACAACCTTATGCACAGGGATGCTGGACCAATTTCTATAGTGGGGGTGCTGAAAGCCATTGAACCAACTGTAAACCTTGTATAGAATGGAAACCACTTCAAGCCAGGGAGTGTTGCAGCACCCCCGCACACCTTGTTCCAGCACTTATGCCTGCGTGGTAGTTAATAGGGCACTGGATAGTCACTAAGCCACCGGTCAATTGCCATAGCCCTTCCCCTTGCTGGATCACCTAAGAAGAGGGGAAAGTGCTGTTGGTTTTTTTCACCACTTGTATTACTGTTCCTAAAATGTCTAATGATATGTTAATTCTAAAAATGGTGATAAAAGCAATGGAATTACTAACCTGTTGCAACTGAGGCATTACTGCTGGTAGTATTCACCCTGAAGCATCAGAAATCGGAAATTCCTCAATTATCCAGGAAATTGCCAAAAAAAAAAACCCTCCATCAATTTACTGTAAGAAGTTTTGCTTTGTATCTATACATAATGAATATAACCCCCCATCCCATCACTGTGTTATTACAATATCTGATTAATTATATTGGAAGTAGTTCTTTAAAACAAGATGACAAAATCTGTATTCTTGCAAACAAAATAAGAAAGCTGTTGAGGAGAACACAATAATCATCTCTTTATGTAGTCATTGTTGTGTATTCTAATCTCCATTGTTTTCGCAATGAGTTGGGAATAGTTATCTTTCGATTAATTACCACTATTACCAGCTGTTGTTCTTAGACACTGGGAGGCAGATTTTCAATGGGTGTAAATAAATACAGTACCACTGAGCTTAATAGAGCTATGCTGATTTACACCAGCTGAGGATCTGGCCCCTAGATTTTGAAGTTTTACTAGACTGTGTAAGCTTCTGCTGGATATTAAATTCCCTCTTTTGGCTTCATCTCATACATACAAATTTTTTTTTTCTGGTGGAACTGTGAAGTACATACCAATACCACTTTTTAATTTTTATTTTCTTGTGATTTTTTAAAAATTTAATCCTTGTGTCATCCATCCTCATTCTTCCCTCTCCAGAACTAAATTGTCACCAGTTTTGGTTAGATTGTTAGCATGTTCTGTCACATAAGACAATATGGGAAATACTGTAGGCTGAATTCTGAACCATCATACAAGGGCCAGTGCTTTGGATAAAAGGGCTATTTTAAGGTGCTCTAGAGTAGAGTAATTTAGGGGTCAAGTGTTAGTGCAAACCTACAGCATATTAATAGAATAACCTTAATAATCAGAAAAGTAAGTCTCCTGTTTTTCAGTGAGGTTGTAGTCAGAAAAATACTATATTAAAATATCCATCTTATTTTCCCGCATATCCATTCCTATCTATTTACTTTACTGGCAAAACAAATCTCTGATACTACTTGAGCAGTCTCAGTTAGATCAAGGAGGCTCATGTGTCCTAACTTCAAGACTGAGTTCCAGGTATTAACAATGGAAAGAGCCACATACCTAAAACAACCATAAGGTAGTGAGCTGGCTTCTGTTCCCCTTCATGTATCTCTATCAAAACCAACTGCAGAATTCTTTGTGCTGGAGATCATGTTAGAAACAAAAGAACACAGATTGATTTTCAGGTCACAAGTTGAGTTTCTGGTATTACCAGTTTCAAAATTATATTTGACTTTTAAATGAAGTTATATTAACACTCTTGTTGTAGCCATATTGGTCCCAGGATATTAGAAAGACAAGGTCAGTGAAGTAATATCTTTTATTGAACCAACTTCTGCTGGTAAGAGAGACGAGCTTTTGAGCTTATACATAGCTCTTCCTCAGATTTGGGTTCTCCTACCTTGTCTCTATTTTAGCATGTTAGTGTTGGTAAGTCATAGTGGGAACAGAAGAAGCTATCACAGTTAAGGTTACATGTAATATTGGTTTCCATTTGAACTCACTATTTTCAGTTGCTTATAACTTTTCAAAACCTTTGCTAGTTTCAGCTACTTGTTACTTGAGCATGGTCATTGCTGTGAAGAACAATATCCATGTAAGACCCTTTTTCATGTGTGTACTCAAGATAAAGTAGGGTTCATTTAGCAGTATAGCACTCTTTGCTAGAAAGGGCTCCTATACCTGCAGATGCTGTCTGGCAGTTGTGTTAACCATAAGCAGGTTCTCTGTGTTTTCTGTGGTTAATCAATCCCTCGGTTAAAAACAGTTCTTCAGAAAATCATATTCTCATACCTCTGGTAAGCCTTGAAATGCAGTTTGCCACGTTAAAGAAAAATCTGTATACTTAGTCTAGGACTGAGTTTCTACTAAACTTGATCACTAACATCAGAGCAAAATAAATATTTATATAATAAAGGGAATCGGCCGTGTTATGTGGAGTTCGCTCTTATAGTTGAACTACATTATGATTTCTTTTATTGCATAACATGAACTTTCTTTGGTGCAAGCACATTTGAAACAAGATGTGTTAGCACTAAGTCTGGCATTCTTTACTCAGGCAAACTCCCATTGATTTCAATTGGTTGTAATGTAATAGGGACCAAAATCAGTTATAACAAACAAAAAAACCCCACCCCCAAAACAGGCAATACAAAAATCTGAAGAACAATTGTCCCTCCTGCATGAGGGAGTTAAATGACAGGAAATCTTTTCCTGCCTCTCCTTGCAGAGCTTTCTTCCTAGTTGTTATGTTGAATGGATGGCTGATTTAAGGCAATCTGAGTATGCATAGTACTGTTCAATGTGTTCCATGATTGCTTATTCCAGGCAATGTCTACCACAAGCTGTGATTCTCTAGCAGTAAACCAGGGATTTGTGCACAGCCTCCCAAATAAAGAATCCTCTTGTATCTACTGCACTTGAGTCCTGCCCCCAGTATTGTCAAACTCACTGGTTCAACTTAATGAGACAGATGACTGACTAGTTGTGAAATTGGCTTTAAAAATCCTGATATTTAATTTTTTTCAAATCTTTTTTTTTTTTTCCATGTGAGGGCTGGTTTGATTTTTGAACTTTGAGGGAGAAACACACGTGCATTTCAAAAAACTCCACCTGTAATGTATGAAACACACATGTGCACACAAGGGGAGGCCCCTTTAATTTATGACTGATCAGAAGGCTCCTTCCCCAACACCTTTTCACATCCTGATTGAATGAATGGACTATAAAGTGTGTAGAAAACTGGCTAGCTCATCAGGCTCAACAGATAGTGATTGATGGCTTGATGTCTCACTGGCAGCCAGTATCAAGCGGAGCGCCTCAGAGGTCTGTCCTGGGACATGTTTTGCTCAACATCTTCATTAATGAGCTAGATGATGGCTTGCACCCTCAGCAAGTTCATGGATGACGCTAAGTTGTGGGGGAGAGATAGATATACTGGAGGGTGGGGATAAGGTCCAGAGTGACCTAGACAAATTGGAGAATTGCATTAAAAGAAATCTGATGAGGATCAACAAGGACAAGTGCAGAGTCCTGCACTTAGGACAGAAGAATCCCATGCACTGCTACAAGCTGCGGACCGACTGTCTAAGTGGCAATTCTGCAGAAAAGGACCTGGGATTACAAGAAGCTGGATATAAGTCAACAGAGTGCCCTTGTTGCCAAGAAGGCTAATGGCATATTGGGCTGCATTAGTAGGACCATTGCCAGCAGATAGAGGGAAGTGACTATTCCCTTCTATTTGGCACTGATGAGGCCACATCTGGAGTATTGCATGCAGATTTTGGCCCCCCGCTAAAGAAAGGATGTGGACATATTGGAGGGAGTCCAGCAGAGGGCAATGGAAATGATTAAGGGAATGGGGCAAAAAACTTGTGAGGAGAGGCTGAGGGAAATGGGCTTATTTAGTCTGCAGAAGAGAAAGGTGAGGGGATAGATAGAAGCCTTCTATTTAGGTTGATAGAAGCCTTCAACTACCTGAAGGGGGTTTCCAGAGAGGATGGCCCTAGGCTGTTCTCAGTGGTGGCAGATGACAGAACAAGGAACAACAGTCTCAAGTTGCAGTGAGAGAGGTCTAGGTTGGGTATTAGGAAAAAACTGTTTCACTAGGAGAGTGGTGAAGCTCTGGAATCGGTTACCTAGAGAGGTTGTGGAATCTCCATCCTTAGAGGTTTTTAAGGCCCAGCATGGCAAAGCCCTATCTGAGATGATTTTGTTGCGATTGGTCCTGCTTTGAGCAGGGGGGTGGACTAGATGGCCTCCTGAGATCTCATCCAACCCTAATCTTCTGTTATTCTAATGAACAGCCTCCCCCAGACCCTCCTGTTTCTGTCCTGTGGACTTTCAGGTACTCTTTCTACTGGACACTGCCACCTGCCCTGCTCGCTCACTCCAGATGTTGTCTTCAGATCAACTCCTTCCCCATCAGGATGTTGCCCCTGCCCAAGTCTCTAGCCTGGGCCTTGCCTTCTGCTCACACGCCCTCTTTGATGGGCTCAGTCCCTTGCCACCTCTCCTTCTTCACTGCACAAATTTTCTGCCCAGCTCCCTCTGCACCAAACATGTTGTAACAGGGTGGCTTGGGCTGTGGGCTGAAGGGCCTGGGCCTCAGCCAGCCTGATTATAGAATGAGCCTCATCTGAAGAGAATCAAGCAATTCCCCATAAAGTTGCAGTAATGAGCCAAGTTTAAGTGGTGATAAAGCCCAGCTAGAGAGAGAGAGAGCCAGGCAGAAGCTGTGAGAAGGCTCCAAGCAGGGATAGAGTACAGAAAGCTCTTTGGGTTGGAAGGCCTAGGAGAGATCCTGACTAACCAGGAAAGAGACCGGGAGACTAAGAGGGGCACTTGAGATGAGAGGGAGGAAGTGGCCCAGGGAAAACCACAGTAAAGGAGCAAACCTAGATGTTTGGTACAGGGTGCTGGGCTGGAACCTGGAGTCGAGGGTAGGACTGGGTTACCTTCTTGGCCCCACAGAAGGAGGCATACAAGCCTATAGAAAGAGTTATTGAACACAACAAAGGGGCTGCAGACTGATCCAGTGACAGGCTGAGGAAGAGCCCCAGAGAGAGTGGAAGGATTTTCTTTTCTGTTAAAAACATTTTTTGAGTCTTAGTTTGGACAGTTGTGATGCCAGAAGGGGTAGACTTGACATTGCGACCCGGCCGAATGGTGAAGTTACTCACCACAAGAGCATCAGAGCACCTATCAACAGGGGACACTAGCCTAGCAAGAGAACTGCAATGCCCTGCCTGGCCACAAAGGGGCACCTAGTGGTGAATGAAGTTGATTCAACACATCTCTACCACTGCTTCCTTCCCTCTCTCTTAGTCTCCCTCCCCCACACTGGGACCCTTACCCTGCCATCGTAGTAGGAGCCCAGCAGCAGAAGTGGAGGAAGGGGAAGCACAGTTGGAAGAGAGAGGAAGGATGAACATATTCCTCTGTCCATTTATCTCCCTTCCCTCCGTTGCTCACCTTTGCTTCTCTCTCCAGTGCAGTACTATAATGTGGGGGAGTGAAGAGACCAAATACAGTACCTCTACAGGTATTCCACATGATGTACTGGATCCAGACTCAGCAGCTGCAGTCTGTAAGCCAGGAGCAGACCGCAGAAGCTGACAGCCAAAATTGCAGTCCAATACCAGAAGCTCAGATTGTCAGCAGCAGCATCTAATGGCCAGAGCCAGAACTGCTGTATCAGGACTTATTCAGCCAGAAGTCCTGAGCTGACAGGTCAGGAGCTTCTCATGAATTTGTGAGATGCAATAATAAAAAGAATTAATGCTGCAAAATTACAGAACCCCCCAAAATAGTTGGAAACACTGTCACTTTTCTAGTGCAAGGATCACAACAGTGAGTATATTCGCCCCTTTTGTCCATCTCTCTCTCATTTTCCCCTATATTTATGAATATCCATCCAGTGCAAAAGCTGATGCTCTAGTTCAGCAAAGCGTATAAGCATATACTTTGAAATCATCCTTATTGCTTTGCTGAATCAGGGTCTGATTGATGTCACTTCATTTTTCCTTGAGTAAAGAATGCAGCTCAAATTATTTGACTGTTTTTTTAGCTTCCCTGTCTATCAAAATATTTACGCTCCCCTCAAATGGTTCATAATATTAAAATTACAACACCATATTTCAGTTGATTTTTGGGGCTAGAAAAAAACAAAGTAGGGCAAATTGTGTTGCTGCTCATGTGTTTTAATAATCTCTTGATATTGATTGTGCATACATTTCTTTTGTGTGTTTTCTGAGACATTTAGGGTGTGTGTGTTTCCCTGTTTCCATTCCATGAAAGGTATAGCATGCCTGGAGAGAAAATCTATGATGTGTAACTTACTACTATGCTTGTTTACTATGCTGTAAACCACTGCTAACAAACTGTTTCATTGTAATTAACATATTTTAGGATTAGTGGTTGAGTCATGTGCCATTCAGTTGAAACTATCTTTCTTTTGCACTAGTCTGATTTTAAGAAATGGTATGAATTAGTAGCGGTACCAGAGTTATTTTGCAGGGATATTCCTAATATGTTATCACCCATCACCTTGTACATGTTAGTTTGGTTAAACATCTTTATTGCATACTGTTATCCTGACCTTATCTTTTAGGAGGGGTCAGTGTGTTCCTGTTATCCTTGGGGAATATTTTTCTACCATCCTTGATATCAGGATGTTCTGGTACCTCTTCATATCAGGATGTGTTTGCATGAGTATTCTGTGCTTAGCACTTCTTAGGAATGTGTATTTTTGCAATATCAGCCTGGTTCTTGCCAAGTTCTGTGAGCAAGTACTGCCTCATACCAGGCCTCTGATACAAGGGCTTGTGTCTCAGGCTCTCTTCCTACTAAACAGGCAATGTAAGTATAAGTAAATAAAAAGATTTCACGGTCCATTTTCAGAAGTGATTGGCAGTCCAGATTTGGCCTGCGGTCTGCCTATTAACTATCCCTGTATCTGAGTAGTCTTGCTTATTTATTTTATATATATTTCAGATGAATAAAATATCATTTCTCTTTTCATAAGCCTTATTGTGGTGTAGGTGTCTACAGTAATAACAATTTTGTTAAGCTGGGGTAAATACAAAGTGTATCAAATGTTCCCAGATATAAATCATTAAGAAATGTGGAAGTAATTCATTTGGCAGCTTTTAAGCGGGACATACAAGAGTCGCTGTGGCAACCGAGGAAGCTAAAATGGGTTGCAGTTCTCAAAAGTTTGAGAACTGCTGCTTTAACTGAATTCACAAATAATTTTGGTCATCCCCCCGATTGTGTTTTTCGATGAATAAACTATTCAAAATGTTCCCTCCCCATGAAATCTACAGGTGATAGCTCAGGAAAGGGCTTTAAAAGTATGTAGGGAAGGCTATATTAATCATTACCTGCATATTCTGAGGAGGAGTTGTAGGAGACAATGAATGCCTTCCTTTGGCCACTTTTTAGAAGCCATGAGCATGTGTCAGGCATCACTGAAATTTTCAATGTCATAATTTTCTGTGAACTGAGGGAGGCACAGCTGTTCTATGTGCATGCTATTAGTGCAGCATGCATACTATCCATTAACACATTGGCTCACTGCAGATTAAGCCCCCATGTAGTCAAGCCCTATAGACTATGGGACTAATGGCTATGACAAGCTCCACTGTCAGGCAACTCATGGGGCTCATAACTCCTTGACAGAAATTAAAAGATGCACATAATTCCAAACCTCTGGCACTCAGGATATAAGCCTGTAAATGTAATGTCTGGATTTTTGATTGCTTAAAGGATTTTGTTTTAAATCCAAGTGCATCCTACATGGTAAATAAATTTACATCTGATAGGGTAGACCTTGCACCAAGGCCAAAACCCCCATCAATTATTCTACTCTTTTCCTTAAAGGATATTGGAACCTACCAGCCTGAGGGGTGACCTGTGCAAAGAAATAGCACTGATTTAACTAAGTCACTTTCTAAATCTTTTTATAGTTAGGCATGTGCTTCAGTGCTTTGCTGGATCTGGGTCAGCATGCTCAGCACCTGGTATGAAAAAACCCTTAGTCTTAAGGTAAAGATTTTGAAAATGGTCTAGGAGATTCAGAGACATGTATCCCTTCCATTGAAACTAATGGAATATAGGTGTCTGCACCCCCCTAATTGCTTTGAAAATCTCATCCTAATTATATGGTTGCATTTTTGTATACAGAACAAACTGGAACATTAACAAGCACGTGTAAAGTGCAAATAAACAGTGTTGGTTCTTAAGCCAGTAATCACCACTGAGATTGCATGTAAGCAGGAAATTCCAATTTGTAAAACTGTCACAACAAAGCAAAGGTCTCTTTCATGAGGGAGGAAACATAGCAAACCACAGCACTTGTAAGAAACGGTTGGACTTGTCTCACTTTGCAGAACTGTCATGCCAGTGGCCTAGTTTAAAAAACCTCATCTATCTTCTCAAACGGCACAGAAATGCCAAGCCCTCAAGATAGAAAATGTTACATTTTTAAGTTCAAATCCTCCTTTTGAAATATTAAATATCATTGTAACTAGCACATAATGGATGGGAAGGATTAACAACTGTTAAATATTATACTTTGCTAACATCAGAGCACCATGAATCATTCCTTTTCCACAGCAAACTGTTTTTTTTTATTATTATTTGTAATGTTATTTCACATTCTTCAGCATTGACCAATAAGACTGCAAGCTCCATTAATTTGCTCTAGCTTTACCATTCCATCTTACATTACAGCCTAGACTGAGCTTAGTCCTGCTCTGGTGAACAAGGAGGAAGTAGAAGGGGCAAGAAACCATTCCCTAACCCTGCGCAAGGTCCAGAGATTCTCTCTCTCCTTTCATTTTCATGCAGGAAGAAAGACAAGATGCAAAGGATGTGTTTAATTAGGCTTCAACTTTATTCATGTATCAGATTTGGGAATACTTTGCAATAAATCACACAGTTCAAGTCATTATTATTTGCTCAATAATTTCCTCCAATGTAGGTGGGAAGCCATGGGTCCTTCCCAATCTGGTACCAATCTGCTTGGACCTCTCCTCCCCACCTTGTATCAGGGCTAAGGAGGACTAGAAAGAAAGGAGGTTGTTCACCTGCTGTACCAGGTGTTGGGAGCCTCAACTGCCCTTCTTCCTTGCCCCACCACAGCTATCTCAGGGCTCTGGCAGCTATTTAAAGGGCCCGGGGTTCCTGCTACTTCTACCGCTCCAGACCCTTTAAATAGCTTCCGGAGTCCCACCATCGCTATCCAGGGCTCCGGAAGGCTTCAGGGGCTATTTTAAGGGCTCCTCTGCCTCTACTACCCTGGGCCCTTTAATAGCCGCAGGAGCACTGCCACTGCTACCCCAGGGCTCCGGCAGGAGGGCTCCAGGGATGATTTAAAGGGCCCCGGAGCATAGCAGCAGCTGGAGCCCAGGGTCCTTTACATCACCGCCGGAGTCAGCCCCGCCTCTTCTGGTCAAGCTCCCCCCAACCCGCCGTCCCCTTCCGCCGCTCCCATGACTATAGAGTACTGGTAAGTCCTTTAAGTCACTTTCATCCCTGCTCATACTCCTTGCGTGGGGTTCCAGCAAGGACTGTGAAAGTCAGTGCCCCTCCCTGGTCCAGTCACTTTGTGTTCCCCACACTTGACTCTGCCTGGGTAAATCCCATCCCTCTTTTTCCTCCCTCATAATCCAAATGCTGTAGGGACCCTTAAAGGAGACAGTCCTCTTTTTCCTAGTGTCCAGACAGAGAGTCACCATGTTCAGTTGTGCTGAGCACATTCCTGGCATGTATTGTGTGGACTTGCACGCTAGCAGCAATGCAAAATACTTTGTAGGGACAAGACTACTGTGTTGTTTGGAGCTGGACTGTTGTAGGGCTGGGAGAACTAATGGGAGGGAATATGCTGTGAAAGTGACCAATTCAATCTCTGTTCTCTCCCTGAGATACAGAGCCTGGGACTTCTGAATTTTGTAAAAGCAATTGGCACTTTAAAAATACCTAATGTAAGATAAATGTGCCTGTGTAAGCACTATGCTTCTGGGAGTTACCCTGATGCGGGGAGGAAAGGGGCAGCCCCTCCTTAGCCTTACTCCCAGTACATGCTGTGTCCTGAAGCCATGGTTTAGTCCTTTAGTATTTTGTAATCAATTACTAAATAATAATATTTAAACACTATACAGGATAGTAATTGAATCACATAAATATAACCCGTAAAAGCACTTGTAGAGTTTATTTACTTTTGTTTTGGCAAAGGGGGGAACCACTGAACTACTGCTTCGAAGAGTCACATAATAAGGCACACTTCAGCTATGCAGATAAATACCCATGCAACACACTTCTGCATACCTTGCAGTTACTCATGCTGCTGCATAACTTTATATAGCTGATCCCACATAGAGAAAAGCATGCCTTTTGTATGTGAAGTCAAACGATCACCAGAAAAAACATACGATCTTACTGTCTCTATATTGTTGGGCTTCTGTATTGTGCAAATATCAAAACGGAAAGATGGCAGAACATCAGACTTATTGATTACTTTCTGGAATTTAGTATTTAAGAACATTATTTTTTTTCAGTTTGTAATTAATTTAGAGATGGGAACAACTAACATCCCATTGGTAAGAAAATAAGTCAGGAACACAAGTGGGAACTATTTGGAAAGTTCTAAATATTTTGAACCTCTGATAATTATCTGAAATCTTTCATTCCTGTCAATGCCCATGGCCCGAGACTGTAACATTAATGGTGTCATTCTGACCCTTACTCATGGAAGTAATCACTGCTACATGTAGCCCAAGAGAAAGCAATGGGACTGTCCCACTTGTGGGAGTCAGTTAGGTAGATACCTAGCTCCCTTTCGTAAATCTCCCAAAAAAGTAGTAATATTTTTCAGGATCATCCCTCAATTTTTTTATCTACATACACATCACGATGTCTATAGTTCAACAGTATGAGCTCTTTGATATTGTGCATGTAGTGTGTAAAGAGACTTCCTTTTTTTGATACATTTTAGCTCCCAAATAAATACTGCAAAAAAACATCAGGGGAAGAGGGGAGAGGGAAATTGTACTGGCCTGAGAGTTAATGAGGATTTGCATATTAGAGCCTGTAGTGGTCCCTTGCTCTCTCACTTGGAGGGAGGCCGCTCATTCCAGTTGCCTTCAGGCTTGTCTGGCCAAGTCACGAAACGGCAGAACAGTCTAGGGCTCTTGTCTCCACCCGAGGAGGAGCAATAGCCCTCAGGTCCTCTAGTTCCCAGCCACGTAATAGGGCTGGACACCAGACAGTCATGACCAAGCTTTGGCCTGGGCCTGGGAAGGCTTAAGCTGCCAGCAATTCAACAGTCATAAGGCTGGCTTTAGCCTAGGTGGGGCTCAGACACCAACAAAGCAACAGCTTATAAGGGAGCTTCCCTGCACAGTGTAGGGAGTTGGCCACCCCAGGCCCACCATACTCCACTGCATCCCAGTCCAGGACCTTGGCAGAGGCAGGATTGGCTGCCCCTGCATTGGCGAGGATCTAGCCACAACATGCTGACTGAGCCACAGCTGGCTCCACAGCTGATTGCACCGTGGCTGCCGTGGGCCACTTCCTGCCTCCCCAGGGTTTGGTACCTCTCACTTCCAAGGCTCCTCAAGGTACACCGGGAGACAGAACACCCAATTTTGTATAACACCGAATGCCCCCTTCAACAGATGACACCCACAAGTCCATGAAAGGAATGGGAACTAAATTGCTGTTGGTTGTTATAACCTAATATTTGCTAATTGCTTTATTGCTAATATTTTTGAGGTGAAAGTTACATGTGTTACAAAGGAGGTTCAATTACACTCAGTACTTCCATCATTCTATAAACCACTCCATTCCTTTTGCTGCTTGTACAGTGGCAGGGAATAATTGCAATGATTAATTCCAGTACATAAATTGATGGCACCCAATCCCTGGAGTGTTGTGTTCAGTTCTGATCATCTCATCTCAAAAATACTATAGTAATAGAAGCCACTCAAGGGATGGGCAACAAATGTGATTTTCTTTGTGTGTATGTTATGTTCTGCCTTATCGTCTGTGGGTCATGACAATGCTCTTCCTCCTCCTCCTCCCCCCATACCCACATCGGTTTGCGAATGAGAATATGTGTTTATATTGTATGCTTAGTAAATATGCCCGGTTTCCTATTTATACAGAATTGTTCAATGCCAGCCTTTGTTGCAATTTCTTACAAAAACATAAGTAAGATGTTTAATATTCATGCGGAAATGTGTGGACAATGTTGATTCATGTATAGCTCTTTTGAGCTAAGGATGCTGGAGTTAACTAGATGCATGAACAGAGATGCCTGGTATCTCTAAAATTTATTTTTAACCATGACATGTTCCAACCCCTTGCCTTAGTGTTCATTGATTTAGTGCCACACCAAAAAATGGAAAATAAGAAAAGCTTCAGTTTTCTTTATACAACAGTAACCTTTAATCACAAATGTTGTGGCAAGTCAGCAGGTGCAAAACGTGAATTCCAGGAGCAGCTCAGCACTGTAAAATTCCATCGTCTCCTAGTGTTTTTGCTTTGTCCCCCACCCCTTTTTTTTTTTAGCTGCTATTGCATCAACTTCCCTAATGGGAACGGTGGTGCATCCAATCTATTTCCTTCAGCATTGTGTGCTACGGGCTTCATTTGATAGTTCAAGATGTATTGGTACTCCTGAGAGGACTTCTCTCCCTGCATTACACACTTTTCTTCCCTGAATTCTGAAATGCTCTTCAACTTGATGGTAGCCATTCTTTCCCTTTGTTCAGCCATTTATTCCAGCTCCCCCTGCAAAGCTTCCACCGAACCTCTAGACCCCACAGTTCTGTAAACAGAGCACTCATGACTATAGTGCAAGCTGCTGTCCAGGCTTGTATCTTGTCTTCAGGTTGTTTTTCCTTCCTACCCAAAAATATTTAGAAAACAAATTAAGATGTTAGTTTTTCCCATGTGAAATATAGAATATAGCATCTCATTTTAAAAATTCCTTTTGATGCTGACTTTCTCTGCCCATTCCCATTGTCTTTCTCCCATGCTGCTCTCCACAAGCTCTGGCTGCTGCCTCCTGGCCATGCTGAGTAAACAGAGGAATTCTTCCCCCACCTCATGATCAGCCCAGGGTAAGGGAGGAGTGAGGCAGACATCCTGCACATTGGATTTAAGACCCTCCTACTTCAATGAAGCTGAATTTAATTGATTGCAAGCTTTGATCTGGATTAATGACTTTTTTGCCTTTTCTTCATGCCATGAAGTTTAGGCACCACAGATGTTAATGACTGGTTTAAGTAACAAAGTGTAACACATTGCTATGTCAGGGAAAAATATAAAGTATACAAAGTTTAAGTTCTTTTCTTTCCTTTTTTCCCCCTTTTAATTAGTCAGGTGTGAAGAGTGCTCTAGAACAGGGGAGTTAATATGAAAATGCTTGAGTTCAGGTTGGACTGAGTTCAGATTGAATCTGAACTTCTGAACCCAAGTAAAGGTAATTTTCCTGTGACCTTCACTGCACTGAATCAATGGTCCTTTCAGAGTTGGACTATGACAGTATAACAATGTTGGTTGAGGGGCAAGTCTGTATAACAGAACATGTGTGTGAGAGAACTGCCTCAAATTTATGTAATGCACTCTTTATTCTTTCCTGGGTGGTCTTGATCACCTTTTGCTTATGCACATTCTGACAAATACAAGCTGAGTCTTCAGAACTGGGAAATTCCATGTAAAAGCAGATTAGTTTGGTGATAACATTTGAAAGAAAGAAGCAGCATCTGTACATTTTTTTTTACTATTATTAATTTGGACACAAGGCAGGAAAAATATGAAAGTGGTGAGTAAATGCTCACATATGCTCATGGGCATATTGCCTTTAAATTGAGCTTTTGGGATTCCTGTCCTTGAACATAAATGTAGGCCACAAGAAAATAGAGCAAACATGACAGCTTTACAGAAGCACAAGGAATAGGTGGCTTCAAAAAGAAAAAACGGTTTGTCTCCGGTTGCTGTACGATTATACTAAGAAGTACTGTTTTGTTGAAGCTGAAACTCTTTGCCAGGCTGTTTCAGAGAGAAAATACTTATGCCTGTATATGAGGTGTATATACCAATGCAGATAAAAACACCACAATTTGTCCCACATGCTGTAATGATTCTACCTACTGTGGCCGCCATTAAAAAGTGAATATTGGCCAATGATTATCACATTTATCACAGTTATTTCCAAGAACCAGGTCCAGTGTTTTTATACTATGGCTAAATTTGGGCCATTGACCAAAACTAGCAGTCAACATGCCGCCGTGCCTAAGAATTATCTACTGTGATAATGTTTTCTTGAACAATGTGTTCATATGGAATTCCAACTCAATCCAGAGACCAGGGAAAATAGAGAGGGACATGAATCTGTCTACATGACATTTTCATTCTCTGTTGTTTTTTTCAAGTCCTCCTTGGTCTCTTCTTTTGATACTTTTGACAGAATTTTATACAATCTGGTTTCAGAAAACATAGGTCTGACCCACAGAGGAACTCAAGAGAGTTCCTTTTAACTTAGTACCTTTATTTCATTCAGGAAAAAGCTTGAATACAGGACTTCCTCCTAGTACCTGAGGTATTCTACCTTTTTTGAGTGGTTGGTAAAGTAAAATAACATAGTCCCTCTTGATTTATTACTCAAGTATGACCTCTTTATAGAAATTCTGTGGCATATTTCAGTGTTATATAGAAAGTTCTTTAAAGCCCAGTGATACTCTTAGATAAGAACTTCTTCATAAACGAGATGTCACCAGGACTTTCCCCACACAGCAGAAAGATATTTATTTCTAGAGTAGCTTCAAGTTTTTCAGTAATTTTAAGTATTTATAATATCAATGCACTTTTACATTAGACTTTAATTACCTTTAAGTTATTTATAATGCATTTTATTCTTTCCTAGAAAGTCTGACTTGGTCTAGTGCAAAATCCATTAATTTCCTTCTACCACTTCTTTCATACTGTTCATGCTACCTGGAAGCTTTTCCTTTCTGTCCATACACGCTGTAAACCTATTGGATAATTTGTCAATTTTATTCAACAGAGACTGCATGAGCAATCTTAACTCCTTTAAGCTGTCTCATCTCAGACTATCAAGAGGGCTCCACACTTCAGGATTGTGACTGAGTAATGTTTGTAAATTATTCTGTATACCTGAGCCATGCAGCGTAAGGGAGTCTTTTTATTTTTTCAAATCTATTTTTGCTCTTGGGCATATGTGGAGTAAAAATCTATTCATAACAAATTTTTTCTGCATGTCAGATAGAGACCCAGTTGACATTTCTGGCACACAAGGAAGTGAATAAAAAGTTTAACATCAGTGGCCAAATAGAAAGCTCTTGCAGCTTTCAGCTGCTCTCACTAGAAATGGATGGCTCTGCCCAATTTGTTTATCTTAATGGCTACCTGCTTGACAGGTATTTGAAATTCAGCCATCCTACCTTGGAGTCATGCAAAACAGCTGCAGAGTTACATAGCTTTGTGTGATACACTCTTTGGACCTTTAGGCTTTCTGGGGGAAAAGTTGAAGTGTCTCACTCTGTCTCTTGCTCTCTCACACACTTCATTAACTACAGATCTGGTGGCAGGATAAGGGTCTATGTACATATTTAATTCTGTATTATCAACATCAGTTCTTGTGTTTTTTTAATCCTTTCTTCATGGTGTTTCTGTTTTGTTTAATTAGTAGCTATTTATTTAGTAAGTTATATTTTGTATTGGGGCTAAGAGATGTTTTGAAGGGAGAGAACCATTCTATACAGTGTTTTTAAAAGGTCCTATTTTGGAGCAAATTAATTATGAAAATAGTTTCAGGGCATTTCCAATTCCTTTTTTTCCCAGCCTTTTCACACAATTACACAGCATACCACTCTGGGGTTTTGTGATTCATATAAAAGCTTTTGGCATCATATCTCTTATTTTAGGGAGGCTAACGGGAAGTTGGGTAGAGTCAAGAATGCTAAGTGTGGCATGACACAAATGATTGCTTAGAACTACTTTTAAATGAATCAGTCTAGTAAATTGAAGTACACTGACAGTTATGTGTTGTCTTTAATTCCGGCCATTTTTTATGCATGCTGTCTTCTACCTCATAACTCAGACATGATGCCCAAGTTCCTGGCTTCTCAACAGTTATTGGAAAGCATCATCACCATCATGCATCATTCATTCATTCTGAAATGATACTGCAGGCACTAACACCTGTGGTTCTATGTACCTGCATTTTACAAATGAAGACCCAGATTGTAATACCTGTTTTACAGTTAGTATAACCATACTCCATCAATAATGCCACTGACTTCAGTAGCAGTGTAAATGAAGGACTACTCAACAGGAGATTCATAATCTGGCTCTAATTACAGGCCTGATTCTTCCACCCTTGGTCAAATTGTAAATAGAACCTTCTTCCACAAGTAATCTCAATGAAATCAAATAGGATGCTTCTGGAGTTAAATACTATATGAAGTAAGGGTAGAAGACTCTGGCCCATAAATAAAGTCTGTAATCATTATAGTATTTTATTTGCTACATACATGGAGAAATATTGGCCTAGCTATAGATAACAGTGATTCGCTAGGCATATCCAGGATATAAACTTTTTGCTTTGTACAAAAAGGAGAAGGAGAAAATAAGACTTTATACTGAGCTTTCTATGTAGAGTGATTGCAGGAGCTGCCACAAAATGAGAGAAGAGTTTGAAAAAGCAGATCCTAATTGCCATCTTCCTCCAGAGGAAGGCATTTTTTCTTCTTTTCTATGTAGTTATTCGAACTTGTCTACAAAGTTGTTAGTTCCTAGATGCATCCTCGTAGTTGCTAAGGCCTAGATTTCCAGACAAGCTCACCTTCCACTTAGGTACCAAAATGCATGGCCAGTTTTTCAAAGAGGTCAGTCATAAAGAGTCCTAATGAGAACTGCTAGGTACTGAGGCACTTTTGAAAAGCAGATCTTCAGTCCAGATGCTTGAATTTGGAAATCAAACCATCCCTTCTATAGCATCAGCAAAAGATTATTACTTTTAACTGCAGCAGCACCCACAAAGTCCTAAGTGCTTTTGAGACATGAAAGGAAAACAGTCTCTGTCCTGAAATGTTTACAATCCAAGTCCCTGATCGTGTAGTAAGCTCTGAATGGGTGAACCTTTGCACATCCCATACAGCTCCATGAAGGATTAGGTCATACAACTATTAAGCAGTAAGTATTAATCATTTACTGAATGCTTTGTTGGTGTGACCTGTCAGGATTGCCTCCCCACTCTGAACTCTAGGGTACAGATGTGGGGACCCGCATGAAAAAAGAAATAACCCCCCCAAGCTTATTTTACCAGCTTGGGTTAAAATGTTTTTCCCCAGAACACAACTTCTTCTGTATCTGGATCCCCATTCTGAACTCTAGGGTATAGATGTGGGGACCCGCATGAAAAAAGAAATAACCCCCACAAGCTTATTTTACCAGCTTGGGTTAAAATGTTTTTCCCCAGAACACAACTTCTTCTGTATCTGGACCTGGTACACTGCCACCACCAAACTAGGTCTAGGGTAGTTTGGGACCCTTCTTTCTCTTTCCACTAACCCCCCAAACTTCTTCCTTCCCTGGGAAGCTTGAGAGAAAAAAAACAAACCTCGCCTGATCCTGCGAGACGTGCCCAATCCAAAACCAGGATCTCACACAATGGAAAACAAGCAGTCAGCTTCTTAAAAGAAAGATTTTAATAAAAGAAAAAAGAAAGGAATAAATCCCTTATAACCATCAATAGAACAGCATCTACCATAATCAACAAAAGGATTCAGAAACCAAACCTCTCCCCCGAGGCAACTTTCTCCCACTGTTGCTATCTCTGCTGAAGCTTACAATATCAAGAAGCACCCAGCCAACACTCACCACTAAGAACCCTCCAAGTGATAAAAAGAAGGTAAACTTACTGACTACAATACTTAATAGAATCTATAGTTACAGTGAAAGATATAGCTGTGTTCATCCCATAGCCGAGGTGAACAGAGAGAGACCCCGAGAGAAACTGAAACTTAAAATCCTTTGTCTCCTGAGGAATTTCTCATTAGTCAGTTGTCCACTTCTCAGGTTACCTTTAGCTTAACCCCTTACAGGTAAACACTAATTCTAGGCTACTTCACACTTATGACAGAACCAGAAAGCAGTCTTTCCTCAACATCTAATTCTCAGGTTACACACATACATTTTTGTCAGTTAATACCTAGTATCATATTCCCTAGTTCTCATTACTTCCATTTGCCACTTCCTCCTTTCACTTTTGTCCTTGAAGTATGATTGCTTTATTGCAGATGCTTCCATTTTAAATAGGTGTTCCTACTGCCTAAACTATGAATATCTCTGGAATGTTGGACATCCATATTTTTATTACCACAGTGCTAGCATGTCACTAATTGTAATTCACTGTTCTTAATATATCCAAAAGCTTTCTACAAAGCTGGTAATTAAGGTATCATGTAAAGCTTGTGCATTTTTTATTTTAGTTAAATCTCTAGATACTTGTACAATATTTAAAATATATTAAAAACTAGAAAGAGGGAAATCCCATAACAAATTGTCTGTACAAATCCATCCACACTAGAATAGCATGTACGTAAGTGTGGGTTGTACCACTATTAATGGTAATAATTAATTGCAGCCACCAGATATAACCAATCAGGCATCACACATGCAGGAATGTAGGATTGTATATTGCAGTACTTGCATCATTACTCTCCCCCTGCCCCCCTCCCCCAATAGAAAACATTCTAAAAAATCAAATCCAGGCTCTTTTGGATTAAGGAAGGGAACACGTTTCAGGGCTGAGGACCAGTCACAGAAAATTGCCTCTCAGTTCTTCCGTTGAAATCCAGGATACTGATAACTCGAGTGATTGCTGCTGCAGTAGAAGAAAGATGGTCTCAGGTCCCAAATATAAACAGCATCTTAACCTCTACCTCAAAGCTAATTGGAAGCCAGTGCAGATGATGCTCTCAGAAGCACTGCTCAGTACATGAGCAGCTGCAGCCTGCATTAATGTCCTTTCTCAAACAATTTTAAAGTGTAGCCCCATATAGATAATAAACAGTAGTTTATTATCCAGGAAACCCATACATGGCCAACTGCAAGAAAAGTCTGCATTCTTCTCACCAGACATACATTAAACTAAACATATTGCTTTTAACTATAGTTCCTACCTGATATCCAGGAGCAGCATAGAGGATAATAAGGATTTCTGTACCTGCATAAAAGTAATGGTGGGTCCCTCAAGTGTGCTGATTATATGCTTTGTCAATTATCCTTAAACATAAGCAGCCAAATTGAAGTGCTCAACAATCATGAGATAAGCCTCAAAATCATGAGATTTTAAAAATAATACAATCTGGGATCTTATTGCCTTCTGGTTTCTGGGGACACTCGGGCCATGTTTTCAAGCTTTTCACTGAAATCATTGGGGTGAGAAATTTACTTTTTCTTAATGAAATATGAGATTCTCATGTCATCACTTGCCTCCAGGGGCAGAGGATTTGAAAAGACATTGAATGCTGTGAGACTCTTGATAAAACCTTGAGAGTTGGCAACACTTGATAAGGTTGCAGATAGTAATCAATTCACAAGCATCTCTAAACCTGGACCTGAAAATGTAGCGTCAGTCTATTGCACTGTTGGTATTCTGGTAGAAATTCTGGCGTGGCAGGATTGAGAGCTAGGAAGGATTTGCTGTGGCATAAGCTGCTTGTAATCTGTTTCTTTATGGCAGAGGCCAGAAACAAGTTCACAAACTGCAGCACAAAAATGTCAAATGTAATATCAAGTCAATATCTGCCATGTCCGTTTACTGGATGCAAACAGATTAAGATCTTTATTTCAGTATTCTGGAAAACAAGTCAATAAGTTTCCTGTACCTAGAGATAGCTTGGACTTCATGTGCTAACAGATCTTTTCTGTCTCTAACTTCTGATTCTGTACGACTCTAAAAATCATAGAATTGTAGGACTGGAAAGGACCTTAAGAGGTCTTGTAGTCAAGTCCCCAGCACTCAAAGAAGGACTAAGTATTATCTAGAATATAAGAACATAAGAATGGTCATGCTGTGTCAGACAAAATGTCTGCCAACAGAGGCCAATGCCAGGTGCCCCAGAGGGAGTGAATCTAACAGTTAATCAGATCAAGCGCTCTCTCTCCTGCCATCCATCTCCACCCTCTGACAAACAGAAGCTACGGATACCATTCCTTACGAACCTAGCTAATAGACACTAATGGGCTTAACCTTCATGAATTTATTTAGTTCTCTTTTAAACCCTGTTAGAGTCTTAGCCTTCACAACCTCCTCAGGCAAGGAGTTCCACAGGTTGACTGTGTGCTGTGTGAAGAAGAACTTCCTTTTATTTGTTTTAAACCTGCTGCCCATTAATTTCGTTTGGTGGCTCCTGGTTCTTATCTAATGGGAACGAGTAAATAACTTTTCCTTATTCACTTTCTCCACACCACTCATGATTTTATATACTTCTATCATATCCCCCCTTAGTCTCCTCTTTTCCAAGCTGAAAAGTCCTAGCCTCTTTAATCTCTCCTCATATGGGACCCATTCCAAACCTCTAATCATTCTACATCTTATTCTCTATCCCTTTTTAAATGATTCCTAACATCCTTTTTGCTTTTTTGACTGCCGCTGCACACTTCATTGACATCTTCATAGAACTATCCACTCCAAGATCTTTCCTGATTAGCTGTAGCTAAATTAGCCCCCATCATATTGTACGTATAATTGGGGTTATTTTTTCCAATGTGCATTACTTTACATTTTTCCACATTAAATTTTATTTGCCATTTTGTTGCCCACTCACTTAGTTTTGTGAGATCTTTTTGAAATTCTTCACAGTCTGCTTTGGTCTTAACTATCTAGCGCAGTATAGTATCATCTGCAAACTTTGCCAACTCGCAGTTTACCCCTTGGGGAACACCAGTAGTTATCCCTCTCCGATCTGAAAATTTACAACTTATTCCTACCCTTTGTTTCCTGTCTTTTTTAACCAGTTTTCAATCCATGAAAAGATTTTTCCTCTTATCCCAGGACAACTTAATTTACATAAGAGCCTTTGGTGAAGGACCTTGTCAAAAGCTTTCCGGAAATCTAAGTATACTATGTCCACTGGATTCCCCTTGTCCACATGTTTGTTGACCCCTTTAGAGAAGTCTAATAGATTAGTGAGATATTATTTCCTTTTACAGAAACCAGGCTGAATTTTGCCCAACCATTTATGTTGTTCTATGTGTCTGACAATTTTATACTTTACTATTGTTTCAACTAATTTCCCCGGTACTGACGTTAGACTTACCGGTCTGTAATTGCCAGGATCACCTCTAGATCCCTTTTAAAATATTGGTGTTACATTAGCAATCTTCCAGTCACTGTGCTGCCTAATATATCAATATCCCCCTTTAACACAAGGCACTCTAGTTCACTCATCTTATTATTTAGACTTCTAGCATTTGTGTACAAGCACTTTAAAAACTTGTCACTGTTTAATTGTCTGCCTTTTTCTGGTGTCAGGTTCTTTTTTATGTGAATGTTTCTCATCTGATCTGGCCCACACTTTATCCTCTTCCATCCTATCCTCCTGACTAAAACCTAGAGAATCTCTGTTGATAGACTCTCCTCTAAGAAAAGTCTCTGTCTTATCCATGTGGTCCTCTGCAGCAATCAGCTTTTCCCCATCTCTCAATTTGAAAACTGCTCTGTAACCTTTTTAAAGTTAAGTTTCAGAAGCTTGGATCCACTTTGGTTTAGGTGGAGGCCATTCTTCCTGTATAGGCTCCCCCATCCCCAAAGTTTCTCCAGTTCCTAAGAAATCTAAACCCCTCCTCCCTACACCATCATCTCATCCATGTATTGAGACTCTGAAGCTCTGCCTGCCTACCTGGCCCCCTGCACGTGGAACTGGAAACATTTCTGAGAATGCCACCGTAGGGGTCCTGGATATCAGCCTCTTTCCTAGCAGTCTAAATTTGGCCTCCAGGGTCTAGCTCCTACCCTTCTCTATATCATTGGTATCTACATGTACCACGACCACTGGCTCCTCTCCAACACTACACATAAGACCATCCCTGACAGGTGTTTTTCTAACCTTTTAAAAATCTCCAGTGACAGAGATTCCACAACCTCCCTAGGAAATTTATTCCAGTGCATAACTGTCCTGACAGGAAGTTTTTTCCTAATGTCAACCTAAAGCTACTTTGCTAAGCCCATTACTTCTTCTCCTATCCTTAGGGATTAAAGAGATGATTTTTTCTCAACTCCTCCTTGTGCAGCTTTTTACATATTTGAAAACTGTTTCATTTCTCCAGTCAGACTTCTTTTCTCCAGACTAAACAACCCCAATTTTTTCTATCTTCCCTCATAGGTCATGTTTTCTAGACCTTTAATCATCTTTGTTGCCCTTCTCTGGACTTCCTCCAGTTTGCCACATCTTTCCTGAAATGTGGCACCTAGAACTGAACACAACACTTCAGGTGAGGCCTAATCAGCATGGAGTTAGAGCAGAAGAATTACTGTTCATGTCTTGCTTACAACACTTCTGCTAATGCATCACAGAATGCTTTTTGCTTTTTTTGCAACTGTGTTGATTTGTATTTAGCTTGTGATCCACTGTATCCTTGCAGTTGCACAACACTAGGATGTGAGAAATCACTGATAATGGTTAAGTGAATGGTACTAATCAAGGGCAGAACCACCAGGGTACATACAACTAAAGCCTGAGAGTTTATACTTGACAGGAAGAGTGACGTGGGTCACCACTGTTATGCCCTCAAAAATGTAATTTACTCAAGAGCTTGTATTTTCTCACCTGAAATCATGTCTTTGGGGAGGATTAAGAAGGGATAGAAAACTAGATCATCTACTCAGTAGGGGAAGAGAGATTTTCATGGTCTAGTCCTAGCTTAGCTCTGCTTTGGGAAGATTCTATTTCATGTTAGTGAGGACAATAGACTTCATGCCTGTCCAGTAAGTCAGTGCATTTGCCATGAACGTAAGTTAGAATGATAGGTAATATTCTTGTGATATGTTTAGTAGGAGGAAAAAGGACCTATTATAAACATTTAAAATTGATTGTTTTTAAATGTCAAAGCAGTAAAGTGCCAAACTTCATCTGAGACCAGCTTCTTACAGATAACTCAGTGTAAAAGCCAATGAAGATTGAGAAATTTATGATGGACACACTGGAAGACAACAGCAGTGCAAATCGTGTTGTAGTGATACAAAACTAGCTCAAAACTTGGTTGCTAGCAATCATGGAAACAAAGCAATATGGGTGGGTGATATATTTGTGTATTCATAAAATGCATCTCGGCTGTCTTTGAACTAACTCTGAAAACAGCTTCATTAATGAGGCTAGTGCAAGAAACTCAAAAGAAGACACATGGCTAAGGAGAGAATACATAGCAGCTCTAAATCAATAGCAATCAGATTGTATTACGGAGGTGTCGTTTGATCTGCTATTGTTCAAGGTCTGCCTGGCCAATGTTTCCTTTGAAAACCTCTATTTTGGGGTTTAAAACTGAATGTCATATATAGATATTTTAGACCCTTAATTTCAGTCTTAAGGTTTTAATACAGAATTATAAATAAATATAATTGGTTTGGGGTAATATATATACATTCAGAAAAGCATGCATTTGTTGGATATTTAACATCAGTCCAAAACAATTCAAGTTATCTCTGACCTTGAGTTGTTTGAGAATGTCACTCCAGTAAACACTTTCCCATGGAGTGATACTTTTGAGAGTGAAGTTAGTCACAGCATCAGACATTGCTAATTGGCAAACAAGTCATTCTAGGCATCTTTGCTTGCTTACTCCACTGGTATTATTTGAGGTGTGATTTCAGCAGGTCAAATGTGTTGAGGAATTTCATGCCCACTAATCCCACTCTAAGTGAGAATATGTATTTAATTCTGATTTTATTTATAAAGTATGATAAATTAAATGGTGGTGAGAATGGTGCAAACAGCAAAAAACATTTTCCACTTCCAGTTGCTTATTATATACTTCTGTAACTTGCAAGTGATTTTGTGTTTCAAGTTTTACGAGGAGATTTGCAGGCTACTTCTTTGGTGTTAGAGCTGGATGAAAAAATGCTGTTTTCTGTGAAATTTCAAATGGAATTAAAATTTTTCATTTCTTTCTAAGTTTCTCATAGATGTCTTTTGTTTTTTCATGAGGAAAAAAACCCAAATAAATCCTGCCCCTGCTTTACACCTTTTCCCATACTTCTTTTCATTCATAAATGTGAAGAAGAGCTGGGGGAGACCTCACTCCAAAATCCCCTTCCTTTTTATTTTTCATAAAAATAAAACAGAAAATGTTGACTAAAATGAAAATATGCACTACAAATTGTTTTGAAAAGCCATTGCACAAAAATAAACATAGTAATTAATTTTTTGACTAGCACTAATTGGTGTTTAATATTTGTTATTGTTAATATGATTACTTGGTCCTATACAGAGCATAAAATATCATGAAAGATTAATATTCATTAAACACAGTAAAACACGATCCCATTAGGGCTATAAGTACACTATGGGTTGGTCTGCACACACAATCAGAAAACTCTGTTTCTGTTTGTATGTATGTATAATGCCAGACTGCAGAATATTGATACAAAAAGCAATGAGATAATTCAACAGGCAACAAAAGTCTAATACTTCCAAGGTGAATGTGTCTCTTCTCCCTCTAACTGCAGAGACAGGTTCTGCGAGACATTTCTTTTGATAGAACAACTTGTGTGCCACTTCTCATTAGAAATGTTCTCATTGACTCCATTGGTCTTTTGAATAAGCCATGTAATGGGAATTGCTGAACTGAACTGCTGTTTGGAATTCAAACACTGTTTTTGCAGTATTTGGCCAGCTCTGATAATGATGATAGATAGACCTGTAGATGTCTTTTTAAATCTATCTATTTAAATTTTTGCCCTCTCACCCTCCCGCACCCCGAAAATAAAACTGCCTGACTTACAATGCATGTGCTGTACTTTAATTTAGTTTTGTACCTCTTTCACCAGGAAAACTCTAATGTGTTTAATTTTCTGTTGGCTTCATTAGTGGATTAAAGGCATCTCAACTATGGAATTTGTATGATATAACACACTAGCTCCCAAATAACAAATGTGTACAGAATCAGAACTAGTGCATTAAGGATCTTGTACGTATATGCTAATATGATTCCTTGTAATGGCTTAGGAGAGGTTAAGTGTGCCATAAATAGGATAGCTGAAAAACAGCATTTAAACTTTCACCTTTATATTAAAGGTGAAAAGATGAGCAGAGTGTCACCTTAGATCTTTATGGAAGATCTAAGGTGATTTGATTTGGGTTATGACCTGCTCCTACTGAAATCAGTGTCACTGTCCCTGAACATGTTATGTCCTGTGTTGCCCCTAAGGCTTAAGCATCCTCACTGATGCTAGCTACTTGGAGTGACTTCCCCCTCCTCCTTTTTTAAGTTGGCTCCTGGGTTCTTTGTTGCCATGCCTGGTGCTTCCACCCAAGGTGACTTCTCTCTGTGCCGGGGACACAAATGGTGCTTCACCGTGGGAAAATGACTACTACTGTTACTTTTAACAAGAAGTAAGAACTAGTATACAAGAAACAAAATGCACTGATATAAACCCCAACAAATGAAATGTCATACCCCAAAATAACAAAGTTAGACTTGAAAGGATAAGTTTTTTTCCTCAGTAAATGTCTTAAATGTCTATTTCATCATATATGCATACACAAACCACCAGAAAAGTATTTCCATTGCTAATAATCAATTCATAAATAGGCAAAGTAAGAAAAATGCTGCTTGAGAAGTAATTCAAGTTTGATTTAAACATATTTATTTTGTGTATTTTGATATGTGATATTCAGAACTTGTTAGAATGGGTACAAAGCTTGCAATTTCTGAATCTCAATAGCTAGTGTCATTAAATAATTATCAGTTGCCCCCCCCTCATAATTTCCCACAGCTGTGACCATTTAAATAAATAGAAAATTAAAAAAAGAGCACCATAACTTTGCAGAACTACAAACATTTAAACCAGTAAAATATGATTTAAAATAAACATTGATATTATCCATCAAAATTATTGTCAGGATTGCCTCCCCACTCTGAACTTTAGGGTACAGATGTGGGGACCCGCATGAAAAAAAAATACGCCCCTCCCCCCAAGCTTATTTTACCAGGTTGGGTTAAAATGTTTTTTCCCAGAACACAACTTTTTCTGTATCTGGACCTGGTACACTGCCACCACCAACTAGGTCTAGGGTAGTTTGGGACCCTTCTTTTCCTTTTCACTAACCCCCCAAACTTCTTCCTTCCCTGGGAAGCTTGAGAGAAAAAAAACAAACCTCGCCTGATCCTGCGAGACGTGCCCGATCCAAAACCAGGATTTTACACAATGAAAAACAAGCAGTCAGCTTCTTAAAAGAAAGATTTTAATAAAGGAAAAAAAGAAAGGAATAAATCACTTATAACCAACAATAGAACAGCATTTACCATAATCAACAAAAGGATTTAGAAACCAAACCTCTCCCCTGAGGCAACTTTTTCCCACTGTTGAGATTTTTGCTGAATCTTACAATTTTAAGAAGCACCGAGCCAACACTTACCACTGAGAACCCTCCAAGTGATAAAAAGAAGGTAAACTTACTAACTACAGTACTTGATAGAATTTATAGTTACAGTGAAAGACATAGCTGTGTTTATCCCATAGCCGAGGTGAACAGAGAGAGAGCCCAGAGAGAAACTGAAACTTAAAATCCTTTGTTTTCTGAGGAATTTCTTATTGGTCAGTTGTCCACCTCTTAGGTTACCTTTAGCTTAACCCCTTACAGGTAAACACTAATTTTAGGCTACTTTACACTTATGACACGCCCCCCAAATCGCAAACGGTGTTGGAACGTCACTGGGTGCGATTTTTTTCTGGAGCTTTAGGAAAAAAAACAGAATTAATAAAACACATGCACCTGTAAACATACTACTTGTTACAATAAACTAATAATAGGTTTTACATTTTGAGGACAGTTTTAACCTATTGATTTTGGGAAACCTTTTTGGGAGAGTGCGTTAGCCACTTTATTAGAAGTTTTTGGAATGTGTTGGATGTCAAAATCAAAATTTTGGAGAGCTAAACTTTACCGAAGAAGTTTTTTGTTTTTGTTGGTGAAGTGATGAAGCCACTTCAGCGCAGCATGGTTGGTTTGTAGTTGGAAGCGTTGTTTTTAAATGTATGGGCGTAGCTTTTTCAGAGCATATACAATGGCGTAACATTTTTTGGGGGGAATTGACCAGTGGCTCTCCCTCACAGACAACTTTTTGCTGAGAAACACGACAGGGTGCAATTGTTGATTGGGTTTTTTTTGCATTAAAACTGCTTCCACACCACGCTTGGAGGCATTTGTGGTTACTAGGAACGGTTGGTTAAAGTTTGGGGCCCTGAGCACAGGGTTAGACATGAGTGTTGCTTTAAACTGGTTAAAGGCCTTTTGACACTGCTCAGTCCACCGGACTGCATTTGGCTGGTTTTTTTGAGTTAGGTTTGTTAGTGGGGCGGCGATTTGGCTGTAGTGTGGTACAAATCGCCTGTAATATTTGGCAATGTCATTGGCCTGGAACTGTTTTTTTGTTGCCAGAGATATCAGTTTCTCACTGGGTTGTGGACTTGGGTTGGGTTTCTTAGGAAGTGATGGAGGTGATGGGGTTGTTTTTATTGGCGGTGGACCGCTCTCTGCTGGTGCACCTGGTTGCATTTTAGGCTCCGGCTGAGCCTCTTGGGTTAGTGTAGCTGCTGCTGTTGGTGCCGGCTCGAGGTTGCCCTTTGGTGTTGGAGTGGTAGATGGGGTTGCAAGCGCTGGGCTCAGCGCTGGCAATGGTTCAGGTGTTGGTTGCTTTGCCAGTTCCGGTTCGGAGACTGGCTTGGGCTGGGTCTCTGGGCCTGGATTCTTTATAGCTGTTCCAGCCATTGGTAGGGAATCCAGCTCCACCATTGTTGTCGGGGTCTTTGGTAACCCAGTTCGGCCCCTGGTGGAAGGCTCATGAACAGGGATAGGTGAGCAAGCTTGCTTAGCCTGGCTGCGAGTGACCATTCCCACCCTCTTGGCTAGCTTCACATGATTGGCTAGATCATCCCCCAGCAGCATGGGAAAGGGATAATCATTGTAGACTGCAAAAGTCCACCTTCCTGACCAGCCCTTGTACTGGACAGGTAGATTGGCTGTAGGTAAGTCGAAAGAGTTTGACTTGAAGGGTTGAATTGTTACTTTAACCTGTGGGTTGATTAACTTGGGGTCCACTAAGGATTGGTGGATAAGTGACATTTGAGCTTCAGTGTCCCTCCACGCTGTGACCTTTTTTTTGCCCACTCTTACAGTTTCCCTTCGCCCTGAGGGTATCTGGGAGGTATCTGGGCCTGAGGACCTTGGGGGTGACTTCGGGGTAATGCACAGCATTCGGTTGGTGTTCTTGGGGCAGTTGACCTTAATATGCCCCAGCTCATGACATTGAAAACATCGCCCAGCTGACTGGTCACTGGTGCGAGGTTGGTTGCTGTGGACTGGTGGTGTGGAATGGTGAGGTGTTTGGGGTTTTCCTTGGGAGGTAGGTGGGGTCTGGGGCTGCCCCCTCTGATAGAATGTGGTCCCGGGTTGCCCCTTCTGGGACCAACTCCAACCACTATTAGGTTTTTTCTTTTTTGCCACCTCCCCCCCTTGTGTCCCGATTTTCCCTGCCTCTTTGGCAATCTGGGACTGCTTATATTGATTTGCATAAGAAGCAAGACTCTTTGCTGAGTTCATTTTCTTATCCCATAACCATGTTTTACATCATCACTGGTCATAGTCAGGAACTGCTTCTGTAGAACTAAATCACATACTCCTTTAAAGGTAGTTACACCCCTTCCTTTGACCCATTTATCTAACAGATTCTTCATCTGGTTTATATAAGCCAGATGACTTAGTCCAGCCCCTCTCTTAAGGGCTCTAAATTTTACTCTGTAAGTGTCAGGTGTAACTTGAAATTGTTTTAAAACCAAATCCTTAAATTTACCATAGTTTGAAGCATCCTCAATAGGCATCTTATTGAAGATGTCCAAAGTTTGGCCAGTTAATTTTGCGATCAATGTGGTTATCTTTTGATCTTCAGGGATTTTATGTAGAGTGCACAGTCTCTCAAAGGTGATGAAATATTCGGCAATGTCATTGGACTCATCATACTGTGGGCACAGTCGCTCTCATTTGTGGATTTTTGGGGAAGTGGAGTTAGCAGCTGGAGGAAATTGTCTCTGCAGCTCCAAAACAGCCAGTTCATGCTTCTGTCTCTCAATCTGGGCTTCCATAGCCCTTTTTTGGAAGGCTTTCTCTCTCTTTTGGGCTGCTTCCTCTCTCTCCATCAGCCTTTGATGTTCTCTTTGTCTCTCCTCAGCTTGGAATTTGGCTAATTCTAAATCCTTTTGGCCCTTACCACCTGTCATTTTAATCTTTCTGTGTTTAACTTACTAACTGAAAATTAAACAAAATTTTCTTATATCACTTGGAAATTCTCAGCAGGGTTTTAATCCGACCAGCAGAGGGAGAAAGACCCCCTACACTGATTTTCAGAAAACTGAACTGACCAGTTTCCCCCTCACAGGGACCCCTGGGATGGTTGCCTAGCACTTAAAGAGCCTATTAACTTTTAACTGCAAACCTGGGCTACTTTCTGCTATCCAGCAAGAGAAAACCCTCTCAAGAAAAACCCCAAAACCCTTCAGTTCCCTGCCCTCAGGCAACTGAAAAAGACAAAGCGTGGAGCTATGTACAGCTTCAAGACCTGCAGAACAAGTTTTACCAGAGTGACCCCCTGTGGTGTTTACCTGGTTTGTACTTGCTGAGAGGTCTCACCTTAGGCAAAAAACTGCTGGAAATTTAAACTGCTTTCTGCAAAATTTTGTTTTTCAGATTCACAAAATTTCATCTCACTTCTGCCACCATGTCAGGATTGCCTCCCCACTCTGAACTCTAGGGTACAGATGTGGAGACTCGCATGAAAAAAAAAATACCCCCCCCCCCCTCCAAGCTTATTTTACCAGGTTGGGTTAAAATGTTTTTTCCCAGAACACAACTTTTTCTGTATCTGGACCTGGTACACTGCCACCACCAAACTAGGTCTAGGGTAGTTTGGGACCCTTCTTTTCCTTTTCACTAACCCCCCAAACTTCTTCCTTCCCTGGGAAGCTTGAGAGAAAAAAAACAAACCTCGCCTGCTCCTGCAAGACATGCCCGATCCAAAACCAGGATTTTACACAATGGAAAACAAGCAGTCAGCTTCTTAAAAGAAAGATTTTAATAAAGGAAAAAAAGAAAGGAATAAATCCCTTATAACCATCAATAGAACAGCATTTACCGTAATCAACAAAAGGATTCAGAAACCAAACCTCTCCCCCGAGGCAACTTTCTCCCACTGTTAAGATTTTTGCTGAATCTTACAATTTTAAGAAGCACCCAGCCAACACTCACCACTAAGAACCCTCCAAGTGATAAAAAGAAGGTAAACTTACTAACTACAGTACTTGATAGAATTTATAGTTACAGTGAAAGACATAGCTGTGTTCATCCCATAGCCGAGGTGAACAGAGAGAGAGCCCAAAGAGAAACTGAAACTTAAAATCCTTTGTCTCCTGAGGAATTTCTCATTGGTCAGTTGTCCACCTCTCAGGTTACCTTTAGCTTAACCCCTTACAGGTAAACACTAATTTTAGGCTACTTTACACTTATAACAATTATAAAAAAGTAAAAATCAAATTCTGCCAAGACTGAACAAAGGGATCTTTATTGGGGACGGGAAACACATACCCTAGGGAAGAAAAGTGTTAAGGTTAAGTAGGTGCTAAAATATTAATACAACAAATTCTCCATCTCCCAACATTCACAACTGTATAAAAACTCTCCCTGGCACTTTCCCAGCCAGATGGAATGTAGAAGATGAGTCCAGAGATGGAGGTAGCAGTGCTGAAAACATGGGCTGGCTTAAAGAAAGCAAAAAGGTTTTCATGTGGTAGGGACACGGTCTTCTCCTGGCTTCCTGATTCAAAGTGCTATGGAGGTCTTCGCAGACTCTGGATAGCTAGCTCCAGATTGATTCTTTGCCTCTGTGGACACTGGTCTCTGCAGGGCTGGAATTGTCCAACTACACAAGGGATCCTGCAGCAATTCAAAGTCTCCGTTTGTGGGGGATGGGAGCCAAGCAGAGACTCTGTAGGTGTGCTTCTCTCTCGGCTCCAAACTCAACAGATCCAAATAAAATTAAAAGTATTTCCTTTGTCTCTGAGTCAGGCTGCTCTTCCCCCTTTTTCTCCCCCCATTCCCCAACCTCAGGGACAGAGCAGCCCTGGCTCCTTATTATCCCAGCAAACTCTGTATAAATTACCCCATCAGAAGCTTCCCTCTGGGCTTTTGTAGATATTTTCAGTCTGTTTTTCCCCTGCCCCAGACTCGAAGCATGCTAGGAAATGATATCCAGAGATTCTGGAGTCATTTTAATTTAGCCCATATTGTAGGTCCCCTAGAGGCTCAATCCAGCATTCAGAAACTGACAAGCTCAAATGGTGATTACATCTATTTTTTTTCTTTTTCTTACACAAATATTGGGGACCTGGGGAAAGAGAGACTGGATATTAAGGCTCCTCTTCTTCCCAAATCAGTAGGAAGAAATACCATTAAAATACCACTAGGCCCTCACAACCCACAGTGATCAGCAGGGTATAAGAACAGAATAAAATATATTGTAAACTCACAAGTCACTGAGTATAGTTTTTTTTTTTCTTTTGCTAAAGTCCATGGTCTAGGAGAAAGAGAATTGGGGAAGCAAAACAACAACCCTGCTCTCATATTCCCATGGTCTCCAGACATATTCACATCAAGGCTTTGTTCCTGTGCATCCCTGTGTGGCATGCAACACAGATCACAGGTTGTTGCTCTTGGAAGCAAGCATGAATAGACTCTGTGCTTGGAAATGGACAATACTGTAGTTCTCTGCACTGAATGGAAAGAAGTGTTATGCCATCTGTGTGCCTTCTCCCTGAGTATAATGCCTCAGCAGGCAAATGACTGGCCTTATTTCTGGTGGTAGATAGAGATAACTTCATTAATGCAGAATCAAGTTTCCTTGTGTTGCGGTTTTTACCTTGAGTTTTTATGTGTGATACTCCATACTTGTGCTGTGAGGAGCAAGCCCACAGTGTGCTGGCTGCTTGTTTTCACTCAGTTTTAGATTGCCCCTAAAATACTGATAATTTCCATTTATCGTCATGAACCTAGTATATGTGTGAGCTGGGAAACTCTCCTCACGTTATTAGCCTCTGCACTAGGACTTCTGCTGAGTGTGTGTGTCTGTGTGTGTGTGTGTGAGAGAGAGAGAGAAAGAGAGAGAGAGAGAGAGTATCATCTCTAATTCAAACAGAAATTTATTCAGGGAATCCTGTGTTCTACAGGACATCAGACTAGGTGATCACAATGGTCCCTTATGGTCTTATCTATGAATCAATCATAAAACTATTTTTCAGCAAGACTTCCTTAAACATTCAATATCAATGGGTAAAATTCTCTGTGACTTCAGTGGGACCAGAGTTAGGCCAATGATGAGCTTTTTTGAAAATTCCACTGTTTCTATTTTATGGCAATGTCAAAAAGATCCCTTCAGATAGAGGTCTCCTGAGACTTCCACACAGAAACTTGTGAGCCAAAATAATTAAAGTCAAGTTAAGGAATATACGTGCACACATTTATCTACCTTGTTCCAAGAAACCCTACTTTTAATAGACAGTTGATTTGTCAGGTTATTTGTCCAACTAAATATCACATGTAGAGAAATGAGGAAGCGTGGATGAAAGGGGCTCATCTGATTGAACTTCAGATGATGAAGAAGCTACGGAGTGATTGACAGCTAAATGAAAGTACAATCCTAAAAGGGTTAGGTTCTGTCAGTGCCGGCTCCAGGCACCAGATGAGGAAGCACATGCTAAGGGTGGCACATTCTAAGGGGTGGCATTCCAGCCATTCTTTGGGCAGCACAGTCTGCCCCCCCACCCTTTCTTTTGCTTGGGGCAGCAAAAAGCTAGAACCGGCCCTGGGTTCTGTTATCCGTTGGGTCGTATCTTACTCTGCAAATAGCCCTCTGACTGAAATGCAGAGTATTCATGGACTAAAGTACTACTTAAAAAGGATAAGGGTGACAGAACTTTGCCCTAAGTGAAAAAAAGAAGTATAGCTTATGAGATCTGAAGTAGCAAGAGTGAGATAATGCAATTTTTGGCCTTAGCTCTGTGTCTTGATGCTTGATATATGAAGGAGGCTAAATTTTAAATCATACAAACCAATCACATAGGCAATAGGGCAAAGTATCCTTTTTCCTAAAGAACTGAGACCGTTTTGTTCTTACATTTTGAGAAGAACCCCTCATTTCCGTAATGCCTTCCCTATGCTATTCCCAGACCTGATCTCTGTAGAGGGGCATCCACAGCATTTCAGAAATGCACTGGAAATTCTTTTTATCTTTATTCTAGCAACTGAACTCTATAAGAGGAGAGAGTGATCTCACTAGAGATCTTCACCCAATTGCTGTGCTGCTGTAATGCTGACAGATCCCGGTCGTCGGCAGGCAAGATCGAACTGGGATCTCTAGAGTTTAGTGCATGAGCCTCTACAGCAGGGGTGGGCAAACTACGGCCCGCGGGCCACATCCGGCCTGCAAGACCATCCCATCCGGCCCGTGGCGGGAGGCTGTGCCCCCTTCCCGAGCCGCACCTCAGGGGCAGTGATTGCCCCAACCCTGGAGCCGTGCCGCAGGGGCAGCGCTCTGGGGGCCGAGGCTGCCCGCTGGCCCCTCCCCTGGAGCCGCGCGGGGAGCGCTCTGGGGGCTGGGACTGCCCACTGGCCCCTCTCCCGGAGCCACGCCACACAGGCAGAGCTCTGGGAGCCGGGGCTGTGCACTCCCCCTCTCCCCCAGAGCCACCCTGCGCGGGCAGAGCTCTGGGGGCCAGGGCTGCATGCTCCCCCCCACAGCAGCTATGGTAAGGGGGAATGGAGGGGTTCCAGGGTGGTGGTGGGGGCTTTGGAGGGGGCAGTCAGGGAGTAGGGTGGGTTGGTTGAGGTGGGATTCTGAGGTGGTTGGGGGTGGGAAAGTGAATAGGGGTTGTGGCAGTCAGGGGACAGGGAGCAGAGGAATTGGATGGGGAGTGGGATCCTGGGTAGTGGTTAGGGGTAGGTGGAAGGGGCAGTCAGGGGACAAGATCTGGGGGTTGGATGGGTCAGGGATTCTCAGGGGGCAGTCAGTGGGCAGGAAGTGGGAGGGGGCTGGATTAGGGGCAGGGCCTTCCCTACCCAGCCCTTGATATAATTTCACAAACCTGATATGGCCCTCGGGCTGAAAAGTTTGCCGACCCCTGCTCTACAGCATGAGCTAAAAGTCATCTGGCTCTTAGCTAAGTCTGTAGAACAGACTCATTTAACTCTCTCTCCCTAAGTGGTTTCAATGCCACTAGATAGGATAGAAAGCTACACCCAGGAGGTGCGTGGGTTACCCTGCATGCAAAACCAGTGGGTGTGAAGAAACAAAGCTGACTTTAAACTACCTTTATTCTCCCCTGATACTTAGGACAGGGCTGGTTCCCAGAATAATTTAAAGCTGCCTGATTTATCTTATTCCCAGCTGTCCATGGTCTCTGGGGGCTGTTTTGGTAGCCAAAGATCATCTTGGTGCAAAGGTATTCCTGCCAAGCCTCCGTTTGCCTGATCTCAGCCTTGTCACCAGAGGATTAGAGCGGTGTAGCACTGGTGCCACGATTAGGCCAACAGAGGACTTCCCTATGCAGAGGAAATCTTGCAGGGGGAGAGGGAAGCATAGTGAAGATGGGTTTATGGCTGTTTTGTGCTCCTGGGTTGCAATAGTGAATCAGGGTCTTTGTTTCCAGACTACTATTCCAATTCTTCTGCTGAAATAGAGTGATTCTATAGAAATGTTGTCATGTGTGTGATAGCCATTTTCCCCTTCCTTTCTGAACGAACCTCAGCATCTACTGTATGTCCCCTGCCCATTCTGTTTTTTTTTCTTTCCCCAGAAGCAAATGTCATGAGGACACTGCTTGCATTTCACCTCGGTGATGAAATTGACTTCTGGGCATCAGTGTCAGTTTCTTATAGATGAATTAACATGGCATCAAGTTTTTGATGCAATTGAAATGGATTTTAGTATTTCATCATTCTCTGTTTCTTGAAATTGTTGACATTTGTATATCTACTTGTGTGAGCTCAGTGGCTGCTGGACACAGGTTCTGTGATGTCCTGTCCTTTTAAATGTTTGAGCATTCCCCCCTTCCCGATGAAAAGCCTCATTTTCCTATTAGTTTCAGTTTTGCAACCAGAACAATAAAATCAACACAGCAGACAGCTGTGTGTCCATCGGCTCCCTCTACATCTGACTATCCATCTCCGTCTCTGCTGGCTCCAGAAATATAACAACTTCTAATTTCCTGAGACCTGGATTTTGTTCTTGAGATTGCTGCTAGCATGCTGTAAATAAACAATTAATTCTTTGTTACTCTTCTAACTTTAGACTAAGGTCTAATTATAACATTCTTTTGAATATTCCTGCAAGCTTGAAAGACTGCTGGGAGTTCTGCTTTCTCAGTTGAGTTGATTGGTAACTCAGCTTGTTGATAATTGTGATAGTTATGATTTCATTTGTACATGTTTACAATGTGACTTGCTGGAACTGCCCCGGTAGCTACTCGGGTTTGAAATACATGTGAGCTGAAGTTTCTAAAGTGTTAAAGGTACCTATAGCATGGGGGGGGGGGTTGTTTGTTTGTTTTGTTTTGTTTTTGAGGGAAATGATTTAAGGACTGGCCCTGCTTCAGTGACAGTGATTAGCAAGACTTCCATTGCAATAAGATCAGATCTTATTGGATTATGGGACCACAGGCTATGGAGAGTACAGGGTCTCTGTACATCCTGATGGAGTGCTCAATGTTTAATGAGCTACTACTATACTGAATAATACGTTAGGCAGGAGTAAGGACCTGACCAGTTTAGTTTTCAGTAAGGGATAGTTAGGTTAGATGTTATGAAAATCTTTAATGATGACGATAGTTAAGCACTGGAATAGGTTACCTTTCCAGGTAACCTATTCCAGTGGTTAGGTTACAATGTGGAATCATTGTTATTGGAGGAACTGAAGAATAAGTTAGACAAATACCTGTCATGGGTGGTCTAGGTATATATGGCCCTGCCTCTACATGAGGAGATGGAGTAGATGACCTTTTGAAGTCCCTTGCAGCCCCACTTTTATTATTCAAGTTTACAGACTCTGGATTATTATCCTGTAGGCCTTACCTTTAATTTGGTCTTATTTCAAACCATTTTTAAGTACTTAAATGTTCTGTGTTCATTAAGCAAAAAGACATGGCAAGCAATATATTTTTGTTTGTTTTTTAAATCTTTCCTTTCTAGTTTGAAACCTTAAATCAGCATCACATTGATATAATGTAGGAGTAGCAGCATGTCAGTCAGTCTTTGCTAACAGACAAAAGGCTCATATGCTTCTGACTACTACACAGCAAAGAGGTAAGCAATCTGTAGTAACTTATTACGAGATAATACAGAATCCTTCTGCATGAGGAAAATCTAGTGACCTGGCATGCTTGCGGACTGCAAGATGCGTCAGTGAAGTATAAGTATGCAAATTCCATTGGCGTGTGCACAGTGGGTTAACTGGGGTGCCAAAAGTATTAAAGCCAGCAGTAAATGCACCAAATTATACACTCCCAAATCAGGGTAAATCTTGAAAACAAAGTGAATGTGTTTGCAAGCACCATTAACTCCTATGCAGGAGGACTTAAACACAGTGAAAGTAGAGATCTTCTGTTTCATGGAGGAACTACTTTCTGCTGCACAGATAACGTCTGTAGGTATTGTTTCCCATACTTATGCTGCCTTTCTCATGTAAATACTCCTTTCACAGCTTTTAAAAATAGCACATCTCTCTCCTCCCTCTAATAATGTCTGAAGCACACACTTCAGAGGGAATGATGTAGCGTGTTTTCTCTTGTGTGAATCTTTTCTTGCACCTTGTCAAAGGTTAACACTGAGGGTTTCTCTATACTGGCAAGTTTTGTTACCAAAAACTGTCTTTTGGCGACAAAACAGCAATAGTGTGCACACTGCAATGTGACTTTTTTTGGGGGGAGGGGGGAAAAAAGCCTAGTTTTGGCAACAAAAAACTTCCATCCCAACCCCTGTGAGTCTTTTGTCTTTCCCCCTCCTTTTATTGTCAACAAATAGCCAGTGTAGACACTACAGCTTTTTTTTTCAATTTTATTGGTCTCCAGAAAGTGTCCCCCAATTCCTATGGTGCCGCTCTGGTCAGCAGTTTGAACTCCGCTGCCCTGCAGCCAATCTGCCCCTCTCCTTTGTAAGCCTCAGGAATTCCCAGATGAGCATGGCTGGCTATCACACCAAACACGCTCCAGCTTGGACCACTGCTAAGTTGTTAGATCTGATCAGTATATGGGGAGAGGGGTATGTTCAGTCACAGCTGTGAGTGACCTGTAGGAATCACGACACACATGGGAAAATTTCTCGAGGCTTGCGCAAAAAGGGCAGTGATTGGGACATGCAGCAATGCAGAGTGAAGATAAAGGAGCTGAGGCAGGCATACAAAAAGGAGCGGGAGGTGAGCCATTGCTCTGATGGTGCACCTAAGACCTGCCACTTCTATAAAGAGCTGAATGCTAGCCTTAGCGGTGACTCCACCTCCCTTGCCGATAGTCCCGTGGATACTTCACATGCAGTAGAAAGAGGTGGTAACCCGAAGGCTGAAATTCTGGATGAAGAAGTCAAACTAGAAGAGAATGTGTTGCTGCCAGCAGGGTCGCCCGGTAGGACAGGCATCCAGGAACTTTTCTCCACTCCAGAAGTGCTCAACAGGGAGCAGGAAGCAGATGAGATGCTAGGTAATTTGCTGTGGCTTGTGTAGGGAATCAAAAAGTGGGAGGCAGGTAGTGCTTTCTGTGAGCTGGACATTGCTCTGTGTAGTTAATCTGCATGGTTTATCAGGGTGTCAATGGACATCAAGATCTGCAGGGAATCCTCCAGAGAGAGACTCTGGAAAGTTTCCAAGAAATACTTGTTACTCCTCTTCCACAGATTCCGAAGGATTGCAGCCTTGTTAGTCCCCCCATTATAGGAAACTGTATCATGCTATTTAGCAACCGCTGGTGCTGGGACCAAAACAGCACATAACTGAGCTGCATATAGACTGAGGTGAAAGCCACAAGATTCAGCATTTGTGCCCTCGTTTCCCTTGTAACCCACAGCCGCGAGATGTCAGCCAGCAGGTTGGCTGCCTGTGAAAAAGTGTGTGATAATTTTAGAATGAGTTCCCTGCAAAGCTGCAAAGTGGACTTTCCTACTCCAAATTGATTTGCAACTGACTAGAAGCAGTCTGGATTTGCCAGCTTCCACACAGCGATTGCAACACGATTCTCTGCTGAAAGGGAAGCTCTCAATCTGGTGTCCTTGTGCCTCAGGTCAGGGGACAGTTCAGCACATAGCTTCATGGAGGTTGCGTTATGCATACTAAAATTCTGTGCCCACTGGTTGTCATCTCACACCTGCATGACATTGCGATCCCACCAATCAGTGCTTGTTTTGCTAGCCCAAAAATGACGGTCTACCATATGCAACTGCTCTGTGAATGCACAAAGCACTGATAATTTGCTGCTGTCCATATCACACTTGGGTGCCAGCGATTTATCCTCTGTTAACTTTGTGAATAACTCTACAAGTAATTGTGTTGCCATGCACAATGTCCTAATGACAGCTAACAGAGCATAGGAGAGAAGTATAAGATCCATCCTCTCTCACTACAGTTGGAAAAACAGCACGAAAGGAAGCCAGAAACCATTGGAGGTGCAGGACACAAAGCTGTGCATAACAGTACATTTTGCACATCCCAGGATGTGCCGTGCTCCGTTTCCACATTCCCACAACACCTACCAGCAGATGGTGTTGCCAAGCACTGTGGGATACATACCCAGAGTCCATTGCTCTTGCTGTTGACAAAGGTGCCCCGAATGTAAACACGATCTGTTAACAGAGGGACCAAATGTAGACACGCTTTGACTACTTTGCTTTTGTCGATTTTTTTCCTTGTCGACATCAGTTTCATCGACAAAACTTGCCAGCGAAGACAAGTTCTGAGTGCAGAATATCATAAATCCTCCTCCTCTTCCTCCCTGCCCCCCAAAATCTTATTTTTTCCCTTACATTTAAAATATGAAGACCAGGAAATAGTATAGGTACCGATATAATTGTAAGAATATGTAGAAGGTTGTATACAGTGTACTATAGTATGTAATACCCAATATATAAAAGCAGTAATTGTTAACAATGTTTAGAATTCAGTAAGAAACATGTATACAACATATGCTTTTGTGCTAATTTCTAGTAGTCCTCATCAGTATAGAAATATAGAATAGTATATAAATATTCTCTACTTTAATGTGGGTAAGATATGCTCTCTGACTGCTGTGTCTTCATAGGAACTGGTAATTGATCTAGTCTGTTTCTCAAATCAGAAAACATAAGGCATTGTTATAATTATCAGCAAATTCCCTTTGACTTGCCTACACTCCTGTTTCACATACAGTGTCTGCATATGATCTTTTTTAAAAAATAAGAAGGGGTGCAGGGAAGAAAAGGAAAAGTATGTTCTTGTTGGAGCTGGGGTGGATGTAGCCAGAGTCATGTTTGTTTCTGAGATCATAGTCACTTGATATATTTAAATACTTGTCAAGTATTTAAATCAGGCCTGCACAACATGTGGCCTGGAGGCCACAAGCAGCCCGCGCGGGCTCACTGTGCTGTCTGCAGGGGGATGAGTAGGGGTGGGGCAAGCAGTGGGGTGGGAAGAAGCAGATGGGGGCAGGGTGAAGGCGGGGCTTTTCGGCCCACCGCTGGTTTTTTTGCAGTAATATGGCCCTTGCTGCTTTCCGAGTTGTGCAGGCCTGATTTAAATAGTGAAATAACAAAACAATCAAAGTAACTCTGTCAGTGTTAATGTTTTGATAAAGTTTGTCTCTCCCCACTCAAATCAGTGTGATGGTTTGGGCTGCCTTTGAAAAAGTTCCCAGTTTTACAACAATGGGTGTACCTCACCAGTTGGCTCTTCTGGGAAAAACCCAGATGAGTGAGCAAAGACTTCTGCCATCTGTTGTTTCTTTTACTGAAATCAAAACCCTCCATTATTTATCACAATGTAACTAAACATTAAATGTTGGTGAATCCCAGTTTGACTCCCCAGGAAAGTTATTTTAGTTTGCCCTTTTCTTTACACAAAAAGAATCTCAAATCCATAGTTTGAAGGGCAAATGTTTCAGACATCAATGGTGGTTACCTTTGCCTATAGGAAAGGAGTTGGCAGCAGATAACATAACATAGTGGATAGGGAATTACAAGTCTGATTGTACGTTCGGTCACCAAATGTGGCACAGAGTGCTAAGAAAGCAGTAGAGGAAATAAAGCCTTGCATCCTAAAGGATTTGCTTAGAATAGCATTGATCATTTCCAGTTAGTATACAGAAGACTTCTTTATTTTTAAAATGAAATGAATTGAGGCAAATCCTGCCCCCTCTTCTGTGGTCACAGAAGACATAGAGGGAGTGGAACTGGTGTGTATGGAGGGGCCAGGTTTAGTGGAAGGCAATGTTGGTAGATCCACTGTTATAATGACCCTATAACTCTTGAATCTTGCAAAGTGGCACAGGATCAGTAAAAAGAACAGGAGTGCTGGTGGCACCTTAGAAACTAACAAATTTATTTAAGCAGACGCTTTTGTAGAATGGAACATATAGTAGGAAGGTGTGTATATATATTTATACATACAGAGAACATGAAAAGGTGGAAGTTGCCATACCAACTCTAAGAGGCTATTTAATTAAGATGAGCTATTCTCATCAGGAGAAAAAAAAACTTTTGTAATGATAATCGAGATGGCCCATATCAGAGAGTTGACAAGAAGATGTGAGGATACTTAACATGGGGAAATAGATTCAGTTTGTTTAACGACCCAGCCACTCCTAGTCTCTATTCAAGCCTAAATTAATGGTATCCAGTTTGCAAATTAATTCCAGTTCAGCAGCTTCTCATTGGAGTCTGTTTTTGAAGTTTTTCTGTTGTAAAATTGCCACCCTTAAATCTGTTTTTGAGTGACCAGAGAGGTTGAAGTGTTTTCCTACTGGTTTTTGAGTGTTATGATTCCTGATGTCAGATTTGTGTCCATTTATTCTTTTGCATAGAGACTGTCTGGTTTGACCAATGTAGGATGCAGGATCAGTAGGAGCTATTGCTGTTTCTGGATTGCAATAGCAGCTACGGAGCCACTCCATGGACACCTGGTGTTATAAATGTGAAAGTTGATACACAGAAGTGCTGGAAAGAGATGCCTCTTTATTTCCTGGCCCTAGTCACCTGTTCAGAAGATTGTAAAGGGTTAATATCCCTTTCTCATGGCAGAGAGCATTATCCACTAACTCTTGTGATTACTGTTAGGGAGGATTCCTTTTTCCATGCTTTTCTTCTCTGAGATAAGATCCTTTATTTGGAGTTGGAAGAGGGGTGAGGGTTAAGTTTACTGTTAAAATGCAGGATAGTTTTTGTCAGCTTTAAAGTAGCCTAGATTACTAGACAAATTATGAGACAATTTTGCCATATTGTAGTAGATCAGAATCTCCGATCAGCAGAGTAGAAATGAAAATTGACCGGAGAACAACTTGCTTCTTGTCGCTGTAAAAATGTCTTCTCTGGGCCCAATATATGTGGCTTACTGAATACTTCTAGCTGGAATAACTGTAGTATTGCTCTGAAATAATAAAATATCGATATTCCTTAGGTCATCTCATTATTAATAAACCACAAAAATTAGTCTACAACAATGCATGGTCTCACTTGATCTCTTCCCATCATCAGAGTTTATGACAGTTTACAACTTTGCAACTTATCAAATGGTTGTTATGGTGCAGATTGGAAGAGAGCAGGGATGTTATTCTGAAAGATTTTAGAGTTTACTATTAGAAGACATAGCAGAGAAAATGTGCATATAGTTAATTCATCTGCTATACAACTTGCTTACAAAGGTGAAATATAAATGGGTGACTGAAAAATGAGTTTATCTGACACTGTGTAGAAAATATTTGTCCTTGCAGTAAGAGCATATCTAACTCATTGTTCTTCATATTCTGTCAAAACACAATTCTTACCCTCAGGGTTCAGTAAAACTAGTTATATCTCCACTGCTGCTGTAAGTGAACCCCCCAGACCAAGTAGACAGGCTCACACTAGGAAGTAGGCTTGAGCTAGCACACTAAAAAACAGTACGGATGTTGCAGCTCTGGCAGAGACTTGGGCTAGCCACCCAAACTCAGAGCCGGGGTGTCAGGTGGAGTTTCTTTCCAAGCTGCAACATCCACACTCCTATTTTTTGTGAGCTAACTTGAGCCCCACTAGCATGAGTTTATCTCCCCAGCCTGGGAATTTTGCAAGTTTCTAGTTTTGGTCTAGAAGGAAAGGTTGGTGTTGTCAATCCAAAACACAGCCTGTGAAAACATCACACTTTCAGTTCTTATGCCTGAAGGTAAAGAAGCGATAGCCTGATATTTGCAAAGATATTGTTACATTTCTTCTTATTTCTCTTTTTGCTCGGATGGCTACATTTTGACATTCTTGGCTTAGTGAAGACTAATTTACATACCACCTCTTCTCTCTCTATGGTCTGACCAAAGGGATTTTTTTAAAAAAGTTGTATGTCCAATCCATAAGTCTGAAGTAGTTAACATCAGTTTGAAGGAGAAACTCCCATTATCTGGAGGGTTAAAAGAATGTACAATAAAATCTGGAGTCATTTGTGATAAGTTAGCTGAGACTGATACATTAGCCTTTCCTTGCTATTTCTCTGTTGCCATAGATCAATGACCCCAAAAGCTGTTTTCATTATTTTTTCTTCTCAGTTTAATAAAATATTGAAATATATGTTTAATTCTCTTTTCCATACATTTGGACTCTTCTGTCTTCTGCATGATTCATGTATGTACTTTATTATTCCTCTGGTCATTGTTGCGTAAATGAAAAATTACTTCCTTAAAAATTAGTGAAAAATTAAAGGGAAAAAACACAACTGACAAACAAAATCCATTAAGTAGTTCAGGCTTCAGGGCTCCTTTATAAGTTTCATCCAATTGCAACTACTGACAAAGGGACATTCCAGATGAAGATGAATGGAGGACCACAGCAGCACTCCAGCCATACTACTGATTCCTTAGATGCACCCCCAACATGTTCCCGATCCCAGATCAGGCTGGCACAGGACAGCACAACCCATAGATTCACATTCCACTAGGTGAATCTCTGAATAGCCAGTGAAGCTAGATTGCTTTGCCCCACTGGGTCTGTTAAAAAACCTCCCATGTAGAATACTCAAGTTTTCAGCAGGGTCATCACCTGGCGGGGATGCGGGGCCTGAGAAAAACTCCCCTTCTCCATCCCCACCTCTTCTGTCCCCACTCCACTCCTGCTCCACCTCTTTCCTGCTTCTGTCCCCTCCCCTGAGTGATGCCAGTGTTATACCAAATAAAGACCAGCAGGATCTTATAAGAGGGATAAGGCAAAAAGCCATGTTTATTGTAGATACAGACAGAAAAAGAAATAGAACCAATCACTAGCTCTTAGTTATAACTCATCACACACATTCATACATTCTTTCTATAAAGTTCTGCAAAGTTGTTATAGTTACCAGCTTAGAAGTTGCTCATGCCAAATCACTGGTCAGGTGGCTTGTACACGAGAATGTGGAGCCGAGTCTATGTCAGATATCCGATGCCTCTGGAGGGTGGTCGCAGAACCAGACTTGGTATTTTGCTGTTTGAGTCTGATCTTTATAGGAGTCTGTTCCCATTCAAGTCTATGGAAAGTGCCTCGTCATGCCGTTGCAGCATTCAACATGATAATCAATCAGCAGATGGCACCTCCGTGACGGCTGTGGGTTATCGCATATATCTTCTTCTTCAGCTGTTCAGCCCCATTGTCCAGCAGTGGTTGCGTGGATTCCAGCTTGCCCTTTGGGGTCATCCAGCTATCTTCATACTGTGCATTCTTCAGCACAGCAATGTTGAAATTATAGCTCCTAGGCTGGTTCTGGTAACCTTTTCATCTTATTATCTGAACCATGCATACGTCCACAGGCATTCTTTTAACTAATTTTCTTAACACATATTTCACTATCTCTACTTTTTCAGGTATTCCTTCTTTTAACATTTCTATTTTCAGGGCATGAGAGATCACAATAATCTGTTTGACCCATCTATCACACAAAGTCAGAAACAGGCGCAAAGCATAACACGGATAACAGCTTCTACATACAGTTGTTTTACATAGCCTCTTATCTTTTCTCAAAACAGACTTTCTGTCTCAGGCAGTACTGGTACAGTTAGTAGTTAGTAGTTTGGCCTTGCAAGCTTTTACCCAAGCACAGAGCACAGACATTTTAATTACCACTGTCTCTGGGTAGAGCAGGGAGGGCTGGGCTTGCTGTTGCTGCTTCCTGCTGGTGAGTGCATGCCTAACCTCTGCTGCCACTGACAGACCCCCTGCTAAACCCCCAGGCCAGCCTGGTCCCTCACACCCTAATCCCACCCACCTTGGGCCAGCCTATTGCCTCCAGCATTACATGAACACAGAACCATCCCTAAGAGACGGTGCTTCTGGGCAGTTGCTGTGGGTCCCCCCAAAAGGTGGGACCAGGGATGGCCACTTTGATTCACCGTACCCTAGGAATGGTTCTGGTTGTGCAAGATATGCATGCAAACATGGGCACCCATTATTTTGACTTGCTTTCAAGATTCATGCACAGTGTAGTAATGCCACTGTAACTGGATGTGTGTGCGTGTCCACATTACTTGCACAGTGCCAGTAACCTCCACATTTTATGTATTTGGCCTTTAGAGTCAGATCCTGTGAGAGGAGCGCCAGACAGAAACGTATGGTAGGTTGAGGATTGAATCCTTAGCCCAACCAGACAAGCTGTCTACACTGCCAGATTTGAGCATGCTAAGAGAAGTAATGAATGCAGATTGCTCTTCCTACCTATTCAACATTTGGCCCAAACAGTCCATGCAATGGAGGGTACCATTGGTCATGTTCTGGCCTGACCACATTACCTATTTGCAGGGAAGCTATGAAAGTTAACCTTCAGGATCATCTTCATGGTGCATGAGAGGATACACTGTCTTCTTTTTGGAGATCTCTGCTCCTGCTATGCTCCAGCACAGCCAGTACATACCTATTATGCTACTTTGGGGCCTTCTCAGGCATGTCCGGGCCTCAGGAATTAGTCTATACAAAGTGTCTGACTAGTTTACACAATAAAAAATGTCATAAAACAAATTCACAATCCTAATTACTGAAAATCTTCCCTCTTGTTGGACCCCCCTAGCAAAAGATACAAGAGGGAGGGAGAGCACTATTACAAGGCTCCAGAAAATTTATCATCTGCAATATATATGTGCAATAAGTTCAAAGAGCATTGCTAGCAGTATAGTATCCTGTGCTAAATATTTTTATGGAGATTTTTTATGGGATTTTTTAGAAACATCTGACCCTATAGTTGATTTATTAGAGCAGTTAAAACTCAAAGGAATTGCACAGATTAGCTTTTCAGGCCATCTAAAAAGTTTATGTATTCTGGGCTCCCCAAGAAGCTCACCTCTTGATAACTTGGCAGCAGCTAAAAATTACCTTACATTACCTCATCAAGAATGGCATAACTTTAGCTCCAGCTTCAAGCCCCAAAAGGCAATGGTACCATAGATCTGAAAATCTAGACCGATACCTATATTTTATCTTCTTTGTGCCCACCCCCCTTGCCCTCACACCTAAAAAGAAAGAGAGAGAGAGAAATCTGAAAGGCAATGTTGTGTTTTAATACTGGAGCTTCAGCCAGAATTTTCAGCCTTCACAGTTAATTTCCTTGCATTTGGGGATTTCAATCAGAACATTAATGTTATTAAAATGGAATACGTTGGTTGGTTGGTGGGCTTTTTGGTACTTGACTTCCCTGAATTGTTGAGCATGCACTGACTTTCACACATCGTGAAGCTTAAGATGCCAAGGAATTTCAGAGTAGGAACACAATTTAAGTTCTTTCCTTTGACTTTGTAAATAATTTAACAGTTTCAGGGTGTCTGTGAGATGGTCTGTAAAATCCATTGTCTCTTAAGAATAATTATGGTGAAGTATTGTGTAACAGTAACATGGAAAGGGTAGAGAGGTAGAAAATACCAGGGTGCATTTTTTTTATCTTACTCTGCAGATATAAATATGTAATGAGAAAGGAGAGAACATTCAGAGAGGATATACCGAATGACATAACAAGCCTGCAATGTACTTTGCTATATTAATACACTAGGACTGTCTTCAGAACGTCTATGCTTTCACATATGCCTGTTTATTCTAAGGATCTTCTATTTGTTCTTAGATGTGCACATTATTCCTGATAAACTTGGCTATCATTCATCTAGCATGCATAAACATGTGCAGCTATATTTTCATATAATTGCAGACACTACGTGTAATTTGTGTGTGTCCAAAAGAGAGATAATTACTTATCTGTAACTGTTGTTCTTTGGAGATGTGTAGTAGTAGTAGAGCTTTAGTATGAGAACTGCCTCCAAAGCGGAACTCCCATAGTTCTAAGTTCATGTGTATTAACTATGGTGTTAGTTTTGCAATGCACATATTTGTCCCTTACAAAACAGATATTTCATGTAGGCTACCAAATAGCCACCAGATGATAAATAATTTCAATTATTACCATTGGAACAATATTAATCTTTACAACATTCATAGAGATATAATGAAATTAGAGGATCTGGCTGCCATTGGGAATTGTGACCCAAAACCCTCTTGATGCTAATTGGCAGTGGGCCCTGGAGTACAGGGATCCCTTGGATTCACCAACAGAATGTAGTGTAAAGTCTCTAATGAAAACCTGTGGTCATCATAACCATTGCAAGAGATCTGTATGGAGAAAAATTGGGTGGAGTTATGTGTACGTTCTAAAAAGTATGTTCTCTAGGTGTGTCATTTAAAAACAAGTCACTCAAAAGCAGTGTGTCTTGAGACATTCTCCTCCAAAAAGGGAGGACTTATCTCAGTGGAGACTATTGTGTATTGTATGACATACAGTAGGAGTCTATTAGTGTTCTAAGTCAGATGCTAATGAAATGCTGGGAAACATCATGAGAACTGAAATGGGGGTCTCAAGAGTTAAAAGCATTCATCTCTCTAGGGGAGAGGGATAGCTCAGTGGTTTGAGCATTGGCCTGCTAAAAGCAGCGCTGTGAGTTCAATCCTTGAGGGACCCATTTAGGGGTCTGTGGCAAAAAATCTGTCAGGCGACAGTACTTGGTCCTGCTAATGTAGACAGGGGGCTGGAGTGGATGATCCTTCCACTTCTATGAGATAGGCATATATATCTAGCAAGAACCAAAGACTCAGGTTCCATACCTAGAGCTGGGTCAGGCACAGAGGGGGACGCATAACACATGTTAACCCAGGAACCTATCATTCAACAAAGCCCATTACCAATTCTGTTCACATATCTATTCAAGTGATACCATTATAGGATATAACTGCATCAGGGGCTCATTCACCTGCACGTCTACCAATGTGATATGTGCCAGCAGTGCCCCTCTGTCATGTACATTGGCCAACTGGGCAGTCTCTACACAAAAGGATAAATGGACATAAATCAGACATCAAGAATTATAACATTCAAAAACCAGTCAGAGAACACTCTCTCAACACTCAGTTACAGACCTAAAAGTTGCAATTTTTCAACAAAAATCTTTAATAACAGACTTCAACAAGAAACTGCAGAATTGGAATTAATTTGCAAACTGGACACTGTTCAGTTAGGCTTGAATAAAGACTGGTAGTGAATGGGTCAGTACACAAACTAAAACTATTTCCCACATTAATTTTCCCTCTAGTGTTACTCACACTATCTTGTCAACTCTTTGAAATGGGCTATCCTAATTATCTCTAAAAAAGTTTTTTTTTCCCTTGCTGATAATATAACTGATTTGTCTCATTAGAGTTGGTATGGCAATCCCCAGCTTTCCATGTTCTCTGTGTATGTGTGTATATATTCCTGCTGTATTTCCCACTCCATGCACCTGATGAAATGGGTTTTAGCCCACAAAAGCTTATGCCCAAATAAATTTGTTAGTCTCTAAGGTGCCACAAGTACTGCTCGTTCTTTTTACTAACCAGTGGATTACACTTGCATGTGTTTGCACTCAGCTCTGTGCTTCATTTGCAGTTTTTCTTTTAACTTTCCCCCCAAGGTTAGCCTGCCATCTTAGTAGCATGTTCTTGGAACTATTAATTGTACATTGCCTAAATGTACATTATCACAGTGGGTATTTTTACATAGATGAGATTTCCTTCTATTCCCTAACCATACTCATAGTTATCTGACGACCGTACACAAGAGTGATTTCTTCACTGGCATGTGCGTGGCAGGCTATTTATACAGAATAGCATGTTTTCTTGGACCTAGAGATTGACATAAGAAACTGGGGAGCTCAATTATTGGTGAACTACAGCCCTAAATAAATTTGTTGATATTAATTTGCATTTCTATCCTCTCTCTTTATAAGAACCAAGCCCTTTTTATGCATGTTGAACTGTTATAAGTATTTTAGTTGCTCAGTTTATTTGTGTTTTGAAAGGAAGAAAAGTGGAAGACCTAGTTGGCGAAATTCATCTCTCGTTCTCCAATAATTTGCTAGATGGAGGAAGATAAACTGCTCAGAAGTTTAAGTGAGTGCAGAATGTAGCACCTGCTCCTTGAGTGATGTATTGTACAGGCATACACAGTTGCATTGGTTTCAAATTAGTTTCTGGGTGAGGTGCAAGGTGCTGCGTATACCTTATAAAGCACTGAATGATTTGGGAACCAGTGGGTCTGAATCTCAACTCTGCTCATGCTGCCATAACTGAGATTAGTAGAGGCACTAGAACTGGAAGTCCTTCAACAGAAACAAAGGGGAGCTGGTGAAGAGCTTTCTTCTTGGAAGGGTCTCTGGCTCTGGGTTCAGAATGCTTTCCTCTTGGTCCTGTAGAGCTTGGATTTATCAGCCTTTCAGGAGCATTCAAGGCCCATCTTCTTCTTAACAGACATTTGGGCAGGTCAGAAGGTGATGGCAGAATGATTGAGTTTGGTTAGAGTATCTTGAATTTTCTTTTGGGTGAGTGTTTAAATTGGACTTTTGCAATTAGGAGTTTAGAGAACCAAAACACATAGCTCTGGATCTGGGGAGATGTCTAGAGTTCTGAATATGGTGGGAATCAGAGAAATAAAAATAAGTAACTAGTTTTATTCATTGGCAGTCACAGTACTCTGACTAGCTTGATGTCTCCTCCTTGTCAAAGAAAGAGGAAGTATATACACTGCAGGTCAACATAAATAGAGTAGTGGCTCATATGTTAGCAGGTGGCCCCTTCAAACCATAATTTTATTCTTAGCCCATTCTGAATTTGAAATACTGATGCTGCTTTTAGGCCCATGATCTCTATATAGTGTTAGTGTCTAGGGTGTAGGATATCAAATCCATATCTGTTTTATTATGTACCTTAGAATTTAATGGGCTGATATCAGATACCATGCTGGGCACATTAGGAGAACCCATTGTAAATTAGGAAACCATGATTATTTTGTGTGGAGGGATATGATGATATTCCCTGCATTTAAGAGTCAAACAAATACAGCAAGTTAATTTTTTGTTAACGTTCTGGTGCATTTTCAAGGGAAGGACAACCTATTACTGTATGCTATATCTTTGAACATAAATACCTTATATGGGATTATTCACATATGCAAATGTGGGAGCATGTTTAAACATCTTGTTGATTAAGGGTCTAAAACCGTAGCTCTTAGTAGGCCTGCCAACAGCAATTCCAGACTCTAGGGCAAAACAGTCAATGGGCCCCCTAGAAAGGGATGGCTGAGGTTTCTGGGAGGTACTGCACCTGCACTAGCTAGTACCCAGGGAGCTTCTTTTGGTTGCGCTGCTGGGCTCACACTTCCAACAAGGCCAGGACTTCCATGAGCTTGCCTAGCTGTCTTAGCCACTGTCGGTAGCACCCCTAGCATGCCTAAGAGCCTTGAGGACCACCTGGGCAGTTTAGAAGGTCCTGCGGGCTCCTGGCCACCACCACCGCTACTGCAGGAGCCATGGCGGCTGAGGGCCCTGAGCTGTTTTAAATCACTTGGGCCCCTGGGCAATTGCCCCTTTGCCATCCCCCATCCTCTAGTCAGCAAGTCTGGCTCTTAGATATGAAACTATAGAACTACAAGATACATTTTATGGCTGAGGTTCTCAAACTGTGGTCTGTGGAGCTTCGAGCTTCATTCAGGTGATCTGCAGATAATTCCCTGTAAGGTAAGTGCCTGGGCAGCCAGACACAAGAGAATGAAGGGCCACCCACTTAATCAGTGGAGCCACACAGGCGTGGCCTCACTAATTAAGTGCCTGGACCCTGGAGAAGACACACCTGTAAGATGAGGTAGTGGCCGGGAATAGTGGGCAGGTGTGAGGGGGCAGTGGGTGAGAAGAGGAGGTGGGGGCCAGAGAAGAGGCAACTTTCCCCAGCTTCAGGGCTGCAGCTGCTGGGGAGAGATGGCCCCCCTTCCCAGCCTCAGCTCTGTAGCTGCTATGGCAGGGAAGAGACCCCCCTCCTCCACAGCCCTATCTCCGAAGCTGCCACAGCAGGGGAGAGAGGAAGAGAAATGCTCCACCCCACCATTTTTTTCCTAGCCCTAGCTCAGGGGCTGCCTCAGCAGTGGAGAGAGGGCACATCCATCACATTAGAAAGGTAAGACTACTGATATTAAAATATGAGTTGTGCGCTTTTATTTGTAGAACAAAAATGTTTATTATTATTAAGGGGTTTTTTTATATGGCAGTTTTATCCAAAGCGCTTTACAATAGTTAGCTAATGGTACAAACAACATTTGGAAAGATCATTAAGTGGTCCGCTGAGACCCTCAGCAATTTTCAAGTGGTCTGTGGAAAAAAAAGTTTTGAGAACCATTTGTTTTATGGTATAATATGCTGTAAATCTTCTAAGTTTTCTCAGCAGTCAGCATTCACAACAAAACTTACTCTACAGGTAACGTAATCATTTCAGACTTTCTGGCCTTAAATGTATCTAGTGCTTCCACTCCAACATGAAAAATTACTTTTATTATATTTCTAACTTTAATTCATCACCAGCAGACCAATACTGAGAACAACTCACTTGTTCAGATTTAGAAAATAAATGTTATGCTGGAATTGTATACAGCATTTTTACTTTGCTAGAACTTCCAGTTTCATGGAAACTCTTTAAGTGTGAAAAGAATGTTTTCTTCATTTTTTTGTGTGCTCTTTTCTGTATACTTTGTCTTGGGCTATATTTTATGTATGATGCCTGTCATCTCTATTTTAACCTTCAAAGTATTAATTGTAAAAGCTTTCCTCTCTGCTAGACTGTTTTTATCAGAAGAAGACAAATGCTGCCCTCATTCAGTTTTTCAGATTATTATATGGGTGTCTGTCTATCATGTACATCACTACAGTATCTAAACTCTGATGATAGTAATCAAGTTCCATGTAATATTAACTGTGCAGAACTACATAGTGAATTCTGCATTTAACTTTCCAAGATTGTTTCAAGATTTCCCTCCCTTTTTGCTTAATCCTTCTCCAATTTACTTCACTGGGAGCAGGTTTGGATGCAGTAGAGTTATTTAAATCTGAACTGGCATCTTAAAATATCAATGTAAAGTGGGGTTGGAGTAGGAAAAGTGAAAAATGTAGAAATGGTGTGTTATTTCTAAGGCTCTGAACCAGCAAATGACTCAGGTCAGGTAGGCCCCCTGTGTCACCATGGAACCTTCTTGAATCAAGAGTCCTATATGTTGATGATATTCTAGTTCAGTAGTAGTAAAATACTGTACAAGGTGGAGGAGGGGGGCGGGCAAAGGGGAGGAGGGATGGAGTGGTTAAAATTGTGGTATGGGTCCCAAAGCCAAGGTCGATGGTAAAGGAACTACTTTTACCTGAAGATCACTGTTTTTAACCTGCTACAGTTCTCGTAATTAATTTCCGATCAGAGAAGAGTTCAAAGTAGGGTCTGAGTCCCCATTCTGTTACATTGGTTTTAGGTCAATGTAAATCCATCGTTACAGCTGCATATAACTGATGAAGAAACCTGGAGAACAGTGACTGTAACGTACGAGAATGAGAACACATGATGTGTAATAAAAATTTTATTGCACGAGTTGGGAATACTATATTACTCCCACAGAGCAAGAATTATTGTCTAATCCAAAAAAGCCAGAATTTTTCTATTTCTTTGAAAACAATTGAAAACTCTTGTAAAATATTCTACTCCATTGCTATCTGATTTGTTCAGGAAGTAACACATGATGTCAGGAGCATTCATATTAGAGAACTCTCTAAATTTTGTTCATTATTTATTAGTGCCATAGTGACAGCCCTTCATAGCATCACTGCTTTGCTGATATAGTTTTTCTTTTCTCTTTTGATTAAATTTTTGATTCCTAACAAGGGCCAATCTTATTTTAATTCAACTGTTCACATGAAAAAGTTCCATAAATCCCAACTTTACCATGATTAAGCAAATAGATGCAGAGAAATTTCTTAGAAATATGGGCCTTTTTAGTTAAAGATTAGATTTAAAACATAAATCTTGCTTTCAGTATGTTCAGTTTAAAAATGTAAAGATGGAGTCTAAAAGTTCAAAGAAATATTTTAGTAACTGAAAAGAGATAATCTTCCTGGAACATTTAAGATGTACTTTGATGAAGTGATAGTGGGAAAGTTACCACCCACATTTATGAGGTCTGCCTCTATAATATTTGCTGGAGTTAGTAAAAATCTAACAATATTTTTCCCATATCATTATGATTCTGAAGAGAAGACAGAATTCAGCGACATTAATCTTTATGGACCAGGGACCTCAAAACTTGAAACTGCCTTATATTGGTGAAAGGAATCCCAGTAGTAAGAAAATACATCCTGCTTTTTGCTCATTTCTTCATATCTGGAATTTATTGTTCCCTCTAGATTTTTTCCCCCTAAATTAAATCAGGAAGTTGTTTGCTTTATTTACTCACTGGCAAACCACGACCTTCATATTTTTTTATTGATGTCATTTATTGTGGATAGTACTCTAACGCTAAATGAAGTCAAGGTGTAATATGTCTTCACAAAACCTGGTTTCTTTATGTACAAAGAGATTTTAGTTTTGATTTTTAACACAATTTACTCCCCCCAAAAAACAAAGGAGCTGAAGATGAACAGGGAATTCAAATTAAACTGTTCATATACATGCAGAATATTATAGGGTTGACTTTTGATTAAATGGACAGTGTGAGACAGGCTGGAAAATATATATGTGCACCCACATCTTGAATACTGCAGACAGCTGTGGTCTCCTCACCTAAAAAATGATATGCTGGCATTAGAGGGTAGAGAAGGGCAACTAAAATGATTAGGGGTTTGGAACAGGTCCCATATGAGGAGAGATTAAAAAGGACTTTTCATCTTGGAAAAGAGGAGATTAAGGGGGGATGTGATAGAGGTATATAAAATTATGAGTGATGTGGAGGAAGTGAATAAGGAAAAGTTATTTACTTGTTCCCATAACATAAGAATGAGGGGCCGCCAAATGAAATTAATGAGCAGTAGGTTTAAAATAAATAAAAGGAAGTTCTTCACACAGCACACAGTCAACCTGTGGAACTCCTTGCCTGACGAGGTTGTGAAGGCTAAGACTCTAACAGGGTTTAAAAGAAAACCAGATAAATTCATGGAGGTTAAGTCCATTAATAGCTATTAGCCAAGATGGGCAAGGAATGGTGTCCTTAGCCTCAGTTTGTCAGAGGGGGGTGATGGATGGCAGGAGAGAGATCACTTGATCTTTACCTGTTAGGTTCACTCACTCCGGGGCACCTGGCATTGGACACTGTCGGTAGATAGGATACTGGGCTGTATGGACCTTTGGTCTGACTTAGTACGGACATTCTTATGTTCTTATGTTCTAATTGGTTCATGTAGACCCTACTGGTGAGCATTAAAAGTTCCCTAATGCATCTTAACATAAGTGACAAAGCTCCAAGTTTGTACTTGTGGGTCCTGTGCTTCCTGGCAGATTTAGGGGCCTCAGAAACTCATCTAGGCCACAGAGTGACCTCCCTTTCTCAGTATAATTGGCAAGAGTCACCACCTAGTGAGTTACCTTCATCACAGGCCAGTATGGAAGATGGAAAAGGGGGGGAGCCCGGGCCCGCCCTCTACTCTGGACTCCAGCCCAGGGACCCTAATAGTATCAGCTAAGATGGCTGACCTTTTAGGCACAAAACACAATACAATTCCCTGGGCTACTTCCCCACAGCAGTCTCCGCTTCTTCAAACCCCGCTTCACCCTTACCTCAGGGCCTCCTTCCTTCTGTATGATATGTTGTCCACCACTCAGTCTCACGAACAGCACAACTTCCTTCCACAGCTCCCGACACCCACAGCCCACCTGACTAACTGGGAGGTTTTTATCTGGTTTCAGCGAGTCCCTGATTGGCTTCAGGTGTCCCAAGCAGGCTAGCTGTTTCTACTCCTTTCTAGAAGGTTCTTAATTGGCCCCAGGTGTCTTGACTGGCCTGGAATAGCCTTTGTTTGGCTATCCAGGGAACAGGGACCTGCACATCCTGAGACCAATATACCTGCCTTCCTCTCTTATATCCCTCTGGTCTGACTCCGTCACACTTAGTAAATGAATATGAAAAGTCAAAGTGCCGGATTGTGAAACCTTAGATTGGTTAAAAGTTATTCGCAAGTCCAACTGACTGGAAAAGATTAATCTTCTGCTCACTAAGATGAAAAAGCAGTTCGCAGACTAGTGCAGTGTTTTTACTTGCAATTCCTGTGTGGTGCTCAGGATGTGCAAAGCAGAACAGTGCTCAATTGCCCTCTGTTACTTTACTGGATACTCCTTTCTCAGTAGCGACAACTTGAAGCATACCTTCTTCTTTGAGTGATAGTCCCTATCTGTATTTCACTGAGGGTTCACACCACGCATCCAGAGTTGGAGATTTTTCAAGCTGGGCTGTACATGTTTCTTTGGCTCGCCTTATGGTTTCATCTGAGGTAGTAAAGGTCGGGACGGTTTCTTCTCCAGTTTCTTCTCATCTCCATGTGGTTCAGCTCAGAATTATTAGCATCCTCTGGAATATGACTCACTTTAAAAAATATGCAATTGTACATAGTTAGTTTTACTGTTTTTATTGTTTTAGTAGTTTTCTAGTTTTAGGAGTAGGATTGGGCTTCCCTTTTGGGGAGTTTTGTTCCCTGTGAACACATCACCCCTGTACTTGCAGTTACTGGGCTATGCCAAAAACCCCAGGCTTTAAAATCTGCGCTTTCCATCCACATTCCTCCTTGTTTCATCGTTACCTCTATTGCTTGCGAGAAGCACACATTTCAGCCAGGTGCAGTGTCTGCCAGTCCTTTGCAAGCCATATTCAGGAAGGCCAGGCTCTCCACCTCCAGAAACACCTTATGGAAGTCTCAGTGAGACCTCATTCAGACCCTGGCTGGTCAACCCTCTGTGTCAATTGGCCTGAGGCTGCCAGGAATGTGTCTCCAACTATGGAGTCTGAGGCACACCTCACCCCCATTCTGGCAGTGTATATGCGTCCGCCAACTCAGATAATACTGCTGATGGATTTGGTCTCCAAGGAGTTGTCTTTGGAGGGCTTGGATGAGGGTCAGGAACCAAGCATCCCTTCCACTACCACAAATTCCAATGGAGGCCTTCTACATCTTGGCAATATCCTCCAGTCCAGCCACCGCACAGCCACTAGTTTCTTGCACCTTCTTCAGCAGTCTCTGGATCTGTCCTATTGGCCCTATTGGGAGTCTGGCCCAATACCTTCCTCAGAACCTATCCATTCTGCCAGGGAGGCTTCACCTTTTTTACCCATCTCGGGCTCCTTCAAATAAACACTCAGAACCGGTAATGGAAGATGAGCCATTTTGTCCTGCTCTGACAGTACTGCCAGAACAGGAGAGATTCCCGTCATCTTCTCCTGATGTAGCTGTGACTTCGACATAACTCTCCCCATCTCCTGATGACTAGTATCAATTCCATGGTCTCCTGCATAGAGTGTCAGGTGAGCGTCACATTCCCCTGGAGCATATCCAAGGCACTCAGCATAAGCTGCTAGGTATGCTTCACTCACTGGGGTCAGCAGAGTCACTCTACCAATCAACGATGCCATCATAGAGCCAGATTGCACAGTTTGGCATACTCTGGCCAATGTAAACCTACCTCAAAGGGGGCCTAAAAAAGAGGCTATGTACCAGCCAAGGGGTCTGCCTTACCTTTGATCACCTTGGATGAAACCACAGGGCAAAACAAGGGCACACACACGGACCAATGGAAACAACTACTTGAAAAATCTCTGGTTCTCGATGCATGGTGTGCATGCCTAAACCCTCAGTGGAATACAGATGGGGATCACATATCTTGAAAAACCTTCAGTTACAGATAAGTAACCTCCTCATTCTGGGAGAGACTGGTAAATTAAGTCTCTGTGTGTCTGTGTGAGAAAGACAGAGAGAGAGGGGAAAAAACTGACTGGCAGTTGCAAAAGCGCAGTGCGTGAGCAGCCTTACAGCATAACAGATTGATTGGTATGTAGATTAAAGGGGAATACATGACAGTAGAATGTCTGGGTCTTGTTCCATGCAAATCTCAACTAACAAACAGATTGTTGACATAAACAGACCTGAAGTGCACCCATCAAAACCAGGTGCCGAGTTGAAAATCAAAAGCAGACAGATGGCAACAAAGTGACACACTAAGGGCCCCAGCTATGTACAGTATGTCTGACAGGCTGATATTTAGCATTGTGACTCTCCAGGGGTCCATATATATAAAAACGGGGTTAGAAAGAATGTCTATTTATGTAAATATGAATCTGCTCGCTACAGGGTGCCCTGCTTCTCTAAAATATAGGCATGAAGCACAAAAGTACAGCATATGCCATGGAAATAACTGTCATCTTTTTTCGTATGGGGAAAAGCATCCTTTTCTTATTATTTTCCATTATAACCAGTCTTACAGGCAAGTAAATCCTCTTCACAAAATAGCTGCAACCCACCAAAATGAAGTCTACCCTTTCAAATTATGTGCTGTGTGTTTTCAGTATTCAGCTCTGGAGAAGAGAACAGCAATGCTGTCACACCTTAGTGAGTTTTTTTCCCTCATCATTCAACCTGAGTACAACACTCTGAGATCTCAAAGAACAGTCAGATTAATCTTGGTCCTCTGCTACTAAGAACAAATGTTGCTTAGCTATGCTGTTCCTTCAAAATTTGATCACAAACATTCTCTTTGAATGAGCATAGGCAACATGTTCATGACCAGTTTGGTCTTATAGTCAGAGGGGATGTTAAGACACAGGACAGGTTTCTAAGACAAGTAGGAGTGAAGTTATTGAAGCCTGTATTGTGCTTCTTAAGAGACACCAATGCCACCCACCACTATTACATAGAAAGGATGATCAGTGTCACTGGTCATTTTATGATGTAAGGACACAAGCTTTATTTGTTCCTTATACACAGCACTTGTTCAAACACACACGCCTCACAGCCACTGACACTGGTGCTGTGTCTGTCTCTCTGTGCATCTCCGTGTCACCAGGCACCCCACTGACACCCCTAAAATAAGAAATGATTTGAAGATTGATACAACAAAATGCTTCACTATTATGGGAGAGAAAAGGCCAACTTGAGCTATGACCTTGTTTTTTTCTGAGATTTCAGTGCAGGCAGAAACTGTCTCGCTTCAGGAGATTTATTGATCCTTTAAAGTACTATAAACTGTTGGATTACACTGTAGAAGTGTTTAATATCCTGTGGCTTTTGATAGCCCATTAACAAAGGAGTGAAAATGTATAGCCTGCTCTTTGTACTCATGTCTAAATACAAATGTGTACCTTTTACTAAATATTTGTAGAAACAAATACTAGAGTTCATTTTGAATTCAGTTTCAAACGTAAGACCAGACAGGGATTTGTGTTCACAGTCTTTTGGGATGTAGGATAATTGAGATTAATTTACCCCTTTACTCTTCCCAGATCAACCATGGTTTGGAAAGATTTTGAATCAATTTTATTACTGTCAGATCATTCAGGCAAGTCTCTTTCTGATTTGTCTGCTGTATGGTTTTAGCATGTAAAGAGTTAAAGGATTATATTTCATGGTCTTTTTATCACAGGTCAGTTTAACTATGTATAATCTTCCTTTTTGGGCACATTAGCTGAGAGTGTTAACAAGATAAGTCTGACTATCTGGAGTCCTTAGCTTTCCTTGGTTTCAGGTCTGAATAGGGGCATGCTGCAGTGGCATTTGATTCATGGTCACCTTCTATCCAGGGCTGAAGAGAAAATGTCGATGCTGATTTTATTAGAGTGATACACATCTGATAGCATAGGGATAATCAACAGGCAGATCACGAGCCAAAGTTGGACCAACAGATTTTTTGAGCAGACCCCCAAATCTTTTTCTTTACTTAGGATTATCATTATTGTTATTTATTTTTATTATTTTCTTTTGAATATAGATCTTGACTATATCTTGACCCACAAATCTGGACCTTTATAAAAATAGCCTACCTCTGCTATAGCATCTTAGGCTTTGGATACATAGCAAAGTTTTAGTTACTGGTGAAGAAGATAATCATTTACATCAACTACCTATCTTCATTTGGGTCCCAATTCACCAAAGCATTTAAACATGCACTTCAGTCCATCCTTACTCAGCCGGGCACTTAGGTGTCTATTAACAACAGCACTTAAACACAATGGACCATTTAGTTCCATCAGTTATTAGGACTTTAGCACATGCTGAAAGTTAAACATATGCGTAAGTGCTTTGCTGACTAGGAATGGATTTGTGAACCAGGATATTGGAGTTCTGTGGCAGGATCCAGGACCCACAAAAGCAGAGAACAGAAAGATCTATAGACCTGCCAAATTTATATTGATCATTCAGCAGGGCGCAGAAGATAAAAATAGCAGAAAAAATATATACCACAAAAGTGAAAGAAACTTTTTCTATCTTTCATAAACTTCCTTCATTTTGTACCCCTTTGTTGCAAAAACTGCTTATTTCCTTTGGAGTTCAGTCCAATACACCTCAAAGGACAGGAATAACTCAGTAGACTTCTGGAAAAACAAGATTTATTGCAAGCAATAAGGAGTCAGAAGGGGTTATCACCCAAACAACTGGCTCAACTCAATACATGTGTGAGGATATTTTATACCCCTATGTTGATAAGGGAGGGGGACTTTCAATCCACTTACACAGGTGGGAACACTTAATGGCTATTACATCCATTGTTGGTCTTAATCTATTTCATTTACATGTCTGGTAAACAGGAGGTTCAAAACACTTAGGGGTACTTAGACACTATGATGCCTGCACATCTGTGAGAGGGTGAGTGCAAGTTTAAAATGCATGTTAAACTAGGGGTCAATAGTACATATACAGGGAGTGAGATTATAAGTCTAAGGTTATTTTAAAATCATACTACAACATTCTAAGTTACATTTTCCTAACAATCATTTTCTTAACACCTTCTATGTTGCTAACTCAATCCAATATGTCACATCTCCTCAACAGCACAATTGTCAGCTCTCCCTTTGGGGTGGGAGAGTGAAGGGGTAAGTAGAATAAGTAAAGAGGAGCTAACAACGGAAAATCATCAGAAAAGTGGTTCCCTGGTCAATTGATAAAACTTGGTCCTCCTCCTGAAAACACAAAGATGAATATACCATGAGCAGTCTCAGACAAGAGGAGGAGGGCAAAACAATGTGAAATAGTTCACAGCGCATAAAGCAAAAGGTGTTACTCAATCAATGTTGACTATGCCCTGTGGCATAGAAGAATAAAACCACTCCAGATTCTTTGTTGTACTGCGGTTCACAGTGAAAGCAGATGTAGAATAAGAAAACAGCATCTGCCAGTTTATTTCCATATATCCTGTAGATATTGTGAATACAGAGCATAAGGTTATGAAACTAGCCATTCAGGGCAGGAGAATTATTAATGTATATGTAAGTCAGTGGAGCAGGTATGATTTGTGTGTTGATTATGTAATAACATGAATTTAGGAACAGGTTTTGGGTTAAAGAAATGCCAAAGATCTAAAAAATTCGAAGATTAAAGCCAGAAATGTACAAAATCCCTAGCCTTTGTTTGCCAGAAGCTGGGAATGGACAACAGGGAATGGATTGCTTGATGATTACCTGTCCCATTCATTCCCTCTTGGGCACTTGGCATTGGCCACTGTCGGAAGACAGGATACTGGACTAGATGGACCTTTGGTCTGACTTAGTATGGCCATTCTTATGTCCTTGTGTTCTAAAATATACAATTAATATTTTAAAATTATATATAAAATTACATAATTCTACATATAGAGGCAGGAATATGTATTTGATACAGTATTATGGATGCTGCTTGATTTTTTTCAAGAATAACAACACATAAAACTCAACACTTGTTTTTAACAATACTACAATTTTGACTGTATAGGTCAGAATACTTGAATGTTATCCAGTAATTTCTCCAAGAAGATACTGTCAGAAAATGTCTCCTGAGCCTATCAGATATAGAGATCTGCTGGAAAAGCAATGGTTTTTCCAATTCCTTCTCCCCAGTGAAGCATGTTTGAGCAAGTATAAAGTCCTCCTTTAGTCCTTCATGCTAAAATCCAGAAAAGACAATGTGAAAACGTTTGTGGGAATTTTTATTTCTTGCAGGCAGTTCTTCCATCCCACTAAATGAGTGCTTTCTAATGCCTCATGCCACATCTCCTATATTGTGTCTTGATTTGATCTCTTTTCTGGAAAGTATCAGCTCTGTGTGGATCAGGTTGTGATTTAAAAAAAATATATTTATTTATTGATTGATAAAACATTTCTTCATTTGTAAATGCTGATTTATCAAAACCAAGATGTTTTATCAGGAATAAAACTTTTGTTGGGAAGGGTTCTCAGATCCAGAATGTAATTTCTGCTCAGAGACACCCACTCCACAATAGCTGAATAGGTAGGAATTCACATGAGATCTCAGAGATCTAAGTTCAGATCCGAAGCCTGAATCAAGCCGAGAAAGGATTTGAATCTGGGGCTCCCATATCCCAAGTGTGTACACTAACCACAAGGCTATAGAGTGAGTCTCTGTCTCAGTTTATCCTGTGTGAGCTTGTCCACGCTGTATAAATATTTAAATATTCATTGGGCCAAAGAGAGAGTTCAAGTCCCTGCTCTGCATGATTTGAAGCAGGATCTTACACCTGGGCTTCCAATATACCTGGTGAATGCCTGACCACTGGACTTTGAATGTGGACATTTTTTTAGTCTCAAAAATGTGTGCAGAATGGGAAAACCATTTCCGGCACATTTTTTCTTGGGCCATCTATTGACCAGTAAAGAGTTTCCTTTCTCAGCGAGAAGGTTAAAAAAAAATGTATGCTTTTACTTGTTTTTTGATCAATTGATTCTCTACTGCTGAGCTTCACTATCTTTCATTATGCTATTCTGAAGTGCTGTGTAAAACATGCGAACATGTTTTTTTCTGAAGTTTTTTCACAAAAAAAGTGTATTTCATGCAACTTTGCATCGTTCAGATTCATTTTTTCTGTGTAATTCCACAAAATTTCTTTTTTAAAAAATATTACATAAGAAACATTAAAATTGGAAAATTCTAATTTTGTAATTTGGCTTAGAATGAACAATTTTCCACTAGAAAAAGAAACAATTTTAAAATCAGTTCTGTATCTAATAACTCTAATGGAGAAAATAAAAAACAAAGTCAGGAAGAGAGGGGCCTGGGTTGTACTACTTTTGGGAAGGTGTGGGCCAGCAACAAGAAAAGTGTGCATGGTGTAAGTGATTACCTTGTGGCAGACATGCATGGCTGCCTGCCTCAAACATGCTAATTCTTATTGCTAACATTATTTGTACTGTTGCATTCTTTACATGTGATATTGAACATAGTTTTTTTACAGCATGGGCGATCATGAAAACACATTTATCTCATGTTGTAGTACAATATCACATAACTGACATATTTTGTTTAAAATCCCCCAGAGATTGTCTAACATTCAATGAAAGAAAAACTTGTATCCTTTCCTCCAATATTCTTATTTTTGAATGGGAACATTTAGCTTGAATTTCTGTCTCCTCTCTTTTTTCATAGAATCATAAGAATCATAGAATATAAGGGTTGGAAGGCACCTCAGGAGGTCATCTAGTCCAACCCCCTGCTCAAAGCAGGACCAATCCCCAACTAAATCATCCTAGCCAGGGCTTTGTCAAGCCTGACCTTAAAAACCTCTAAGGAAGGAGATTCCACCACCTCCCTAGGTAACCCATTCCAGTGCTTCACCACCCTCCTTGTGAAAAAGTGTTTCCTAATATCCAACCTACACCTCCCCCTCTGCAACTTGAGACCATTACTCCTTGTTCTGTCATCTGGTACCATTGAAAACAGTCTAGATCCATCCTCTTTGGAGCCCCCTTTCAGGTAGTTGAAAGCAGCTATCAAATCCCCCCTCATTCTTCTCTTCTGTAGACTAAACAATCCCAGTTCCCTCAGCCTCTCCTCATAAGTAATGTGCTCCAGCCCCCTAATCATTTTTGTTGCCCTCCTCTGGACTATTTCCAATTTTTCCACATCTTTCTTGTAGTGTGAGCCCCAAAACTGGACACGCTACTCTAGATGAGGCCTCGCCAAAGTTGAATAGAAGGGAACGATCATGTCCCCCAGTCTGCTGGCAATGCCTCTACTTATACAGCCCAAAATGCCGTTAGCCTTCTTGGCAACAAGGACACACTGTTGACTCATGTCCAGCTTCTCATCCGCTGTAACCCCTGGGTCCTTTTCTGCAAAACTGCTGCCTAGCCCTTCGGTCCCTAGTCTGTAGCAGTGCATGGGATTCTTCCATCCTAAATGCAGGCCTCTGCACTGGTCCTTGTTGAACCGCATCAAATTTTTTTGGCCCAATCCTGTAATTTGTCTAGGTCCCTCTGTATCCTATCCCTACCATCCAGCGTATCTACCACTCCTCCCAGTTTAGTGTCATCTGCAAACTTGCTGAGGGTGCAGTCCCTGCCATCCTCCAGATCATTGATAAAGATATTGAACAAAACCGGCCTCAGGACCGACCGTTGGGGCACGCCGCTTCATATCGGCTGCCAACTAGATTGGTGCCATTGATCACTACCTGTTGAGCCGGGTGATCCAGCCAGCTTTCTATTCACCTTATGGTCCATTCATCCAGCTCATATGTCTTTAACTTGCTAGCAAGAATACTGTGGGAAACCGTATCAAAAGCTTTGCTAAAGTCAAGGAATAACACGTCCACTGATATCACCTCATCCACAGAGCCATTCACCTATTGTGTATTTTCTATCCAACCAGATGGCTAGGTGAACAGAGAAAGACTGCCACTCATTCAGGAATTCTCATCAACTGCTCTATAATAAGTGAGGTGTGTGCACCATTTTCCCAATACTGAGCTGCTTGTCTCTGTAATGTAGTAAATCAATCACAAATGTATGTGGGGGATGAATCTCAAATCTAGAGTAATCGCCTTAATTACTTTATTTATCACATACTAAAACCAAATCTGTACAGAGGAGACAGGAGATGGGATTAGTTTCAAGGAAACAGATTTATCAATTACACTATCTAACTTTATTATAGTGTTGTACAAACAGACCTCAAACATTAAATCTGAATTTGCAAATAACTCTTCCTTAGCGGGGAAAAGTTCTATTTGAGAAGCAGTCTTAATCCCAGAGATCTAAGGAAATGCTGCATATTGTCAATAAATTCATCCAAGCACAGCCTCTTTTCTTGTGGATATAGTTCTTAATTTTGTGGCATAGATGTTTCTTATTACATACTGACTTTAAGATTTCAGCTTCTTCATTAACCTTTTTTATTAACACATTGCTGGATAGCTAGGATGGATCTGTCTGCTTTTAGTATGTTAGTCATTATAAAGTTGAGTAATATCAAATTCTGAGAGATTAAGGCCAAAATATTTAAAATTGGATGGCTAAAGTTAGGCTCCTAAATATTTAGCAGAGCACCTAAATAAAAATGGCTGATTTTCCAAAACTGATAGGCACCTGAAACATCAATTGACTTTAATGAGATTTGTTGCTCAGCACGTATGAAAATCAGTCCACTTTTCTTAAGGTTCCTAAATATGGAATGAGGATGCTAGCAGATATAAATATTTTGGCTTATGGCTATGGAACATGCAGCATATGTACACATTTCAAATAGTTAGGTATATCCATGCCTGGATAAGAAAACAGGACAGGCAGACTTCAAAGTCAATCTACATGAGTTCATGATTCATTGTCAGGGTAAGAGTGTGGAGAAGGGCTGTCTCTAAACAGAAGGCTATTTACATACACTCTCTCCCTTGGGAGAACAAATGCATCCCCTAGCACCCAAGAGTTCTGTTAGCCTAAGGAGTAATGATATCCTGAATTTACCCCTAAAGTCACATTGTCTATATGACCCTCCTGCTACCTTTTGAATGGTGTCGTGTGTGAATGTACTGAATATATATTTTGAATTTACTTTTTCAAGGGTGTACATTTTCATGGAAAATGTGACCTGTTAGAGTGGAGGATATTGTTACTGTGAGTGTTTCACTGAAAGTATAAAGTCCTTTGAACTCAGTAGACTTTTATGTCAACTTACAGCAGCTTCTGGCTCTTTGTTATTTAATTGTATTTGTGTTCATTTAATAATGTTTTACAGTTTATAGATTTTACATGGAAAAATCTTTTCGATAGCCACAGGTTAGACAAACCAGTTCAGGCAGAATAGTGAGAACCCTGTAGAACCTTTGTCCATCTCCTAACCAATTTTTTTCCTCAGGTTTCTGATAAGTTCTCCACCATCACCAAACAGCTCCTAGCTCCCTTTACAAACCCCTCTGAGTCTTTCACAGATCAAGAAGATTTCGTGGCAGGACCTGGATGCTGGTTTGGCAGCCAATCTGTTGTACTTTTCAAATGTGTGGCACCTTTAGTCATTCTCCCATAGTTTACAGTATAACCTTGACTGCTCCAGAGCCATCCACTTTCATGAGATCCAGGATTTCAAAGGTGCTCAGTGAATTTTGGAGCATGACTAATATAAGAGATCCATGGGAGGAGGAAGGTTTAAATGGATCAGCCTAGCAAGAAAGTCCCTGAAGTCAAGTCAGCTCCTTCTAGACGGTAAAATCCCTTCCAAAGATGAGATACTGCTGCAAAGAGGATAAGGGCTATATGGTCTTTACTCAACTCCACAAGAAAATTTGCCACTATCGTAGGGAACATACAGTATTATATGTCCCCCTGGAATATTAAGCAGGAATGTAGAGGTATGAGGAAAGCCAGGTCCATTGGGAAAGTGTCAAAGGGTAAGAAAGAGCCTGGTATGCAAACATGAGGAAAGCTCTCAAAGGTTTGGAGGCCAACAACGCCATATCAGTGTTTTGATAACTGAATTTAACTTCCATTTTCTTGAGATTTGTCTGTCATTAAAGTTATCCTTGCTGACTTTCCTTACATACCCCACCAGTGTTCCTCTTTTGAAGATCTAGTTAGGCCAGAATATAATAGACCAGATGGGGTTTTCATAAGCATGGAGTCTAGGTCTATCTCTGTTCCCATTGACTGCAATAAGAGCAGAATTAGGCCAATGCTGTGCACTTTAGAACATCCAACCCTATTACGTATGACTAAAGTTACTCTGCTATGAATTTAGAAATGGATTTTCTTTATTATGCTGGATTTAATAAATCTGCTTTTGATGTCTTAACTAGATTACTAGTTACATCCATGTTCACTGTAACTGGATCACACTAATGAGGACAAGCATCTTAGTGTGATAACAATTGCCTTGTAGGCACTGTGAGGCTCAAGTGTCTTCCGGGACCAAGGAAACATGGTATCTTGAGTCTAAGTATTTAACTGGGATTATGAAATGACATTCTTCCTTTCTCCCAGAAAACATTTTCTCTTCTGAGTAAAGATGTTGTTTTTTGTTTCTTTTTTTTTCACAAGTTTTTCCATGTGCAAAAATGTTGTTTAAAATTATGTCCCTGCATTTTAAGGAGACAGAAGAGATATATGTTAATTTTTTTTTTGGTTTTCGTAACATTTAGACTCGTAGACTTTAAGGTCAGAACAGCCCTTCATGATCATCTAGGCAGATCGCCTACACATTGCAGGCCAAAGAACCTCACTAACTCATGAGTACACTGTTGTGTACTAGGGATGAGTGAAGCTTGTCAAGTTTGAGGTTTTTGAGGGGGATAAAGTAGTCAAAACTAACTACTGTATGTCTCCCACTTTATGAAACCATGAATGGTGTGAGAAAGTGAATAAGGAAATGTTATTGGGTTAGACGGACCATTGATTTGACCCAGTATGGTTGCTGTTTTGTTCTAACACCTTAAATAGAAGCTTATGTTTTCTATTAAGGATAGAGGAATCCTAGAATGGCAGTCCAGCACAAGTGGGTGTCCTCTATGCCTGTGGCTCTCAGTCTTTCCAGATTACTGCATCCCTTTCAGGAGTCTGACTTGTCTTGCATACCCCCAAGTTACACCTCACTTAAAACCTACTTGTTTACAAAATCAGACATAAAAATACGAAAGTGTCAGAACCATACTATTACTGAAAAATTGCTTACTTTCTCATTTTTACCATATAATTATAAAATGTATTGATTGTAATATAAATATTGTACTTGCATTTCAGTGTATTAAATACAGAGCAGTATAAACAAGTCATTATCTATGAAATAGTTTGTACTGATTTTGCTATGTAGCCTGTAGTAAAACTAGGCAAATATCTAGATGAGTTAATATACTTCTGCATATTCCCAAGGGTATGTGTATCCCTGGTTGAGAACCACTGCTCTCTGCAGTATAGTATCATAATGTACTGCATTTGCTTTTACCTTCCAATTTTCGTCTCTTGCCTTTTTGCTCCTTTTTTCTGCCTTAAATTCTTTTCACTCTGCTCCATTGTAAGTGTTTCCAGTGCAGAATCTAAATACAACATCCATTTTGATCAAATTTTTGAGCTCTGATTGTTTGTGGCTATGAAATTAGTCAGAACAAGTTTGCTCTTTCCTATTTTATGATGTACTATCATTTTAAATTTTGACACTTTCTGGAGATGTTGTTCAAGTGGTAGAATTACAGATTTCTATGTGTACAAAGACTGGGGTCTCCCAACTAACCTAAGAATTCAGCTGTCCCATTGAACTAGGCACCTATCTCATTTAGGCTCCTTTTTAAAAATCCCAACCTAATTTATCAATTTTAGGGTTTTAATCTAAATCATAAAGATTTTGCTGCCACCAGCGACAATGTCAATGATGTCAGTAATTTCTTTGAGGTATGAGTGCCTTTGGTGATGTTAGGGCTTACGGCACTAGCCAAAACCCAGCATAGTGTGGGCAGACCTTCTGCAAATATCTCTCTCAGCACTGCTAACAAAGCACTTCACTCCTTAAATACAGAGCTTTTGCCATTTTAACCTGTGTCTGTCCTGAAGAGGGACCAACACGGTGTGACGAAATGCTCACCATGAACTATGCTAAGACCAACAAACTCATTTTCACTTTTGGCTTATGTTTGATAAGAATTAGGTCTGCCCGTGTAAAAGCACAATAACTTATTCAGCTACTTAGCTCCCTTTGTGGCATTGCATGTGTTATGGCTAACATTATTGGATATTTTAATAATAGTTAATACAAAATCAGTTAGTTTAGGGTGACCAGATCTCCCAATTTTATAGGGACAGTCCTGATTTTGGGGTCTTTTTCTTATATAGGCTTCTATTACCCCCACCCCCTTCCCGATTTCTCACATTTGCTGTCTGGTCACCCTAAGTTAGTTACATCTGAAGTAGGAACGCAGGTTTAAAATGCCATTTGGCTCCAAATGATCCTTGATAAATGTGCTGTCAGAATGAAACATTAAAGAGAAACATTGTACAGTACATCTCAGTTTTAATTAAATAAATAATTTGGATCTCTCTGTAGGTATAAACTCTGCCTAAGCAGTTAAAAAAATAAAATTAAAAAAACCTGTGGAACCACGACATATTATTTCTCCTTCACTCTGTACAACACAATTGGAAATTAAGAAGTAATCTCATGAATGCTTACCTTTCAAAGTGAAATATACTAAATCGGGCCTATTACGAACCTAACAATATTTTAGCTAAAAATTAAAATTTTATTATCAAATATATGTACCTATAAACTGTATTCAAAGGGGTAGCTGAAGCCATTTTTTTCTGTATGTCTGATTTTATGTGGATACATTTATAATTTTATATTCCCTTAGTTCCTGAAGGAGCCACATGAGGTCCGAGTCCCACTGTGCTAGGTACTGCACAGGAAAGGGGTGAGAGGGAAACAGAGGCACAGGGACATTGAAAAGACTTGCCTAAGGAAACTCAGCAGATCAGTGGCGGAGCCAAGAATAAATGTCAGGTCTCCTGACTTTTCCTCCAGTACTTTATCCATTGCATCATACTACCTCTCACTTCCGTTGAGACACATAAGTGGAAGGTTGCTCTAAAACTAGCTGAATGCTGGGGTATATACTGGGGAAGGGAGGAAGAAATATTTGCCCAAGAATTTTATGAATATGGGATCAAATTCTTAGTATAAATGGACATAGCCTCACTTTATACCAGCTGGGGATCTAGCCCCTGATTTTCTGGGAGAGGGGTTTCGTTTGGGTTGAGTTTTTTAGGGTGTAATGCCTGAAATTTCAGTTTCTATGTCATCTTATAAGAAAAGATGTTTGTGGAATCTCAACATTTTTTGTGCAAGTATGAAGCAAGTCAGGGGTAGGAGCAGCTGATGTGAAGCGGATAAAAGACTATAACATCATTAAAGCTTTATAAAGTTTCTTTATATCACACTTATAAGAAACCATCCTAACGTCCTTTGTGAATCAAATACATGTATGGCCCTTAGAAAAGCCCCTGGTCACTGTTGATTATAGAATCACTATTAAATGTTGCATTTTCATGTACAGGCATGTCGCGTTTTACGCTGATTCAACTTCCGCGATTTCCGCTTTACACGGTCCGCAAAAACAAAAAAAGAAAGGAGAAAAAAAATTAAACTTCCTGCAGAGGGCACAATTTCACCTCCCATTGAAGTCAATGGGTTCTGGCTGTACGCAGTTTCTGCTTTACAAGGTAACTGCAGAACGGAACCCTTGCGCAAGATGAGACATGCCTGTAACACCGTTTGTTTTTGTATTCACTTGTATGGTTTCTCTGATGAATCGCTGGTTAAATTATGCTACATACAGGCTCTATCAGTATAACCTTGAAAAAGCTTAGGAATGAAGAGGGGAAAGACCAGAAAAGATGTCTCGCGTTGATTTGCAGTTTTTAGAGCTGAAGGAAACAATTGTGTAGCTAACATAAGCAGCCTAGATAACAGGTTCTCTGGAGCCAAGCAGCTGAAGATGAACAAATACCAATGTGATTTGACTTAACCATTCTTTTTAGTGCAGGTTGCCTTGCAGCAATGTTCCATTACTATTTGCATGTGGCTCATTTCCATTATTCCTGCTCAAATATTTATTGAATTAGAATTTAAAGCTGTTTTATCAGTCTCTCAGAGAAGAGTCAGAAAAAAGCCTTGCTTTATTAGAGCAGTTATTTTTATGTGCTTTTAAAATCAAATGTGTATTTTTTTAAAATGTACTACACAGCCTGCATGAAAAACAAGCATGTCTAGCAGATAATAATCCTGTATCAGTGAAAGGTTTCTACTAAGGACAGAGCATCACCTTGTGTAATTTGGCATAGCTTCATTGACTTATTTGGGATTTACACCTAGCTCAGGACTGTCCCTGAATTTTTTATAAGTGCTGTGTTTATTCTTGAGGGGGGAAAAGTAGGCAAACAATTCTGGCCCTTGTTCCATTGTGTTTCTGTATTTAGTATGCCTGAAGCCTTTTTTTGTTCTTACTCTGTTTTCTGTCTTACTTTTTCAACATTTGACCTTTCATTTAAATGTAAAGAAACTTTGTCAATGCTTTCGAAGTACTGTACCAGACAATTAAAGATCAATGGATTCATATTTCTTTTTCTGTTTCCACAGTATTTCTTTAATGATTCAGAGCCTTTCCAAATCAAAAGAATAGGAAAAAAGTTTCTCCCTAGATAGGTTTTTTTCCTGCACCATTTATCCCTGTCACATATGTAATTTAAACTGGTTAATTAACATCTGGTGTTTGGGCTTTCTTTTAACTCTGTCTAACATATAAAATGTACATAAGAACTATTAAGTAACTTTTTTGATTTGGAAGCAAATGTCCCAAGGGCATTTCCTCACTTACCATGCTAGTGATCTCCAAACTCCCCTAGGGGAGCCATGGAAAAACATTCGGGGAAGCGGTGCATATCGGGGTTCAGGCCAACCCCCATGCCACACAGCTCCCCTCCCTGCAGCTCTGGCCCCAGCCACAGCTCCACTCCATCCCCTTCCCAGCTTTGCCTCTAACCCCAGCTCCTCCTCCAGCTCCACCTTCAGCTCAAGCCCCTCTGCTGTGCAGTAATGGAGAGGGAATGGGTACAGATTCCATTACTGGCCTGGGTTGGGCTCAACAGGAAAAATACGGGCACCCCTGTTTTATGCTCTTAAGTGCACATAACACCAGAACCAGTGTGACTTCCTAGGTTGAGCTGGTATGCAAGCTGTGTGAGTTTCTATCCCCAATATTAGGGTGTGCCAAATAATCACACATAAGTGTCATTCTCTTTAGTGAATAGTATTCTGGCATTTGGGGTGGGTTGCTCTCATATAACAGATGTCCCTTTTCCTGTCCCTGCGAAAATCTATCCAAAATTGACTAAGTTATAAGCCTTTTAAAATCCTCAATTTGCACATGCTCATGAGACTTGATAGAGTTTGGCAGTTAAATTATCTGAATACCCCATTTTTAATGACCGTATTGTTATCCCACAGCTGAAAGGAGACTACGATTGCTGTTCCTGGCTTCCAGGGGCCAGAACTGAGAACAGGGAAGCATGCTCCCCTGTGTTCTTGATGCTCCCTTCATGAGCAACCTTGAATATTGGCATTTCCTATCTTTTGCATACTTGACTTGTAACCTTAATGTTCAAAGCATTTTTTGCTTGTAATATATAGACAGCCCTGCTGCTGAATTTTGCAACACACGTGCTCAGTCCTACCTATACTAAAGAAAAGAGATGTTTTGTCATTGTTTACATCATGGTCACTGTCAAATCTTTCCCTAGGATCTGAGATTAAAGGACTAGAACTAATCCCCAAATCTACATGTATGGGTGCTGGTTGATGCTCTGCTGGAAAATCATATGCTTTCACATGAGGAATTGAACCTGGGAATATGTAAGGAACTCTGGACAATCACACTGACCCACCCTGTCTTGCTTCTGGTTCAAAATAGAGAAAAGGGGCCAGAAAAATAAGTTAGTAACTCAGGGGTGGGCAAACTTTTTGGCTCGAGGGCCAGACTGGGGTTGCAAAATTGTATGAGGGGCCGGGTAGGTAAGGCTGTACCTCTCCAAACAGTCTGGCCCCTCCTCCATCTGACCCCCTCTCACTTCCCACCCGCTGACTGCCCCCCTCAGGACCACCAACCCCTCCTGCTCCTGGTCCCCTAACCGCCCCCTCCAGAGACCCCCCCGCCCCTAACCACCCTCCCAGGACCTCACCCCCTACATACCCCCCCTGCTCCTGTTGCCTGACTGCCCCAACCCTTATCCACACCTCCGGGACTCCCATGAACTATCCACCCCACAACTCCATTTCCTGTCCTCTAACCGCCCCCCACAGAATCTCCACCCCTTCCAACCACCCCCTGTCCCCTGACTGCCCCCCAAGACTCCCTTCCACTTATCCAACACCCCTCCCCCAACAACTCCAGCCCCAGTCCCTACCCCCTTACCTGCTCAGACCAGTGTGTCTGACTCTGCACAGAGCTCACAAGAGCTCACAGCCCCACTCCCCCCAGAGAGCTGCCCACATGGCATGCTAAGGCTCTGGGGAAGGGGAGAAGGCCAGGGTGGGGGAGGGGCTTGGGGAGCCTCCCCAGCCGGAGCTCAGGGGCCAATCAGGGCGGGCCTGTGGACGTAGTTTGCCCACCATTGTAGTAACTGGAAAAAGAAGGCAGCAAAAAATCCCGCTAGATTTGCTGACTCTCACAGATTCTGTTTGATAGATTGCAGTCACACGTGTATGCTGGGTTGATTTTGATTTTGTTTTGTTTTTTTCTACATGGTGTCTGACTTGTCAGCTCATTCTTCTCTCCTACCAATACGTTCTTTTCCAGATCTGTCACTCCATTGTCTGGAGTCAGACAAAGGATCAAAATAATGACTGTGAGGAAAAGAATTGAATTGGAGTGGCTGATCATAAGCAATGCATGAAATAACTGGATGAAATATGACTTGCATATATTATTTAGGTGCCTATTGTACTTTTTATAACCTTATGAATCTTTTCCCCAAAACAATTTTAGTGGTAGAAAATTTCAAAACAGTAAATACAAGTAATGGGCTGGATAGTCGAAATGAAGATTTGTTTTCTTTTTTCTTCTAGGAGCCTGACTTCCTAAAGTATTTCATATTTATGCCACTGTGTTCTTACCTGGGCTGAATAGAAACAATGCGTCTCTTTCCAAGTGCATTGAATCAGATTACAGAGAAATGTACTTGACTACTCTGAAATGATTTTGTTCACTGCCAGCATTAACTTAGTAGCTGGACCTCGTCATTAGTTTTCAATCTGCTCTGGCTGATGGGAATTAGAGGTTCTAATAAAGAAGCATTTTTTTAAACGTGCACACTCACACATATACACACACACGGACTATAAAGCAGTCACAGCCGAATGAAACAGATTACTCATTTTCTCCTTCAACATGTCGAGACTGACCAGAATGAGAACTCGTGCATTAAAGCTTAGATTTTTTTTTTTATAAAAGGTATTTCCCCCCAATTAATAATCCTGGGCATGCAGGAGGGAAGAGAGGAGGAGGTTTGCAGGGGAACAACAGCAACATGCATCTCACTTATAAGTAAACATGTTTCCCTGTATAGAAAATTGACAATCATGATAAGTGATGGAAACCTTTCAGTGTGAGAGTTGGTTGGTGTTTGTTTGTTTTGGGGTTTTTTTGGTGGGGGTGGGGAGAGAGTGGGGAAAAACACCTGCTTTAGCCTGGCTGTGATATAGTGAAAACTGTGTGCAGTTTTGCACCTTTTGTCTGATATCCCACTGCTGGGATTCATAAAATGTACCCAAACACATCTGCTTCATGCTGTTTCTCAATCTCTTTGTCTTATAAGTATATTTAAATGTGGCTGGGAGGATGCTGTTCCTCCTTCCCCCCACCCTCTTTATTTTCAGATGATATTTACCATGGTGCTTTTTCAGCACTTAGGTACATTGTTTTATGGGAATTAGTGTTCGCCTAACAGTGTATTTCACATATCTAAAAAATAAAAAGACCCCAAAATAGGGCCTAACAGTAATTGAAGTTTTGTCCATGTATTTCTTCTGCTTATAGTGCTTCATCCACCTTGTGACTCACCTAGTTTATCAGAGGCACCATAAATTTCTCTCAAGCAATTTTTTATTAATTTGTAGCCCTCTTGCACTGTGGATTTAATGTTCCCTTCATTAGAATCCACAAGGGGATCAAATACATTAAGAATCTTACCTCAGAGCTGGAAAATCTTATGTCATAATGGCTTGATAATTTGCTATGTGTATGGATAGAGGAATGAGCCTCTTTCCTCTATCTTCTTAAGATTTCGACAGCCTCTCTTCATTAGATCCCTTTCTAATGAAGGTATTTATATGATCCCTATTATCATTGTAACTAAGCACATCACACGCTTTTTAATGTAGTGGTAGTCAACAGGCAGACAGTGGGCCAGTTCTGGACCACCAGATGCTTTTGAATGGACCTTGAAGTCTATTTATTATCGTTATTGTTACTTTTTCTGGAGACCAGACATTGACTGTATCTTGACCAAGAAATTTGGACCTTGACAAAAATAATTGACTTGTCTCGCTTTAATGTATTCATCTTTATACATCCCTATCATATAGGGATATGCTATCATCCACGTTTTACAGATGGAGAAGTGAAACACAGAGAGATTAACTCATTTACCCCAGGCCACAAAGGAAGTCTGTTGTTACCCAAGCAATTGCACTTGAGTCTCCCAAGATCCAGACGATTGCTCTTCTCGAAAAGACCTGCCCCAGTAGGGTATGCTGGAGGCACTGCACACCACTATGGATCCTGCTAATAGAAAAATAAACTGAAATAATGCTGAGGAACTTTTTACAGTTTTCTCCCAATGATGGTACTAGAAGCAGATTGTAAGTACAGTTTCTTGGACACATCTAAAAACTCTTTGGGAAAATTCAACATCAACATGATGAAGAGTACATAGGTCTTTTCTTGAATGGACTAGACAGAGTTGTCAAGAATCTGGACCCAAACATGCTATCTCCTGAAATGTCTTCAAATTATCAGAAGAAGCGAAAGAGAAGACCTGAGAGTCATCTGGCAGTGAAGAAGTAGAGGTAGATATAAACCTTTAATATCAGCATACTCAGGAGTGACTTGTTTCTTTCCTAAAGACAAAGTTAATCACCTTTCTTCAAACATCATCATTTGAGGATCCAAACTTATTTAGTCAATATTCTGATCATATTCTTTTTAGGATGTTGATTGAGGAGATGTCTGTGAGGTAATTTGTCATAAGAAAGCACTTGTTCACAAATTGTCTATGATCTATTAACAATTTTCACTAGCACATGAGGTATTTTACAACTGGAGAAAGCTGCAGAAAGAGTTGATCTAAATAAAGAAGTATGATTGAATGGGGAGGAAAACTTTGTTTTTACATTACAGAACAAAGAAAGCAATCAAATATGAACAACTGGTATAAACAATATAGAAAACTGTAAATCAATCCTAATGACCATAGCTATGATAGAAACACTTCAATTGGTTCGGATAAACTAGCACTGTACTTATTTGAATAAATAATTTATTCTTGAAGAGTGAGCCTGAAACTTGATTCATAGCTCAAGTAAATATGAAAAGACTGCTGAACCTGTCTATAAATCACAATGGATTCGTGTATTTTCATCATATACTATACAGTGGAAAAATGAGAAGGTGCTTTTACTTTCCTAACAAGGCTTATGAGCAGAGAGTTCAATTTTGAACTCTTTGGTCAAGCAAACATCCCATGGGAACATATGACAAACAGTGACTAAAATCTATGAAGGATGAAAGAAGATTTTGGAGAAAATTATATGTTCAATTAATTTAGTCTCAGCTAGTATGTTTTCACCTGCTGCTAATATTTTTCTTGATTAATAAAAGCTGGGGATTTTTCGTCTGCGCAGAATAGCTCTTAGAACATGGTCCAAAGAGCAAGTTATGAAAATGCATAATATGGGGAAATTGAGTGTATTTCCTCATTAACACTGTTCAATTTTAATTAAAAATTCAATAACCTACTTAATAAAAAACCTGGAGATGAAATATGCAGTGCAGTAAAGAAACACAATGTGTCTGGGCAACAAAATGTGACTGGGCAACAAAATGGCAGATGAAATTTAATGTTGATAAATGCAAAATAATGCAAATTGGAAAGCATAATCCCAACTATACATATAAAATGATGGGGTCTAAATTAGCTGTTATCACTCAAGAAAGAGATCTTGGAGTAATTGTGGATAGTTCTCTAAAAACATCCACTCAATGTGCAGTGGCAGTCAAAAAAGAGAACAGAATGCTGGGAATAATTAAGAAGGGGATAGAAAATAGGACAGACAATATCATGTGTGCAGATGTGGTTGCCCATCTCAAAAAAAAGATATTGGAATGGGAAAATTTTCAGAAAAGGGCAACAAAAATGACTAAGGGTATGGAATGGCTTCCATATGAGGAGAGATTAATAAGACTGGTACTTTTCAGCTTGGAAAAGAGATGAGTAAGGGGAGATACGATTGAGGTCTAATAAATCATGACTGGTGTAGAGAAAGTAGATAAGGAAGTGTTGCTTACTACTTCTCATAGCACAAGAACTAGAGGTCACCAAATGAAATTAATAGGCAGCAAGTTTAAAACAAATAAAAGGAAGTATTTCTTCATACAGCACACAGTCAACCTGTGAAATTCCTTGCCAGAGGATTTTGTGAAGGCCAAGACCATAGCTGTGTTCAAAAAAGAACTAGATAAATTCATGACGAATAGGTCCAACAATGGCTATTAGCCAGGATGGGCAGGAATGGTGTCCGAAGCCTCTGTTTGCCAGAAGCTGGGAATGAGCGACCGGGGATGGATCACTTGATGATTACCTGTTTTGTTCATTCCTCTGGGGCATCTGGCACTGGCAACTGTCAGAAGACAGGATACTGGGCTAGATGGACCTCTGGTCTGACCAAGTAGGGCCATTCTTGTGCTGTTATGTTCACAGTATCCAGTGCTCAAAAATAGCATTTTAAAAATATTTGCTTTCTCCATTTCTGAACATTACAGTGTGCACAATGATATGTAGTTTAGTGTGCATTGTTAATTTCAAAGGATACTGTTTTAAAACAGACTACCAGGCTATTTGGAAACAGATCAGCAGTAAATGGAATGGAAACATTCTTGGAAGTCTTGCCATCATCCGTCCATATTTCCCATCTATCTATCTCAGCTGTGTGTGCTAATTGAATACACACACACACACACACACACTTAGCATACATGGCTGAGATCTCAAGTGAAATTAATGAATTACATTGTCCAACATGCCTTTAAAGTAAGATTTAATCAATGTAGTTATTAACGGAATAATTAATTTTCACAGTAATTGGTAGGCCCTGCTTCAGCTGTCATTAATTTGCTCATTTATGTGATGACTGTTCTTTAGTATGTGGAGAATGATTTTGATATATGTTTTTCAATAAGGTGGGCAAAGTTAAACCACAGACCTTCAAGGATATTTCAGACCAAGTTATGTTGCATGAAGTTTAGTCAATTATTTGTTGACTACTGCTTTTGTCAATACGGTACCATTCAGCTTACTAGAGTTATGCTTTTGTGGAGTAAATACAGAAAGGATGCTACACATGAAAAGAAATAACATTAAAGATGCTTGCTTAGAATGTACATATTGTAAGAGCTCTGAATGTTAATTGAAATGTAAAGTACTGTACATGGCTGTAGTCCATCTTATTGGTCTATGTTGTGCCCTTAAGGCACAGCCACAGTTTTGGGAAAGGGTAATAGAGAGAAGTACCACTGAAATGCTACTTTCTCCCAGAGCACAGAGGAAGAATGGTCATCCCGTGGAAGGCTGCAAAGCACAATTTCACTCAGGGAAGGCTAGCTTCACTGGCCTATATGAGGTTTTCAGGATAGGGGGAGAATAGAATCATCTGTCATCATTAACCTCATAGCATTCTTGTGCACAGAGGAGTGTGAGGGCCTGATTGTTTCTAGCCCCAGTGAGGAAGTATAAATTGTGGCTAGCAGATGAGGACTCCTGGCATCCTATTTTTCTGAGTTCAAATAAAGAGTAAGGCCCAATCCATCTATTTAAGAGCTATTTCATCTGCTACCTGGGCAGGTGAAGGGAATAGAAAATTCAATACATTTTCACTAATAGAGGTTCCTTTGCATTTAAAGGTGAGTTTTGTTTCCCATCCTGAGGAAGAAACAAGGGGTGAGGGCTCCATTAACAGTGAAGATCTCAAGGCTGCATGGCTCATAGGGACTCTGCAGAGTTCCAGAAATCCTATGTCCCTGCACTGGCTCTTGGTTCCTTCCACACATCTGGACTTTTGGCAGAATAACACCTGAAGAAGCTGTGCTTTATGGGGGCTACCTCTTACTATTTGGGGAACCTTCTATTGGAGGGTGGGGTGGATTTCACATCAGGGATTAATGCCGACACTTGGCATATACTTACTGTTTGTGGGTGGATAATGTTATGAAGAACACACACACACACAACTCTGCCCCTTGCTAGGACATCATTCCAATAGTACAGCACCCAATCCTTACAGAGTTTTAATGAAGAGGCTTCCAAAAGGGAGTGGAAGATGATACTGCAGAACCAACACTCCAGCCCTTTATGCTTTCCCCAATTTGTATCAGGGAGAAGGAATGATTTGGCTCTGCTTCATTAGGATACATAATACAAACAGTACAGGGTATGAGAAAATGAAATTCAAATGACAGAAGGATCAAATATTTATTTTAAAAGGATAAAAATAAAAATACTGTTGGGAATTATGCTTCCAAACTATTCCATGCAATTTCATAGATCAGTTATTTATATTATTTATTTATATAGTCTCTGCTTCTGTCTTTACATTTTTCAGATATGCAAACTTAGTTGAAATTACCACTGTCTCCAAAAGTGCCCTGGCATCGTCTGCTATTTGCCCGTATAAGACCAAGAGAGGGTAAAGTGCATCCAGCCCATTGGCTTGGTTCATGGATTTTTTTCAAGTGGCCTATTCTGCCTTCATTTTCAGCATGGATATACAGTCTGCAAAGACTACAGCTCACAGCCTCTGATGATTTATCCTGATCTTAGCAGCAAGCTTAATGGCTCATGTCACAGCACTCCCTATTACATGTATTCTTTGTGGGCTGTGTCTTGGTACTAAAAATAAGGCAGAGTGCAGTTCAGTGTTATGCCAAGTATGCTCAAACTGCCAAATTGGCAGTGAGCCCTGTGACAAAGCTCCAAGTTTGTACTTGTGGGTCCTGCGCTTCCTGGCAGATTTAGGGGCCTCAGAAACTCATCTAGGCCCCCGAGTGACCTCCCTTTCTCAGTATAATTGGCAAGAGTCACCACCTAGTGAGTTACCTTCATCACAGGCCAGTATGGAAGGTGGAAAAAGAGGGGAGCCCAGGCCCACCCTCTACTCCGGGCTCTAGCCCAGGGACCCTAATAGTATCAGCTAAGATGGCTGACCTTTAATCCATGAAACACAATACAATTCCCTGGGCTACTTCCCCACAGCAGTCCCCGCTTCTTCAAACTCCACTTCACCCTTACCTCAGGGCCTCCTTCCTTCAGTATGATATGTTGTCCACCACTCAGTCTCACCAACAGCATAACTTCCTTCCACAGCTCCTGACACCCACACCCACACCTGACTAACTGGGAGGTTTTTATCTGGTTTCAGCCAGTCCCTGATTGGCTTCAGGTGTCCCAATTAGGCTAGCTGTTTCTACTCCTTTCTAGAAGGTTCTTAATTGGCCCCAGGTGTCTTGATTGGCCTGGAGTAGCCTTTGTTTGGCTATCCAGGGAACAGGGACCTGCACATCCTGAGACCAATATACCTGCCTTCCAGCACTCTCCTATATCCTTCTGGTCTGACTCCGTCACAGCCCTTATTTGGGAAAAGATTTGGTGAGCACCACTGATTACGACTTTCCTTTTTTAAAGAAATGAAAACCTAGTTTGAAGGGCTTTGTATTTGATATAAATATTGTCTTAGGGCGACAAGCTGGCACTTGTACCCAAACCCACCCCATGTTAGCTGGTGTCAGAAACAGTCATGGAAGCAGCATTCCTTTGTCTGGTCAGATTATGTTCTGTTTGACATGAGTTGGTCTAAAAAGTAACTAGTATGTGAAATGGGGCAAAGTTTGGAACATGATATATACTAAGAAAAGATATATCAACACTTTGGCATGCACAGGATGGTTGGGTTCCTGCCTATCACATGGCTGATCTGGGTGGGATTATGATATGGAAGGGGAAGTTGGTACCAAAGGAGGTTATACAGAGGAAGAATGTGTCTGTGCTTCTCTTAGCTGCCTGAATTTGGAAAGGCTTCTGGTGGCTGTTACCTAATAGTCTGAGCTGATTTCAGGCAAGTCCTAAAAAAAGAGATGAGAAGATACCTATGGTTAAGATGTTATTTTTTGCCTTTCTCTGCACAACAGCTTAATTGCCTCTTTGACCCCCACCCCTTATCAGAAACCAGAGAAGGACTCAGTCTTGCTTTATGCCACAACTGTGAAGTACAGACTTGTTCAATATGGCACAGTTAAGCCAATGAATGTTGTATGGTAACCATCCAGTGTAGTGTCACTTAGGGGAAGGAGTCCAGTTCTGCTCCCATTTAAATCAAAGGGAACTTTGCCAGTGACTTCAGTGGGGACTGAGGTTAAGATTGGGCCCCACATGTTTAACCTGCTTGGGTGGTATAATCATGCTTCTATTAACTCTGGAATCTCATGTCTAAGTTGGAATCTCATATCTAAGTGCCCTGTAACAGAGAACATCCATCCTTAAAAATGGAAATGCTATATTCCTTCTAGAAGGTTTATATCATGAATCATATTGAAATATAATTTACTTCTACAGCATGAAGTATTGGATATATTTACTGTATGCTGAAATGCATCATTAACAGATAATTTATCTTGCATAATACTGTGTGGGAAATGAGGCTTTATCCTAATACTGCTGGGCTGTTTTAATAATAATAGACAAATTACGGCTCATTCAATGCCCTGATCATAAAAATATATATGATAGTTGAAACAGAAATGTCAACTTACAGTTCTCTGTGAGTGGATACATTTTTGCATTTAAAATTCATTAGCTCCTGATATGAAATGTGGTAATAATAATTTATATCTCTCCCAAGTTATTTACAGTAACCTTCGCAGAACTAAACCATGTATACTTCCATTGCTTTTCTGTTGCCAGATGAAATTGAACATGAAAAGTAAATTGAAAAATTATTTAGTGCCAATTGGTTGACTATTTTGGCACAACAGAGTGTGTGTGTCAGCAAATGCCTTTTTAAATAGCTGAAACAGAACACAAAATAATTCTTTGAAATATAGTTCATAGACTGCACAATAATCCGCTGAAGTACTAATCTGTTTTTGGTACAAAAACTGATAGCACAGCAGCTGAAACTATAAATTACTACCCTTAATGATCTTTTGCTTTTCTTCTGCTGCTGGAAAATGATACTGAAATTTTGGGTCTACGTTTGAGTTAATATTTAAATCCACATTTTCTATTTGCTATTTTTAAGGAGAGGCTCATAAAGAGGGAAATAGAATATGTATCCATTTTCACATCAGTAGTATGTGCATTCTCCTGAAGCCAGTTGTGTCATGAAGGCAGAGCCCAGCAATGGGGATGGTCTGCAGCTCCTTTCCCAACAAAGTACCAGAAGCAGAATGCATGCCCAATCTTCCTGGCTTCCATGGACATATACCTTCTACTACATCCCTTAATGAGGAGATTCTTACTGCCTTTTATGGGCTGCTGCAAGGAGATGGATCTTACTTCCTCCCTTCCTATTCATCCTGGGGCTACATTAGAGAGTGAGGACCCTTTTTGCATCCCTTCATTCCACCTCCAAAGTGTGCACTGTGGTGTCCCTTTGTGCCATTTGGGAAGAAGTTGGAAATGCAGTAAATGCTGATGGTGGGTTAAATGGAATTTTTCTATTGTTTCAGCACAGAACCAATGTATGGTAGCTGAAAAGTGATTCCATGAAATAGCAAACTACTATATAAGAACAGTAAAAGAGTCCATATACAATTGTATTATTGACTGTATTCACTTCCTTTTGTACAGAAAATGGATTTTGCTCTTCCTTTCCTGAATTTGAATTAATATGTAACTATACCAGCATTTCTTAAAGTGACCAGATTTGCAGTTTAAATGCCTGGGATGTAAGGCAAGGTCAATCATTTCATCTCACCCTCTTCCTTGCTACAAAAGGATTTTTTAGCATCAGGCTGAAAGCAAAAGGTGTGTGAATGACACATTTATATCACAGAAACAGGCTGATGGGAACCACGGGTTCTCTTTTGGTGACAACACTTTACTTTGTGTTTCTTGTGCATAATCAGTCATGTGCTTATTTTAGAGTAAGAAACAGCTATTTTTATTTTAATTGCTGTTGACTCCTGTTACCACATAGACAGCCAGTATAACCTATGGGAAGTCTGACTTTGTCCTTGTCAACAGCTAATTTCCAGTTTCAGGGACACATTCGTTTTCCAGTTATACCTATATCTAATCTGATTATTAACAATGGGGTTGTGCTTGTTAACTAGAGGCAGAATCTGGCCAGTATGATCTTGCATATGACTCCAATTTAACTTTCAGATCCCAGGCTGAGTGTTACCAGGTTTGCCTGCTGCTTTGGGGTACATTCATTTATTAGGGGTACTCTTCTCAGCAGGGGGTTCTGTAATTCTATGAATGTATTGCTTGTGTCACTTGTGTTCTCATATGGAGCTCTACTCCTCCCTTCTGCAAATTCCCTCCCAATGGAGCCATCCTGCAGAACCTAGGTTCCCCCGGGCTGGGTTCCTCCAGCCCCTATCCCCTCCCACTGCACACATATTAACAGAGCAAGGCTGAGTGGACACTTTCAAGCTGCCACCATTACATGCCACAGGTACCGCACCGGAATAGAGTGAACCTGAGCAGGCTGGTTTGAACAGCACTTCCAGGCTTCCATCCTAATATGCCCCTGGACTCAATAGTCTGGGTCGAGCATCACTTCCAAGATGCCACCATTAAATGTCGCAGGTTCAGCACGTCCCTATCCCCACTTTCACGTTACAATTGTTCTAGTAGTAACCCACTTAATGAGCCACCCCCACAGGATTTTTGGGCAGTATCGGGATTTTTAGCTTAGGTGAGAGAAGCGTTACTGCAGAATAAATGGGGAAGCTAAAAACACAAAAGAGTAAAGTTCAGCGAGAGAGAGAAACAACCAGCTTAATCATAAAAGTTATTTATTGAATAATAGTGATAACTACACAAGGAGAGCCTAAACAAACATAATAATTATATTATTAAAGGTTACAAAAGTCATATATAGAAAACTATATCTGATCAAACAAGTCAGAGTTAGGAAGCTATACCTGAGCTAGAAAAGAAAAGAGAGAAGCTTGAACTGGTCAGGGTTCCCGGGTGATGGTGGGAGCTCAGGGTCCTGAGTGCTGGAGACAGGCAGAGCCCCAGCATGATCAGTCAGGAGAAGATGAAATCCCAGTGGAACTGATGCAGAATTTGGATCTATGCATCAGAACACTTACTTGAACAGAGGTAGGTGTTTTTGTAGAGAAACAATAATGGTTCAACAGAGAACACTAGATTTGTTTATGGGTAAACAGATGACTCAGGGGTTTTCTTTCAGCTAGACAATAGGGGCTGATCACTCCTAGCTATGGGTGGTGTTCCTTCCAGGGAGGTCACAATGCAATTAGACTGCTTCAATATTTTGGATATTAATCAATTTAATCAATAAATCAAAGATTTATTACTAGAATTGCTTTGATAACTGCTGAGCTGGGTGTGTGCGGGTGTGGGATCATTAACATCTGGTGCATAGATCCCCCATAATGCAGTGCTTTCCTGCTTTTCTGATTCCAGAGTTCAGTGCGGTTCTTGCCTTGGATTCTCCATTTTCCATTCTGTATGCTAATGAAGATGCCTTCCTGTCCCATCTTTGATGCAGATGAGGCTAGGGGAGTTGCCTTAATCCTATCATCCTTGTCAGGAGAGTCTAGGGGTGTCTCTCGCCTCCCTGCTTTGCTCTTTGCAAGTCTGTTCTTTGATCGGTTTTGGTTCAAGCAGAGGCTGGTGGGGGGTGTCCTTCATGAGTCAGACAGGCTGGATACCGTGCCCTGGTTCCCCAAGAACACAGAGATGACTGGTATCGTGAGTTTGCAGGGCTGGCAGAAAGAAAAGATATTTTCATACAGATTGAGCAGATTTGTGGTTGGCATAATTATTGCACAGTCACCTTTTCCAGAATAGAGCCACATTTTCAAGATATTTATTGTGGGAGGGAATGAAGTCTGTTCACCTAAACATTATATAATTCTGTGACCAGGCAAAAGTTTACTTCTTTCTCCCACCCCTTCACCTTGAAAGGGTGTTGAGATTTTTTGAGTCTCCAAACTAGTACCTCTCTTAAAATTGTGATTGAATGGCAGTGGGAAAGTGGTAAATGGGATGGGTTCTCTTGGGTAGGCTGTGCGTGTGTTGTGGCTCATAGCTTAATGGCTTTGGGAGATGGCTATGTTGGGACAATGAGGCATATGGCAGTGGAGAAGGAATAGGAGTTGTTTCCAGGGGTGAGTTGGAATAATACAGGGGATGGACACATGGAACAAGGATAGTGGGCAGAAGGATGGCTTAAGGCAGCGGTCCTCAAAGTTTTTTGGCCGCAGCCCCTTTCTGCATGCTCACGGCCCCCGGGGTATGTCCACCGAAATGCCACCGAACAGAAAGCTTCCACTTTCGGCGGTACAAAAATAGACTGCTGCCGAGTTTGGCAGTCTCCCGGGCAAGATCGGCGGTGGCGCCGGGGTCTCGCGCAACCCTGTGAGTGGTTGAGATAGACAGTATAAAGGGAAAGAGAAGGGGCCAGCAGACAGAGATGGGTCGTATTAGTGAATGGCCCTATACTGACATAGATAAAGTGGCTGAACAGTGGCAGCCAAAAAAGGGGCAAATATTGCTTTGGTAGTGAAAAAGAGGCAGATGAGTTTGCAGAAGGAAAGGCTGTTAGGAATAGGCTGGTAGAAGTGGCTGGCTGTTGACTTCATTTATTCCACAAAAAATTGGATATCCCCTCAAGGCTGGAGTGCTGACTGTATAGCTTTAATATTCCCACTGGCAAGAGAGTTCATTGTGTGTTGTGCACATTATCCAGTGTTAATTATTGCATAAGCATTTCCATATAAATTAAACCTGTAGGAAAAGGAAATGGAGAGAACCAGACCCTAGCTTGAGTTAATAGGTACTGTGGAGACCATGGAAGCCGCCTCCTTCTATTCTTACCTATATCTGTGTCTTTCTGTATAGTCTTGATCCTGCCTTTGTATTATGTGTAATGTACACTGCTTCTTTCTTTAGTGGATAATCATTGTTACGAGTTCAGAGATTTCACAGCATATGGATGGTAATATGTTCTTTAAAGAACAGCATCTATTGATGGTATACATCTGCTTGAATAGTGTTTACCCTTGCAACATTTTTCTTTCAGTGAAGGAATGACATCTTCATAAAGATTTTCACATTCCTGAACTCCTTTCTTTTTAGAGCATAATTTTCCTTTCACTGAGGTTTTCCCCTGAAGACTCTTATCTCTTTGGCACATCTGTACATTTGCACATTGCACTTTGTAGGGTCAAAACCTTTGAAAAAATATCATTATTATTTTATTATTCTTTTGTTGCCAAATATAGCTCTGTGTTTCCAAGGAACTTGAAAGTAGAACTGGCATTTAGGTGGTACAATATGTAGCTATTCTGCAGCTTTGGACTATCATTATGACTTGAATATTTGAGAATTATATTTAGTTTAGAAAATGAATCTGTCCATTGCTCTAATTGCATCCACACTAAAACAAAAAACCCTCAGCCCCAAATCAGCAACATTTACATGATAAGCTGCTGCTTACCCAATTAGCTGTTGAGAAAATTAACCAAAAGAAAAAAAATTACCCCTCATCCCTTCCTTGAAGACCTAACCTGGGGGAGGGAAGAAGAAAAGGCATTGCTGTGTCTCTGGGAGGCCCCCAAAATACTCTGCCACTTTTTAAGCAAGGGAAGAAAGGTGCTAGGTAATTGAGGCCCCCTCACTGTGGTATAAAATTATCTGAGATTAATTTACCTGCTACAGGATCACAGAAAAGGATATCAAACAGCATGGAATAATGTACAGACAGAATTAGTCATTGATATCGAGATCTGAATGGATTTCCCAGGCTCTCGAGGTCTAAATATCATAACATCAAAGTTTTGCTGGAACTCTCCTGGATTTAGCAGAATACCAAGCAAAGCTGATGCAATAACAACCAAGAGACTATTTTTTTAATCATCTCAGGAGATTTTTTAATTTATTTTGAGTGGCATAACCCTTCCTGAATATATTTTAAGCAAAGGCCAGTCTTTTGTGTATAATACCATTTAATAGATTTCCAGTTGGGCATAATTAAAGGTTGCCTCACTGCTCCTAAAGTTCAGATGTAGTGTCCTAGTTCAAAACCGGGCAAATATGCACTCATTTCTCTAATGTATAGAGCATAAATCTAATAACTTATTCCAAAAATTTATATTGTTGAGTTTTTTCATACTGTCTATAGAGAAAACCTTACAATGAGAACTGTGAATGAGGGTCATGTTGGTCTAACCTGACAGTTCGATTCAGTGTATTACTATTTTTGCTTTCTACAGAATTGGTTCATGGAACTCTGAGGAGGATTTCCGGGCATGAATAGGTTATGGAATTTAATTGCCTCTCACTCAGAACCAGATTTTGCAACTCTTACTCACATGGAGTAGTCCTGAGTCAATGGGACTATTCACATGGCTCATTACTACTGACCATGATCAAAGGCCACAGAAAATGGGCCCTTCAAAGAATGTAATAGTTATCATCTACAAAGGGCAAAAAGAGAAAATGTACATAGTAGAGAAATGACCTATTAGTTATGAGAAACAGCATTGTGAGCTTTTGAAGATTGCACCATATTTAATAATAAATCTTACATTTGCAGACCAGATAGATGTGCTCATGTTGGATCACTAAAACCAATGCACTGGTTCTGATCCCTCAAATCTCTTCTCTTCAATTAAAAAAACAAAGAGAGTAGAAAGTGAGAGATGTGACCTGTTACTTCAATGAGTTCTCTGTTAATGATAGAGGGATACTGCAGGGTTGAGCTGCACCTCTGAGCTCTCCCCCCAGTTTCTCTGGGCTCTTTCCAAATGATAGGCCTCTACATTCACTAGTTCTAGAGTGGGACTCTGCAGTTCACCCTGCTTAGACTGGATTACCAGTATACTGAACCCCCTGTCCCCACTGTATTGTTATGGCTACAGGGTGAGGGGTGGTTACGTCCCCTTCCAATCTCTCACCAGTGCATCTCTGAGGTGACAGGTGTAACAAAATGGGCCCAATTGTCATTGGTACCTGCAAGTATAGCTGTGTGAATAATGGATATTTCAGTTCACTGGCAATCCCTACTCTTCTCCCCCACTTTGCTCCCCCACCCATTCCACAAAAAAAATTGAATTGAACCAAAAACTTTTTGTTTTCAGCAAATCAAAAGGTTGAAAAAAATGCATTTTGTTTTGACAGTTGAAAGTTTTGTTTGGATTTTGACTATTTTTAAAAGTTTGATTGTTTTTAATACAATTAAAGAAAATTTGGAAATGAATTTTTTTAAATAATGAAGCAATTCATTTTGGGGGGGGGGATTTTTTTTTTTATTTTCTAATGAAGCAATTCATTGAAATTGACACAAATTCATAAAATATTTCAGTGTCACTGAATCTGCCATGTCACACAAAACGCTGATCTCCCATGATTTCACAGAAACAATATTCCATAAAAAGAATTTCAATACCTACCTTAGGAATGGGAATGTTTTTTAGATCTGTCTCAATTTTCCCTTCTGTGCAAGGGATTTTCTTTTAATTTTCAAATTGATGGAATAGAATCCTATCAGAAAAGTATGGATCTTTTATAAAAAGATTTATTCCTTGGTCATGCCTAGTGGAACCACTTACTTTTGAATATGTGTTTTCACTTGTATTCATCACTTACATTACACTATAACATTGTTTCTACATAGTGAAATACTAGTAATTAATGATCAAATTATACTCTTAGCTCATTTTTATATGCAAAATGCACTTTTGCATTAAACTCCCATTTAAAAATTCTTCTAAAACACCTAAAAACTTATCCAATATGAAAAGTAGTATAAAATATGTGGGGTGTATTCTTGCATAAAAACAGGGTTTTCTTATCTGAAACTTTCATTTCTATCAAAATAAAAGCATAAATCAATGTCACTCAAAGTTTATCAGTTTTTGCTATTGTTGAAGATAATGGGACCCAATTCTTTTTTCACTTTGACCCGTCTAAATTGAGAATAACTCCTATGAAGTCAGTGAAGTGAAAATTATGTAAAACTGGTATAAATGAGAGGACAGTTGGACTCACATGAGCTTTAAAAGGACCTTGCGTCTTTCTATGAGTTCTCTTCCTACCTTGTCTTATAATAGTATCTAATGTTCAGTATGTGACCTTATTCCTTTCCACAAATTATACCACAAATAAGTAAATATTATAATTACCCTGCAAGATCAAGCAAAAAGGAGAAATGGAGTTGTCCAAGAATAATCTCTTCCCCAAAGAGAAATATATGAAATAATGCAAATAGAACAGAGCAAATATGTAGCCATATAAATCGCTGTGCGCCTGAATCATAGAATATCAGGGTTGTAAGGTACCTCAGGAAGTTATCTAGTCCAATCCTCTGCTCATAGCAGGACTGATCCGCAACTAAATAATCCCAGCCAGGGCTTTGTCAAGCCTGACCTTCCATGCTTGTTCCATTGTGAAAGTTGTAGTTTAAGGGCCTGATTCAGAAAAGCAGTTTACCATCTGTTGAACTTCAAGCACATACTTGAGTCCTGTTGACTTCAATAGAACTACTCATTTGTTTAAAATTAATCATGAGCTTCAGTGCTTTGCTGAATCAGGGTCTAAAAAGTCTCAAAAATCTTTAGACATTCTTTAGCTTGGGTGTATTATTTATAATAGATTCCAAGGCACCTTTGCCTAATTAAAGAGTATGACCATTGCATTCGGCTGACACATGCACCTTTCTGCATCCACAGTCATCCACTGCAGGCATGTTAAGTCTCACTGCTCACACAAATTCTCAAACAATAGGTGACTGCATTACAATTACATTCCCACATCTAAGTCTAAGTCCTCTTTCTTCCACCAGCTTCCTATATCTTTAAGCCTGTCATGTAAGTTCAAACACCCCAGGACTAAATTGTGCCTCATACTGTACTGTACTGTATCCTGGGTAGGCAGAGGATGCCTAGGATGTCTGCACATGGCCTAGCTATAATCTGGCTCCCAGAACAAAGGAGGGGAGAGGAAGAAAGAGAATGGTAATGAGCCCTAGAAGGGTTGTTCTATCTCTCGTTTCCCTCCCTGCAACCCCCTATACTGGGACAGCTGTGGTGGGGATAGCTGCACCTGTTAAACAGATATGGCAAGAGGTGCCCTAAACTCAGAAATGTTCTGGCTCCAAACAAACAGGCCTCATATAATTCAAGAGCTGTGTTAAAACCACTCCTGATAAACAGAAGTGTGGGATCAGGAAACCAAAATTGGAGTGTTGAAAATTAGGCCCAAATGATAAACAAACTAATGAAAAGACTGCTATTTTGGCCATTACTTCCTTTTGAGGTACTCAAGAGGAGACTTTGGTGGGGGGAAAGCTGGCTACACTGACACTGGCTGACTAAAAGATGAGAGGAGGAGTGAGCTTCTCCATCATAGCCTGTCCATACTAGGCCAAAGAGAGGGAGAGATACAACACCCCCACCTCCATCGGCTATGGCTAAATCCCGTTCACCAGCTGGGAGGTGAGGCTTTGGGTTTGTCTACACGGGAAAGTTACTGCTCCACAAGTTATAGTTTTTTTTATTAAACCGCTGGAATTAAACTGCTGTTATGTGTCCACATTGTGATGCTTGAACGCATCCACACTAGCAGCTGTTGGAAAAGCAAAGACAGCCTCCCTCCCTTGGCTCTCTGTACACTCACAATCTCTCTATCTCTGTCTCTCTCTCACACTCTCTGTCTCTCTCTCTCTCTCACACACACACACACACATGCCTCTGTGTTAAACAGCATGAGTATTCCACATTAATTGTTTGCTTTGTGTTCCGGAGCAGATTTGTACAGCACACAAGCGCTGTCAGAAATGCTCAGAAAGGGGAGGGGCACATGTCTCCAGGGCAGCCAAATTCAAAACAATGAGTAGAGCAGTCACTTGAGGCATTATGGGATAACTCCGGAGGCAATTACAGCACAGAAAGCAATCAAGTGTCTCCACTGGCAATAGAGCGCTGGAGCCTTTGTGCAAATAACCTTACAACTCTCGTTGAGGTGGGTTTTTTTCAGCGCTGCAATTGAATTTCTGAGCACAAAGTGGCTTGGCAGTGTGCACACATTTGCAGTTCAAGGGCAAAAAGCTGCCTTACTGTGCAGAAACTTGCCAGTGTGGACAAGCCCCTAGTCTCTTCCCCTAGCCCCCTCACAGATGTTCTTCCCTACCTTATTTCTTCTCTTTCTTATTAGACGGAAGAAAAAGAAGATAAGAGTCTGGCTTAGCCAGACAAGATTGTCTATTTTGCAACACAGACATAAGCCTGTGACTAGAAAGGCAAAATTAAAGCAATCATTAACCAGTGCAACAAGTTTGCCATGTCTCAGAGTGGCTAATAAAACCATGTGTTGTGCCTGCAGTACAAGTCAACACCAGAGAGAGAAGCTTCATTTTCCATCTTTGCTATTCTTTTCTCTCTCTCCTTTTTTGTGTGTGTGTCTAATTTGGCCATCTTAAAAAAAAAAAAAGAAGAAAAGAAAAGAAAAGAGGGGTGGGGGATCAGACTTCAAGCAGTGACAGCAATAACTGCTCCAACCCATTTCAACTAAATTCTTTCCTCCACCCCAAAAGTACAGTTTTTAGCATCTTTAATACCATCTAAAAGACTGTCAGACTTGGGAGTTTCATTCTAAAATCTCTTTAAAGCTACAGGGAACAAGGGATCTTCTTAAATTAAAAGCCTTATTTAATACTTCGAATTTCAAATGCTTTAACTCTTTTTCCTTCTTTAATAATAAAAAATCTTTTAAAATGATTAATGGTGCGTTTGCCATGATACTAACAGGTTGAGTTCTTTGTATGCCAACCCTTGTTTAAAACACTTTAATGCTGAACACTTGCAGGGCATTTTAACACCTTTAACTCATTGGGCCCATATTATTCTGTATAAATTAATGCAACGATATCTCCTTTTAGTTCCCAGAACAGCATATATCCCATTGAAAGCTGTACTGAAGCTCACAGTGTTATATCAGGCAGGTACCTGATGGCAGGTGGATAGCTTTGAAGACTATGTTTCGTTTTATTTTCACATGGTTCTTTTTGCCTTTTCTTATACTCTCTTTCCTTAATCCCCTCCCCCGGCTTCTGTCTACTTGCATAGACAAAACTTAACTTACATCAGTTTTAAACATATCAGATGGAAAGGCCCCATCTATGTTTTCCTTCTCTATCTTTTCATACATTCTAAGCATCCTTTACAGGACTCACACTGACTTCAGAGGGGACCATGGATTTCATTCCATATGAAGGAGGGGCAAGGAGGATAAGTGCTACTACTTGCTGAAGTTCCGTAGATCTTGAGGGTTTACCTTCTTTGGGGTTTTGATCTGTTTAATTGTCATCTTGTCACCAATAGTACCATTTGACTTCTTATGTGCTATTTTCCAACCTTCTTTCACTCACTAAAACATGCATGGACTCTCCCCCACTCCCTTGCCCCACATACTCTCACACACTTTTAAGAGGTTCCATGAATTCTAGCTAAGATGTGACACCACCTTTGATAGGCTAACTAGTAATCTGAGGCACACAACAAGGTGCTATGGGTGATTCATACCACAGACAGACAGGAGAATCTGAAGGAGACCTATACCACACCCACCTTTTGGGGTTTTGTTTTTTTTTCTATCTAAGCCCTTCACAGAAAATAACATTTAAATATTGATACATATTTTTTCTTTCATTAATCCTTCAGTAGATTTCCCTTTGACTGGCTGTTCATTATCATATCTATAATGTTTTAATAAATTGTGAGTCACATATCTGGGTTCTTCCTTACTATTTCATGGATATAATCCTATCAGAGGAACTGTCATGGTTTAAGCCTACTAGTCCGAATAATATGACAAAACGTGTGTTATACGGAAACAGTGGCGGTGCTTTCATCTCTTTGCCTTGATGTATGATGTTACACAGATTGCTGATACTGCATTTTGAAATATAAAAGTGCGCTTCTTTACTGAAAAGAGACTTTCTAATAAAGGCACGGTAGGGCTCCCTGTTGTACTCTTTGTCACTGGGTGGCAGTGTCTGTGACCCTGCAGAGGAGGAATGCATGCAGAGCCACTCTGAAGTGCTAGACCTCTGCATAAAGATATAATCAGTGGCTCGTGTTGGCATGTAAATCAAGGAGTCTTTCTCAAGGGACAGAGGAAACTAGGTTCTGAGACAGAGAAGCACTATAGCAGGTCTGCACAACTTGGAAAGCAGCGAGGGCCATATTACTGCAAAAAACCCAGCTGCGGGCCAGAAAGCTCCGCCCTCGCCCCCCCCCCCACAGCGTTCCCCCCCCCCACTGCTTGATTTGCCTCACCCCTACTCACCTCCCGCGGGCCACACAGTGAGCCCATGCAGGCCGCATGTGGCCCCTGGGCCACATGTTGTGCAGGCCTGCACTACAGGGAAACCTTTGGAACAGCCTCTCTGGGACAATACGGGCTGAAGTTTATATTTTGCTAATAATGGTGTTTGCATTGCAAATAAAGCCAAACACTAGGAAAGGAAAAGTTTGAATGGTGTATTTAATGTGTAAGTGTACTGTTGTTGTAAGGTGGAGAACTTCACCTGCATATGGTTTCTTAATTTATTGATGTGCTATTTACAAGTAAAAATATTTTTTTGAATTGCTAAATCTGCAAACTCAAGCTAGTCTCTGAGAGTTGAACTGGGATTACTTCCAGTAGCACCAGTAATAAAAGATTCTGGAGGCCCTTGATGCTAATGGCCCAATCCTGTTGATTTTATGCCCTCAGAGACATCTGTACAATAACTTTGCACAGATGTGCCTGATCTTCTGAGTTGTGAGGTTCCCACAACTCCAAATGAAGTAAATGGGATCAGCAGGCACCAAGAACATCTGGAAATCAGGCTCCCAGTAAACAACTGTTGGTATTGTGACGGAGTCAGACCAGAAGGGTATAGGAGAGTGCTGGAAGGCAGGTATATCAGCCTCAGGATGTGCAGGTCCCTGTTCCCTGGATAGCCAAACAAAGGCTACTCCAGGCCAATCAGGAAGTTTCTAAAAAGTAGCAGAAATAGCTAGCCTGATTGGGACACCTGAAGCCAATCAGGGGCTGGCTGAAACCAGCTAAAAACCTCCCAGTTAGTCAGGTTGGGGAGCCAAGGAGAAAGGAGCTGGAGGAGAGGAAGCTTTGCGATACCCGAAGGTAAGGGAGAAGTGGGAGAGCTGTGGGAAAGTAGCCCAGGGGAAAAGTAGTAACTTGTCAGTGAAAGGTTGGCTGACAATAGCTACTACCATTAGGGTCCCTGGGCTGGAACCCAGAGTAGAGGGCGGGCCCGGGGTCCCCCCAACCTGCTACTACTGAAACACCTCCTGGAAGGGGAAGGCAGGCCCCTAGCAGGACAGGAGGTTATACTGTCCTGAAATAAGCCCAAAGGGACAACAGAGACTGTGGGAGTTCTCTCACCAGCAGCTTTGCTGGCTGATGATGAGAAACGCTCAGTAGGCTGTAACCCTGGCCTAGAGAGAGAAGGGCTATGTGGAGCGTCGCAGTGAGCCTCTGAGGCTAGCACAAACCGCCTGGAAGCGCCGGACCCACAGGGACAAGGCCAGAGCTTTGCCACAGTATACAAGAAGGAATAAAATCCAGTTTGCTCAATCTTAGCTGTGTTGGCTCTGCAGGGCTAAGAGGAGTCAAAAGCAGTAATAACTTACTTTGAGCACAAGAGCAAGTAGGTATACATATCATTATTTACATAATAATATCCCAATGTACTGTGACATTAGATATTTGCTAAAAATTAGTTTGATTCTACCCATTGATTCACCACAGAGAGAAACAAGGTACACCCCCTCCCACTTCTGCAGCTGTGTCTAATTTGCTCACAGTTGCTATCCTTGCTCTTCCCCTGCTCGGAGACGTGCAAGGACTGATTCTTAAAGCACCCCAACGGGGAAGAGACTAGCATGCTAGAGAAACCATTCTGTGCTACCCTAATGGCTGATACGAAATGCGTAGCTATCTCTTGTGCTTTGCTAGCATTGGGGCACACTCTTCCTAAATGCCACAATGAATTCCAACAGCCTTGTTGTACAATTGCCACTCGCATGATGGTTGAACATGTAATGAGACAGCTATTTTTGAAAAATGTCAGTGTCAAATATTTTTCCCCCAAAGTTCAAACCTTGAAAAATTCCCAAGTATCTGTTCTCTTTAAAATTAGCTCACAGCTGCCTGTACTACTTAAACATTAACAAAACAGTATTGTCCAGTAATGCAAATGCTCTTTGTCGGTCTTGAGGCTATAAATGCGAAGATCACCCAATATTGTTTTTCCGTTAACCATAGAAATAGCTTTGAATTCATTGTACATCTTGATAAAATGCCTGGTTTGAATTTCCTACCAGAATTATTCAAATTACAGTTGTAATTTACTTCAGAAGCTGCAAATGTAATTTGTTTTTTTACATTATTGAGGAGTGGTTAATTAAAATTATATAGATATTTATTTTCTTTCTAAATTGCCCCAAACGATTTATTATTATGGTATGTTTTTACAGCACTACATTTTTTATTGCTTTATACTGCACATGTTGAGTTTTAATAGTTGCATCCTTCATTCCATTAATTTCAAATTAAATATTAAATTGCAATGAAATTTCAATCATAGCTTCTAAAGCATAAAAAATAAGCCTTGGTCTTCATTTTCTAAAATGAAGGTGATGATGGAATACAGACTAGAGAGGGAAAAAAATCTGTTCTGTCTTTAAAATCCTTGATATCATTCATAAGATTATCTGGTAATTGTGTGCTCTGTGTACATTTCCTGTGTTAAAGGAATTAGTTTTAATATGTCTAAGTTATTAAGAATAATATAGCCACTAGTGATCTGTAATTCTGCATCTTAAGTGATCTGTAATGGTATATTTTACTAACACTCAACAAAATACTGATCTTTTTGCCAGTGAAGTCAATGGGAGTTTTGCTCTTAACTTTAATAGGAATAGGACCAGCCCTAATCAATTTATTATTTTTGTTAAAAATCCCTATTTTCTGTGGTTATTATTTTTAAATTGCTGCAACATCTAATTTCTCAAGGTTTGTTTATAGGAATCATACAAAATATATTTCTCTGTTAACTTAAGGGCTTTATCATCCAAATACTTGTGCACTTGAGTACACTTACTTATCTGAGCACTCAAAGTTCTATATCCTGGAATCATAAAACACAGAGCGTGACAAAAATCAAAGGTTGTAAAAGTTATAAAGGAAGAAATGATAGATCCAAGAGTATTTCAACATGAAGACAAAAATCTAAGCCTGATTCATAGCGCATTTAAATCAATGGAAGTCTTTCCATTGAGTTCAATGAGGTTTGGATCACACCTTTAATTTCTGCACAAAGTCACTCACTGAAGCTTTATATGCCACAGAAAGCAGGTGGCTTATTCTCATGTTGAATGTCGGCATGCAGGAAGAGAAGACCAAGCATATCCCAGATATTTACACCATTCAACCTGATCCTTATATGTGTTTTGATGCCTTAAGAAGCCTGGTGAGTAATGTGCAATGAGACAAAGTATTAAAATCCAAGGATGAAATTCCGGATCCATTGAAATCAGTGACAGCACTCCCATTGACTTCAGTACGGCCAGGATTTCACCCACTGTATAGAAGGAGCTAGGAAATGTACAGAAAACAAGAGAGACAATAGCCAACAATTCTTTTAAAAGGCAGAAAGCGTGGAACAAGAAGCAGCTAATTTACCATAGCATTGAAAGGGATGGACTGCTTAAAGATCTCAGGCAGACCCAAACTGTACTAGCACTAAAGAAAAGGAGAGGGAATTGAGTAAGAGATCGCAAGGTTGTTAATGGCTTGTAATAGAGCTGATCGGATATACAATATTGTATATGAATTGATAAAGAAGCACTGCAGTAGGGTATTAGATAACTCATTTTATGTTTGTCTTCACTGCTTAAAACAAGTGTGTTTTTTAGCACAGGATTACTATAAGGTTAGCTGTCCAGCTGTAATAGCCCAGTGGAGACAAGGCACGTGTAGTTTTATCACGCAATAAACTAGTTGAGGGCAGGACTGGTACCAGCTTTTTTGCCACCCTAGGTGGCGAAGAAAAAAAAATTCCTTACCGCCTTGCTGCCGCCAGTGAAATTGGCAAGGAGCAGTCACTGCCAAATTGCCTCCGGCACCTGAGCCAAATTAGAGCTGCTGCCGAATTGCTGCAGAGACCGTCAATACAACGCCCCCCAGTTGCTGCCACCCTAGGCGGCCACCTAGGTTGCCTAATGGGTAGCACCGGCCCTGGTTGAGGGTGGCCAGCATGTTGACCTTGCCTAGCTATCTCAAGATAGAAACTACAAGTGTTTTGTCTGTACTAGGATTTTACAGTGACATAACGGTGCTATTTAGGTTGCTCTGACTCCCCCCACCTTCCCTTTTTTGCAGTGAAGACACACTCTTTATGGTGAGAGCTGAATTCTGTTTTTAATAATGGTCCCTGGGCTCAGGGATACATTTTGGACTCCATGCTCCCCTGAATATATAGCAGCTCTCCCACTGATCACAATGGGAGATTTTAATCAAGATCAAATATGGCCTTTATCTAGTAATTAATCTTTTAGTTATTTATTTGCTTAGGCCTAGGATGCACAGTTTTTTGTACTTGTTCAATTATTTCAGTTAGGGATGTATTTTTTAAAGCAAAATAGTAATACAAGAACAACCTCTAGTGTAGATGCATTTGTACTGTATAAAGAAGCTAAACTGATATAAGCAGATTCCCCTTCCTACATGGGAATACTATAGTAGTATAAAGCATCTATATACTGGTATAGCTGTGTTCCCCCTCAGAGGTTCTATTGCTTTAACCATTCTAGTATAGTTATCTTGGTACAATTTTTCTTGGCCTTATTTTACATCCAGTATCTCTTAATAAAAATGATATGTTTCTCTCTACGTCCAGCCATGTATTTATATTCCTTCCCCATTCTCTGTTCTCTGTTTCCCTGTCTTTTCTATCTTCCTTCTGTATTTCCTATCCTGCAGCCAGTTCCAGTTCCTACAATCCACAGGGTTTCAGTCACAATCCTTTCCCGAACCCATCCACTAGCTAAAAGGATCAGCAGTAAAATAGATTGAGTCATCATTGACTTTAGAATTAGTATCCCAGTGAGATTAATGGGGTAAGGGACAGTGGGTTTCACATCTTTCAGAGTCATTTTTAAGGCTTTCTGAAGACTCAGTGAGAACATTGCATTTGTTATCCCTGTCTACACTAGAATTTTTTTCATCACTACCAGTGCTACAAATTTAGGGGTTTTTTGTTTGTTTTTTAATGGAGGCTTAGATTCTACACTGAGATTTCACTCAATAGTATAGCCAATTGTCAACACTCTGTAAACCACTGCAGCATAATTTTGTAAGCAGGCTAAGTTACACTGGTGCAAGTCATTCCATGACAGTGCAGCTAGTATCTACACCAGCAGGTTGCACTTGTGCAGTTATTTGATTGAACACAAATCCTAAATGTGCTATCCAAATGATAAAAACCCATCAAGTGGCTGTAGTATTTGACATTCCTGCCCTGGGGAGCAATAGGCTCAAAAATAAATGAGGAGGAGAATTAAAGTAGTGATGATTCAAATGACTGAGATGCTGAACTCTTTAAAAATTTGTCTACACAAAGACGAACAAACAAGCAAAAAACCCATAACACAGACAAAACTATCAAGTAAGGAAGACATAGAAAACATTTCTGCTGATTTAAGAATATGCTTGGAAACATAGAAATTGGGTGTTCTGGCTGAGTTTCTCACATCAATAATGAATAAAGCAGCAAGCATGGTTTGGTTGTAAGACAGCTCTCATTAAAAATATAGCAGGCAGCTCTTAAGTAACTGTGTTGGAAAAAAAAGTGTAATCTAGTGAACTATGGCTGCATGCACATGGACATCACAGTCATGAGTGAGTATTATAGCTGGGATATTCAGCACCAGAAATACATTCCTTTACCACTCAATCTAAAAAAGAAAGAGGCAGATTGTATATGTGGTTGATGGGGCCAGCTATTAGTGGGTGTATTAGTGGTGCTTTATTCTTTTCCAGATGCTTTGTAGAAAAAAAAATAGGAAATAAAAATAAATGCATAAACTAATAATGGGAATGAAAGACTCAGAAGCATTAGTTAATTTGAATTTACAAAAAAACTAGCAATAGCACAAACATAAAATAGAGTGCAGATAATATTTTAGTGTCTGAGTTTGGGAGATCATATTTTCTTTCCTTTTGATATATGTATTTATTATCTTTACTGTGTGATTTTCTTTTTCATGTAGAGCCAGCTGCTATAATTTTAGCTTAGTTATTTTAAATTGGTGGTGATACTTCAGACTCAAAGAGTCTCTGGTGCAAAGTAACTCATCATGTCTAGCAATCCAGTTTGAAACATGAATCTATACCTGGAAATGAACATTTTCAAATTCTCTAAAAAACCCAAACAAGTTAAAGCAAATTAAGGAGGGAAAAAAACATCAGGAGGGTCCATATGGTGCTCTTAACAGTTAAAATCAATGTTCTGCCTTACTGTACTGTGTGTCTGCTACATGCAGGTATTAAATCCATAGGCTCAGGCTCCATGCTAAATTCAAATTAATGTTCCTAAGCTTTCTATTTTAAGGTGCTTCTCTTGGAAATGACAGTAAGAGTAAACTAGTTCATTACTTGATTACTCTTGGTGAGCCATTTATATATGTATCTGTATTTGTATCTTCCCTCTTGTTTGCCTCTTAAATTTTTTTTGAGCATGAGTTAAGAGAACCCCTTATACACCTACTGAGAGAACCCTGATAAACCTATGTACAGCAGAACCTCAGAGTTATGAACACCTTGGGAATGGAGGTTGTTCATAACTCTGAAATGTTCATAACTCTGAACACAATATTATGGTTGCTCTTTCAAAAGTTTACAAGTGAACATACACGTAATACAGTAGACTCCTGATTATCTGGGCTCGGGTTAACTGGGCTGCAGATTAACCAGGATGCCTAAAACAGGGGTCGGCAGGGGAAGCCCCAAAGCAGCGGTGGGCTGAGTGCTCAGCCTGCTGCTGCTTTGGGGTTCCCCTGCTGGCCCCTTGCCAGCTGGGGTCTCAGCCCAGCCAGCCT
>ML677363.1:8975768-9018468 GCA_007922305.1 Dermatemys mawii
TTCCCCCACTGGCCCCTTGCCAGCCGGGGTCTCAGCCCTGCCAGCCTGGGTGTAGGAAGCCCAGACTGGCAGCAGCTGAGACTCCCACTGGCAGGAGCCTAGGGGGAACCCCCAAAGCGGTGGCAGGCTGAGCACTCAGCCCGCTGCCGCTTTGGGGTTTTCCCGCTGGCTCCTGCCAGCTGGGGTCTCAGCTGCTGCTGTCAGCCTGGGCTTCCTACACCCGGGCTAGCAGCGAGAACTGACTGGGGCAGGCGGTGGAACACCCCCCTCCAGGGCAGTGGCGCACCCCCTCATCCCTGCACAGGGCAGCTGGCGCACCACTCCCTCCACCCCAGCATGCAGGGTGGCCGGGGCACTACCCCCACAGTAGACTCTTGATTATCCGGGATTTTATTAACCAGGATTAAGTTTTTCCCGATCATCCTGGATAATCAAGAATCTACTGTATAGGTTTTAAACTTTACTATGCAGAAGAAAAATGCCACTTTTCCTTTTTTTTTTTTTTAGTAGTTTACATTTAACACAATACTGTACTGTATTTGCTTCTCCCCCGCTCCCTTCTCCGGTGCTGCCAAGTAATTGCGTACTTCTGGTTCCAAATGACGACTATGGTTGACTGGTCAGTTTATAACTTTGATGCTCATAATTCTGAGGTTCTGCTGTATCATATGCCTTCAAGGTATTCAAGGAAGATATGTTAACAAAGAATTTAGTTAGAACAATTGGTGAAGAAGTTCAAAAGCTCATAAGTTCAAAAGCTAATGCAGATGTTTCTGGAAGGATAGTCAGTTACCATAGCAATACTCTTTAACCTGTAGGATGTGGTGAATGGAGGCTCGTAGATCAGAAACTTGCTGTCTGTCCCAGAAGTGTTTTCCCCCTATTTATAATGTTTCAGTCATTTGATCAAAGAGTACAACGCCATTTCATTTAACTGATGTATCATAGACTCATAGACTTTAAGGTCAGAAGGGACTATTGTGATCATCTAGTCAGACCTCCTGCACACTGGACAATGGGTTTTTTGCTTCTGGGAAGCATGGTGAAAGCTTGCTCACCCTGTTTATCCTCTCTGATAATAAGCTGGCTGTTGATTCCTAACCCGCCCCTCAGGCACAGAACCTGGAGAAAGAAATCATAGAAATTTAGGGTTAGTAGTTTTTCATCCACTCACCTGTGCAGAGTTTGCTAGTATGTGAGATCCCATATGATCACACCAAAAGGTTGTACCTCAGCAAAAGAAGCCATATCATTTTCTAAATGAGCCCATTAGCTTCACAATGTTCCCTCCTAGGCAACTCCCCTGCACCAGGCCCATATTTCTGTACACACCTAACCATTTTGTTTGGGGTTAGCAATGAATCTGTCCTTTTTATCTGACTTTTGTAGCATGAATCAAGTTGCCAGACCTCAGAATGTGAATCAATTCCATTCCATTCAGGATCATCACTTTGAATGTTCTCATTTTTGCACATTAACAGTATCACTTTTGATTGCGGAGAGGAAGTGTGGGCTATACAGTCAAAATTAATCATCCGAAAAATTGAAGCATTTTCAGAATTTTAAAGATAAAATAAGAAAGACTATAAATTATTCAGAATATCCCTGTGTTTGCACAAGCAATATTACAAAACTAAAATGTTTGTCTATACAGAACACAATCTGCCATGTACACTATAAAGCACAGTATAGGTGAATTACCACAGAATGATTCATGAGAAAATGCTTTGATTTTCTGATTAGTTTTGCATGTACAGTCCACATACCATTAGAAAATTAGTAACTTCTGCTTTTCTCTTTGCACCATTTGCAATGGGGGATAGATACAGTTTATCAGGGAATTCAAATATTAGTGAACCCCCTTGTACAGAGATTTTTGACCAGGAGTTATGACCACACTGTCCTTCCCATATGGGAAGGGTCTTTGAGGTGTTATCAGTACAGAAAACATTGAAACCCATTGTACTAATCCCTTGTGCTAGGATGGTTGGAGTCCCAATGAGTCACAACCTTGTGGTCTGCAAGAAGTTCTCTGTAACATTTACCAGACTCATTCTCCTCCACACACAGAGGAATCCTGCTGCTTCTGCAAATTCAGAGCAGGATTTGGCTCTGTATTAGTTTCAGCGCTTTTTCATGCAGTTCAGTCAGCAAGGTGTGGGGGAGTTCCTTTTTAATATATGCTTAAAGAAAGCACACACCATTTACAATATTTTGGTCCAGAGGCAAGGGGTACCTGTGATATATGGAATGACATACATAATCTGGTTTCAGAGGAAACCTTATGTACTGTAACACTCATCCAGCAGGAGAGTTCTGTGGAGGGAGGTAGTTGTTACAACGGCTTAGGATAACTGGGAAGCTTATATGCCTTTGTCAGACAAGAATATATAGAAGCCTGATTCTTATAAATGGTAATAGACATATATAGACTTAATTTTCATAGCATGGCTATCCAGTATTAGGGCTTGATACTGCAACATATTGAGCATGTTTACTCTGAGCCAGCAAAACATTTAAATACCTGCTTAAATTGAAGAATGTGATTGGTTGGGACTTTAGATTGGATGGGACTTTTCACATGTTGAAAGTTAAACACGGGCTAAAGTGCTTTGCTGGATTGGAGCCAGAGTGCTCAGCACCTTGGGAGATTGAGCCTGAAGTGAAATACTCAGCACCTTTTGAATTAAAGTGATTGATTTGAATGTAAGACATGTTTTAATAAAATGATAGATTAAATAGGCATTAACTCTCTAAATATTAAAATAAAGAAAAAAATAAGCCCTGGTCCTGAAATTGGATCCTTTAGGCTCTACTACTATGTCTGTGCAGAAGTCTAGAACCTACACGGGTGCAGAAGTCCATTCCTCCAACTCTGATTGTCTCAGTGACATCTCACAAGTAGGAGGCCAAATTCAGTCTTTCTGCAAGCAGATGCCTCTCCATTGACTAAAATGGAGTGGTCACCTGCTCACATCTGGTCTGAATGTGGCTCAGAATGCCTTTTATGGAATTGTGGTATTAAAGTTCTATGACTCCACTGAACTCTAAGTAATAATAGACTAGAAAACAAAACTTGACCACCTGCCATATTTACCTCAATAGTACCCTAAAATAATGCATTTTTTAAAAACTCAGAAAAATAATTTAAATAAATGCACAGTGTCACAAGCTTCCTGTTTCAGGAAATTCATCTATCTTGGTACAGGACCCTGCAGAAAGTAATTAAATTAATTAAAAAGTAACTTTTTCTGGCAGTCTTCTGAGTCCTTAAAAGATAAACAGCTGCTAGTTTTCTATTCCAAACATGAAATGTTACTGTTAGTTTTCTTTCTCTCTGTGCCCTACAGGAGTGATTTGTACATCTCACAAGGAATCTGAGTGGAACAGATCTGTTGATGCAATCCTGCTGCTTTGTAGTTTTTGTTGCATTTAATTGACTAACATGGTGTAATGATTCAGTAAGCAGTAGGTGTTTGCCAGTGAATGTTCATAATTCTTGATCTTTGTTTAATTTGAAATTCCAGTCACATTATACATCATTAGCTTCTTAATATGATAAGCTACTTTTTTATATTTTATTAGCGTTTGTCCTTTAACAGCTCACCAATACTTAAAGTCACTACAAATTACTGCAGCCATTGTAATACCCTTTTTAATCTTACACATAAAGTCCTCTAGGTCTCTATTATAATAACAGTTTCACCTTTTTCAAAGGATATACGTACTAAAAGGGGTCAGTGCCTTGTAGAGCAAATTATCACCCATTTTCATCAATGTGGACCTCACTAATCTAGAGGAGAAATCGTTGCATGATCCATCTTTCAGCCTGACAGGGAATTAGGTCATGTGCAGCATCTGGGTGCCAGTGTTTACTAAAAGATGACTGGCTGAAACGAATTGATGTTTCATCTACTACAGATTTCTGATATGTAAATAAAAAATATGAAATCATTGATCGTGAGGGTAGAGGCTGCAGTATGTGCTTAGACTAAATGACAGGCATTCAGTGAAAGTAGGCTGTGTAGAGAAGCCAGAAGGATTTGTACATCCAATTATGACTTTTACTGACACTCATTAAAAAATGAATCAGAAAGAGATGCCATTGGAACCAGAATAATTATGTCCTAGTTAGTCCCTAGAGGATAACGGTTTCTTGTTAATGTTACTGTCTGCACTTCTTAACTATACAGTTTTCAGTATTTTCTGAGTATTTCATTATATCTTCAAAACCTGAAGAATTTGACAACCCCAGTATATTTCCTTAATGATTTATACAGCTGTTATAGATTCTACGCTATTTCTTCTTCCCTAAGCATTATGACTTAATTAAGACATTGTTTGTGTGACCTTTATATATTCATAGCATAAAACAACCCTTCTGCTAATGTAATGTTAAGGTTACACAGTTAAAATCAGGGAATGTAAAAGTGGTTTAAGGCAGACAGCAAATATCATGAGATTAAACGATAAAATCACAAGAGCTGGCAATGCTGGACCAGTTAGAGCAGAGGTAGAGGGATATCAATCTCCACATGCCACCTCACAAATGTGCCCCCATCCCTGTTTTAGTGGCACAACTCCTGCTCATCTATCTCTGTGTCAATACTCATATTCACTGTTGCACTTATGTAACTATTGTAAACATGAAATTAACAAAGGTTAGGAAGTCAATACGCTGTGGTTGGAGCAAGCTTAATGTGGTTAGGAATACATTTCCAGCAGCTAGAGTTGTTCTGGCACTCCTTTTATTGATTGCACTCTGGAACTCCTTAGCATTGTTCTCAACATTTACAGTATACCTTTCTTGCTTTATTCTGCTGAATCATGAAGATCTGAAGGTGGGGGAAAATTTGTTGGTTAAGATACTTTCAGGGTTACTTAAGGTTTAATAATAAACTAACAGAAAATTGAATTTTGTAAGTATTGATTGCTGAGAAAAATGAACTGCGATATTTTCTATTTCTATACTGCTTTACACCCCAGGATCTCAGTGTGACATTACCCGGGGTACAATCTGCACTGATGAACAGCTGTATCCCCTCAGTTCTCCTACCTGGGGTGCCTTTTACACTGCTTTGCTGTACAAGCAACCACTCCTGGCCATGTCTACACTATCCAGTTAAGTTGACTTAAATTACATTGACAATCATAAACTGCTATAATTACAGTGCTTGCGCATGTTCGCACAACACTCTTTGTGTCAGCAGAGCGTGTCCACAGTTGGTGCTCTAGTACCAGCAAAGAGAGCAGTGCATCATGAATAGCTATTCCACTGTGCAAATTGCCATCTTCTCCCACTGGGATTCTAGGAATGGATCACAGTGGATCATGGTGGGAGGGAATCACCAACCCCCTGATACAGTTTTCTTTGTCCCATAATGTCAAAGGCTTCCAACTGCATTTCACATGGTTTTTCAACTGCCCTGTAGTGGGGTGACCATCCCACTCCTGCCCTGAGGGGGTTAAAAGCAGCCCTGCAGAGGCTGGGGCTAAAGAAAAGTAGCCCAGCAGAAGGCTGCTGCAGAAAGAAGGCAGCTGAGGGCCTGGCAACCACAGCTGCAACTGGGGCAATTAGGGCCCAGCTGGCCTGTATAAAAAGGCTGGGAGCCAGGAGCAAAGGACTCTCTCTCCAGCCTTGGAGGGAGCAGGGCCTGGCTGCCTGAGCACAGGGTACTTGGAGTGAATCAGGCTGGCAACTCCCCAGGCTGCAGGGCTTGGTCCTAGGCCCACAAAGGTACAGGGAGGTAGAGTCAGGCAGCAGGTTCCAAAAACCTTTGGCCTATGATGACTGGCTGTTACACTGCAGTCTGCCTCAGGGAGCGGGGGCTTGATGATGACTGACAGTAGCCTAGACTGAGGCAAGATGGGGCTCAGAAGGTTGGGGGTTCTTCAGAGCGGGGAGACCCAGAGGCAGAGTGTGAGGGTACTGCCAGGGGGAAGCACCCCAGGGACCGGGCACTGGGTCCAGGGAGAGACACGGGGCCAGCGGACAGCAGGACACCAGCCTTCAGAGGGTGCTCCAGAGGCTGAAAACAAGCTAATTCGTGGACGACCAGCAGGAGACACCGCAGGGTGAGTCATCGCCCCGTTACATGCCCCTGTAAACTTTGCGACTACCATCTCTCCATAAAAGCATGGATCCTGCACTGCTCACAGGTCTTCTGGTAAGTGTTAATGCAGCTGAACCTGTAGTATTTCATGAGCTTTGAATCTGAACAAGAATCTGTACTGCCTGCCCTGCTGTGTGCCATGGAAAGAAACGATTCAAGATGGATGTGGGCATTTCTGGAGCAGCTGCACACAGTGGACTCTCATTATTGGCCTTGGAAAAGAAGCAGCAAGTGGCGGGATCAGCAGGCCCTCTCAGAGTTCCAGAGAGGCTGGAGCCACCTCCAGCTTTTGAGGCCCCTAGCCATAATAAAAATTAAAAAATGATGACACATGAAAACAAAACAAGGCACCAAAAAAGAGTGAGACATAATCTGAATTTTTTTAAATTAACAAATGCTTTTCTAGCCTTTTTCTGTACAAATCTAGCTTTCTTGCAATGTCTTGCAGTTGATATTAAGCATGGTGAGCCCATTCAAATGCTCTTGCCCCATAGCTGAATGGTGATAATTCTTTTCTTGCTTCAACATATTGAAGGTGCGTTCACCTGAAGCCACCAATTCAGGCAAACTGACAAAAATATGTAATGCAATTATGATATCTGGAAACACCCAGAGAGTCCAAGTTTGAGTATTTCTTGAAGCATTTCCTTAGCTTGCAATCCAATTTAAAGTTTGTGGAATATATTCGTTTGAGGAAGATCACTTCGTCACTGAGATCTTTTGAGATTTCTTTGTTGTACTGTTGCTGAAATTGTTCAGCTGCAGAAAGTAGATCTTCTTTACTCAGTCTGTTGAACTGCCAAAGAAACCTAAAAAGAGTACAAATTAGTCACAGTGACTCAAATCGACATGTAAGACTTGATTGAATAGAGTCAATGAGAACAAGGAAGACATTGACTCTGTAATGCTGCTCGGCATCAGATTCAGAAGGTAAGTTGTGACTGGTGGAGAACTCAAATGAAATGCCAATATTCTGTGCTACTAATTTGGACTCAGTCAGGATCTCATCCTGTTGTTCATGAATCTGTTGAATGTCATTGATAAGACTTTCAGTGTTATCCCTTTCAACATCAAGTATAGCACTGTGTGCTTCAATTACCAGATTAGTTTGGTGGATCATTGTAAGTAGCTTCATCCACAAAGATGACATCAGAATTCATTCAAATTTGGGCATACGCTTCTGAATAAACTGAAGTTCAGTTCGAGCCTCTGCAGTAAGATTGAGAGATTTAAGCTAATTTAAAGCCTCTCTCTGAATTCAAATGCTGCACAACTGGTTGAACACCATTAATCCACACAGACCATCCAGTTTTAGACATCCCATGCAGTGAAACAGGAAGCTATTGCCTCAGAATTCCCCACCTTTGTGGACTACTACGGAAGAAATTGTACTTTTGCTCAACAGTTCCAAAGTAAGTAGTTGCCTCCTTGCGTGAGTCAGCACAGTTAACACCTACAACATTTAGTATGTGGCTTCCACAGCTGGAGAAAATACAGTTTGAATTATGCTTAAGCAGAACTGCTTGTACACCTTAGTACTTATCAATCATACTAGATCCATTGTCATAGGCCTGACCAATGCAGACTTGAAAATCTAACTTAAAGCCTTCTAAAATTGCTAGTGCTTGAGCAGCAATTTCTTTTCCAGTTTTTCCTCATGAAATTATCAAACAGAATAAAGCTTTCTTCCACTGAAAATTTTGAGCTGTCTACAGTCTTAACATATTGAATAACCATAGTAGTCTGTTCCTCATGAGAACAATCTAGAGTGGTATCAACAATGATTGAAAAATACTTGGCATTTCGAATCTCATCAAGAATTGTTATTTGAATGAATGACCCACATAGCTCAATAAACTCGTTTTATATGCCTGTGGAGAGATAAGGGACTTGCATGCACTTTTTACTTTCTTGCAATTCTTTAACACATTTAACATGCTCTGATAAAAGTTGCTCATATTTACCGAGGAGCTTAACTATGCACAATCACCAGTATGTTGAGTGGAACCAAAGAGAGCCAATCCCTGCTCAGAAAGAAGGATGACATTCAGGATGCACTCAAGAAGTTTCTTCCAGTTATTAGTTTCTGTAGAGAGTTCAGTCAAGAGTAGATTATTAACTGAACTTTCAGCTGATGCTGCCCACTGGCTGATTTCTATGCAGCATAGTTTTCTTTGTGTGACGTTGAACTCTCATGTGATGATACTTGGTCTTTCAATTTCCTCCAACCTCTGTTGATGCTCCATCTTGATTGATCAGAGAGAACTGATGAATTTGCACCACCTTTGTTCAAAATAAAGCAGTGTGCACGGTACAGAGATTGTTTTTCTATACTCCAGTATAACCAGTCTTTTTTGCAAGTCTCAACATTTGGAATAACTTTTGTCAGCAGATTATGATTATCAACATCTTGTAAAATGCTACTTGGAATTGCAAGACAACTAATTTGAAGAAAAGTTTGCATTTGGGCAGCATTGCTCTTGTCAATAATTCCAGTGTCAATCACAGTCAAACCTGTGGTACTCATGAATTACTCTTGCTACATAAGATCTTCATCTTCCTGTTGCTGTGGAGTTTCTTGATTGTACACAGGATCTTCTGCTGTGTCCATTACTGCTGGCACATATCCTTCTTGAGTACTGTCTTCATGTTCAAGTATTGGCACCAAAATATCACCAGATGTAGTTGCGGAGTTTTCATTATCTGTAGCATTGTTTGTTGAATAAAATGTGTTTTCCAGTGGTTTGAGAAATGAAGTTATTGGCTTTGAGCTCTTAGATGCTGCTTCACTCAGTTGTTTTTGCTGTCTCTTGTATGCACCATTTTCAAATCTCTTCATGGTGATCTAACTGGTCAATATGTAGTCTATCCACACTTGAAATATTCTGCTGTAAATAAGTAGTCTATTTACATTTGAAATCTTCTACTGTAAACATGTACACAAATGCTGAATGGTATACAAATGCTGAAAAGACTTAAAATGAAGGAATACTAATTAAGAAAACAAAAGGAAACAGTCAGACAAATTATTAGCCTTATCACTGAATCAAGACTCAAGCATGCAAGGTATAATGTAACAGGCTGAGTTGAAGACAAAGGGATTACATATATATATATATAGTAAACACAGACACAAATACAGGCAGAGGGATAATGTCCAAAAATTTCAAATGTGTATCCTCACGAAACCCACTGTACAAGATTGTCCTCACAAATTTTCACCTTGAATCTGGGCCTATAGCCTACAAAAGCCTATGATAATAGCCAAGCTACCAAGCTAGGGCTCAACCAACCAACCAGTCACCTCTTTTAGCTACTATAGGAAGATAATAACGAGGAATTCTCACACATAAATAATTCCTTAGTCAACTAGATGTAAAACTATAAAGACACTAAAATGTAATAATTCTTTACCTTTCTATGCACTTGATCCAGCACCAGCCACCAGTAGTGGTTTGTTTATATAATCAGCTGATCTTAGAGGACACGTTCATCACGATCTAAACTAGTGCCATCAGAACAATATATTTTTATTAATATTTATAAACATTTTAAACTCTTTAATATGACAAAATCTATATCAGTTAACAAAAAAATATGTCTTTTATGAAATCACATCACTTATTTGCCTAAATTTGCAGCTCTAAGATGAGAGTGTGTGTCACATTTTGGTCCAATAGGGATGTATATAAAAACAAGTTGTGAAACTTATCAAATGCCAAAAAAGTAACCAGTGTCTAAATCTGAGGCCCCCTTTGAGCGTGAGGCCCAAGCCAAATGGCCCTCCTGGCCCCCTTTCTTATTGGCCATGGTGATCGGATTGTGATTAAAATATGAAATGACAAGCAAGGGCTGCAGAACTTTCATATGAGCAAAGCCATATTTCTAGAACTGTGTGCAGAGCTCACCTCTACCCTGTGGCACAAGGACACCAAAATGAGAGCTGCCATAATGATGGGAAAGTGGGTGGTGATCGCTTTGTGGAAACTGGAAACTCTTAACTGCTACTGATCAGCTATGAATCAGTTTGGGGTTGGGAAGTCCACCGTGGGAGTTGTGGTGATGCAAATGTTCAGGGCCATTAATTTCCTCCTACTATGAAGGACTGTGTCTTTGGGCAATGTGTGGCAAATAGTGGATGGCTTTGCAGCAATGAGATTCCCTGTGTGGTGAAGATAGATGGCACGCATATCCCAATTTTGGCACTAGACCACCTTACAATGGTGTACATCAACAAAAAGAGCTACTTCTCTACGGTTGTACAGCTGCATGACTTTCTTAATTTTTCACCTTTTGAAGAGTAAGTGAATACTGCAGTGGGCGTGGCAGCAGTTTTGAACTCCAGTTGGCTGAGTTTCTTGCTCATAACATTAAACCTGATCAGCATAATTACTATCTTTTATTAAGCTATCCACTTCTTCCCTAACAATTTCAGTATACTTGTAGTAGTTTGCCAAGCTTCAATAATGTTGAGTTCACTGAGCTAGGAAGGCATACACAGTAAAATTACTACTGCTAGCAACAATGTTTTTTTCAGACAATTATACCAAATCTCTCACTTCAGTAATACAAATTATTATTTTTGCTTTAAAAATAGCTTGTAATTGTTTAAGTGATAGCACAGCAGAAAAGCATGTCATGGCAATAAGCCTTTCCACTGCCACTGAGAAACTCCCAAGGGCACAGAACTGTGCACTGCAGGAGATGTTTGCAGAATCCAAGCTCTCACACTTTCCTGCAATTTATTACACTTGAAGGTTTCAATTTTAAATACCTTTTGAAAGCAACAAAATCTATTTACAGTGGCTCCATGCTGGATTACTGAGAAAGCGGGTACTGAATTAGTCATACAGTACTAATGGTGTTGTTTGCTTGCATACTTCGTGTGTGTGTGTGTGTGTGCACGTGCACACACAATGTATCTAAATCAATGTATATAGACAGCGAGTGTGTGCAATAGGTTAGAAAGGGATATAGAACCTGATTCTAATTTATCCCCCTTTTACACTGGTATACTTTTAATTAACTTCAGTGGAGTCATTCCTGATTTATGCTGAGAGCGGAATCATATCTACTACTCAATTTAGAATGTACCTTTCTAATACTCTTGGAGGACTAAATGGTGCAGGTGATGGTTAAAGGGATAAAAAATAACAAAACTTTTTTACTTCTAGAACCCTTTTTTGAGTTCCGTACAGGGTGGTAATAACTAAAATTAGATACTGAAGGCTTTCAAATACGCTGTGTGACATGATTATTCTTAATCCATCTGCTCAATGTAGTACTTTGTATTTATAAACTAAAGTAGCATCCTTTCTATAGCTGTTAATGCAAGTCCAACAATTGAGTATGTAGATTAAATGAAGTAGGAGCTTGATCCTCTGCTACTAAAATCAGTGCTAATTCACTGAAGTGGATGTCACTTTTAACACAGTCTGGTTGATTCTAAGCAATAATTAACATCCTAAGCCTTGCTTATAGAGGCTGCTGAATATCAGATTTTTGTTTTAATAGGAATTTCAACGTGTTGACGAGATTTGTTAATTATACGCCAAGAATGGACATTTACCAATACAGTTTTTTACTTATTTCCTAAATGGAAAATGACACGCTTGATTGCCCTGCAGCGGTAATCCACATCTCTCCACCAATGTTCCCTCTAATTTTTGACAGTCTGTGTGTGCAAAAAAATTCTTCTGTGCAAATTTTTGTGTTTCTGTGCAAATTTTTGTGCACACAGTATTTCGCTGAGTGCACAGGGTTTAGGATCTGTGTGCACATGCACCATGCGCACAGCTTAGAGGGAAGAGTGCTCTCTACCAAAGTTCACACTTTAAGTAATGTAGGTCTCAAAATTAGTAAAGTGTATATTGCTGAAGCCAATCTGGGTGATGTGGAGAAAGAACGCAACACTCATAAATAGATTAATGTCAAAGGCCACAACTTTTATTGAATTATAGAAATGCAGACTGAGATGTAACCATGTAGTCAATAGCTAATGCTGTAGCAAGTACTCATAAACCCAAGAGGGTCCCCAAGAGGCAATTCCCAAGCCATATCAGTATTGTGGAAGAATGTTTTTTTTTTCCCCAGGGGTCTCTGTATTTCTGTATAGTAACACCCTCCTCCATGCCCTATTTCCACCACCACTCCCTCCACACAGCATCTTCATGATACCTGTTTTCATGCCTATGATATGAGCATTCATTACAACCAACTTCTACTGCAAGAGACTTCCACCTATCAAAAAATGTCCCAGCTTTGTAGTGGAAAGGGACCATAAAAAGGAACTTATCTTAAATGGGGCATGTCATAAACTTGCAGCTAAGGGTAGCATAAAATCTCTCTTTTACCTGTAAGGGGCTAATCGGTTTGTTTAACCTAGTTTCCACCTGACCAGAAGGACCACTGGGGAAAGAAGATACTTTTAAATCTGCGGGGGAGGGGATTGTTTGTGCTCTTTGATTTGTTCCCTCTTGAGACAAAGAGAGAGACCAAGCAGGTAACCCACTTCCTACTGAAATGATACATATAAAATTACAGAAATTGTAAGTAATAACAAGGAAATGTGTTAGATTATCTTTTGTTTTAGCTTGTGAATTTTCCCTATGTTAAGAGGGAGGTTTATTCCTGGTTTTGTAACTTTGAAGACGAGCCTAGAGGGGAATCCTCTTTGTTTTAAATCTTTTTATTACCCTGTATAATTACCTTTCATTCTGATTTTACAGAGATACTGCTTTTACTTTTTTTAATAATAAAGTTCTTCTTTTAAGAACCTGAATAATTTTAGTGTTCTAAGCATACAGGGTCTGGTCTGTACTTTTATTAAAGGCAATTGGTTGATATATTATTCTCAAGCCTCTTCAGGAAATGGGAGTGAAGGAGCTTGGGGGAGATTTTGGGGAAATAGGAACTTTAAGTGGTCCTTTTACTGAATCTTTGTCTAAATCACTTGGTGGTATCAGCAATACTGTCCAAGGACAAGGGAAGGAATTTGTGCCTTGGGAAAGTTTTTAACCTAAGCTGGTGGAATATAAGCTTAGCGGGGTCTTTCATGGAGGTCCCCACATCTGTACCCCAAAGTACAGAGTGGGGAGGGAACCCGGACCGGGCAAATGCCTTTTTTTTGGTCAGTGCCGCCTTTATCCCCTCACTAAAGACTGTAAAAAGCAGCCCTTCACCTTTCTGGTCCCTTCAGATCATATTGCAGGACGTTTGAAAGGAAGGAAAAAAAACCCAACCAAAACTAAAGTTCATTACCTTGACTAATATTTCTTGTAGGGGTGGGATGAGGGAATCATATCCTCAGCCCCTTCTCTGGTGATCAGTTTCACCTTAAGCCTATCAGTTAGGATAAGTCTGAATGATGCCAGAGTTGTGAAAGCAATTGTCCAAAATTTAAATCATATCTTTACTTACGGGTCCAGGAGAAAGGTCCTTTTCTCAGGCATGCCCAGGGAAGGATGGGGAGGGAGAACTTCAGATTGCTGGCATGGAAGAAAGAGTAACACCTGATCCCACAACGAGCTCTTCTTAAGCCTACACTAGCATGTGCCATGAGGATGCCCTATGTGAATCTCTGTACAAGGATTTGTTCCTGTCTTTCCAACCTTCCCATGGGTTTATGTAAAGCCAACCCAGGTACCAAAGTCAGCCTCTCCCTTTGTAGAGAATTGCTTGTACAACCCAATGAGGAAATGAAAGGAAAACAGGATAATCACAAACAGGACTAGATTAACCCATCCCTGGACCCTGGGATTGCAGTGCTGCTCAGGTTTGGCCTGACTACCCTTCCATCATGGTGAAGGGGCCACTGGGCCAAATTTGAGTGAGTAGCATTGCTCCCTGGTATAAGTGGTCACAGCATCACTCAGGTTTGACCCTGGCAAACGTGTGTGTGAGATTCAGCTAATTTTCTTCTTTACTGCAATAAACTATTTTTATTTTATTTTATTTTTTTTAAATGCCAGAATTGGATGACTCAAAATGTTGTATTGTTCGTAATCAAATTAGATCAATATAGTAATAACAACAAAAAACTAAAGTTATGATTTCTATTTATGGACTGTACATCTGTGGAGAAACTTTATTATTAAGAACTGTGGGAAGGCCATTGTTACAGAATGCAGTGAATAGTATTTCTCCATTAAACTTCCAGTTGTTATATAACAGTATTACTTAGATGTATCAGAAAAGGCATTAAATTAAAATCAAAGTCCATGGCATTATTTCAGAATTTTTAGCTGCAGGGAAATAAGGATAACACTCTCCTCAGAGATCAGAGGGGTAGCCGGGTTAGTTTATATCCACAAAAACAATGAGAAGTCCAGTGGCACCTTAAAGACTAACATAATTGTTTGGGCATAAGCTTTCATGGGTAAAAAGCCCCACTTCTTCAGATGCATGGAGTGAAAATTATCTGCTCAGAGCTGAACATGACATTCAGTTGTTGTCTAGTATATAGCCACAATGATTAACACCCATGATCAGCACTCAGAAAGCTTCATCATCCTTGGCATCTTAATTTCACCCCTTTATTTATACCATGACAGTTCATACACAGCAATGGGCCTGATCTTGGGTATTGCTGAGCACCCACAACTCCCACAGTAAAACACCAAAATGCAGATACTTAGCCCCTTTGGGAATTTGACTCTGTGGTGAAATCCACCTGCATAAAGCCCTAACATTCAGGTTTTTTTCAGGCGGAGCAAGCAGGGTCTGGGAAGGTGGAATCCTATGTTCAGCCCAGGGCCATGAGAGCTGTGCAGGCCACCTGTAGCCACCATTCCAGCCTATGTACTTGCATAGAAGTTGCATCCCTTCCTTGCTGTTCTGCGAGGTGGTAGGGCCACTGGATTGTATATACTCTCCTGCTGTGCCATAGGTACGGATAAACACAAATGCTGAATAACTGGTGCTGAAATTCATAGTACCAGACTCTAATACACGCTCCCCTACAATGCTCAATAGGCTACACATTTTCTTATTTCCTACTTGCAGAAGTGAAGTGTAATGATTACACTCTAAAACTGCATGTTTATCAAGCCAGGTAGAATCTATAGACCATCTGTGAAATGGGTGAAGTGCCGTAGTCTGGCCTACTTGTCATTCATTAAAAGTGTGTTAAAAAATGTAAAAGGAAGAGTCACCAGATGGCACTCATACATATATTGCAATTTTTTGTTAGTAAATAAGCAAGTTTTTAGTCTTTGCTGTTTTGTCAGTTTTGTTAGAGTAGTTCTTTGAGAGAAGTTGTGGCACATAGCACAGAGTTGGTTCTTTTCTTATTCTCTATATTTGGGTGTAATTCTTGGGACAGAATAGTTTCCTGGGAATAAGGTGTTTGGGTGAGTGCTGAGATTTTGAAAAGAGGTGACTGCCTCTGTTCCAGAATTGGTACACAGAACAAGTAAATAGAACAAGTTACACCTAGAATGTACCGAGACGAGAGCAATGCACATTTTTCAGTTCCCTGACAGGTTACAAAAAATCACTTTGGGTCAAACAACACATTTTGTTTGACCTGAAACAAAACATTTCATGTCAATTTTGAACTTTTTTAACCTTTTACATTTTAAATAAAATTGGAAAAAAATTCAAAAGGAAATGTTTGGTTTTTGTTTTCCCTGATTTTTTTTTCCCCCCAACCAAAACAATTTGGTGAAATCGACTTGCTGCCACTAGGCACAGAGGCAATGCTGGTGTCAGGAGAAAGAATAACAATGTAAAGAAGATAAGACCTAGTATAAAGACCTCTCTGTTTTTCCTTCTGCCTGTCCCTTTACCTCTCGCTCATTTACGTAAGATTCTGTTTGCTTCAGCTGGTAGTTTGTGTTGATATGTTGTTCAGCGAATAGTCATCGTCACTTATCTGTCACAGGTTGTGAAATACAGGTGGTTGTCAGCACATAAGGTGTCACTCAGACATGTCTGAATCAGTTCTAACCAACAATAATTTGTCCTGTGTTTTATTCTTTACAGGCGAAATCTGTGCTTTTAAAATCCATGGACAGGAAATGCCCTTTGAAGCTGTCGTGCTAAACAAGACATCTGGAGAAGGTCGTCTCCGAGCAAAAAGTCCAATTGACTGTGAACTGCAGAAGGAGTACACATTCATCATCCAGGCATATGACTGTGGAGCGAGACCTAGTGGAACAAACTGGAAGAAATCGCACAAGTGAGTGACAATAAGGGGAAAAAATGCATTGGCTGGGGCATGTATTTACTCCAAGATGCAGTTCAGGTGGAAGAGCTTCTTTTAATGCTATAGTCTGTGGGAAGCAAATGGAAACAAAATGCTTTATCACTGGAATTGATTGTTCATTGTTGGTGTCTTTTTTTTATAAAAACATTTTACTCAAATTGACCTGATTTTCAGTAATTTCAATGGAAGTGTTTTAACAGAACTACTGATCAAATGGCCTGCAGTAAAATAATGGTTTTTAATTATTTTTCGATACTAAATATTTTCCCACATTAAACAGATCAGCTAAATTAGATAATCAGAGCCTTGGGAACTAGAATTAACTGATATTTATGTAACCAAACTATGCTGAATTTATTTTTTCTCTAAGTTTATTCAGCCAATTTCAAACGGTAGAGAACAGCTATTAGGAGGGGGGAATCACCCATTTTTATTTTCATTTATATGTTGCAGCTTTATTGCTTTTGCACTGAGATTTTATTAGCCCCCTAGAAGCTCAGCAGACTTGGCTAGCTCAGCATTTGGTAGGAATCTTCCAAAGATTCAGAAGCTGCAAGGAATGTTGTTGGTGGGTCAGTAGGTGGCACTCTTTACTGAGACAATATAGAACCAATGCCCCAGATATGGTGCTGCCTTTTGTATGATACATAAAACCACTAGTCACTAAAGATGAAATTTGCCCTGGTGCAGACAATAAAACTGCCATAAAAACTGTCCAATTTACTGCATGAGCCATTTAAATAAACCAGTGATAGCTGCAGTGCACTCTTTTGTTTATATTGGAGGCACAGAAATTGAAGAATTTATTTTACTGTATAACGTGAGCTGCATCATAATCCATTTGGGGGGGGATTGTTTTTTTAAATCATGTTTTTCTTATGGTACAATCTGCAACATAGAACAAGTTTCAAGTCGCAGTTAATTTTTCCACTGTAACAATTTTGAGAGTTTCGGATGAAATGCTATGGTCTCTCTCCTTCAAATTTCAGTAGCAGTCTAGCAGTTATTAGACTTTGGGACTTTGTGGTCCGGCTGTGGTCAAAACCAAGTCTGGTTAGTTATGACTAGAAGTTGTTATAATTTAATTCAGGGCAGTGTGATGTTCTGGATTGGGCACAGAACTGAAGCTGGGATTCTGTTCTTGCCTCTGCCATTGATTTACTGCAGTGGTTTTCAAACTGGGGGTCGCGATCCCCCTGAGGGTCATGAGCCGATTCCAGGGGGGTTGCGAGTTGACGATGCCTTCGGCGGCATTTCAGCAGAAGCTCCAAACATGCGAGTGCGTCCGACAAAAAACTGCCGAAGTGCAAGCTTCCTCAATTGGCAGCATTTTGGTGGACACAGAGACGAACGCTGCATGTCCACCGAAATGCTGCCAAAACCAGAAGAGTTCAATTTGGTGGCATTTCAGTGGACATACCCGGGGCACGAGAGGACACAGCAGAGCAAAAAGGGGTCACTGAACCAACAAGTATGAGAACCACTGATGTACGTGAACATGAAGATGAGCCTCTTCAGAGTTGTCTCTTTTCCTACTTCTGATTTTGCAGTCCCTGTTTAGAAGGTAAGAGCCTCTGAGAGGTTTGGAACCTGCTCAGTCTGATCCACTTGGTGCTGGCTCAATTCTAGGCACAGAAATCGCAATGTTAGGGTGGCAGAATTTGATTTCCTGCCAAGAACTTTGTCCCTTAGAATCACTGGGGACATTGGGGTTTGTCCTTTTTGTTTGCCCTTTTCCTCCCTCCTTTCTCTTTTTCCTCTTGTTTCTTTTTTCCCTTTTTTCCTTCTTCCATCCCTCCACCAAAGAGGTATGTGTGTGTCTGGGGAGGAGGGTTGCTCTCATTGTGGGAGGCCCTCACAAAGAGGCGGGAATGGAATAGTGCTGTGAGAGTGAACCCCTTCTGTGGTGACCCGTGCTGCCCTTCGGAGCATCTGATGAGACCCCTCAGTGGCCATCAGTCAGAATCTCCAAGCTGATTGGCCAAGCAGGAGGCTGTTGACAGGAAGAACTCTGGTCCTTTTGTTCCCTTTGCACACCTTGCATGTAAGTCATAACCAATCAGGTATTTGATTAATATTGCTGCTTCTCTCCAATAATTGTCTCTGAACAGCTGATGATTCTAATGTTCTAGTTTTTCTAAAATACTTGCTGAATAATGACTAGGAACAATTGCTGGTCTGTAGCTCATTTGAGAGCACTTTATTCTGATCAGTCAGTGTATCCAAAAAGGCTGGCCCGGGACAGGACATCAGCCTTGCAGGGGAGGGGTGGATGTGGCAGTGACATCACAAAGGACTTTTGCAGGACCTCAGCCTATTGGGCAAAGGTGTTTGGGAGATGGTGACCTCACAGAGAGACCCTGTCAGCCAGGCAGGACAGAGTTTCAGGGCAGGGGCATCCTCAGAGACCCCTGTAGCTTTGCTGCAGCAAGTCTCCTTCTTGAGGTCTCTCCTTGAGTGAGAATCTGGATTCGTATCTACTGTATAACTTTGGGCAAATCACTACTTTTTCCCTCTTTTAGCTTTTCCATTGCTTGTCCATTCAAATTGCATGCTCTTTTGGCAGGAATTGTCTCATATGTGTCAAGTTCTTGTCACAAGGGGGCGTTCTCTTGGCTGGGCCTGCTAGGGTCTACTCTCATTTAAATAATAATCACGAAGATGGTAGATTAGTGGCTAGCTATGTGTGAAATGAGTTGCTGCTCCCAGTCCAGGTCCTAATAGCAGAGATCCACATCACACAAGAATCCAGCGTCACGCTTGGTGACAGTGGGCTGTATAATTGTCAGTCGCCAGAGCAGCTAACCATTGAATCCACGTGGAGTTTGAACTACTCTCCCCAACTCTAGAGCTGAGGCCTTCTGAGGAGGGCTGAGGCACGCTGCCTTCCAGAACAAGGCTCCGGCACAGTCACACGGAACTAAGAGAAAGATGCCCCTACCAGTGCCCATGTATGACCTGTTTTAAATACTGTAGATTAATTCAGCCCTTATTGCTCTCAGTGTAGCACCTTTCACAAGCTCTAAATGCCATGTAAGAAACTGGGGAAATGAACATGGAATCTGCAGTATTTTAGGGACTTGGGGAGTGGATAACCAGTTAACTTCTGCCCTGGAAAGGAGGGAAGGTGCTTGCTTTGTAATGGGGATTTTTCAAAATATCTATATTTTCAGGCAATCAGTGTCCCAAAGAGCATTCTAAATCTTGTTCTCCTCATGCCTTTTTTTTTCTTTCTTTTTTTACAAAAGGTTCTCTCCATGGACTGGTTCTTGATTTACACTGGTGTTAAACAAGAGGAGAATTCAGCTTTCTCCATGATAACTTTGTTGCACATTTTCTTAACAGAAATGTCATAGTATTAAGTAGTGCAGATTAAAAATGGAAATGAAATACAAGGTAAAATGATACAAGAGCACTTTACTCACAGTACATAGGTTTTTATTTTCCAAGCCATCTTTTGTGTTAATCTGTCATGTGTTTGGATAATGAACTGCTAATTGACATCTCAGCTAAAGTCAAGATATCTCTCTCCAAATTCTTTGTTTCTATATTTTTAGGGCAGTGGTCCATATCCAGGTGAAGGATGTTAATGAGTTCGCACCTACCTTCAAGGAGACCTCGTATAAGGCCACAGTGACAGAGGGAAAGATCTATGACAGTATATTGCAGGTGGAAGCCATGGATGAGGACTGTTCTCCGCAGTACAGCCAGATATGCAATTATGAAATTGTCACAACGGATGTTCCTTTTGCCATTGACAGAAACGGTGAGTCCCAGGCAAGATACAATTAGGAATTCTGGGCCACACCTTCAGCTGGTGTATGTCAGCATAGCTCCAGTAATTTTTGCTGAATAGTGGGTCTTGTGGACGATGGAGCTACCCTGATTTACACCAGCTAAGGATTTGAATTTAAATTAAAACCATATTTATTACTTGTGTGCCTGAGTCTTTGGATTAAATACTTCCATATCTATAGGCTCAGTGCGCTACCAGATGGTAACTCATTGTACAACATTGTGGGATGCCAGCACAATTTGCTTCTGCACCAAACTACATGCTCTGCTTTTTAAAAATGAGGTTTGGCACCTCTGCATTATTTTCCCACTCTATAAAACTGAACTAATAATACTTACTTAACTCACTAGGATAGTAGGAAATCTTTAGTTAATGCTAAAAAGGCACTTTGAAGATGAAAAGTGATATTTCCAGTCAGTGCTATGCATTGTTATTACTTTGTGTTCTGTAGGTAAGTCTTAAAATCTCTCTACAACATAAACATGAAGTGCTAGATTCAGCCCTCATCTCCATAAAATGCAGGGCTGCAAATACAGTGGAACTGCAGTGGTTCCACTGCATAAGTGGAAGAAGGCTCTTGGAGGAAAGCGTAAGTAAGGGTTGCTTACCAGAGGCCTGAACTTTTAGTTTAAGATTTAATCAATTTTTTTAAAGATAGCTTTTTTGAGGCTTGCATTGTAGCAGTGCCATTTTTTAAAAAGTTCTTCTGTGACGATATTCATGATAAAACCAATTTGGACCCCATGCAGTTTTGTCTCCTTGAGATATACGCTGTCCCATGAGCAGTCCAGCTGCAATAAACACAAATCTGTGGTTTGTATATATAATTATGCTGCATTATTCATCCAGCCATTTGGGATTTATTATGATAATTTTTTAAAATGTAGGGCTAGATTGTGACTAGCAGTGCACAAGGGGAAGAGAGGACAAAAGGACAATGTGAAGCTAATGCCACTATTGGTGCTGGTCTCCCAAAGAAGTGTGGAAAAACAAAATTGGGGGCATGGCCATCGCTCTTCTCAGTACCACCAAGCAGAGATGACCTCATCTGCAGCGAAGAGAGGGGAGGACACAGTGCACCCTTTGGAAGAGTGTAACAGGCAGGCACAATGGCTCCATGATCTCCAGCAAGGGTGGTGCATCCCTGCTTTGAGCAGTGGTTTGCCCACCATAATCTTGTCCTACACATTACTAAAGTCCTAATGGAATGTTCCAGGAAGGAGGAACAATTTATCAAATAATTCAACTCCATTCTCCTAAATTTGGATTCTAATCCAAGGTGTTTACAAAGACTTATAAGTTTTAATGTGCCTAAGTATTTTAGGCTCCTAAATCCCATTTTCAAAAACATCTAAGTGGCTTAAGTATCTTTGAGAATATTACCCACTCTGCCTATCATGTTGGCATCTAAGGACCTGCTTCAGTAAATTACTTAACTACATGCCTAACTTTAAGCATGGGAATAATACCACTGAGGTCAAGGGTATTTGCTTAAAATTAGTCCCATGCCTAATAACCTTGCTGATTCAAGGTCTAAATGCTGACTGGAGCACCTGCTATTTCTGATAGCCCAGATTTTCCTGGCATGGATCAGCGGGAAGAAAGACTAATTCACCTCCCTACTGGTGGTCTCTGGTGAGTGGAGCTGAAGCTCACTTCCTTGCAGAGTAACAAGGAATAAAGACTGCTCTGGGCAAGCACTAATTTGCCTTCTAGTCCTAGGTTTAAGCTGGTTTTCTGGTACATATTTGCTGTTATAAAAACAAGTTTTATGAAAAAATACCTTGTTTTATGCTGGAAAAAACACCATATGCCACAGCCCTAGCCTTGACTGCCCTACTTGCTAGTCAGCGTCTTGCAGTTTCCAGTCCACTTCACACTATAGCACTTGTCACCAGAGTTGGGGGTGGCAGGATCACATTTAAACACTTTGAAGACTTTCCTCCTGCAGATATATTGCAAACCAGCAGCTCTCCAAGAAGTTTATTTCAGCAGATCCATTCTGGCATTGCCTTGTGGATCAAAAATGGTACCTCTTGCATTCTTGAGGGAAGAGAACTATGATGGAAAACTGAGCAGTTGTGTTACCCTAAGGTCATGACAGACATCATGCTGAGATCTTTCAAGAAACATCCATGCCTGGCCATTTACATTTTATCAACTTTTTGCTATTGATCTTGACAAAAAATACTTTCTTTGTATGTCTGTGCTCAGAAGAAACTCTACAAACAAATGTGTTGTGTGTAAGCTTCAACTTATTTCTCCCCACAGAATCATTTAATCCATGTTGTGTTTAGGAGGAAAGCACTTTTTCTGAAGTTTAATCTGATTTTGGGCAAAATTACAAATTGAAAGCTGTTTTTTTCTCCTAGCAGCCATTTTCATGCTGGGATGCTTTAGAGAAAACCTTTCCTCTTTTCAAAACTGATTTGTCTTTATTTGTGCTGCTTTCACATAATGCACAGCTGAGCATCAAAAGATAATAACCAGTTAGCATCAATAAAATGTAAATCGCATAGGGGAAAAAATCTCCCTCCCCCTTTACAATACCATCATAGCAAGCATTTTGAATATCATATGGAGGCATAATTGTAATGATTATGATTGTGTTTAAGTAAATGGGAGTCAATTGGTGCAGTAATCTTTTATCAGAGAGAGTGTTAGAACAGGGAATTTTATACAGTGAGATAGGCATATGCATGCAATTCCTTCCAACTCTGCCAGATTTACTGATTTCTATTTTTTGAGATATTAGGAAATACGGTAGGTTTCAGTTTTTACCCATTATCTTTCGAGAGCGATTTACCAAGTAGCTGGATGGTTCTTTGATGGTTGGTGTGAATAAGAAGGGATGTCAGGATTGTTGGGTCATGTGACAGGGTCTAACAGCCGCACACTAAATTAGGATAGAAAGTAGAGCAATACTGGGCTGGGGGTCCCTCTTCTGAACAGGCACATGGTATGTTCCCAGTGGAGGAACAGTTTAAAGGACCCTGGTAAGCAAAGAGAAGTGGGGAATGAACTGCATGTGGCACTGGGAGCTGTCGCAGGACTGGCAATGTGAAGGTTGCGCTAGCAACAGGGACTGGGATCTCTTCCCTTCCCCTCTTCTTTGGGAGTTGAAAGCCCTAAGGGAGTTTGATTTACTGAACAGGACATTAAGGGTATGTATAAACTGAAATAAAAGACCAGTGGCGTGGCCATGGCTGGCCCACATCAGCTGACTCGGGATCACAAGGCTTGGGCTGCAAGGGTAAAAATTGTGTAGGCATTTGGGCTCAGGGTAGAGCCCAAGCTCTGGGGCTAGAACAATTTTTATAGTGCGGGTGCTGGAGAGCCATTGAACCAAACTATAAACCCTCTAAATTATGGAAACCACTTCAAGACAGAACCCCCAGTTCTAGCATCTAGGCCTCACTATTTATTTAGATGTGGGGTGCTTTAAATAAGATCCAGGAGATATCTATACCTGTGCCCATTAAGGTGTGTTGTGCTAATTAAGAGTTCACATATAGGCTTGTTTAATGTACAAACTGTGGCCTGATATTTTAGTTCTAATGGATAAACCTGTTGTCATGCTTTACAGAAGGGATGAGTATTTCACATATTTAATGGTAAGCAGGAGGGGATTTTTATTTTAGAAGCTATTCTTGTTGGACCAGATCCAAAGCTCAATGTGGCCAGTGGAAATTTTTTTTATTGACTACAAAGAGCTTTGGATCAGACCCTAAGAAACAAAACCTATATATTGTACTCAGCCCAAATATATTGGTTTTGTGCAGAGAAGATGCTGTTTTACAGTCTAGGAAGTGAAACCCCCCCAACTTCACAAAAGTATGAAAAATATCCCACTTGGATCTGTAACAATCTATAGCTTTGCCAGGCAATACACAGCAGCTTGCACACTTATTGCAAAGGATTCGTTTTTTAAAACAGGCCTAGTATCATGTACCTGACTAATCTGAGAAACATCTGAACATTTTGTTCATGAAAAATCATTGTTTTGCTTTCAAAATAGAGAACACCTCTGTTCTGTGCAGGCAATAGAGAGAAATTGGGGGACAACACCACCGCCAACCACAGAAATATGTATGTCAGCTTTCAATCTGCTCCCCATTGCCAAAGTGGTACAAAGATGTTTTAACAGTTGTCAGCATGGGACTGTCTATGGGGAACGGCATAGGAAAAGCCTTCACTCCAGCCTCCCAAAGCACCAGCCAGCAGACGTGTGCCAGTGCAGAGTTGTAATCTGCCATTAGCATAAACAAGCAGCAGATTACAACTCTCTGCACTGGCACGTGTGTCACACATTCACTCTAGTCACATTTTCCTTCTTAGGCTGAGGTATGGTGGTTGTAGGTTGTTGCTCCATGCTCAGCAAAAAAGAAACCCAAGCCAAAAAGTACTTGGGTAGTGTAAATTCCCCAGGGTGAGATGTAGGAGTAGCTAGAAACCTAGGTAAATACGTAACAAAGCAAGCTACTAGAGTGGTGCAGTTAAAAATTACATGGTGAGCTGCTTGCTGCTCACCACTTGCTACCCCCATTAGTTTTTCTTACTAGCTGAATAATGAGTTGTTTTGTGGCACTTAAATCACAGGTAATTTTACTCATTATTGCCAGCCCAAAGCATTCAGAAGTGAGGCTTCAAAAATTATGACTTTTAAAAATAATAATTTTGAGAGGAGGTATTTATTTTTTGTTTTTAAGCCTTTAGGGCTCGTGTTTTCAAGTTTTTCTCCACAGAAAGAGGGCTAGAAATTAAAGAAGGAAACATTCTCAAATAATCACATGACTCCAGGATTTGTGACTTAACAGTAAACAAAAAATACCATTACAGCCATGATTAAATTGCAAGATTAAATTGGATTTTCTACCTCATTTGGCAGGTGACATGGCTTGGTGAACAGAGCACAGGCCTGTGGATAGACTAGGGTTCTATTCCAACTTTGCCACTGACTTACAGAGTAAACTTGGGCAAGTCATTTCACTTTTGTGGCTACATCTGCATTACGAGCGGAGGGTGTGATTCCCAGCTCATGTAGACCTACTAGTGCTAGCGCTCATCAAGCTAGCACACTAAAAATAGTAACTTAGCTGCAATAACATGGGGAGCAACAGCAACAGCATGGGCTAGTTGCCCTGAGTACAAAGCTGCCTGAATCCTGGGATATGTACTTGAAGTGGTTAGCCACCTCTGCTACACTACTTTTATTTGTGCACTACCTTGATGAGAGCTAGCGCACGTATATCAGCCTGGAATCCCACCCCCAAGCTCATAGTGTAGAAATAGACTCTGCTTTTGTGAGGCATTTTTAGATCTTTATATGAAAACTACTGTAAAAGATTATTTCAAAAGCTGTGCAGCTTGTAGTTGTCTGTCGGCTTATTTGTTAACTTTACTCTCCACAATGTAGTCTCAACGAGGTCGCATGTCCTTGAAGAGAACATAGAATATGGGCTGTCAGAAGAAGATGAGAATTTAGTGTTAAGACATCATGAATTCTCTGTGTGCGTGTTTTAAATCACCCCCTCTGTTCACTGCCATTAAAGAGGTCTGCTTCCTCACAAGGCATTATTCTAATACTTAGGGTGACCAGCTAGAAAGTGGGAAAAATCAGGACAGAGGGTGGATGGTATTAGGCACCTATATTTAAAAAAGCCCCAAATATTGGCACTGTCCCTATAAAATCAGAACATCTAGGAATCCTATTAATACTCCAGCAGGTACCCGGAGGCAGTCTCCCATAGCCCTCTATTGTAGAGAGGATGGAAAGAGACTTCAATTTCAAAGTTCATCCCCTGTGCCTCAGGACAGATAGTAGAGGTGAGAGGCCACTGATGCAGCAAAAAGAACCTTTCACCCCCCATGGGAGTCATGAATCACTTTTTTATAACACAGGCATGCCCTGCTAACACAGGAGGCATGGATAAAACTTAAGGGGCATTCTGGTGCATCTTGTGTGATATCATAGCAATTGCCCTAAGCTGATGAGATTCATCAGATGAATGGCTTCATTCATTATCCTGTCATAAGCAGTGGATTGCATCAGTTATTGCAAAGGAAGGTGCAAGAAACCTTACAACAGGCAGTTATGGGTTAGCCTGTCCCAATAAATAGTTTCTAATATTTGACCCTTAATAGTTAGCGGTTGGCTTATGCTCTGAAGCAGGAAGGTTTATAACTCTGGGTATAATAATACAATATATTATATTATATTTATATTTATTATTATATACTTTTATATTGTTACCTATATAAATGTTGAAATCCTTTTCTGAATCCTGCTTGGTGCTTGGCTTCACTGGTATATTGTGGCAATGAGTTCCATGAGCTCTCTGTGAAGCATGTAGAAAAGTATTTACTTCTATTAGGTTCACATTTCCTTCCTTTCAGTTCCATTGACTATTCCTTTGTATGTGTAGGATGAGACAGAGAACAGAAATTCCCACTATATCACCTATAAATCGTTCATTATTTTGTCTGTTTATAATGTTTCCCCTTTGCTTATTATAAAAAGTCTCACTGATTAAATTGTAAAATAACAAAGTAACATAAAGTTAGAAACAGCAGATGTAACAAAAACACACAGAATAATTAGATCATTAAACTATGCCATAATATGTAGAAGATATTCAGATGACCTCTAAAATAAAAAAAACCTAAATGTTTAGAATCTTAGAAGTACAAATCTTAGAAGATTGTAATGAAATACAAGTCTTAGAAGATAACTGTGTTCTGAGATTTATAAATCATTATAATGTATTTGTATTTAATTATAGCTATCATCCCAAGCAAATTCCTGTAGGCTGCTAATGTTGATTTAGCCAACTTCAGTGTCTTGAGAATTATCTCCACACATCATGGAGTAAAGCAATGGTAGAGAGAACAAAAGAAGTATACACAAAGGAATATGCAGGAAAGAAATAATAAAATACAGACAGTAAGTAAAGTATGAACAGATAATAAATGCACAAGTAAGAACATAGTGGCAACATTTTACTTATTAGGGATGTAATGGTGGGAAACTGATTTATGAGTCCACCCAATTTTAGGCTTAATCAATTTTTGGTTTTATTTATACAATTTAAGACAGAATTACCACTTATAGTGTCTGAACATATGTTTATGTCAGACAGTAAATAGATTATATAGAGGACACAAGTTCCTGCCTTCCGGGGCACAGTGAAGTTCTTCTGCACTCTCTATGATGGCCATCGTCACCTCCTCTGATCCCTTGGTCTGGTCCTTCAGTCCCATTCCTTCAGCTTCTGATTCAGAGTTTCACCAATTTGGGCCCTGTTTACTTGAGTCTTTTTATATGTTTCCTGCAATTTACACAACTTTTGCTGTTTAGACCATTTCTATCTTTCAATTCCATGTCATCCTGCTCATGCTTTTTCCAAGTAAAAGGGCTTCTTGTTATTACAGGTTTGTGTAAGTTTCTTTTTTTAATCTCAAAATTTCCAGCACAATGTTGCATTTATCCTATCAGCAATAATGTCATTTTAAGCAAATCAGTCATTTTTATGTAAAAGGAGAAGAAATGGCAAAACAGCCCATACCAGGCAAAGCCTTAGCCTAGCCATCTGAATTATTACAAATTATTAAAATATAACTAACGCTGCTCATCTTAATATTACCATTTAAGAATTCATCATATTTATATTTTGGTATTATAAGTCAGAATATATAGTAGGTCCAATTCTATTCCTTAATCAATTTGGTTTTCAGAGCACACTGACCCTTGAATATCAACATTTGTGTATCTCCTGCAAACATGGGCTTTTCAGGGGATTTTTGTCACTCCAAGTCCAAAGCTTTGATTGTTAATGCTTCATTAGTAATTTTTCCTGTTACCATTCTGAGGGGCTTGTGTTTTAGGTCTTTGATATTTAGTTATTTTAACTGAACTCCCACTAAGGAAGCATTAGTTAAGCAATGTAAGTTTCAAACAAAAAGAATGCATTTCGGACACTCATTGTAATGCCAAAAAGTAACTATTAAGTATGTTTTTGAGTTTTCATTCTTATTGTATAGAAGAATCTAGTGTTCTGAATATCAGAATACATTTCAACATGGTCTGATGGTCTAAAATAAAGGAACTCCTGCATTCGAATCATGTCCCTGGCTGCTGCATAATCTTCAAGTCATTTCACTGCTCTGTTCCCCTTTCTGTAAAGTGCGTACACCCTCACCTACAATTGGAGGGGAAGGGGTTAAGGAAAGACAAAAGCAAAACAGGAACTAAGTCATACATATTGCTGCAGGTATTCAACAAGGTGCTGTGTTCTTTTCTGTTTAATCATAATAAAGGAGTTTGATAATGGGTGAGGTGACTCACAGGGAGCTTAAGCAACAGGATTCAGTTTAGCACAAACTGAACGAACCCACAAAAATGTGGACCAGAAGATGGTGTTAGGTCAGCAGAGAGTAGGAGATGTCAGTGAGCTTTAGATGAGGTTCATAAAGCTGTGTTTACAGTGAAGGGTGGCTAGCTGGAGTATACCTTTCCTGGGTGTTACTGGTTGGTTGAGCTGGAAGAAAACATATTTTACATATGGACAGAACCTGTGAAAAAAATGGATTAGTACCAATAAGTTGAGATGAGGGTGGGAAAGTAAATTATCAAGCTATTTTTTAGGTCAGAAAGTGGTCAGAAAAAGCTCAGTTTGGCCTTTACACGGGTTACTAACCAAGTGAGGGACAATTAACCAGAAAGGGCTATTGACTGGATAATGATCTTGCCTACTTCGTAGGAGTTTTATGAGAGTTTAATTAAGATACATCATTTGGAAAATATATAGTCCTAGTTAAATACTAAGAATCAGTACAGTGCAATGCTTTCTGCACTGCCCCAGGAGCAGACCAGGAACCAGAATGTCGCTTGATCACAATCATCTTCTCTGTTTCTCCCTGCTATGAGAGGAGAAGAAGGGAAAGCACAATAAACCGGGCATAGGGTACTTCCTCCAGAGTGCTAGAGCTCTAATTCTGTTTGTGGCATTCTGTATGTGCTATTGTTTCTGTGCATAAATGATCGACTCTGACCAAAATGGCTAAATGATGGCAGGATGTCCCAGATTTATAGGCACTGTCTTGATGTTTGGGTCTTTTTCTTATATAGGCTCCTATTACCCTCCACCCCCGGACCTGATTTTTCACACTTACTATCTGGTTCCCCTACCAAATGACCAAAATAACACTTACATATAGTTTCCCTGAAAATACTAGTTGTGGGTTCAAGGTCTGTCTCCTGCACAGTTGTAAACTAAAGACCGGGTCTGGAAATTGGCCATGTATGTATAGCAGTTTGGGGGTTGTTTTTTCTCAAGTTTAAACTTAATGAAAAGAATTAGAAAAGGCCAGCATGTTTAAAGGAGGCAGCCCTGCCTTCTATGTACCTTTGGATAATAAACCACTTTTTATGTGCATAAATATGGTCTGTATTTTGGTGCCCAAGTTTTCAAATTTTGGTCAAACTACTTGATTGTGCAGCATGCCATGTCAGATCCACATGTTATGATGTGATGATTTGAGACAGTGGTTCCCATCTCGAATGAGTATGACTTTAACATGTGAGTTTGGTTAGATATGTTCCTTGCTAAAGAAAGTGTTAATGTGTTGGAACAAAGAATATATTAAACACTTCTGAGGTGCAGGTTGAGTGAGAACTACATTTCTGCAGAAATGGACTGAATTAAAATGCTGAATTCATTAATTACGACAGAAATCCTAAAACACTACCGAATATGGTGACTGGGAGAGATCTTTCCATTTTTTTTGTGAAATGTGTAATTTCTTTGTTACTAGAACAAGTAATTTGTTACCTTTATGTATCTGTCAGGTTTGGCAGATGAGTATTGTTGAATTTTATTTTCCATTCGGTAGCACAGTGGTGTCATATAAAATGTAGGTGAGCTTTGTTATGTAGATGATGTTGATCCTGGCCCCAGTCATGTCTTCCTGTGGTTAAAGCCCAAGAGATAGTCCTAAAATGAAATCTCATGTGATACTGATCGGTTCCTTTCATTTGGGCCCTCTCTCACAATCTTCTGCATGTAGAACTCCTGAATGGGAATTCTGCACGCTGAAGGCTTGCTTTATCTGGCCCTCGCCATATTGTGGGCTGGCACTTAGATGCAGTACATAATTGTCAAAGAAATAAGTTTGACCAATAAATAATTGCTGGATGCTGTCTTATATTAAATTTGCAGGTAATATTAGAAACACCGAAAAGCTGAACTACGATAAACAGCATGAGTATGAGATAATGGTAACTGCTTTTGACTGTGGGCAGAAACGTGCAACAGAAGATGTCTTAGTACGAGTTGATGTCAAACCAGTGTGCAAACCAGGCTGGCAAGGTAGAGTTTAATATTTGATATCATTTGTTGTTTTTTTTTCTTTCTTTCACAATATATAATGTCTGGTATTCTTTGCAGTTACGTGTAAAACGATTGCTATCTTTTACTTGTATTTTTTACTTGTGGCAAAGCTCGGATAAAGGACTGATCAAATCAACTCGGAATAAAAGTATGATTTAAAAACCTCTCCAAAACTTAGTCAAACATTCTCTGGAGTTCAAAAGTGTTGGTGTTTTTAAAAAATCCTTTTTAGTAAACTGCTCAGAGCCAATAGAGCTAGGATAAAGCAGGGGTTCATTGCACCGTGACCCGCTTCTGACAACAAAAATTACTTCATGACCCCAGGCGGGGGGCAGGGCATGGGCAGATCCCAAGCCCTGTTGCCCCAGGGTGGAGCCCTTGGGCTTTGGCTTCAGCCCTGGGCCTCAGCAAGTTTAATACTGGCTCTGGTGATCCCCCCTTAAAATGGCTTCTCAACCCACTTTGAGTTCCCAATCCACAGTTTGAGAACTGCTGGGATAGAGCAAGCAAGATTTCTTCTCTTGTGTCATTAACAGAATTGTTTACCAAGTTCCACCTACATGGCCAGTCTACTAGTGTTATTAGTGTATTTGCACAGTATCAAACAGGGCACAATCTGCGGGCAACAATTTGCCACAGTTACTGCGCTGTAAAATGGGCATAACACCTAACCCACAGAGGAGTAATATGGTTAAATATGTCAGATTGTGAGGTGCTCAGATACTCTGAGAATGGCAGCCTAAAATAGCTAGATTACCAGAGTGTAACTAAATTTGAACTAAATTTGGCCTTCAAAATATTAATTGTTAGTGTGGATGCTTATGGAGGAAAAATCTTGCCTTCATTGTCATCAGCTAGATTGCGGAGCTGGCTGACAGAAGAAACTGCTTGTAAACTGAACACAATGGTTTTGGAATCACTGAGATGGAATAAACGTGGAGCACCAGGATTTGATTTTTATACTCATTATTCAGAGGAGAAAACCACACTTTAGTTGTCAGGGGCCATACATAGTTTTCATCATGCATGTGTCCAGAATATTTGAGAGACACATTTTATAAAAATAAGTGTATGAAAGAAACAAATTTCAAATAGTTCTACATTTTCTTAGCTATGTTTGTTGATGTAAAATACTTACTACAGTATTCTTTTAATAAGATCAAAGAGAATTCTTTAGAGAGATTTCACCTGTGCAAATATTCTATTTTGCTGGAGGATTAAATGCGCAAAAACGTAACCTCAGAAACTAGTATTAAAATGATGTAATCCCTGGTTGTTAACTATTTCATTGTTTTCATAAAGGTATTCTATTGACTGAGTAATCTTTGTGAAGAAATCATGCTAGCAGCACAATTATATTGCCCAATAACATCATACTTACGGCAATTTTATTTGACAGTTCAGACATCAGTTACAATACAATTGATGATTGCAACATATTTGAGATAATTAAAAAAACTGATAGGTGATAAAAGATGCAAACAACCCTTCTTGCCTACATTCCCCTCTTTTAATATTTTGTAAAATAGATTATATCCATTTATGAACTTAATAAAAAGCTGGACATGAGTTCTGATTCTTCCCACATGCAGAATTTATTCTCCTCCTAGAAATCAGAATTGTGTGTGACTGGTGCTTTGTTTAACCCTTGATGTATCGTAGGGATCAGTTATTTTAATGTAGTGACATTGAGAGAATTTAGCAGCCCATATGTTTGGACTGGAAAATAAAATGGGGAGGAGGGTGGAAACTGCATTAGGAAGAACCTATTTAAAGTATGTAGACAAAAGTCAGCTTAAAAAAAAATGTGTACAATATGTGGCATAAGATGAGAATAGCTCATCTAAGACATCTATGAGCAGTTGAAAATGAGGTGGCCTGTATGTATTTTAACTCTGAATTTTGTTTTTGTAGGCTATGCTGCACAATTCTTTTCTTGTTGTTTATGATCTGAGGTTGTTCAAGATTCTTCTGTGAGTCTTTGGCATAGGCAATGGAGAAAAACTATATTAATAAACTGCGCTAGCTTCTGCTCTCAATTATAGCAAGGTATTTCCAGATTAGTTCATTTGACGGAGTTACTCTGTTTTTTACATCAGAGAAATGGATAAGAGAATCTCTTTAATTGTATCTACATTCCTTCAGATCACTTGAAAAAGTATCAGGTTTCAGAGTGGTAGCTGCGTTAGTCTGTATCCACAAAAAGAACAGGGAGTACTTGTAGCACCTTTGTGTGTGTGTGTGTGTGTGTGTGTGTGTGTATACACACACACATACATACATACATACATACATACATACAGAGAACATGAAAAAATGGGGGTTGCCGTACTAACTCTAAGAGATTAATCCATTAAGGTGAGCTATTATCAGCAAGAGGAAAAAAAAACTTTTGTAGTGATAATCAGGTTGGCCCACGTCAAACAGTTGATAAGAAGGTGTGAGTAACAGTAGGGGAAAACTGAGCATGGAGAAATAGATCTGAGTTTGTGTAATGTCCCAGCCACTCCCAGTCTTTATTCAAGACTAATTTAATGGTATCCAGTTTGCAAATTAATTCCAGTTCAGCAGTTTCTCATTGGAGTCTGTTTTTGAAGTTTTTTTGTTGAAGAATTGCCACTTTTAAATCTGTTCCTGAGTGACCAGAAAGACTGAAGTGCTCTCCAACAGGTTTTTGAATGTTATGATTCCTGGTATCAGATTTTTGTCCATTTATTCTTTTGTGTAGAGACTGTCCAGTTTGGCCAATGTACATGGCAGAGGGGCATTGCTGGCACATGATGGCATATATCACATTGGCAGATGTGCATGTGAATGAGCCCCTGATAGTGTGGCTGATGTGATTAGGTCCTATGATGGTGTCACCTGAATAGCTATGTGAATAGAGTTGGCACCAGGCTTTGTTGGAAGGATAGGTTCCTAGGTTAGTGTTTTTGCTGTGTGGTTGCTGATGAGTATTTGCCTCAGGCTGGGGGCTGACTGTAAGCGAGGACTGGCCTGTCTCCCGAGATCTGTGAGAGTGAGGGATTGTCCTTCAGGATAGGTTGTAGATCTTTGATGATGTGCTGGAGAGGTTTTAGTTGGGGGCTGAAAGTGAAGGCTGGTGGCATTCTGTTACTTTCTTTGTTGGGCCTGTCCTGTAGTAGGTGACTTCTGGGTACTCTTCTGGATCTGTCAGTCTGTTTTTTCACTTCCCCAGGTGAGTATTGTAGTTTTAAGAACGCTTGATAGAGATTTTGTAGGTGTTTGTCTCTCTCTGAGGGATTGGAGCACATGTGGTTATATCTAAGAGCTTGGCTGCAGACAATGGATTGTGTGATGTGTCCTGGATGCACGTAGGCAAGTATAGCAGTCAGTAGGTTTTCAGTATTGGGTGGTGTTTATGTGACCATTGCTTATTAGCTCTACAGTGTCCAAGAAGTGGATCGCTTGTGTGGATTGGTCCAGCTGAGGTTGATGGTGGGATGGAAATTGTTGAAATCATGGTGGAATTCCTCACGGGCTTCTTTTACATGGGTCCAGATGATGATATCATCAATGCAGTGCAAGCAGCGATGGGGTGTTAGGGGACGAGAGTTAAGGAAGTGGTGTTCTAAGTCAGCCGTAAAAATGTTGGCATACTGTGGGGCCATGCGGGTACCCATAACAGTGCTGCTGACTTGAAGGTATATATTGTCCCCAAATGTGAAATAGTTGTGGATGAGGACAATATCTTCCTACTGGAAGTTCCACTCTATGCATCTGGTAAAATGGGTTTTAGCCCACGAAAGCTTATGCCCAAATAAATTTGTTAGTCTCTAGTACAGTAGACTCTCGATTATCCAGGATGATAGGGAAAAAATTAATCCTGGATAATCACCATCCATAAGAAATATGGAGATGGGGGTTGGTTCACCAGCCACCCTGCACTGGGGGGAGGGAGTGTTGGTTCACTGGCTGCCCTGTGCCCTGGTGTTTTTTTTTTTTTCTTTTGTGCTTGGGGCGGCAACAAAGCCAGAGCCGGCCCTGCGAGTTACGCGTATTTTTTTTTTTGACATCCTGGTTAATCCACTCTCTGGTTAACCCAGTCCTGGATAATCAAGAGTCTACTGTACTTGTTTTGTTTTGTTTTTTCTTTTTTTGAAAAGGTATGTGATTGCATTGTATACTGAAACATCCTTGAGATCTTGGATTACATGAGTATAGTGCATCTTTGACACTCACCAAATAATAAGCAATAACTTGGTGATTAGATTATATATCATATTCATACCCAAGTCCTGTACTTCTATTAAAACAAGAAATACTTTATGCCTGCTTGTTTTTAGAAAGGACGGTCACATATTTCAATTATGTTGTTTTCACCACCCCAGCCAAACTTAAGCTGATTGTGTCTGTATAGCTTTTGCCTGTTACTAGAAATAATCACTGTAAAATAATAAATAAGGCTAAACTTAGTGACTATTCACAGTTCTGCAACAATACTGGAAGCCTAAACCCTGGTGTTTATCAATATAAAATACAGGTAGCTGGGATGACAATTACTCTTACTCCCTCCCCTTAAAATAATGTAAATTTCAGTTCTTTGAAAACAATAATACATTTGAGTAATCTTGTTTACCTAAAAATATTTTAATATCTTTGGCAAAGAACACAGCATTCTTCAGAATTTTTGATTATACCACAGAAGTTGAAGAAATAAGTTACATCAGTCAATTTGCAAAATTCTGCCGAATTAACCTTAATAAACTGTGATTTTTTAAAAATCTACTAAATTTAAATTTACTCCATTCTTGGTTGTTTCCTAAAAGTTGCTATTGGTCAGTGATCTGAACTATTGTGCAGCTCTTTCTGTGATTGGCAGTAACTGAAACAATAGCTGCCATAATGTGAACCCAGTTAAAAATTTCAGTGAGGTCACAGCTGTCCTTCAAACAACCCAAATTGCTGTGGGGTAAGGCAACGAAGAATTGGCATATACAGAGTATAATTCAAGTACAAATTGATTCCTGTTCCTTGAGGCTAACTCCACATGACTAATATGTGTAGCAGAGCAAATATGATTCAACAGACCTAGGTCTCACTCTTAAAACAATTTCCCCTTAGGTAAAATATAATGCTAGTATTGTTAAAGGGCTCCATCAAATTTAGTGACTGCTTCCCCTGTCTCTGAGGAAACACACTGGTGCAAGGTCACATACAACGTAGGAGCTGTCCAGGAGAGGTTAACCCAATATTTTACAGGGAAGCCTCCTTAGACATCCAGACCTGAACTTAACTGACATCACACAGTTCTTACCCATTGTGGCGATACCTTCAGCAAACCAAATTAGAAATCAATGGATCAAATTAATTCCTAGTTAGCTCCTTTGGTATTATTGGAGTCTCCTAGCGAAGAATTTGGTCCACTAACTTTGAAATACGATGCAACTTTCCTCCTCATGGTGCTTATGTTCTCATCTGCATTTATTTCAAACAGTGTAGATGATAGTGATTACCTTCTCCCAGGAAATGAGAGTGCTTGTATAATAAGTCAAAGTTATTACTACTATGGAAATTTATGTTAGTGATATAAGAAAGATTTTTAGCAGAAGAAAGGATCAAAGACAGTAACACAACTCTAGTTTCTTGTAGCTATGTAACAAATGACCACCTCATCTACTCTTCTACTTCCAGTAGCCTTTTTTGTTCATCTTTGTTCCTCAGAAACTTCAGATTGTTCTGTCTTTGGCATTCTTGTTGCAGGCTGTGATTCCCTAAGGACACCGCATGGCATGGTGCACTTTTTCTGTCAGCTCAGCATCTGAGAAAGACACATGTCTGACCTGATTCTCCTCACTCCATCGGTCCTTCAGCCATATAAATATTGACATACATCAGTGAAAGGAGAATTAGACTCATTCTTTAATTTAGGTAGTTTTATTTCCATTAAGGTGTACAGTGTAAGCCTGATATTTAGACATAGACACTCAACAGTTCTAATATGAACACTTGTTTTACAGTGTAGAAGAACAAGGTTTTATAATTCAACAGAGAAACAGTAAAACCTAATCCTGCACTCCTTAATAAGATGAAAGTCCCTTTTAGTTTTATCCATAAAGGTAAAAGATGTAGTGAAAACTGATACAGATGTTTACTTCAGTGGAGCTATGTTAGGTTTCAGTCCTAACTAGTCAGATACCCATAGTAAAGGTTATTTTAAGAATGGAGATTATTACAGATAATTAGACATGTTCAGAACATTTGCGCTAAAATGAAATTGACAAAAATAGAAGAGAAATTGTGAAAAAAAAATATTTTCTGACCCACTTTGCAGATCAGAGAACGTCTTACAACTCATGAAAACAAAGATCTTTTGCGATCTAGGGAAAATATCTGCCATTAAACTCATTCCTCCAGGTCAGATTAGAAAGACAGCTTCTTTATCACTTGCAGACCTTCTCTTCTGTTTGTCGTGCTCTTGATTAACTAGCTATAACTGAAATGTAAACTTTTAAACCCATTGTCAGCCCCATAGGACTTTTGTTTCTAAAATAATGTGTATTTTCAAAATTCTTTCTAGTCAGGAGATTAAATACTGACTTAAGTTTCTTTGAAGAAGGCACTAGCTGAATTTCAAACAGATAGCACATTTTTCTAACCAAGTTGAGTTTCTCCTATATTTTATATAAACCAATAATCCACTCACCTATGGTAGATACCATGGATTTTTAATATAAAATGATACAAGTTTATCTATAATTTTGTATATTTGCTTCAGATAGTTGGTTCTCAGAATCTCTGCTCCATTGAATGAGATTGCTTTGTTTGCTTGTTCAATTACCCATGTCCTTTTTACATATAGCGGAGAATTATCAAACATCATTACAGATTTCTTAGAAGTTATGGAATGTCATTACAAATTATTATCCTCCCTTTGATACTGAAGAGATTGTGCCTGACCCATGTTTCACTCTGGAATAAATCACCACACTGGACTTCTGTTAAGGTTAGAATAACTACCTTTGAAAAAGGAACTGAGTAGCCAGTCCTTGACTCCTTACTCAAGTTCCTAGTCTAAGGCACCATGACCACCTTTTTAAACGAATGTGCAAAAATCTAAATATCAGAGCACATCTCTGTTCCCTTCTTTGTGTTTTTCTATCAGTGTTTTGAATTGTTTCATTTTCTGCTGTAAATTCCTTTCTCTTTTACAAATTTTAATTTTACAAATTATATTTTTTTACCGATAATTGTTAGAAACTTGTTTGACTATGTATGGTATTTTAAATACATCAGAGAAGTAGTAAACTTCAAACGTCACATTTAAAAAAGAATTAAATAGGAGCATGTGTTTTATTATTAATAATGCTTATTGCAGTGAAGACATGAAAGGTGTTATTTTCAAAAACTGATAAAAGTAACTAATTTCTGCTTTTCAGACCCAGTAGTATATTGAGAAAAGATGCAACATAGGCAACAGTGGGCTTGGAGGGAGAAAAAAAATCATTACTGGCATGTTGAGGCCTGTGATGGATTATGTTCCATGTTTCGGGGGGAGGGAGAAAGGAAAGGGGCATTTAGTATTCTTGAGTAGAGAGCTTGCCAAAAAGAAAGAAAGAAAAACACAGGTACAAGGACCTCCTAAATCTCATCTTCAGGTTGACAAAGATCTGATAAGTTATTGATCAATTAAACCACAAATCAGGTTTTTAATTTACTTCACAAGAACAGAATGATTTCAAAGGAATAACAATTACTAAGGCTACAGGGCTACTGAGCTGCTGTAAACAAATCAGTCTGCTCAGAATTCAGGGAACTCATCTGAATAGTCTCTCTCTTCCCAAAATATATAGTTAAAAATTAATTAAGGTTGCAAGTAAGAACATAAGAATGGCCATACTGGGTCAGACCAAAGGTTCAGTCAGCTCAGTATCCTGTCTCCTAACAGTAGCCAGTGCCAGGTGCTTCACAGGGAATAAACAGAATAGGTAATTGTCAAATGGTCCATCCCATGTTGCCCATTCCTAGCTTCTGGAAAACAGAGGCGAGGAACAATTCACAGCAACATTTTGCATCCCTGCCCATCCTGGCTAATAGCCATTGATAGCCATATCCTTAGTCAACTTATTTAGTTTTTATTTGAACCCTGTTATAGTCTTGGTCTTCACAACATCCTCTGGCAAAGAGTTCCACAGGTTGACTACATGCTATGTTGACAAATACTTTCTTTTGTTTGTTTTAAACCTGCTGCCTTTTAACTTCATTTGGTGACCCCTGATTCTTGTGTTATTAGGAGGAGTAAATAACGCTTCCTTATTTACTTTCTCCACACCAGTCATGATTTTATACACCTTGATCATATTCCCCCACAGTCATCTTTTTTCCATGCTTAAAATCCCAGTTTTATTAATCTGTCCTCAAATGGAAGCTGTTCCATACCTCTAATCATTTTTGTTGCTTTTTCTATATCTTTTCCAATTCCAGTCTTTTTTGTCTTTTTATTTTGAGATGGGGCAACCACATCTGCATGCAGTATTCAAAATGTACCATAGATTTATACAGAGGCAATATGATATTTTCTGTCTAATTATCTATCCATTTCATAATGATTCCCAACATTCTGTTAGATTTTTTGACTGCCGCTGCACATTGAGAAGATGTTTTCAGAGAACTATGCACAATGACTCCAAGATCTTTTTCTTGAAAGGTAACAGCTAACAACATTTTACATGTAGAATTTGGATTATGTTTTCCTGTGTACATTATTTTGCATTTATCAGCATTAAATTTCATCTGCCATTTTATGACCCAGTCGCCCAGTTTTGTGAGATCCCTTTGTAACTCTTCATAGTCTGCTTTGGACTTAACTATCTTAAGTAGTTTTATATCATCTGAAAATTTTGCCAACTCAGTCTTTACCTTTTTTTCGAGATCATTTATGGATATGTTGAACAGTACTGCTCCCAGTACAGACCCGCAGGGGACAACATCTTTACCACTCTCCATTCTAAAAACTGATCATTTATTCTTACCCTTGCTTTCCTATCTTTTAACCATGAGAGGACCTTCCCTCTAATCCCATGACAGCTATCTTTGCTTAGGAGCCTTTTGTGAGGGACCTTGTCAAAGGCTTTCTGAAAATCTAACTACACTATGTGCAGTGGATCACCCTTGTTAACCCTCTCAAAGAATTCTTGTAGATTGGTGAGGCATGATTTCCCTTTACAAAAGTAGTGTTGGCTCTTCCCCAACAAATTCATCTATATGTCTGATAATTATGTTCGTTACTATTGTTTCAATCACTTTGCCAAATACTTATGTTAGGCTTACCAGCCTGTACTTGCCAGGATCACATCTGGAGCCTTTTTCAAAAATTACATCACATTAGCTATTCTCCAATCATCAGGTACAGAAGCTGATTTAAATGATAGGTTACATACCACATTTGTTAGCTCTGCAATTTCACAGTTGGTACCTTCAGAACTTTTGGGTGAATACCATCTGGTTTTGGTGATTGAGTACTGTTTAATTTATCAATTTGTTTCAAAACCTCTAATGAAACCTCGATCTGGGACAATTTCTCAAATTTTAATTCACTTATTTTTTTGGCAATGGCCTTATCTTCCTTGAGTGCTCCTTTAGCATCTTGATCATCCAGTGGCCACACTGGTGGTTTAGCAGGCTTCCTGCTTCTGATGTACTTAAAAATGTTTTTGACTGTTACTTTTTGTGTCTTTGACTAGCTGCTCCTCAAATTCTTTTTTTTGCCTTCCTAATTATATTTTTACACTTCAGTTGCCTGAGTTTATGCTCCTTTCTATTTTTCTTAATATGTTTTAATTTCCACTTTTTAAAGGATGCCTTTTTGCCTCTAACTGCTTCTTTTACTTTGTTGTTTAGCCACGGTGGCACTTTTGTGGTCCTTTTTCCCTCTAGGCCAGTGGTTTTAAAACTGCAGGTCATGGCCTATTACTGGGTTGAGGAATATAAGAGACTGCGTCACAGCGGCTCTGGTCACCACCACCAACCGGGCCATTAAAAATCCTGTTGGTGGTACTACCTGGCTAAGTCAGGCAACTAGTCCCTACCTCTTGTGACACTGCACTGCACCCCAGAAGCGGCCAGCAACAGGTCCAGCTCCTAGATGGGGGGGGCAGGTAATGGGGCTGTGCACACTGCCCCTGCCCCGAGCACTGGTTCCGCACATGAGCTGGGGGTGGGGCAGTGCCTACGACTGAGAGCCGAGCAGAGCCACCTGCATGCCGCTGCCTAGGAGCCAGACCTGCACCCACACTGTGCTGCTGACTGGGAGCCTCCTGAGATAAGCCCATGCCCTAAAGCCCAAACCCCAATCACCAGCCCTGAGCCCTCCCAAACCAGGACCCCCTTCCTGCACCCCAAATCCCTCATCCCCAGCTCCACCCCAAAGCCTGCACCTCCAGTCCAAATCCCTGACCTCCCCCCACACTCCAACCCTCTGCTCCAGCCCTGAGCCCACCCCCCTCCAACCTGGAGCCCCCTCCTGCATCCCAAGCCCCTCATCCTCAGCCCCACCCCAGTACCTGCACCCACAGCCCAGATCCCTGATACCCTCTGACACCCCAGTCCCCTGCCCCAGCCCAGAGACCCCTCCTACACCCTGAACCCTTCATCCCCAGCTCTGTTGGGTCGCGAGCCCTCTCCTGTTGGAAGCAATCACCAGTGGCAGGATTCCTGTGGAGGCCCAGCTGCAACTTACATTTTGCTTCATTTTGGCATAATCCCTGCTATCCATCAGATGCTGGAAGTTGAAGCTGAAGTTGCTGGGAGTCCTTGGCAAGCAGCACACTCAGGTCCTTAGGAAGGAGAAGGTTCTCTCAACCACTGTCAAGGGCTTATATTTGTTTAAAGCATGATCTCAAAAAATGAAACTGTGGCAAGGGTGCAGTGATGCTGTTGATGGATCCTGTAAAAAGCTCTATCCAGAGTTCCCTAGAAAGGTCACTTCAATGCACGCAATGGCCTTTGAAAGCAGTAAAAGAGAAAAGTTCTCCCCTTCAGAAGTTTTCTGCATTGATGCCAAGGGGAGGGAGAACAGATGAGATGATCAGATGTGATGGCTCATGTTGTCATATATCTGTTTCCAAAATGGAGCTGAAAATGCTTTGGAAACAACTCTTCTGAACTGCACTGTATCTACATTTGTTTGCAACCCCATGCAGAGAATGCTGGCCAAGGCAGAATGGGCATGGGCCATCATACAGAGCTGTGCCATTAAAATAACCTTTCATTCCCCCTGTATGTGCCAAGGGGAGGGAACAAGTACACCCACTGCCGGAGAAGGCAAACCCACCAAAACGGAAATGGCCATACGCAAACCTATGTCTATGTATACACCATTCTAAAGAGAATTCCACAATATTTCTGTGGAAATAAACAAGGCAGTACAGCAGCTGGCTAAATACCATGTACTCAGACAAAAGGAAGGGGTGCAGAATGACTACCTGAAGCGTATGATGTGACTAATGTATAAAACCACTTTGAAAATACCATTTCAGGTAAAATACAAACAAGTTAGTATCATCTATTGGAATAATTATGGTGTCTAACCTGTTAGATGTCTTGGCTGTTTGGCATCTTGACTGTGGGAGTTGTGAGTAGCTGCTGTGAACATTCTTAACTTGTGTGTATCTGAAGCACCCTGCTGCTCAGGGCTTATATATGTGTGATGGAACAGTTGGATGCAGGTTTTCAGGCAGTGACCAGGTGCATGTATGCTGTGTGGCTGCACTTTATGTTAGGTTTTGTCTGAGTTGTGTGCTATCACCATGATGCTTTCTATAAGAATACTGAGACTCTTTTACAGGGCATGTTGAGGTTTAGAAGCCCCTTAATCTAGTTCCATCCATGGCCAACATCTAAACTGTAGGTACTTGTGTCCTGTAAAAAAATATATAACAGAGGATAAGAACTATGCAGTGTTTTTTTACTTCTCTAGGTAGCACAACCAATGCTGAATGTGACAGGTCACTGAATGTGCAAAAAGCACACTATTTAGGCTGAGGTGGTTTTTGCAGTGCAGTGCTAATCCATCCTTTCTTTCACAAATTATAAGAACAATCCATTGGGATCAATGCAGGTGTGAGAGAAGAGCACCTGAGTCAATGTGTTTAGATTGCAATGCTTGCTTCTAGGCTCTTTTGAGCTAAGAGAAGAGCACCTGAGTCAATGTGTTTAGATTGCAATGCTTGCTTCT
>ML677363.1:9018478-9202925 GCA_007922305.1 Dermatemys mawii
GAGAAGAGCACCTGAGTCAATGTGTTTAGATTGCAATGCTTGCTTCTCAGCTCTTTTGAGCTAAAATCAATTCTGCCAGTGATTTTGTGCTCTTAGTAGGGATTTTCAAGATGGCAGAATGCATTGGCATTGGCCTCACTTGGTCACTAAAAGGGGAACACAGTCAGTCTAAAAAGGCATCTTTTTAACTTTTCCACACTGATTCTACCTCCTCAAAATGTGTGACACACTCTCCATCCTTAGGTGGATTAACTGGTTCTCAGAACTCTCTGCAGATTCAAAATCCATCATATATCCATAGTTCTGGTAGCATTAACATCACAAAGCCAATGTTAGCAGTCAAAAATACTAAGCCAGTTGTTGACACTCCATGGAAGTGAAGTCCTTCAAGATTTTGGAAAAGATGTGATCATATGTTTCTAAGGATATATTTGTAAGGCTATATCTATGGTAGAAGCACGAAGGTGGCACAGCTGCAGCACTGCAGGTATGCTGCTCTCGTGTATATACTTGCTATAGTGTAGGAAGGGTTTTTTCTTCGCTGTAATAAATCCATCCCCTTGAGAGGCGATGGTGAGGACTACAGAAGAATTTTTTTTGGTGACCAAGAGCTGTCTATACTAGGGCTTAGGTTGAGTTAACTAAAACTCTAAAAGATATGAATTTTTCACACCCCTGAGCCATGTAGCTAGGTCAACACAAGTTTTAGATGTAGACAAGGCCTAAACTATAACCAATCACTGATCTTCAAACCAGCTTCCAGTGATATTCAAAAAGACTTATCTGACAGCATAAAATACCGATGAAAGAAGTCCTTTTTTTAAACAGTATGCCGGTTCATAAATGGTCTATGAAATGAGGTCATGCCAAAAGTGAAATCTGCTATGGCCAAATCTGATGTTTTACTTCTATGCTTGCACTAGTCTGAACTCTGGCAGCTCAGGCCCTGATCCTGCAGTTGGATCTGCCTGGTGAAATCTTGAAGAATGCCACTGAAATTGATGAGGCTCCGCCTATACAGATCAGATTTCAGGAACAGAGTCATAAAGATGTACATGTACAAGTTCTTTAAGTAAATTGCAGTTTATTTATTCCAGTCAGTATGATGTGGAAGTTCAAGATCTCTCTCAAAATTAACTTTTGACTATAAAGAAGAACTGAATTACATTACCAAATGATTACAAAATGAATAGAAAACTGTGGAAGGGGAAGTATTTTTTGTGTGTGTATGTGTACAACATATATATAAAGGAATTATAGTCACACAAATGCATGTGTAACTTGAAGACAGAATACTAATGGAAAAGTATCATTCACTAATAGAACTAGGAAAGACCTTGAATGCTAATAAAGATATGAGTGAGGCTTTCTAGCATTCAGAGACTATTTCGGATATTAAGAATTCAGAGCCGGTGTAACGGTAACAAAACAAATTACTGCAGAGAAAAAACCCACCATTTTCCTCTCTTAATCCTTTGAATGGCATGGTGCATTCACTTCAGTGTTTGAAAAACAAAGGAAGGGACCTTGTATCTTATTCTTGTAAACTGGGATGTTATAATTTTTACAATATATTATGCCTTTAAAATGGCATTCTATAGGGCACAGTATTCATAGCTAAGAGCAGCACACAGGTGTTCAAAGTAAGACCACCTCAGAAATGTTGCATCTTCACTGAACATTAACCTTTTAAATATTCTCTAAGTGTATAAGTTAAGCAAAGCAGCACCGTCTTATGATGTGATATTATTCCACCATATTCCATTGAAATAAATGGTGTTGTAATAAAATCATGCCTTGCCTGACTGTACTGCATTATACATCCCAGAAGTCACGGCACTGTACATCCCAGATTCCCCATAGTAAGTGTCCAGAGATGTCATTTATTTAGCCCTTGGTCTTCTTTTCATCTAAGTATTGCTCAGTACGTCAAGCATGAGATTTCTAGGGCAGTTAGTGAGGATGTTGAGCTGTTCATGGTTGTTCAATTTGTAACTCTACTTGGGGTGTCCTGGCTTCTTTTATTTATTCTAACATGATAGTGGTTTTCAGTGCATACAAAGTAAAATCTTTAAATACAGATGATACTTGTCAAACAAATCAGTTAGGGGACAGTAGCGAGAGAGAGAATCAAACATCCCCTTCTATTCTACCAAATGCAGGTCCAAATCCTTGAGGCTGCAGTAGGCCTGCAGGGACAGCCCTTCCACAGGGGAAATTCACCAGGTAGCTCTCCCACACCCCACCCTTGCACATAGCTCCCACTGCCCTTTTCCACATAGGCACAGAAGCAATTTCAGTGGGAGCTGAGTTCTGTTCATCTTCCCTGGCACAGGGGAAACTGTACTGGTTAGTGTGCCAGGGCTCCCTCTCTAGCCACAAAGGTAGAGGCAGAATTTGCCTTTTTTTAGCAGATAGAGTAAATAGAGATTTAGAAATATATTGTATTACAGCATATACCAAAGGGAAAGAAAAAACAGAAGTACTCAGAGTTTTGATCTAGGCTCAGATTTTAGTGCATAGTCCATGGAACCTCACACCCAAATATATACCATGGTAATATTTATGTGTGAGGCCTGCCCAGGACTACCTGCCAGAGCTTTATAGCACAGATGGCAGGATAGGGCCAGCTGAATGAGGAAGTGCAGACAGCATCCTCCTTCTCTGGAACTGGACAGATGTATTCTCACCCAGACTCTTTTCTGTGGCTGGCATGGGTTTGCAGAATGTGTGGTGCTCTGAGTTACCTTGGAAATATGTTGTTACAGATCAGAGTTTACCAAAGGAGAACCAAGGAGATTTAGATTGATCTTATTGGATACCAACCCATCCATTTCAAATGGGTTCGGATATCTTAATTTGTCTAATTGTTTATTCAGCCTTAGAAGTTAGTTTCATTTTGTCTGTCCCAATTTGAAATGTTTGCCCTGGAATTCAAAAGCTTCCCTGGGTTCAAATTATGTAAATCATCCCCTCTACCCCCAGGACCTTCTGCAGTAACTATTCCATGGAACTGTGACTCTGCCAACCAGGGGTATTGAGTACAAGGGATGGGATTTTTACAGGACCTGGACCTAAATCAATGGAGCTTTCTTCTGCAAGAGATCAGAACAAGCATGAGTGTTGCCCCATTCAGAATTAAATGCAATACTCATCTCTTCAACTTAGCTTTCTCCTAATCATTTCTTCACACTTCACTCATTCTCATTTTTCACTCAGTCTCTCACACATTCACAACTTCTATGTGCTTTTCAACTTGCCTCCTACTGAGAGGTGGGGTAAGAATGTTAACTTCAATTTTAACACTTCAGGGGTATAGAAATACCATAGGAATGAGGACTATGTAAACAACATGATCTATTTTTAACATAGCCATCACTTTAGAGATTGAGTGATCAGGATTACATTGCATTCCAGCACTGCCCCTTTCCTGCCCTAGAATGCCATCTAAACTGAGGGAGAATGCTATACAGACCTTAATAAGTTGGCATTAAATCCCTTTTATGTCAGCAGTGGCAGTGCAGTTGGGACTTAGGCAGGGCTGAGGCTCCACTGTCACACATGTTGATGAAAATATTAGCAGCAATACATGCTAGACAGCATGAAAAAGCAGTGGTTGAATTCCAGTTGAGATTTTATGGTGGAGCTTGGACAAATATGAATAGCTAAAACTATGAGGGTTTGTATAGTTCTAGTAATAAGTGATCTAGTTTGCCAATCGGAAAAGTAACAGGAATAAATGAAGCTGCACCTCTTTAAATCCCAAGAGACACTGAGGTGACAATTAAAAACAAAACAAAACAGAAGAACAGAAGCCCTCTATTATTCTACAATATGAATAGTGACATTATTTTATAAGTAATACCACACACAAGTTTAAAGATGGTGAATTTGCAGACAGATGTGTCAGCCTTAATGCTTCAGTCACATTTCACACATCCACTGATGAATATTTTGCATGAGTGCCTATTAATCTAAGAGAGCTAAGAAACTAGAAAGTGCAGGCCAAAATCAGAGAAGTGCAGAACTAGTCTGAAACATTTTAAATGTTTGAAACTCCCACCGTTTGATTTGTTGGTGTGGGAATAGTCTGTAAATAACTAGAGAATGTGAGAATAGAAGGAACCATAATTCATCTGTCCTCATGGCACATACATAACAGCAAATGCTCATATTTTTGAAGTGAAATTTTAGGAAGTAAATTACATTATTTTCTAAGCAGTCTGAGAGTGTAAACCTGAAGTATTTTTGAAAGGGTAGAGAATGCAAATCTGTTGATATACAATTGACAATGTCTTAAAGCATTCTGAGGAATTAGTTATCTGTTAGAGGGAGGAGTTGCAGGCAAATGTAGTTTTTTAAACATCCTATAGAATAGCTATAGTGAGGAAGTCATGACTGCCCACTAATAATTTTGAATAGTGACCAACACATCCTAAAAGCTTTTGTTACAGTAGGTATGGAGCATCAAGTGAAACCTTCATTTTCCCACAGTCACAGCTTCAGGTAATTAAAATGAATTAAAGGGGTTACCTTTTCAGAGGATGAATGTTCAGAACTTTCTGAAAATCAGTCCCTTTTAAGGTGTCTCAGATTGGGCATCCCAAACCAGCAGTAGCAAGAGGCCCTCTGCAGAGTACATAGTGGAGAGCAGTTCTAGGCTCAGTTCTTCTTTACTCACCCTCTGAAAATAATTGCAGTGAGACCTGGTGCCAACTAGTTGTCTTGATACAACCTATTTACAGTGAAATAAAACCTCAGCATGAGCAGAGAGAAGATTCACTATAAAGCAAGTGAAAATCTATTTAATTATTGAATTGGAGACTTTTGTTTCCACCACACAATCAAGAGAACTTCCTTGGATGGTACATTTCCTTTAATCAGGTTTGATTAGATGTTCAGACTTAATGAGTTTAATCTACTAGTAAAGACCTACTTTTGCTGTGGCTAAAAACACTCTAGAGAAGCTGGAGCTATGCACATTACAAGATTGCTCTATCTGAAAAATCTTCCAAATACTCAGATGTGCAGATTAGGCAGGCACAGATTAAGCAGGCCCGTGACTTAAATGTTGAGATTAAACCATTAATTCTTTTAATGTGGCACCTTTGCTTTATTTTGTAATAAATTATGTACCTAAAAAAGGGCTGAGATGTAAATTGAAAATATAGCTGAAACACACTCATTTTTCTTAATTTTAATAGCTTTGCTTTGGTGGGATCAGTAAATCAGAATTTACTAATCTTAAAACAGTTTGAAAACCCCATATTTATTCAGATTTAGAAACTAAACATTCCAGCTGAAAAAGTCAGTGGCACATACAACATGTGCTAGAAGATTGGTAGCTGCTCAAATCTTCTCAGTTGTGAGACAGCTGGATAAACAAAGCATGGATTAGCCAGGGCTGACTGTAAGCCTACAGAGCGCCTTCATCTGTAGCCTTCTGTCATTAGTAGTTCACAGAATTAAGACAACATTTGGCGAGAGAAAGGTGGTGCTGTCGATGGTTACACTGGCCTTTCACATCTGCAGATTAGAGTTGAAAAGCTTTTAATCATGAGACAAATGAGGGTGGTGGTCATATCCTAGTCCTTAGCAGACATTTGCTCATATCACAGAACTTCATAATCTGTCATAATTTGGCATGATTGACAATCTCATTCCCAGGAATATGATTTAAACAATGCCATTGCAGATCAGGAATGAGATGTATTAACAATTCTTGTCAGGAGAGTTGCACAGTGCTTGCCTGGCGCTAGCCAGTGATGTTATTACTTCACTTCCAAGAGCACAAATACTTTTACAAATAGAATAACATTTTTTTTAAATTAACTCATTGATGCTTAGGTTCAAACTTTATGATCTCTGTCCCAGCAATAAACTTATTGAACTGGTGAGGCAAAGCAGTGGCATTTTACAGATCAATAAGAGTTCAGTCTTCGAAGCCCATCAAGCTTAGCTGGTCAATACTAGAAAATGTGGCTTATTTTTAATGTGCAAGTCGCACTATGCATTCGTTGTCCATTCTGATCTCCAGTTAGGTGCCTGTGGCATATGGTTCAGTATAACTCAACTAAAACACAATTCTGTGTTAAGCAAACAGATCTGAAGTTCTTTTCTCCTGAGCTTACAATGCTGCCATAAAACAACTCTTCCTGGATCTCCACAGCATTATTTATGCACAGGTGCATTTATTTTCTGCTAAAACAAGCATCTTACACACAAAATTGTCTCCATAGCACCAGAGCTCAGTGTTTGGTCTAATCACCATGTCTCCAACACTGCTCTCCAACTGCCACTTCTCTCTATTCTCTCTGCTCTTATCCAGTGCAATTCAGGAAATTCTTCCAATGTTAATCAACATAGTCCTCTTTTTTAATTACTTTGTACTGTGTATTCATTTTTATTTTTCAGACTGGAACAAGCGTATTGAGTATAAGCCTGGGTCTGGCAGCATACCTTTGTTTCCCAACATTCATCTGGAAACCTGTGATGGACCTGTTTCCTCATTCCAGACCACTATTGAACTGCAAACCAATTACATTGGAAAGGGCTGTGACCGAGAGACATACTCTGAGAAATCGTTGCAAAAATTATGTGGTACGTGCTTGGTTTTCAGCTTACTTATTAATTTCTTTTATCCAGATAAAGCACTTTTTCTATAAACACAGAGACCAAGTAGCTACTGTGTATATGTTCTACATATGCACAATGCCCATTATAGCTAACTGGTTGGTACTCATAGAAATTAACAAGATGATATGATGTGACATCAGAGGTAGTTCCTCCTTCTCTCTTCCACTTTTTCGTTACTTATTCCTATCTTACTTTCAGTTCTCCTTTCCTTCCTCTCTTCCTCTCTTTATCTTCTTTTCTTTTTCTCATCCTTCTCTCTTCCCTTCATTCCTGATGGGGATGGTTTATTATTTCTATTGTGGCGGCACCTACAGCTCTGATCCATGTTTATCATATCAGGAGCTGTACAAACAAATAACAGATTATTATGAAGACCTCAGTACTTCACTACATGTAACTGTAGCTCCTATTCCAATGACCCTTTCTAATTTCATCGCGCCAAACAAATCCACTTAAGAAATGTCTGGCAGTCCATGCCAGAGTTTAAAAAAAAAATTGAAAGTTTGGGATACTATGAACAAAAGGTATTTCAGAGATAGATAGTTTCTACAAAAGATATTCTCACTCAGTGAAGAGTTTCCAAATACGTTTTGCCCCTTTATTCAGTAGCTCAATATAGTTAGTTAAAAAAAAAAAGTACTTTGATACACCTGTGACTTGAATTTTTTATTTTAATGTGTGGACTCTGGTATAGTTCCAGAGCACTTCAGGGTGTCCATAGACTAAGCCACACTTTAGAGCCGTGTACACATTACCTTATATGTTACCTTATTACCTTATGTCAGTGTGTGTCATTCCTTGTATCTGAACTGCTGTCAATGTGCAGTTAAACAGTCTACAGCTTCAGAATGCATCTTTCCTAAGACCCATGTCTAAGCATTGACAACGTGTTCTAGGATGCCCACAATCAATATGGCTTTTCCATTTTAATTCACAACTTTTCTGTTGTGCTCTATTAATTGGCTTACGTTTGCTTTGATAACACCACTGCAAGGCTGCACAGATATACAGATCAATAAACTAACATTTTAGAAAGTAATTTTGCGCCTGAAATTGTCTCAGGCAACTTTACCAAACATTTTTTAAAAATCTAAAACATTTCCCAGGCCAAATAACTTTAACTTGGAGTTAAGATTATAAATATCTATCAGTTACTTGCAGGGTAAACAGGAAGTAAAATAATATTATTGTCCTCATAAAATCTACAGATATTACCCTGGAAATTGCACAGGAAAAGTAACACAAACAACCATAATTTTACTCCTGTATCATAATCCAACTAACAGAGGTACCACAAAAACAGGAGAAAATCTGTCTATAAGCAGTACTCCATCATATTAGTGATATTAAATCTGAGACGTTGATCTAACTGAGCAACCTTACTCTTGTTAATAGATCAGTAGTTTTCCACCTGTGGTCCACAGACCCCAAAGGGTCTGCAGACTATGTCTCAGGGGTCCATGAAAGGTTGTCATTAACACAGAACAGTAGTTTTCAACCTGTGGTCTGTGGACATCATGTCTGAGATTTCCAAAAGGGTCTGCACATCCATTTGAAATTTTTTAGGGTTTGGTAAATGAAAAAGATTGAAAACCTCATTGATAGATGATTGTGTACAACTTTCACTTTTAAATAAAAATAAACATCTCTTCACATTTCAATAAAATACTCTTGTCTTTTTCAAGACCCAGTACAGGCATCAGAAAAACATAGCTTACCTTTATTTGAGTAATTGTTCAGGACAATTTCACCAAAATACACATGATTTCAGATGAAGAAGGATTACTCTGTAAGATTTAGAAAAGATAGGTAGCCATATCTGGAGATATGAATCTTTTAAGGGCAGGACCCAAACTAGGTAAGTTAAATGTAGGAATGTGGGATGACAGGGCTCATACATATATGCAGTATCACAGATACATGTATACAAAAGCAGAGATTCTCAGCTCAACACTCTGAGGAAACTACTTCAGCAAGGCAGACTTTATACTTAAACTTTTCATAAGAACTTTGTCAGAATGTTACTCAAGATACAGCAAGAATGCAAGGGGCAGAGTTAAGATTAGAAGTGAGTTTCTAGGCTTTCTAGTTCAGGTGACACTTTACAAAAATTTATCTTTCTAATGTTTGCTTTTTGAGTAAACTATGTTTTTAAAGGGCTATTTTTTATCCTTGAGTAACTGATAAGTATTTACAATCTTAATTCTGGGTTAACTATTTTCCTAGAAAGAATATCTGCAGGTTAAAACTAACAGAGAGAGGCATGATCATAATCACTTCAGCAGATCTTATGATGTTAGTGTATCCAGTAGAGGAAAGTGCTTTGGAAGATGAACAGAAAAATGACTAACAATTTTGTATTATTGCTTAGGTAGGAGCTGTTCCCAGCTCATCTATAAAGGAACAGAATCTTTAAACCCAGAAGAGAAAATAGATTGAATGCAAAATATCATTGTATAATGGGAAAAATTCAAATGGACTCAAAGATATTCTCCTGTGTCTGGATTTCCTATCATAGAGAAGAGTAGGTGTGAGGGACAGACAGAAGTTTGCTTGAAATGGTCATAAAAGAAAATGAGTTTTGCATCAAAATTGCATCCGGAGTGGTTTACATGCCTATATTTAGTGTTTACTGCCAATCCCTACTTCAGACAGAGCTCATAGGAAAAGCAGGTTAATTTTGTTGAGAAAACTGTTTTCTCCCAGAAATGAGCTGATCGTGTGTAATGGCTTGAGGAATACATTCTTTGAAAGGAACAACCTGTGTATCTTGATGTCAGTGAAGCACCATGCGATTGCAGGGAGAGTGCAGTGTTGAGTGATTACAGAGAAATGATCACTTGTGCAACATAGAGCACAAGACTCTCTCAAGCCTTTGTAATGAAGGCCCCAACTGATAAATCATGTGTTCACTGTTTAACTTATCTGGTGGACATCCAGTGAATTCAACTGCTGAAGAAGGACAAGACATTTAAATGCAGTCATTTATCTTTCTGTTCATTTATACCTGCCATTTAGTGTGCCAGTGATTTACTCCCACTTTGACAATCAAGATATGCAAAGTAATTTCCAGAAAGGATCGGTGTAACAGTAGCTTTAAAAAAAAACAACAACAAATTCTCAGCTCAGATGATGAAATTATGCTTCTTGACTGATTTTAAAATATACGGAATTTGAAAAAAAATCTATAATCTTCTGCAAAATTCAAGTACCCCTTCCCACACCACCTCCCGCTAAAATAACATTTAAACTAAACAAATCAGTTAAGGCTGGACAACAGGGGATTAATGATCATGCTGCTTTTTCCCTTCTCTGTAATATATTTATATAAAAATAAAATCCTAGGGAACAACTAACATCCCCGTTTGACAGATAGGGAGCTGAGGCACAGAGAGATTAAATGATTTGCCTAAGACCACCAAGAAGTCTGTGGCAGAGCAAGGAGTTGTACCCAGGCCTCTCAAGTCCCACTTAGTGCCCTAAGCACTGGGGCATCCTGTATATGCTAAAGATCAGTTTTAGCACAAGAATAAATTGGTATAAAGTGGTCGTGAACAAATTCAGGCTGGAAATTCAAAGGTTTCTAACCATTCAAGGGGTGAGGTGCTGGAACAACCCCCCTATAGGAGTTATCATGGGGGGAAACAATTTAATTAGCTTTAAGAAAGAGCTGAACAAATTTATGAGTACAACGAGATTGCTGGTGATGGTAAGAGGCAAGGCCCAACAGCCCTGGGGCTCCCTTCTGGTTTATATCTTAAGTTTCAAAAACCCCTTGCTTCAGGGTTTCGGCGGGTCACCTGCAGGGGTTATGAAGGAACTCCCCACTGCCACACACATACCCCAAATATATTCTGTTTTTATCTCCTTCCTGTGAAGCATAAGGGATGCCCTGGCTGGAGATAGGACATTGGACAGGGCACCAAGTGTTCTCTGTCTCAAATGCCTGTCTGGCTAGTTCTTCCACATATGCTCAGAGTCTAACTGATGGCCATATGTAGAGTCAGAAAGGCGCTATTCCCCCAGGCAGTGCCCCCTGGTTTTTTTTCTTTTTTTGTCCTTTCACTGTCCTCTGCCATGTGTGAATGTGAGTGACTGGCCCGGATTAGCTGGGTGTTTCTCACTTAATCATTTCCCTTCCAGGCATTGGTGTATATTGGTCCTGCCTATTCTCTGCCTGAGGCACATCATAGTCTAATCTCCTGTGGGCTGTAACACTTGGCTTAATTTCGGTTATTGGACTAATGTGTGGGTGGTCTGTGATATGCATGAGATGAGACTGGATGATCTGCTGGTCCTTTCTGGCATTAAACTCTGTGGCTCTTGTGCAACACCCAGTAAAGTCAATGAGATCAATGGACACCAGAGGAAGGAATTAGGCCTTTAAGACAGTATTAATAAAGGGAGGAATGACATCTCTTGACATTTGCATAGCGTGAAACCATCTACATCTATTTTTAGCCAGTAAAATAAAATACACCTCCCTCCCCTCACAGAAAAACAGCAAAAAGTATTTAAAAGTTTCATATTAAGTCTTGCCAAACCCTAGACAGCAGTGCATTGTGGGCTCTCTGTGAGGTAAATCTGATACAAAAGATACCCTGAGCAGAATGTTGAGGTGCTTCAGTGAGCAGCTGTCTGCTGCTGTTGCCTTGTGAGACAAAGTGCTTTGTGATTTTTGGAAGCTGTGAGCTCTTGCAATAGATAACATACTTTATGCTGTTTTGGAAACAGTCACACCTCTCTTTTTATTCCACCTCACACATTGTAGTTATGGTGAACATTGTGTTGCTGTAGTAGAACGTAGTTGCTAATGCTCTCAAAAACAATGTGACAGGATTGCATCTGTGTCTCTTCAGTACGTATATTCTTGCCTGCATGTTGACTTTGCCCTCCTTATTTGACTTGCCATCCCTGACATGGTTGCATAAGCACAGACAGGATTTACTCCTGAATGGTTAAAGTTTTATGACTTTGGCTTGTTTTCTCTAATACAGAAACAAAAAGTAATTGCAAAAAGGGAGCGCTTCAAATGGTAATTAGATATGAATTTGCATGTAAAGTCATATTACCAGTCATTTTTTTTTTATTCTCTAGGGTTGCATTAAAATCAGGTGATTCCAGGCTACCAACAAAGTCATTGCTGAAAATTAAATATCTCATACTGAAGAAGCTAACATCTCAGGAATGTGGGTCCAGCAGTTACTGAGCAGGGACCCTGTATAAACTCTGCCAAAACTCAGTAAAGCTCCATGAGATGCCATGTATTGAAAATCCAAATCCAATATTGTTTTTGGAGTAAATCTCCACACAATTATGTGGGGATTGAGTAGGAACCAGTCAGTTTGGGGCCCGGTTCACCAAGGTACTTAAGCAGTAGTCTTAACTGTAAGCATTGGAGAAGCAACAGTGCTATCAGACACTTAAGGTTAGGCTCCTGCTTAAGTACCTTGCTGAACTGGAGCCTTAGTAAGCTATTTATGAAGCTTATTTGTTCATTTGGGAGCTTTCTTGCAGTTTCACTCTAACTGAAAAATTAGACTTAGCATGATTACCCTACTAAATGTTTATTGCTGCCTCTGACCATGGTGCAGGATTAATAGAGAGACGGAAATGTGTCTCCATGATCCCATAAAATTATTTAGTATAAATCTGTTTTAGTTTAAAAACATATTTTTCTTTAATACACAGTTCTTTGCAAATTACTTCTATGCCCTTTTTAAAGTTTGAAAATAATCCATAAAACAAAGGCTGATACTTTTAGAAAAAGATAGTGTTATTTGTGCTGTGTGCAAGTAAAATATTTTTTAAGTGGCTTGAGCAATAAAAAAACAGATTTACAAAGTTTATTATAGATTGTGCCATCTGGATAAATTGAGTTTGATGTTTTCCAATAGATAACATCTGTGTATTAGGCAATGCAACCTGGTGTGTTATCCACAATTAGTCCTTATAAAACAAACACAGTTTGTCCTTGTGCATTTTTAGGTTTGATGATGCTGCCACTTGGAAATGACTTTTAAATTAGATTTCTTTTTTTAAAAAAGAAAACCTGTTAGAAGTAATGTAAGAGTGGGTAAAATATCCCAAAACTTTGGAGTTATTAAACATGACAAATGCCATCACAAAGCTGCATGTTGATAGTATGAGTATGAGTATGAGTATTGAGTATGGCAATGAGATAAAAAAATATTGGCTACGATACAATCCCTACATACAGCTAATCACAAAATGCAACACTAGAGGTTAGGGTGTTTCTCCTCTAGATGGTGGTATCTCATTAGTTTGAGTTGTTTTGGTTCAATCTGGGATTTCTTCTTGACACTTTTTCTTGAAAAAGGCACTGTCAGGAATTTATAAATTCTTCTGGGATGCCTAACCCATGCTAAATACTAACCTTGCTAGCCTTACCAAGTAAAGGCTCCACCACGACAGATCATTAGTTATCTCAAAAAGCTTCCTGATAATGGTAAACCTTAAGAAGAATGCTTTGTTTCCATAACCACACATTATGGTTATGGAATTTAATTTCATAGCAAAAGAATTTTGCTAATTTATTAAGGTCTTCTGCACTAGCATTTTCCATTCTTGTTTTTCAAATTGTCTCCCAAATAAATGCTGGGTAGCTTATAGCCACTTCATTAATCATTCACTTTTTAAAAAACAAGTGATTGACCTCAGTCCTGAGCACCCCTTCACTCTCTCTGCAATCATTAGGATACTTATGATAACAGCTCTCAAGGATATATTGTATGATACTGAGGGTATGTCTCTACTACAAGTGCTACAGCTTCAGCACTGCAGCTGTGCCACTGTACTGTAGATACTTGATACAGCGATGAAAGGGGGTTTTCTGCTGGTATAGTAATATCCACTTGGTAGCTATGGTAGTGGAAAAATTCTTCCATCAGCCTACTTGCAGCTATTGTGAGGATCAGCTCCATTTAATTACATCACGATGGACACAACATTTTTATTATTTCCTTTAAGTGTAGACGGGGCCAAAGGGTTTTACCATGGGACTACGAGAGAATATTACAGTGCTATAGGGTGATGATGGTGATTATGGGACACCTTGTAAAAATATTCGTATTCAAGCGAGAACGGCAATCAGTCATAGAAAAGTTCAAATTAACAAGTTGACTGAGACTGTTAAAAAAAAAATACTGCGTAGTTGGATCCTTTTTATTTACCTTCTTATCTTTAGAGCTTTAGGGCTCACATAAGGAGGGATAACACACACACACACACACACACACACACACACACACACACACTACCCCTCAAACACACACACACACACACACTACCCCTCATACACACACACACACACACTACCCCTTAAACACACACACACACACACACACACACACAGAGAGAGAGAAAGGGGTTACACTCACATACTCCCATACACTTCTCTCACACACCTCCCTGCCTGATGCTCTCTGCCCTCCTGAGACGACATGGGGGGTGGAGGGGATGGCGACGTGCATGATCACATGACTCCCCCTCCAGATTTCTGCCAGGGTTCACACCAGAATGTGGCCAGCAGCAGCATTTTGTCACTGGATGGGAGGGAAAGGATGGGAGCTGCTTCTAGTTGTAAGGGAGAAGGATGGCGGGGGAGGGGTGGGGAGTGGAAAGGATGACCTGGCCTGTGTCTTTGCAGAGCTCATCTTTTCCCCACCTCCCCCTACCCCCACCGCTCCCATGTGGCTGGAATCAGCTTGTTCCTCTCTGCACACACAGTGTCAAAAGGCCGCTAACCCCTCCAGTCTGCTGCTGGCCACTGACATAACCTAGCCGCCTCTGGCTACAGCACGGGCAGGAAGGGGTCAAGCCCTAAGGATACACTGTGTACCGGGGTCCAGGGAACCTGACTTCCCTGGGGAAGGGGCTTCAGCAAACCAGGTCAGAGAGGTGGCTCAGCAGGGTTTGGAGCAGCCCCATGCGCCCTGCGGGTAGGACTCAGGGTGGGGGGAGGGGGGAGGAGGGTGCTAAGCCCCAGCCTAGAGGATGCTGTGGATCCTGCATAATCTGGGCATGAACAAACTGGAAATCACTTCTCTTCCCCCTGTCATCCCACCACCCCTCCAGAGCTTAGCTGAGGGACAGAGAAGTTTCACCATGCCCACGCTCTGTGGGGCTTTGGCACATGCAGGGCTCGACTCCTCTTGGTCAGCGCCCTGGGCCGGAGGGTCTTGGACTTTCCCAGAGTACCGGCCCAGCCAGAGGCAGTACGGGGAAGGAAGGAGCCTGCTGGCCAGGCTCTTGGTGAGCTTAGCACCTCAACCAGGGGCTGATTCTCCACACAGTGCTGGGAGCGGGATGCGCCCCGCTGGAAGGTGGGATGTGGAGGAGCTGTGGGGCTGAGTGGGGTCAAGGGCAAAGAGACAAAGAAGAGAGAGGACAGTGAGAGGGGAAGCACATAAAGGGCCAATGAGTGGGCAGCAGAAGCGACATGTAACCGGCCTCCGCCTGGCGCCTGCCTACATTCACCAACCACCGCTGCTTACAGCCAGTGCCAGCCAGAAATGGGGTGGAGGGCGGAGCTCTGCTGGCCAGGAGCTGTCATGCAGTGGGGGTTGTGCTGATAGATCAGCAGAGGGAATGGCTGTCCCCGTGCGCTGCATCTTCACCCCGCCACCAGCCTTACACATCTACTCCCATTACTGGCTACTGGACCTCCCCCTTCCCCACTCACTGCAGGTGGCTAGTGAGTAGGGATTCGGCCAGCAGCAGGACCCACCAGGACTGATGCAGGGGAGACATAAAATAGGGGGCAATTTGCCTGTTTTTAAGAAGAAGTCGGGACACCTGCAGGAAGGCTTAAACATAGGACTGTCCCTTTAAAAAATGGTACATCTGGTCACCCTACAGTGAAATGAATCTTAACCTATTTTCTAGAGATAGCATTACTTACATTCTACTATCATTGTGAATTTCTATGATGTGTCCATGGAAGGAAATTCATGCAGTCATCTCAAACTCATGGTTATAAAACCTTGTATCACAGCACATCGCCATGAATTATGTATACACACCAGCAGAAAGGGGAGATTTTGAGCTTTCCATTGGGACAGAAAATACGTGCTTCTTGTAGTTTCTGAAATGCCAGATATGAAACATAAGATAATGTTAAAGCTATTTGAGATAACAATGAGACCTTTCTAAGGCCTGGTCTATACTAGCGGGGAGGGTCGACCTAAGATATGCAACTTTAGCTATGTGAATACCGTAGCTGAAGTCGACGCATCTTAAATCGACTTACCTGGTGTCTTCACGGCAGCATCAGCTGACAGCGGGCTTCCCTGTTGACTCTGCCTTGTGCCTTTTGGTGAGCTGGAGGTCTGGCATCGACTATGGGATCGATTTATCGCGTCTTGATGTGACGCGATAAATCAATCCCCAATAGATCGAGCTCTACCTGCCGACCCAGCCAGTAGTGTAGACGTGACCTAAGACTCTCATCTCCCTCTGGTGCCTGTAAAGCTGTACTCGGTGTGACCAGTGTGTATGTGTGTAGGATTTCATTAGTAGCATCAATTAAAAGAAACTACAACATCAAAAAAACCCCAACCTTCTAAAACATAATACACCTGTCTGTACAATGTGTATTGGTACCATATAAAGGTATTCTGACTCTGAAGTCAATGGGACCATTTGTGGAGTAAGATGTTGCTATACAGGAGTAGGTGTGTCAGAATCTGGCCTATAATGAATTTAATGGAAGAGCTTTCTCATCACTACCTCATCATTATATGTCATCTGCAGGAGCATCCTCAGGTGCCATTGACTTATTACCCACTCCTAGTGCAGCAACTAACTGGACAGCTGGGCTTCTGATAGACAACAATGACATGATTTTTAAATTTGATGGAAAACAAGGAGCTAAAATTCCTGATGGAATAGTACCAAAGAATTTAACTGATCAATTCACTATCACTATGTGGATGAAACATGGACCTAGTCCAGGCATGAGAGCTGAAAAAGAAACCATTCTTTGCAACTCTGACAAGACAGGTGAGTTTATTTATTTTAAATCTTTTTGACAAAGATCATGCTGGCATGGGTGGAGTTTTTCTTCCCTATCAGTTAATATATTTTGAAAGGAAGCCATAAATCTTGTATTGTGTCTCTGAAAGTTTTACACATTCCTTAGTTGAATGGGAACTGTGATCAGTGAAACTTTCCACAATACTTTTGCATTTCTCAAAACTCATTTGAGGATTTTGTGGAGAGCAGTTGAAAAAATTGGGGAAAATTAATTTTAATTTTACATGATTTAGATTTGGGAAATTAGTGTTAAGTGTTAATTGAAATCAGATTAAATATTAATTGAAAACTGACCTAATTAATCCTCAAAGGTGCTAAGTACCTGTGGCTTTCTCTAAACTCATGAGGAGGTACAATTCTGAAATAAAGTAGAATGTTAGATCTGCTGGTTTGTTTGAAGTGTGTATTGCTTATACTCATATTTGAGGCAAATTCAGCTAGACAAAGCAATTATGACACTTTAGTAGTGTAAGCCTCTTTGTTATATATATTTTAGAAATGAATCGACATCATTACGCACTTTATGTGCACAACTGTCGCCTGGTGTTTCTGCTGCGTAAAGATTTTGACCAGGCTGATACATTTCGCCCGGCAGAGTTCCACTGGAAGCTGGATCAGGTACTTGAGCTCCTTTTATTATCTGTATGTAACCTGCACTTACAAGGGATGCCTCTCTGTCCCCCTCTAAAGGAAGAACCACATAGAGATTGAAGAGTTTGCTGCAGGCTTTGAGCTAACTGTTTTTATCTCACTGCGGTAGAGGCTTGTAATTTTAGATCCAGAGGTCCTGGGTTTGATTCCCATTCCTGAAAACCATGTAGGGGCATCACATTACATGTAGTTCCTAAAAAGTCCTCCATTCACCATCAGAAGCCTGTTTTATTTGCATAAAAGAACTGATTTAAACCTTTCCAGTAAGCACTTTGCTGACATGGAGACAAGTACTTGATGGTGTGACTTAACTTGTCCTTCCTAAGTCTACAGATTAGGAAGGATAAGTTAAGTCACACCATCAAGGAGTCCACAGACTCCTACATTCAGTTGCTGTTATATTTAATTTCACTCGATTATGAAGAACACTTTATGGAGAAAATATTAAGTAGCTGAAAGTTGTCTTCCAGAGAATTATTAATTCTAGTCAAGGGAAGGATGATGCAAAGGCACATTTTTATAGATTAATATTTGCTTGAACTGAGTTTTTGTAACATATTTTTGAGCACAAAATGTAAAGTTCACATTCAGATATAACATTATGCTAATTGTTTAAACACTTACTTTCCTTTTAAAATGGACCAAAAGGTTATCCTGAATCCTAATTGTCAAATATATGTAACAGGAACCCTTTTAATGAACTTAGCACTTGTTTTTCACTTCTGGTATCCAGGTGAGGGTTAGTTCTGGTATACTTGAAATGAGGAAGCCTTAACATGTCTCAAAGGATGAATTTACACTAAAGAATTGTGAATCTTAAAAGTCTTGTAAAAATGATTTAGTTTGATACTGTGATGTTGATATTGTGTTGAGTGCTATAGAAATATTTATAATGCCAGGAAACTGAATTGCTACAGTAAAAGATAAGTTTTGATAAGCATTAAAGATTTTTAGAGATTTTTATTCAAAACTTATGTGTACAATTTTGAGCTGGAAGGCTGAATTAAAATCACCCTCTGTGCTGCTTTGTTTTCTTGTTTTGAAGCAGACTTTTTTTTTTTTTTTTGGCTTTTGAAGAGGGAAGAACAATATCTGTGAATAAGTAAACTAGCATGGAATTCCAGGAACTTAGCCATGACAAAGCACTGGAAAATGTGAAGTAGGGGACAATACTCCATTGATAGGGAGATGTCTAATGGTCTGACAGAACTTTTTCATCTCTACTATAGTTGGTGATTTTTTTTTGCTTCACACTCTTTGTCTCTGTCATTTCCACACTTTTTTCAGATATAAGGCTAAAAAGTAGACACACTTGGAAATATAAAAATGGCAACAGCTTTACAATCATATTTTACCCCTCACATTCAAGAATAATGTATATCTTTAATTGGACTCTGGCTTCTTTCTTTTTTCATAACAGGTCATATATTTGCTTCTGATTAACATAGATGATGATTAGCAGGTAACATACATTCTCTGGATTCGTATTTTGATACTAACATTTCCTCCCTCTACCTAGTGCAGAGTGCTGCTCACCTTCCAGTTGCTTTGGTACACCTTTCCTTTTAGATTTTAGGGTATGGTATGGTACTGTTTCAGAACAATATGTGAAGCCAAATCCGATTGACTGGATAAATATAACTGCTATCCAGTGTCCAACAAGAGATGAATGAGGGCCTGAGGCTGTGAGCCAAATTCTCTGTGAAGTCAATGGAGCTATGACCATTTACACAAGCAGACTGACCTCACATCTTTAACTGAAGTTTAAACATCATCCGAGCTCTTTAGCTACAGTTCTTTGGTGTGTATCTTGAAGATGCCGGAGGATTTCATCTAGAGACAATTGAATGAGCCCTTAGGGACAGTTTGAGATTAACATGGCCATGCTCTGAGTTATGTTGCTGGAGACAGCTGAAAAGGTTCACTCAGCTGAAGGAATTTCTGCAGGAGCAGATACCATTAGAAGGGAATCCGAACCAGTAATTGGCCTATAATATTTCCATATTTAGTGCTCAGTGAAATACTAGTGGCCTGGTTGTCAGTAGAGAACCATTTTTATACTTAAAATATGCCCTCCATATTATCATATAGTATCAGGCATTGACCAACATTGAAGATGAATTGAAAAATTTTATGTAGTGGACAGGGGCCTTGTTACTTAAAAACCATTCAATAATAGAAAAGACATAATAGATAAACTAGTTCATTTTTCTTTTCTCTGCTAGTGTAGGATGATACCCACAATATATTTTCTAGTGCTCTTTCCTGCTGAAACAACAGGGTAAGTGTAATGTATACATAAAGTTTGTTATGGTTAGGGTGATTAGGTTTTGGTGACCCTTAGTTACTATTGTCCCAGTCATACTGTAGGTGGCTTTGGAAACTAGGAAAGGTCACTTCTCATGTAAATGCACTCTCTGTTGCTATTTCTTCTGCCCTTCTAGGACTCTCTGCAAATTCTTCCTAAACCCAATCAGACTGAAACTCTGGGAAAGCTTTTCAAAGACAATTTCAATGGAATGTAGGTGCCTAATCTACTAAAGTAAAAATTGCACTAGATGCCTTTCTGCTTTTTTAAGGCACCTGAATACCTTTGAAAATCTTGGCCTCTGAGCTCAGTTAGGCCAGGAGCTAGTACATGACCTCTCAGTTTTTGAAATGAATAGTTTAAGTGCTAGTGTGATGGAACCTGGGCTGTTTCGGATTATTAACCAGATTCTAACAACCTGGAGCATGTTGTAATGTGGAAAGCTGCAGACTTCATGGCATATACACAGATCAGGAGTAAAAAACAGAGGTGGATGCAGTGGGCCCAGCACAAAGCATCTGTTAATTGAAAGTAAATGGTGGGAGGATACTTTATTGGCCATAAATTACTACATGACTGTGACATAATAACAGGATTATTTTTCACTAGTGCTGTGGAGCAATAGAAATCATGATACCAGATTCTCAGTGTTCCCTGTTTAGCCCACAAAATGTTTGATGTTCTGAGGCAAAGATCACAGGAGGCAGCTTGTTTTCATCTTGAATATAATTTATTATACTTTGTTTATATCTATAGCAAAAAGACATAACTGAGTCCCAAATTCCATCCTGGGGTAAAGGCACAGCACAGGTTACCATGTCAGACATTATATGGCTACTCTTCTTGTAGTGTTTTCTCCTTTTGGAATATGATGCAGCCTGCAGTTATAAAATACACAGGGAACGTTTGAAACCTCCACACAGTAGGAGCTGCAAAGTGAGCTGTGAGCAGGCTGCTAAATCTGTTTATAGGTTGATGGGGTTCTTTTCAGTATGCTATGTCTTTACCCTGTGCCTCCCATTAAAGGAAGGAGGAGGAGGAATCACATTGGAGGAGTCACAAAGCTAAATTTTTGCACATGATGCTGAACATTCACTCTATATTCCTCCACTGCTCTGAAAGTGTCATAATATTGGGCCTGTACCTGCAGAGCATGTTTAATCTCTTAGCTGTATATGTGCCAAAACACTAATAGCCAAGACTGTAGGACTTTAAACTGAAGGGTCCCTGTTACTCATAAGAAGCATTTTTAACAAAATACAGACTACCAGTGATTTTTTTTTAATTCCCACTTTAATCTTCTCTGAAATTGATTGCAGCTGCCAGTATAGTTTGTAAGTGAGCCCCTTAGTTATGACCCAGAAGATAAGGTGCAGAGAACTTTCAAGAAAATCAGTGTGTATCTCATGTGCACACACCATTAGCATAGCTGCATCATTTCCTAAACAACTGAGTAACAGATACCCAGTAGGCAGCTGCTTCCCTATCTTCTGGCAACTCAAGCTTATTGTGAAGAATAGGTGTATCCTTCATTTCAACATGCAAAATCAAACCTTTTTTTTTTTTTTTTATAAATTTCCTGTACAGAAGTTTAAAAGGACACTAGTGAGACATTTGCCAGAGCTTTTAAAATAATTTCTTTTCTCACAGTTCTAGAGTCCAATTTTCAATCTTTAGTATATATTATGAGTTGATTTATCACCATAGTCCATATAATGGCATCTGAATTGGCATTTAGTTTCCTAAAATGGCTATATGGACGTTTAAATCCATATTTAAGATCCTAACTTTATGCACCCACATATAAAAATGGGCTCTTGGAAAGGAATCTGAAAAGTGTTTCCCTGACATTTTTCCTCTTCAACTTGTGAGGGTATTGGTGAATGAGTGTAGAGTTTTTCTTTATGTGAGTTATTTCCTCCCACATGTTATGGAATAATTGGGTGAGGCTGGTTATTGTAGAATATGAACTTTTAAAATTCCCTTTGGGCATAGCTGAGCCAGTGGAGTATCCCCCAGATTATTTGGTATAGTAGATATTCCTCAAGTTCCCAGGGGCCACTGTTGCTATCTGCATTCTCAGTAAACTTTCTCTACACAAGGTGTTATAACCAAGTGCCCTTCAAAAAGTCAATGTGTCACAGGATAATAAATATTTGGGGTGAAATCATGGTCTTCTTTAAATCAATGGGAAAACTCTCATTGACTTTAGTGAGATCAGAATTTCACCCTAGATATGTAAAATCAGTTAAATCTTCTAGTCTCTTTTCCTGCCAATGCAAGATTGTTCCTTAAACCACTGCAAGTGACTGTGTTTACCACTCTACTGTAGAGTTTGCAAGTAGCTTTCCTCCTTCTGACTAACCTCAGAAAAACTCCTCTCCACCTGTCCTTTCTGAAGCTTGGTCTCCTGCCAAGAGATAAATATTTCTGTGAAACAGTGAAGCTAATCAGAGATGTTTTTTTGGAGATCCAAGAATTTGAAAATGACTCTTTTTCTCATTTCAAAAAGGTCTATAAGAGGTTTTACTGGAGTATCCTATCACATCATATGGCTTAGAAACTCCATATGTATCTAATGTGTATCATGCATTTGGAATTTTTTTGGGGAGGTTAGGTGCTTAATATTAGACTACAATTTTTGAGCCGTTGAAAGTTTCCTCCCCACAGGTCTTAGAATTTCTGCTTCCTTATGGCTGTCTCTCATGTATTTCCATCAACTGAACGACTACCGTTATAGGTTGTCAAAATGGCTCCTGTTCAAAGAGGTTACAAACTCTGTGGGCTTGGTTACACTGGCACTTTATAGCGCTATAAAGCCCCCACGAGCACTATAACCTCCTCCCCGTCCACACTGGCAAGGCACGTAGAGCGCTATAACTGCTGAGTTATAGCGCTATTGTTAATCCACCTCTGCATGGGGAATAAGGGCTGTAGTGCAGCTGCTGTAGTGCTACAGCAAGAATGTGGATACCCACTGCGCTACAAGTGATCTCTGGAGATGCCTAGAGCCATTTAAGGCAATTGACATCTCTTCCTTTTGTTTTGAACTCGGCTGGAGGAATGCAGAAGTACCTCTTTAGAGTTTCTCTCTTAACTCAGCAGATAAGCAATGCAAATGTTTAAGGAGGGAGCCTGTGTGAAAACAAAGCCTTCTGTGAACGGAGGCTCACTGACAGGCTTTCAGAAGATCGGAAAAATCACTGTCTCTCTCCCTCCGCATACACACAACGCGTCCCCCTTCACCCCCCTCGTTTAAAAAGCACGTTGCACCCAGCTGAATGCTTGGATACCTGCCCTAATGCACTGCTCTTAATGCTGCATTAAGTGCCCCAAATGTGGTCATGCTATACCGCTGGCGCGTCTGAGTGTGGACATACAATAGCGCTATACATATTCCTGTATAAGGGGACCGCTATAACCAATAGCGCTATAATCTTGTAAGTGTGACCATACCCTGTCAGTGTAGCCTTTGTTAGTGGCTGGATTGCATCTCTGCAGTGGGATTTTAGGAGACTAGAAGGCAGTTCTATTACCCAGTCATCTAAGGGCCCAAAATTTAGCTATATCCCTTGATCTCAGTAGGGGAATGGATTCCTTTCAAACATGGATACAGCACATGAGATAGCATACCCAGAGACTTTAAACCCCAAAAGTCTGCAGACACTTATATTGCTTAGATTGTCACAACACTAGCACAGGAAACAATCTGATGAAGAAATCAACATCAGGAGTCCAAAGGGAAAGAAATTGTCTTGAATGCATGACATAGCTGAGGAAGACATCAACAGGCATCCTCCACCACACAAATGTCTACATTCATGTCAAGGTACATGTTTCCTGAATGCTTAACCAATATTCCTTTTAAAGCTTTTTTTATAACAATCCTCTCTCTGCAGTTCAGAATTAACCTGTCAGTGAGAGCGTTGTAAGTGGTTATTGCAGGTGTTAGGATACATTGTTAATCCCCATTGTTAAGACTATATTGGTGGAGAAGGAATGTAGGAAAATGAGGGGTGAGTGCAAGCAACTGGGGTTTGGACGGGTGAAATCTCTCTCTTACTCACACACTCATCCCCTTTCTTATGTAAAATAATTTAGCTAAGCTTGAAAAATTCCCCAAAAGATCAGTTTACTAATCCTCCTCAAAATCTTTGGGCTGGCTGTGGATATAGTGGTGACACCATGTTGAACAAGAGTCAGTTAATTTAGAGAAGGGGTCGCAAAAAATTATTTCCCAGAACTGCTCATATCAACTGCATCTCCAACATCTTAGTTTGCCATGGAGATCTGCATGGAGATAAATGCTCCTCTCACGCATATAGTACCTCCACTATGGTGGGGCAGCATTAAGAGGGAGCAGGGTTACAGCTGCCCCTCCTCAGCTAAATGAAGAGATAGGGATCCCCATCCTTCTTGGCTAGTGTGAGAAGAGTTCCCTCCTACCTCAGTCTTCTTTGTACTACTGCTCCTGCCTGACTTCCTCTGACCCATACAGCACTGAGTCCAAATAATGATTTGTATAATGAGCCTTAGTTTTAAAGCCTTTTGGTAATAGTGGAGGACATAGCATTAAATAGGCCAGTGCACAATATATTTCATGCTCTGTGCACCATGGATATTACATTTTTCATACTAGTATGCAAGACTTAATCAAAGTCAAGACATTTTCTCCCTAAATCAACATCTAAAGCTGTAATCTTATTTTGACCTTTCAGCCAGGGACACAAGAATTTTTAATTCAAACTCCAATTATTTTCTGTCTCTTGCTATTTTGCTCATATTGAATCTGATCCTATAGCCCACTGGCAAAATATTCACCGAGTCCCTGCAAAAATGGCTGCACTGCAGGATCTAGGAGCATGATGCAGTCATTTTAAATTGGCAACAATGGATAAAGATGCAGAACATAGTTTCTTTTCAAAGTCAAGATAAGCTGCTCTGAATAATCCAATGTGAGTCTAAAGCACAAATTGTACAAAAACAGCCTTAAGTTTATTTTTATCCTACAGAAAACAGTAATTGTTCATAGTAAGAGAGTAGGGTATTCAGATGAATCACAATATAATATGTTCTATCTGTCTGCCTATACACACGTGTACATGGTGTAGAGTGGGCCTCCATTTACATGTAACTGACTCGTTTCCAATGTAGAATAGGAGTTTACGATTGATGGTACATGCCCTTGTCCTTTAATACACTGCATTTCTCTTTACTTTGGAAGGTAAGCAACTGTGCATGTGTATGATAGTGCCTTAGCTGATTTTCCAAGATATGCAGCCTGTGTTACCATAGGGCAAAACTAAAGGGATTGGAATTGGATGTATAGCCTTTCATAACCAAGGTAATAGTTTGAATTTGTTTTGTCAGTAGTAGCTGAAAGTTGTTACTATATGATGGCAGTTTAGCATATATGGAATCAGGAAATAGACTGAGACTACTTCCTAGAGAACAAGTGAACAAAATATAAAAATCATAAAGGGCATCTTTATTCACAGACTCAGCAGAGAGGAGAGCAAGTGAATTGATATGGAGACTGAGCTATCCTCTGAACCCTAGAAAACTGGGGTGTATTGATGGGACAGAGTATCATAAACTTGCACTGCCCATTACGTGTGTGTGTGTGTGTGTGTGTGTGTGTAAATCTGGCACCTTTCATTGACAATTTTAAAAAGGTTAGTGACTTTAATTAATCATTTTCTGAGGCTCAAAAGTGTTTCAATTCTTAAGCACATAACTGCTTCTTCACCAATTGGTATGCAGGCCTGTAGTGCGCTGGGCATACATCCTTAATAAGCTTCCCACTGACAGAAAATTAGAAAACACCTAACTTGCATCCTACATAGCCAGCAAGAGAAAAATGATATATGAATCATGCTAATCCTGTGACTAAGAAGAAATCATCCCAGGGCTCAAACAGCTTCTGTGGCATCCAAAGCACCCTTAGTCTATTCCATTCTAACCCTCTAATGTCTTATCTGACACAGTTTATTTACTATCTTTCTTTCTCACTCTGAATGCTATTTTGATTCATTGTATGTAGAATCTTGCTTCAAAGCAGCATTTGCCAGCACAAAAATGTGCAAGTGCTGCAAATGTTCTTTGAGATCCTAATTTAAGGCATTTTTAATGTAATTGTACTATCCCATTTAACAACTAATCTTGACAAATGAATTAAATTTTGTACTGCGCAAGACCAATTGTGCTACATGAGCCTGAAAACTCTTTTCATGCCAATCAATTTCTATAATATTGCTTTGTGCCTTTGTAAATGTGCTATGACCCTTGAAAAGGCATTGAGCTGCATTCAGAAATACCCCTTTTTGCATTTAATTTCAGTGATCAGGAGATATTTCTATGGATGTTTGTGTGCTGCCTTTTGTGACTGTGTCCTTTCCCTTCCCTGCCTTTTTTTTCCCTCAGGGATATAAAAATTATTGTCATTTTATTACAGTGTGTGATTTTTAAAAGCAATCAGTGTTGGTTTAACTTTGGTCCCATTCAAGTCAGCGATAAAACTCCCATGGAAATTAAATGAGAAACAATGGAGAAAAGCACAGTATGGAAATGATAGATGTATTTTTCCCTTCCCATTTGTGATTAATAATAGAAGTAATATTAAATGTAGTTTGAACATAAGGTCTGGAAATGGGTATTTTTCTTTAAAACTCTGGCAGGATATTAGAAAGGAACAGAATGGGGAAAGTTTTAGGTAGAAAATCTACCATGAATCATACACAAAGAAGTTTCAGGAAGAATATTGTTATCCTAATTCTACTAAATAAAGTTCCTTTGTTCAATGTTAGATGAAAGCAGTTGTGTGGTTCTTTACCATAGTCACTAACCAGCGTCTCTAACCAGACAACTATCTGCCATTTTATCTAGATATAATGGTTAGATATCTTACTACATTTTTCTGTAACGTTCAAACAATGAACAGTGCTGGCATTTCAACTGTAATCGATAAGTGTGTGTTTATCCATTTACATCATAACCTAAGAACGGCAATACTGGGTTAGACCAATGGTCCATCCAGCCCAGTATCCTGTCCTCTGACAGTGGCCAGTACCAGGTGATCCAAAAGGAAGGAACAGAACAGGTAATCATAAAGTGATCCATCCCCTCTCACCTATTCCCAGCTTCTTGTAAACAGAGGCTAGGGACACTTCAGAGTATGCTTTTGCATTTAGATCAGGGGTGGGCAAATTTCTTGGCCTGATGGCCAGATCGGGGTTCAAAATTGTATGGAGGGTCAAGTAGGGAAGGCTGTGCCTCCCCAAACAGCCTGGCCCTGCCCCCTATCTGACTCCCTCCACTTCCCGCCCCCTGACTGCCTCCCTCAGAACCCTCGACCTATCCAAGACCCCCCCTCCTTATGCCCTGACCACCTCCTCCAGAGACCCCGCTGCCCTTAATCAGCCCCCAGGACCCCACCCCCTATCCAACCCTCCTGCTCCCTGTTCCCTGACTGCCCCAACCCTTAGCCATACCCCTGCCTCCCGACGGGTCCTCTGGGACTCTCAAACTCTAGCCAACCCCCCATTCCCAATCCCCTGACCACTCCCTGAGACCATCTGGCCCTTATCCAACCTCCCGCTCTGTCTCCAGCCCCCTTACCACGCTGCTGAGAACAGCATATCTGGCCCGGAGTCAAACACGCTGCCATGCTGATCCGCTGGAGCGTGCAGCCCCGCCCCCCAGAGCACTGCTTGAGTGGCGCGTTGATGCTGCCAGGGTGGGGGGAGGAACCAGCGGAGGAGAGGAGAGGAGCTAGCCTCCCCAGCCAGGATCTCGGGGCGCGGGACAGAATTAGCCCACAAGCCGTAGTTTGCCCACCCCTGATTTAGATGAAGGGCAGCAGTTTACACCTGTCTTTGATCTATTGCTTTTTAATGTCTCCAGGCTCAGAAAGAAAATTCTATATCAGTTTTCCACTTAATCCATGTCTGGAAGATTTTCTTGGCAACAATAAGGCCTAGCAGTGTAAATTTGTAGCTCCTTGTGCAAATTCTGTGTCAAGGGTGTATTTCTTGATTATCTTTGTAGCTACAGAATTGCAAAATACACAGGAGCCTACCTATATGAATTAATCAAAAGTTAATGGCCTTTTTGTAATTTAGTGACAAGAAAAGTGGATTATAGCATTATTTCATCATGTGTGAACTATGGACCTAATTTAGTAGGACATATTGAAGTTACAGTGTGACAGCATATAGACATGCTGCAGTTATAGTACATAATAATCAGGGCTTTCAGGAGCTTTGACTGTCAATATGATAAAGCAGTTTAATTATTTAAAGCTCTAATTAAACCATCCATATTTTTTGAAAGGGAATGTGAACTTACTCTGCTATCCACATATTACAATTCTTAAGTCTTACAACAACTCACAATTCACCTGGAAACAAGTTTGCAAACTCTTGTATTTGACAGCTGCACTAATGTATATCAGTGTGTGTGTGTGTGTGTGTGTGTGTGTATACATACTATATATATATATATATATATATATATATATATAGTTCTACTTCACAGCAATTATAAGTTATTGTAAGTTTTTCATTTATTTGCTTGCCATCATTGACTCTTTGACTCCTGTCAAGGCTCCGTTACTGTGCTGAGGGAGTGCTAGATAAGAGACATAGCTATGAATATTATGAAGTTTGTCCAGTTATTGAAATCCATTCAGCCGGAGGACATGGAAAGTTACATTGTCATATAGGTGCTTTCGTCCAAGAGGGCTTTCATTCCTCTCAGGCTAGCAAAGTCTCAACTCATGGCAGAGAGACTGGTGGTCAGTAAGAAGATGATTTATGATCTTGTAGTAGAATTCCTGCTTGTCAGTTTCAAAAGCAGAATTAAGGGCATCGGGGGGCTACTTTGGGTACAGTGTCTACGCTGCTGTTAGACAACCCCGGCTCACCTGTGCCAGCTGACTTGGGGTCCCAGGGCTTGGGCTTTGGGTCTGTTTAATTGTGGTGCAGATGTTTTGGCTTGGGCTGTACATCAAGCTTTGGGACCCTCCAACCTCAGTAGGCACTGGCCAGCCACAGGTTTTTCATTGCATATTGTGGACATACTCTTTCACAGCAAGAGCACAGGTGTGACAGTGCTGGGTGCTATGAGGGAAGAGAGTATAGTACTAATAATAATGAAATTCTTGTAAATGAAGAGGCAAGTGACACGCCATATTAAGGGTCTGGTCCAAATTCCAATGAACTCAGTGGAACTGCTCAGTTGGAATGGCTTGTAGGGATATGTAACACAGAAAGCTTGGTAGTCTGCCTGGAATTTTCCCTCTCCCACATTATTATACATGATCACAATCCCCATTTCACAGATTGAGAAACTGAATCATAGGGAAGTTAAACAACTTGCCAAAGGTCACTCTGTGAGTTAGAGTATGGCATAGCACTTGGGTCTTCTAACTCCTTATTTCTGTGTTGAAACCCTCAAAACATGTTGCCTTTGTATACTATATTAAAATATTTTGAAATATGTTATTGTAATTGTTAATGGTTTCATGAAATCTAGGTCACTGGTTTTATAATATTATGAAACTGTATCGAGACCAGGCCTGTGGTGTTTCTGGATCTCTGACACTCCCTTGTCATCACCAAAGGAGATGAGTGAAGCAGTATCTCACTGCTAACTGGAAGATCAGGCCCCACAGGGAGTTCTGTTGTAGCACCCAAGGCTTGTGACCATGTCATTGGCTCATACTCACTACTTAAGCCAGGAAGTGACCTGTGTCAGCCATTTGAGCAACTGTGCAGATCTCTGCTAGTGCCACATTGGACACTGTACTTGCCTGCTTCCTCCAGTCCTTATCCAACCCTATTCATGATTCCTGACCTCTATCTCCCACCTTGCTCTTGCTCCATGCCTGATCCTTGCCTCTCTCTGGTTCCTGCTCTTTCTCCTTGCTCTGACCATCAGCCCCCAATCCTGGCTCTGACCTCCAGCCCTGGCTTTTGACTCTGGATCACTCGTTGGTCTTGGCATTAGGTATCTGAGCCAAGCTGCAATCCTCAGCTTTGATTGCTAGTCCTGACTTTTGTCCTGACTCTGGCTCAAACTTCTGGCTCTGATACTTGCCTGTTGACTCCAACTTCCATTCCCCAATGTGGATGACTGCTCTCACCATTAGACCTGTTTCTTGCTCTAACCAGTTGGCCAGACTTGCTACATCCTAGTTTCTAACACAGACTAGAGGCATTTGAATTCTCATGAAAACACGTGGTTTCCAAGTCACAATGGGCCAATCACAGCCACTTTTTCATATCAAGGTTTTGAATGTCTTGTCCCTTTTGATTCCATTTGATTGAAAAATGTAGTTCTTCACTTTGTACCTTGGTGAATCCTACCTATCAACTTCCAGTGTCAAGGTACATTGGTCAACAGCAAAATTATTTAAAAAATTATGGTTTAGGGCATCTTACAAAATTAATTTAAAATGAAATAATAGTCAAAGAAATCATATATAGTGTGACCAATGTGGCAATTTCCTGCAATATCCTTATTGATTTAAGTTTAAGTATCTTTGGAGTCCATTGTATTAAAGTTAAAGGTTATGAATTATTGTGGGCCTTGTTGATCAGAGGGCTATATTGAACAATGTGGAAGACAAGAACCAACTTTTGGGACAATGCCTAAGAAATGGTTTCCTGGGAAATACCTGGGGAGAAGTGAAATGCAAATCCCTTCTCCTCCCCCCAGTTATTCAAATACTCTACCTTTTGACACCTTGAGAAGAAAACCATTGCCTGCTGATTACCTGCTCCCAAATTTGGGAGATCAAAAGCCCAAGCTGTGTAAAGAAACAAGTTGAGCTGAGCTGAGGTTGTTATGAACTCATTATTACAGGAAAACTTTTTGCTGGGGTTTGAAGGACTAACTCCTGCCAAAGCCCCTGCTGAAGTTGTGGGATGATCTCTGACAAGCTTATTAGCATGCATATAGGTTCTTTTCTTGTTTTTAATATGTTTTCTATGGAGTGCTTTCACCTTAAGAATAAATGTGCTTGCTTAGAACTGTATGCTAACTTATTACTGCTGACAATTATGTTGTTCATAGCCTTTGAAGAGTAAGCAAATGCAGATGCTGGCCTGTTTAGGCAGGGAATATCACACTATAGGCAGGGAACTGTGCAAACTCAAAACTTGGTCAAGAGGGAGAGAGAAACATGTCTTTGCCCAAGAGAAGTGACAGCTAAGGAGCCAGAAGCAGTGGGCACCCTTGCTGGACCAAGGAGGAGGAACACAAATGCAGTTGCTATGATCTGTGAACATCGGATGCATAAGGATTACATTCTGGAAATGTATGTTCATATTAAACCTGGTAGAATGCTTTCCACAAACCTATTTTGTATAAAATGTAACAGATCAGTAATAGTATGAAGAAATTTACTTTATTGCCCGTTTGCTGTTGCAGTATATCTGATCATGTTAATTATCAATTTAGAAAATTTAATGTAACCTTTATCACTGCATAACCCAATGTGTCTTTTAATGTATGAAATGGATTCATACACACTGACAATGCAGATTATTTTTAGAGTATCCTAGCATTTCAAATCTGCTCACTTTTAATAACATATTAGTACTATCTTAACCCCTAGCCGGTTATTTGAAATTCATAATTCATTAAAAAAAATGTATCAGCAAGATAGCACAAGTGATATTTTAAAATAATATTAACGTGTGCAAGTGTAGACTAAATCCAAAATAAATTGTTAATTCACTTTGCCAATTTTAGCATTCTCTTAATGTAACCTAAATGAAGATGGAAATGTTACATGAAAGTGAACAATTCCTATGTGCTAATGAATGGGTTTATGTCTGCTGTGCACTTGAGGGAATAGAAGAGTCCAACTCTATTTGATGCTATTGTAGATTCATTTTGATAGTTGTCTGCCCTAGAGAATTGCCTTTTCTCAGATAATAAATTAGCTATGTCCTCAACTGTGATTTTGGTATGAGAGATGTAGCGTAAATGTGATTTCTCACACTGTGTGCATTCTATCTTCACACCCTACAGACACTTTTAGTCATCATTCTGAAAAGTGTCTGAGAAAACACTTGATACGCTAACCCATTCAGGAACTTCAGAATCTTTTCTATAAAGCCAGAATGTGTCTGCTTTTTATGTAAGAGGAAAAAAATTTAACATACAAATATTAATATAATGTCATAGGTCACAATATACCCTGTCATGTTTCAAGAGTAATTTCTGGGAAAAATAAATATCAATATGAGATCCATAAACCAAAAATCAGTTATATAATTGTAGGTTGGTGGCAAAAAACTATATAATATGTGTGTCGTTAAAGTACATTATTGTATAGACTCTACTTGTCTAAATATGTAACTGCAGCTTAAATCATTACAGTTTTTACCATCTTTCTTAAATGGCAGGACTATGAAAACTTCAAGAAGAAGAGAGCAACGTTATATTTGTCTCTGAGAAAGTTTTGATTTTTCATCAATATGCATTTATCTGTAATATCTCAGCTACATTTTGTGTGCATGCTGATGGGTGTGAATACACATGGGTGTGTTTGTGTAACACAGGGAGTATATGTTTTTATATATGAAAATAATTTGTGTAATATTTCCAAAATATTTTATAACAAACTTAGCTTTGTGTACTTAAATTAACACATTCTATTATTTATTTTTAAAATATTTTCTACATCATTATCAAAGACCTCAGCAATATTACATGACTTCTGTTTATAAAATAAAAGCTAGAACAGAGTAAAGCGCATGAGGCCTTAGCTAGATTTAAGAAATATTTATTTCCTGTGAAATGGTGCAAAGATCTTGAGGCCATTGATCAGAACTACTCCTTGAAATGTTTATCTAAAGTGGGGATAGGCAACCTATGGCACGTGTGCCAAAGGCGGCATGCAAGCTGATTTTCAGTGGCACTCACACTGTCCGGGTCCTGGCCACGCCAAGGGGCTCTGCATTTTAATTTAATTTGAAATGAGGCTTCTTAAACATTGTTAGAAACTTTGTTTACTTTACATATAACAATAGTTTAGTTATATATTAAAGACTTAAAGAAAGAGACCTTCTAAAAATGTTAAAATGTATTACTTGCACGTGAAACTTTAAATTAGAGTGAATAAATGAAGACTCGGCACACCCCTTTTGATAGGTTGCCAACCCCGATCTAAAGCTTGCTTCTTCAGCTGTGGACATTAATAATAATTGATAATAAACCTGAAGAGCTCTGATAACACTATGGAAATTACAGAAGATTCCAGGATGGTTCTTTAAAAACAGGTATTTTAAATATACTTCAGTTGTATCATGTGGTCTACATGATGTTGTGCATACTTAAATCTGATTCTAATCTCAGTTGCATAGAGGAAGAAGGAATCTAACTAAAAACTTTATTTCGTGCACGTATGCTACCTGATTTTATGAGGTAGAGTATATGGGGTATAATAAGAGGTCCTATATCTACGATTAGAATTGGAACCCAAGGTCCTAAAATTATCCTTTGGACTAGTACACATCATGCTTTATGGGATGCTTCTTCTTGATGACTAGGGAAAGGCTTAATCGATATGTAATTTGGCCCCTTTGATATGTAAGATGATTACATGCTTAATGGTGTGTGGGGAAGTTATTGGTCAGGGTTAATTTTGACCTATAAACATATGGTCATCATTACTTTTTATTACCTAATGGGATGAATGCTCAGTTCTGTCATACACATGCAGTTTCATAACCTCTTATTCTTTTTATCCCAATGTGCACTTGATAGGTGTTGATAAATGTGTTGTCAGGCTCAACTAGCTGTACGCAAAGAAAGAGACATTATAGCAAAAACTAAAATATTATCAAAGTTGCTGAACCAGCAGGGCTCTTTCACTAAGATCTCGTCCTTTATGAAAGGAGATGTTGTTGTGTCAGGAGTCCTCGTCTCTGGTGCTGCTTGAATTCCTATAACAAACCGCTCACATGAGTTTCTGATGGAGTGTGTTGAGGAGGTGGGTCTGAGTGGGCAAGGAAGAGGTAGAGAAAGAGCAGGAGGCTCTCAGGGAAAAGGGCTGAACATAAAATAGATATGGGGGGCCTCTTATGTTCCTTGTATGTGGCAGTTAGAGAGGAAGAGGAACTGCTGGAGGTTGCAGGGGAAGGGGTGGGGGCATTGAAGGACAGGCTGAGGGCACAGAAGAAAGAAAGGTGGAGTTGGGCTGCTAGTAGAACAGACTGGAGGGGAGATGGTGACCATCAGAAAGTGGGGATGGAAAAGAGATGTGAATCTGGGGAGCTGAAAGGGGTAGGGATGGTGCCAGTGGACAGAGCTGGAGGCTGCCAATGGCAGGTTATCAGCTAGAGCAGGGTTGGCAACCTTTCAGAACTGTGCCGAGTCTTCATTTATTCACTCTAATTTCAGGTTTTGTGTGCCAGTAATACATTTTACCACTTTTAGAAGGCCCCTTTCTAGAAGTCTATAATATATGACTAAACTGTTGTTGTACGTAAGGTAAATACGGTTTTAAAATGTTTAAGAAACTTCATTTAAAATTAAATTAAAATGCAGAGTCCCCCAAACTGGTGGCCAGGACCTGGGCAGTGTGAGTGTCACTGAAAATCAGCTCGCATGCTGCCTTTGGCACCCGTGCCATAGGTTGCCTACCCCTGAGGTATCAGGGCTGAACTATTATAATATGGAGAAAAGTATTTCCCTGATCTATTACAGGGTCAGTCCACTGACTAGAAGGGTGTTGAGGAGCAGGCACCTCCTGCCTCTCTGTAGCAATAGATTTACTATCACTGCACACCCTCACAAGGTGTGTGGCCAAAACCTCTGTCATCAGAGATGGGCATCACCTGCTGATGGGACCAGGATGTATCTGGGAAGAGGTTAAGAGTGTTTTTTCAGACCAAGGAGCATGTTGCCATCTAGTGTGCTCTTGGTCCGTGAACAGGCAACAAGCAATCAGCCAAACAAAATTCTTCACGCATTTGTAGTGTTTTCCTTATTGCATGGATTCATTTCAGCCAAGAGAACTACAGCATGCAAGTGTAATTGTAGGAGTCTGGTGATGATTTATTGATTGATTACCTCTAATATATGTATGCTCTTTGAATAAGCATTAGAACTTTTGGATATTTAGCCTAACCAAATTTATAAATCTTCTAAAGTTTGCCTATCACTAAACTAATCTAGACACTCGAAACAAATCCAGAGTAGCTCCAAGGAGAACAGAATTTGACCCTTATTGCTTACTCAGTTTCTCACAGAAGCAAAGCTAGTATGGTTATAGTTTTTTTTTTTTTTTTATTGAAGTCCCAGGATGTGGGCGGGCGCAAGCCCGCCCACTTCTAAAGCCCCTCCCCCAGCCAAGCGGGAGGGGCGCTGTACCTGGGCTCAACTAATTCCGGGGGACAACAGATGAGAAAACAGGGACGGGGGTGGGGGTCAAAGGTTCAAAACGAGGGAACCGGACGGGGACACCGAGCAGAGAACCCCGCACAGCGCCCACTGCTCCTCAAAGCCGTCGAGGGAGCCAGTGGACGCCGCCCAGTGGAACTCTGCCCGGAGGCGTGAGACCAGGGATGACCGGAAGTAGGCCCCACAGTCACAGAACTCCCCCTCGTCCCACATTCTCCTCCTGGTGGTATAGATGGTGAGCTTAGCCAGGGCCAGGAGGAGGTTGACGAGGAGGTCGCGCGACTTTGTGGGGCCACGGATGGGAAGTGCGAAGATAAAGAGGTGCGGGGAGAAGTGCAGCCAGAACCGTAGCAGGAGGTTCTGGAGGAGCCGGAAAAGGGGCTGCAACCTGGCGCACTCGAGGTAGGCGTGCGCCAGGGTCTCCCTCACGCCGCAAAAGGGACAGTCTGGGGGCGTGGGGGTGAACCGCGCCAGGTGCACGCCCGTGCTCACGGCTCCGTGAAGGAGCCGCCAACTAATATCCCCGGCGGGCCGTGGGATCAAGGTGGAATAGAGGCTGGCCCACCGGGGCCGCTCACCCTCTCTCGGTGGAAAGTAGTCCCGCCACTTGGTGTCGGGGCGGGACGCGAGGGTGAGGAAATGAAGAGTATGGAGCACGAGCGCGTAGAGATGGTCCCTGGACGCGGTGCGGAAAGAGACCGGCTGCAGGGCGTGCAGCCGGCTCGGGGCAGAAGAACGGAGAGGCCGGGAGGGCTCGCGAAGCAAGGGCCCGAGTGCCAATTCCGGAGGGCCTGGGGTGAGGGGTGGGCGAGGAGAACCCTCTCGCAGGGCCCGCCGCAGGAAGTATGGTTATAGTTAGCACTGAAAGAATGCCATCTACTGACTAAATAACACTATTCTCTGACTATATTTCAAGCATAACCGACACTTAATTAAATTGTCTCTGTATGGTACCTAACATATAATCTGTCTTTACATAATGCCAGCTGTGTAATGAAATGGCCAGCAGTTCCCATCTAAGTTGAGAGACAATCCACAATATTTGGGCTGTGTAACTTACACATTTATCTTTTATTATAAGCACAGGATGAAAATATGATCATTTTTCATTTTACAGAAACTAAGAAGGTGGCAAAAATATGAGTCTTTGCCACCTTCCATCACTAAAGGTCAAAGTCTGGTTAAACTAGCATTCACTGTCACTTTGCAAATATGGAACTCTAGGTCCCAATCTTCAGAGGAACGTATAATACTAATTTGGGAGGGTAGGTGTACATATCATGAGCATGTCTCTTTGCATATCTTCATCAAATCTGGACAAAAGTATCATTTAGAATCAAAATAAGGCGTCCCGCATGAATAAATATGTTTCTTGGGGGACTTTCAATATAACCTGAAAGTGTTGAAAAGGAGCAGGGAGCCTTTATCTTTACCTTTGATATGCACTTCCTTCAAGTAAATCACCTTCCCAATCATGTGAAAATTGTAAAAGGGTGTGTGTACATTGCCCCTCTGAACTCCACATTCCTTCTGTGAGGTATTCAAAGGAACCCTCTCAGGCAAAGTCATTGTCATCTTAAGAGATAGCAAGCCTTTGCAGAAGGCCCCGCCAAATTATGTAAAGTCTGCAAAGAAGCAGCAAATATAATTTACAGTGAGAGAGGGCATCCTCCCCATGGGATATTACTGGAGCTCCTTTTTTTCTGTGTACCTGTTACTAAAGTGGGAATCCAAATATTTTCAGGTTATCAGGTGAGAACTGAGACATAAAGACTAGATACTTATCAAAGGGATGAAAAGGAGCATCTCATACTTCCAATAGGGTTTTAACAAATATAAGGTAAGTCTGTTCCTCCGAGTAACACAGCTGCACTCTGAAGTGGTGGGGGTAAGGGAGCACAAAATCTTACCCTGCACAGTCATGTTAATGCTGCCTGGATCATAGCTCTAGGAGGTGTGGGGAGGTATGTCCCAGGTCTTCCTCCTCATAAAGAAGCCATGGATTTGCCCTCTTTCACCTATGTACCACCATCACGGGCAGAATAGACTGAACTCTCACTGGGGTTACAGCAACGTACTTCCCTCGTGGTGCAGCTTCCCTTCAGTAGCACTACTGCTGTGCTCAGGGAGAGAAGCTTAAGTGCTTTGCAGGATTGGGGCCAGAGTTCTCAGCAATTTAAGGATTAAGCCCTGAGAGCACTGGAGATCAAGGCATTCTGGTTTTAAGCTTAATCCTGTATTTGATAGCCAGCATTGAGATCAGATTTTTTTGGCAGATATCTGCTCCCTCTGCACCAGTTTATGCAAATGAAAAGGGGAGCATATAACCCATAACATCTGCCTTGCTATATTCAGTCTTTTATTTAAAGATTTTGTTCTCAAAGCCCCTAAATGGGAAGCTACATGTATATTTTGTTTCAGAAGAGGTATAGCTAAATCTCAGGATAAAATTCTGATTTTGTTCCCCAGAATATTCTCCAGAAAGTGAGCAAGTAAACACATGCATTAGTCAAGTATCAGAAATGTCTCTGCTAACCCTGCTAGCGAGGATTTGCATAACTAATACCTGAAGAGATAATAGCAAGGTTTCAAATTTATAGCACTATCTCCAAGCACATGTTTCTGGAAATGAAAACATTTAACAAATTCAGTGGAATGAGTTCTGTTTTCCAAAGGGGCAGAATTTATTATTTAAATTATTCATGGGAGGCTTACATATAAGTACAAAGATCTATGATATGCCAACTAATTTATTATTATATTACCCAGAAGATATTTAATTAGAACACTTTGCTTCTGTAAGGAAGAATAAGACAATTCATGTAATATTGTTTCTAAAATTATATTTATGTTTAGCCAGGCTCCCTAACATGGGAGGTTAAATAGAAAATTTCTTAGAATATGTCCACAAAATATATATATTGTTATCTGAGTAATCTATTTGTTTAACATATGGCTTGTCAGGATTGCCTCCCCACTCTGAACTCTAGGGTACAGATGTGGGGACCTGCATGAAAAAAAAGAAATAACTCCCAAGCTTATTTTACCAGCTTAGGTTATCTTTTTTCCTCCCAGAACACAAACTTCTCCTGTGTCTGGAACTAACTGCTGCCACCACCAAACTCAGTATTCCAAAAACTAGGACAAAGGGGAGTTTGGGACCCTTCTTTCCCTTTCCACTAAACCCCCAAACTTCTTCCTTCCCTGGGAAGCTTGAGAGAAAAAAAAACAAACCTCGCCTGATCCTGCGAGACGTGCCCGATCCAAAACCAGGATCTAACACAATGGAAAACAAGCAGTCAAATTCTTAAAAGAAGGATTTTAATTAGAGAAAAAGAAAGGAATAAATTCCTTATAGAAAATCAGTAGAACAGCACTACAATAATCAATAAAGAGTTAAAGGCAACCCCCTCCCCAAATTTCTCCTCCTGCTGAAGCTTTACAGTATTAAAGAAACACAGAGAGAAATTTCTACCAACTGGAGAATTTTCCAAGTGATAAAAAGAAGGTAAACTTACTGACTACCTTACTTGATAGAAAGCTTATAGTTACAGTGAAAGAAATAGCTGTGATTCATCCCATAGTCGAGCTGAACAGAGAAGACCCAGAGAGAAACTGAAACTCCAAATCTTTTGTCTCCTGACAAATTTCTCATTGGTCAGTTGTCCACCTCTCAGGTTAGCTTTAGCTTCACCCCTTACAGGTAAACAGTAATTCTAGGCTACTTTATACTTATGACATGGCTAATAACCTACACAGACTCCTTAAATAAATCATAGTATTAGTACTCTTTCTTTAGGAGTGACACAGGTTGTACAGACAAGACTTTGGTTATCCATAGAACAGAGTGGGATGAGGCCCAAATAAGATATTCCATTGATAAGCATACTCTCTGTGAAGTCAGGAGAATTTGGAGAATGTAGCATCATTTGTCTGTCTTGCCTACAAACTCTCAACAACTGAAAGGATGTGTTATTAATAAAAAGAAAATGAGTGGTTATTTAATAAACAAAAAAAACCTCTCCTCAAAACAAAGTACTGGTTACTATGGTCTATTTATTGGTTACTTTTGGCCTGGCATCAGGAGTTAAAAGTTGTGTCATTAGCCCAGATCATTCCATAGACATCTGCCTGCAAAACTCACCACTTGCATAATATGCAAGGAGCTACTTTGAATGAGGGTAATCTACAGTTTTAATACTCACATTATGTATTCTAAGTAACTACTATATAGTATAGACCTGAAAGAGTCTCTTCCAGCCCACTGGGTGACTAATACATGTTTCAGAAAGCTACTTAAATATGTATTTGTTTAGTTTACCACCAAAAACCAATTTGTAGACTATACATATTACTGAAGCCTCTAAAGAGTGAAAAATAATGTTATCATAAATCCCTTAATAATGGTGTCTACAGGAAGAATCCCTAGAGATATCAGCTGAGTAGAAGACAGATCCCATGCATCATGGAAAGTGTTTTAAATGCCAGCTAGTTTCAAAGATGAATTGTATGGTCTACGAATGAAATAAAGTGGAGTTCCATATTTGTTCACTATTAAATGAGAACGAATGTGGAGATAAAGGCTCCTTCCAGTTATCTTCAGAAATGTTTTACTTGACGCCAAAACTGCTGTTCCATTTTGCTTGTATGTCAAGTTTAGTATATACATTAATAATAAGAGAATATAAGAGCTTAGTACATTTTTCAGTACAGTTTACATGAATAAATTATTTCAATGTCTCAGCATTTCTTGTCAACATATTTCTGACCATAAAATGTTTTTTAAGAGATGATAAAATAAAATATCAAGGGGAGCATGCCATTTTTCAATAATATTGGTTAAATATAAAGTTTTGCATGATCTAGGCCAAATATTTGGTAGACTAGAGTTAGACGGGAGGAATAGGGATTATTTAGAGGCTCTAAATATGGAGTTGCTTTCTTTATTCTACATTCTTATTATTTAACTGCCAATAATCTGTTCAGACGTTATGTTTCAGAAAAGCTTTCACTGTGAGTCTTAAAATCTTGTGGCTCATACAGATCATATGTAAGCAATAGGATAATACCATAGTGCTATCCAGAATTTAAACCTTAAGGCATTTGACAGGAAAGTTGTTTTAACAAATAAATCATGATGTAGTCCATCATCTGGAATATGATTTTTAAAATGCCGAAAGGCTAAACAGCCTTTTCAAACAGAGACAGAAAATCAAAACCTGCAGTGTTTACTAAGGGTCATTCTCCCCTCCTTCCCCTGCCCCTCCAATGCAGTGGGAGATACTGCAATTCAGTTAGATTAAAAAATGTTATCAAGATGAATTAATAAGCAGAGCACACCTTCATTTCACAATATTGACTGATCTTTTCATTCAGAGAGTAACAGAGTAACATCAAGGCGGGACCATGGAGATATTCTGTGTGCTTAGCAAACTGTGCAAGTATATATGAATGGCAGGTAGAATTCTTCTTCTCCCCCACCCCTGAAGAAATAGATTTTAAAAGGTGAATCCGCACTAAAGACTGCCATACTACATTTCAAAGGGAGGGTGATTGAATTATCTCTTTTAGCTTTGTACTGAAAGATAATTTTGCCACATACATCAATAATTCATTGGCAGACTGTTGAAATGGTCTGCAGTTCAAATAGAGAGACTGTATTTGGTAGGATAACAATTTTAATAGATCTCTTGACAATGTGTGAATACACAGAACCACAGGTTTTATTACTTTTTTTTATTTTATTTTACTGTATAACTGGCAAGGCTATAATTTAACATCCCAAAGTAATCACACTAAGTCATCTGTGATTATTTTAACCCATAAATACTATTTGACAAATGAACTGGCCATTCTGACAAATACTATTGTTTGTCTGCACCATGGGAGTAAAATAGAGAGTGGTATTTTAATCCCAGTACTAGCATTAATGACAGCAGTAATTAGTATTGGTCAACTACTTCTTTGGCCAGTGGTAAATCCTTCTCAGGTCAATACGTGCTTTACTGAATGTGTTCAAGATTAGAAAATATTCCCAAAATAGTAAAATCAAACAAGAGGTAAAATAATGGGTTCTTTGAAAAGCAGGTGGACTTGACACTCATTTGTGATTTGATATTGATAGCCCAAGTCACATGGACCAAGTAATGGAGCAGACATTACCAGGATAATCAGGACAACACTAAGGACAGAAAAGGATCATGCATTACTGGGATTTTGTTAATTGGTGAAGGATAGGAAGTATCCCATGTGAGGATTTAAAGCCCTATATCTTTTCCTAACTTAAAAATCATCATCATCCCACTCAGTTGGCATTAAAAAAAAAAAAAGAATCTAGTTTGAAAACTTGAGCTATATTGTATATTGAAAAATTGAGCTATGATCTGGGAAGACCATGTTGTTAGGACTGCCCATGTTATATTTAACTAGGGTAATAATTTATTTTTCCATTCTGTTCAAATATACTGACATGAAAGTAAAAAAGCCTCCTTCTGTTTGTTTTGCAGATAATGGCATATTCAGAATTCAAAAGCTAAATAGCAAGAAGCTTCCTCATTGTGTAATTAATGTAAACAGATGATTTAATATCTTCATTCTACAGTCTACTTCTTTTTAAAGAGTAAAGGAAAATAATTTGTGACCTCTGATTCATTTTTATACTCCTCCAAGAGAAGAAGGAAGTATGCAGTATACAAATTATGGTCAAAATATTTATTTTTACTATTCAAGAACATTATTCTGAATAATCCTAGACTGAAAAATTCTGGTTTATTAAGGACAAATGGGACAATATTGTCGGAGGTGTAGATTGTTATCCAATGTTTAACTTGCTAATTTTTGCTTTCAGTTTGTCTTGTTTCATTTATCTAAATGTCTAACAACTCATAAACTCCACCATTTGCCATAGGCTTTTGGATGTTTGGAAAGTATAGAGTGGTTTCAGGGGGATAGCACTTATGTTTTTTTGGAATTCATAGTTATGTTGGACCACAGACATTGAACTGCTTTCTGCATGAGAGACAGCAAAATTCGCACATATATGAAAAAGTTGAATTTGAATTGCTGGGTGGATTTAGTGTCTTTAAGAAATACTAAAAGGAGCTTTACATAATATTGTGAGAAGACAGTCTGATGTGGGAATTCTTCATCTGACAGCAGATGTTTTAATATTCAGTGGCCATTTTGCTGCTGATGAAAAGTTATCCAACAAATCTGAGGTCATCAGCACTATCAAACACTCTGCCTGTTTGAGATTGCTTGACCATACTGCCAGCTAACTTCAGAATGTTATGCTAATGTAAGAGTTTGTGTCACTACCTGCCCTCTAACTCTGGGTGCCTTAAGTGCTCTGCTGCTGTGTATCACAACCTGGACACCAACAACCAACAAACAAACATGCAGTTCCTGAGTGCTTGTGTGCCATGCAACCTTGCTTTAGCACTCTGACCCCAGCAGCCTGCCTATAACACACCACCCCCGCCCTGGTCTCCACCAGCCATGGTTACTACTTGCAGCTTGACCCCAACAAACTCCCAGGCCTCAGTTTCCCCAAAACCATGTACCTTGAAGTGTCCAATCCCATCCTGGAATACTCAGAGAAGTAACAAGTTTTTCTGCCCTTTTAAAGAGACAAAAGCACAGTTTATTCCATTACCTGAAGTCAACAATCATTTCAGTTCAAACACAGAACAGGGTTGGTTTAGATTAAAAAGTAAAACAAGTTTAACCAAGAGAGGTTTTAAGTGAATTCAAGTTCAAGGGAGAAAAACAATTACAAACAAACAAATGTAGAATGTTCTATATATGTTCTAGTGGCTAGGACTTAACCGAACAGGCTACAGTCTTGGTTCGAGATATATTTCTTCTTTCCAGTGGCAGCTGACTTTCTTCTTTCCTGTTGTGTCTGACTTTTGCTCAGTCAAGACCTGCCACCAAACTCTGAGGTGCTGATTTCCCTTGTCTTGCTAGGTGAAAGACACCAAAATGGCTCTCTTTTCCCCCTTATATCTCTCTGAAGAAACAGAAGTTCAACACTATATAGAGTCAAACAGCGGGTTTATTATGCACAGTGCTGGCGGAAGGTCACTTCACTTATTACCTTATTATCACTTATTATATTGTTTAGCAATGTCTCACTGAGACGTTGCTAAATAATTGATTACAATAGATTCTATAGGGTGCCAACAGGCAGAAAGAAGTGATGGGGTGGGAGTTCCCGAGCCCCTGGATAGGTTCTAGTAGCAAGATGAAATTAGCACAATAAACCAATAGTCTAAAAGATTACATAATGACTCCACCCATTGCTCAGGTTAACATGTTTGCGAATACACAAGTGTAGGCTGTTCTCCCCTTCCTGTGGACGTCCCATTCTCCTGCTGATTCATAAGTAAATGGGGCTGCCATTGTTTACATTCCATAATGTAAATTCTCCTCTTGCAGTGTGTAAGTTAAATCCTGATTTCAGGTCCATAGAAATGACAGTTGCCGTTTCCAGACAGGTTGACCCACAGGTACATTCCTGGAGTGTTTAAAGCAAAAAGAACAGTTAACAGTACACAGCAATGGCAATTGTGTATAGCTTGACACAGATGCCAACCCTGCGTTTCTGCAAACTGGGGTTGGCATCTGTGAGGGAGGATGCATAACTCATGCTATCATGTTAGGCCTCTCCCTGAACTCTGGTTGGCTCTCAGGGAATATGTACCGTTATCTTTTCCTGAACCAGGGAGTAGACTTCAAGGCTCCTCTCAGTGAGTTATGTGCCTATGACTCCTGATAAGCCTCCCAATTACTACTCTCCACCTGAAGTTATGCTGTCTCAGCTTATTTTATGTATAGTTGAAACAAACAAGGCTGTCTCCTACTTATTCCAGCTTTCTTTAGTCATGTATTGTCCGTTGTTAACTAGGTCGCTTGCCTTATACCAAGCTGTGGAATGTGGGCCTATATAAAAGATTCTTAACAGAGACTGTGGTCAAGATCTTACATACATACTAGTGGAATTTTAGCCCTTCATGCTAAGTATTCATTGACCCTGTTTTAAGAGGCAGGATGACCTCATGCTGTTCTCCCCTTCCTGTGGATGTCCCATTCCCCTGCTGATTCATATGTAAATGGGGCTGTCATTGTTTACATTCCATAATGCTACCTTCACTCCTGCCTGAGGACAAAAATCTGTTTGGTCGCAGACATTAAAGCATATCACAGAGTATTCATAATTCCTCATATAATGTCAATGCACAGATTTAACAATGATGATAATTATCAGCGTAACATTAATTTTCATGAAAGACTTTACTTAATAAACTTTTATAATACGATAATATTTTCTACAATTGGTTTTAAATTACTTAGCATTTGAGGTTCTGACCCTCTCAAAATGCTATTTCCCACTCACTAGGTTGATGGCTTTGTTCACCTTTCATGTAAATGTACCTTCATTGTCTTGGACCAGTGGTTCCCAAACTTTAACAACCCATGAACTCCTTTTACTAAAATGTCATGTCTCCTGAACTCCCCTCCTAAAAATGAATATTTCCAGGGATTTTCTCCTTTCCTTTTGTATAAATTATAAGAGCAGTGATCTTGGAAATATAAAATTAGATTTTATGACATGCTTATTGCACACTATTTATTATTATTATTTATCATTATTTATCACAGTATTTTTATTACATTATGCAAATGGCAACACTCTTCCAAGATCTCACTTTCATAGCTTGTATCACTTTGAATTGTTATAAGACAAGGCTCCTGTGTTTCATCAAGGAGTATCAGATGTGAAACAGCAGGAAGGTATTTAGGAAGCCAACTCAAAGAGTTCCTTTTACACAAGCATTCAAGTCTTGAGCAGTCCAGGCAAACAACACACGTTACAACAAAGCTTAAACTTGTTCTTCATACTAATTTAAAAAACAATATTAGCTGCCTATTTAATTTTAAAAACAGCAAAAAATATCCACTCCCTTTCCATTTCTTATAAGGAGTCTTGAAGTTGAAATTTCATCAGTGTGAAAGATACGCTTGATTTGATCTGCTTAGCTCTTGGAAGTCCAAGGGTTCTGGGCTGCTTGCCCCATGCTGCCCTGGGTCCTGACAGACAGCTCTGTCTGCCATTAGGGATTTTTTTCCTGAGAATCCCATGTAACATTTCACAAACCCACAGGGGTTCACATATCCCAATTTGGGAACCACTGTCTTAGACAATTAGGCTGGTCAGACAAACAAATACACATTCTTTTGTCTCGGATCGACTAGATTTATGTGTTGCTTTGCCAACACATTTTTGGAAGATAATTCTAACACACATCCATAACTCTTTGTACATAATCTGTACATATAGCACACATGAATATTAATGATCGATATGTTATTAGTTTTCCAGTGGTATCTTATATGACACATTTTAGATCCAGATTAACAGTAGTGTGTGAGGTGTAATGAATACATCAGCCTGACAAGAGCTGCTGACACAGAGTAGTAAACCTCCAATAGGCCTCAGTGTCACAGTTACCTTTTGCTGACAGACCATGAGCTTATGGAGCAGACTATCTGCTAACAAAAAGACACACACACAACCACAATCGAGGTCAACAGCCACTAGTGCTCCTAGTTAAAGATAGGTAGAGTGCTATGGATAACATAAAACAAACACAAATTTCAGCCAAAATATCACCCTTTTTGTTTTGTTTGAAAAAAACCTGTGTCTGAGTACAGACTTTATCCTCACACCATCCAAAAGGCCTTCCAACTTTTACTAAAATCAGTCCCATGTTCTCAGCAGGGCTGACAATTTTAGACAGTCTTATGAGTAGAGAATGAACACGCCTCAATGTGAGCGCATCAGTGATGTAACTTTTATTCAAAGATATAGCATGGATATTCGGGGTCTCTTACTTTAGAGATCATTTTTATAGAGCATTGGAGTGCCTCAGCTCTTGTGTCCAAATGCAGTTCAAAGCGTATTTAATAGAAATTATAGATTAGATTTACTATTTTACCCTTGAGAGAGTATAATTTATTTTTAAAAAAAACAAAAAAAAAACCCAGCAAGAAGCCCTCGACTAATGTGTTGTTTGTAATCCCAGAGTCATTTTTCCACATTAATTACCAGTTCATGGGAATCATTTAAGCTTATATCAATTACCTTATTTGACAACAGAAGGAACTTCAATAACTACTTTTATTAACTACCAGTAAACATGACAACTTGTCCAGTATATTTCAGTTTAATAGTTTAGTTTCAATAATCACTTCAGTTGCTCACTATTTAGTTACAGTAACACTTGTTTGTATGTTCTGGAATAACATATTATTCATTTTAAACCTGTGTGACAGAATGAGATTTGAATCACTTATGCTTGGTGTAATGGATTCAGCAGTTTTCATGAGCGGGAACCTAAAAAAATGAACAAGTTTACAAAGGGCTAATGACGGAGATTATCAAATATCAAGGGACTTAATATCATACCTCTTTGTGGAAATCATTTTTGTTGGAAAGAAGTGGCCATTTTATGGTCCAGATCTTTATTTGATCCAAATCCTGAACCTTTTGAGGTTCTTCTATCACTATTCTTATTCTTCCACTGTCTGGAATACTACCGTGATAAGAAAATTGTCTGACAAAGGCAGCATTTTGACAGTAATATTAATTCGTTTTATCAGGAAAAAATATAAGAAATATATTTCTGTCTGAATTCATTTTAGGCTGTGAAAAAAATATTAAAGACAGGAATGTACTTTGTGAATCCCAAACTGCGATACAACCTGGTTTTAAATCCATTTATGTTATGATACAATAAAAATGTATCAGAAAAATATATTGAAATCAGGCATAGTTTCTCTTATCAGTGATGTAGATACTATTAAAAAAACAGTCCTTGGTTCTATTGTGTTTTTAGAATGTGATAGTCTAGTCCCTTATGCGTTAGGCAAGCTGGGAATCCTCTCCCAACTATGAATTACCAGATATATGTCAATCTGGAACTGTCCCTGATGGAAGAAAGGCTGTCTGGCATTGAAGTAATGGGACATAGGGCATAATAAGGAGGGCCCATTTTGGAGGTATGAGTTGTGCTTGATTTTCTTTTCTTCTGTTGTTGATAATGCGCTGGGCTTTATCTTTGAATTCTTTGAAGTTCTTAGGTTCTGACCTCTGCACTCCAGATGATCTAGGATTGAAGTAAAATGCTTTTTATTAAATGGAAAAGTAAGTGTAAAACATATATTCCTACTGAGGGGTAGAGTGATTAACAAAGGGGGATACAGAGTCTTATGTTGGAAGACAGTTATCAAATCAGTCTGGCTAAATGTTTTCAGAAGAATGAAGATTAAGAGAATCTATCTAGCAAAGAGGTCAATACTACAATTAACCTTCTCTCCCATAGCATGTAAGGCAGACAGTTTAGACAAAGAAAGAAAATAAATCTTGAAAACTCAGAGTTAATCTATTTTTGGTACTTGTAAATTGAGAACAGTGCACAAATCAGATTAAAACTTAAGCAAAGTAATAAAATATTTGCTCCAATAGACAGAGGGTGACTGCAATATTTTTATTTATCTCCTTCTCTAGAAAACATTTGCTAGGTCACTCAGCCTTGAAAATATATTAGACAGAAAGTTCTGTTTGATTCAATCATGTCTTTATCACAGAAAAATCAAAGAACATAGAATGTCTTTTTTGTATGAGTCCGATATCAAAGTTAGAGCCAATTTACTTGGGAAGTTACTAGAACTGGTAAAAAAAAATTCTCTCAGTAAATGCTGTTTCACTGAAACTTAAAGTATTAGCAAAAATATGCTAATGATGAAATCTCTGTGGAAGGTTGCTTGGATATGTGTGGTGAGGAGTGGGAGGACAGGGAGAATGACTTCTTTGGTAGATCACTAAATGATTAAAAAAAATTAACCATGCATTACCTTGCAAAAACATCAGGTAGATATGAGGACAAATATCCAGTGTAATCAACAGATGTATATGTAGAATAATATGTTTTAAATGAGCAATTGTGGACCAATGGTAACATTCTTACGGTAAATTTCTCAGTGCTATATTATTATATAATCTTTACTTATTTAACAAGCGGAACTTCCATTGATGTTAGTGCATCAGAGCATTTTCAAAACATGCAACAGACATCCACACTGTGGCTAAGAAATATGTACTGCTGTTAGGAGAGGTGAATTCAGTTTTTGAAAGATGCAGTTTGTGGGTTGATGAGGTAAATCATTAATACATAATACAATAAACATCAGCTAGAGACATCTCAATATTTTCTAATCATTGCTTCCAAAATGATACTGAGCAAGCTTTAGGGTTATTGTCTAAACAGCCCATAAACACTTTAGATTGGTGTTCCAAATAACACTAGGGAATATACTTTAAAAATGAAAGCAAGGATTCAGATTAGTTTTAAATTAAACTAAATGCCTAAATAATATAAATATGAAACAATAAGGAAAGAGCGTACTCTAATCCTGTATTGGGTAAAGTAACTGTAACTGAAAAATGATAACTTCAAGAGGGCAGATGTTCCCTGAGATAAAGTAGAATTATACGGTCTGTGTACAAAACTTACCTGAGCAGTATATGCAATAAAATCCTGCACATTTTTATAATGTATATGGAATAACTCTAATAATTATTCAAATTCCTGTTCAGAAATGTCAGTGTAAAGTTGCACTACCCTTTTCAATTACTGACATCAAGATGGTGGCACAGGCCTACCACACCCCATATCTTCAGTTTCTTCCTCTTCAGATTGTGATGCTGGTTCAGATGATGCTTGATTTACATAACTTCCAAATCAGTTAGCTTATTTCTGTACTGTGGCAGGGAATTGCAGTACTGTTTAAGGTGAGGAACTTAACATTTAGAGACATATTGTGGTATTAGTTCTGCTACATAAAGTGCTGTGTAGCAGCTGTGGTCCTTGGAGAGTGGTAGAAAGAATGAATTTGCTCTGTCTTGATCTCTGATGAGAGTTGCTCTTTGGGAACTGGGCATTGGTGTTGGGCTCAGATTCCTAAAAAGAAAGATTGCCCTGCATGCTGTTTGATTGCTTCTGTTCCAGGACTGGAGGGGGACATTGCAGAGGAGCAACACTGGTATCACAATAAAACACAAGTTGTCAGAAGAAAGGGCAACAGTAATCATGCGACCTGCAATTTTTAAGAGTTGGATTTAGGAATTATTTTTGAAACCATCCATGAACTCAGAAAGAAGTTTATTTCCCACATTGACTACCTATATATGAAGCTTGTACAGCATCAACTTATAGTGCTGCTGCAGTATTATTGAAATCTAGGTTGTGGTATGTCCCCAAGATACTAGTTATGGGCAAAGCAAAAATATGTTTTTCATAGGAAATTCAGTCTCCTAAGAGGGGGATACAAACTGCACCACCTGTTAACCCCCTCTGCTGCTAACATTTGGAGCAGAATTGGTACTGCAGTCTCATAAGCTCAGAAGTGCTGGTCCAGAGCAAAGCAATCTGGCTTTTCCTTTCACTGCCTGCCACCAGCTGTCAGAATTGCTCAAAGAGATTGTATGAATCCAAACAGGGCTATAAAAGCTAAGATTCAAACTGAAGGTTTGATGTGGAGGATAAGTACATGACAGTATCCTTTATTATGGAAAACCATTGAACTTGCTGAATATGATGCCACTTTTCAGTCCACAGTCCATTAATTTAACTGCTTTGGGTATACTGATTCTTTCTTTTCCCATATACAGTATATTTTTCTTCCATCCTCCCTTAACGATTGCCTTCATGCTTTAGGTATTGTAGGTTGAGGGGCAGACATATTCATTTCACAGTTCCAGAAGCAAAGTGACATGTTAGGTAGGTGCAAAAATATAAATGTACTGAAGGGAAAACCAAAGGGATTTTTTTAAAAAAAAAGCAACAAAAAAATCAATATTTTACAGTTTTATTATAAATGTTATAAAGAGGCTTTAGAGCTATTAGTGGCTTGTTTTTTGCAATCTAAATAGTTCTACATAATCATGAATAGTGGGCTGACGCTTTGCCTCAAAAGTCAGTTAACATTTTTTTCAGGGCAGTAATGTTTAGAATAAATCAGGCTGGCATATGCAGCCAATAACTTGATGTTAAATGTGAAGGCAAAATGGGAATAGACACAGAACAGTTACTGAAACAAAGAAAAATAACAATTCTGCAATTATTAATGTTGTTAGATGGATTTGATTGGACTGTTTGCACCCTTCTTGTGTTTACTTTCAATGACTCCTCCAGAAAATGAATATGCTTGCCAGCCAATTGTGTATATTGGGTAATACTCTGAAAAATGAATTTGGCATTTATAAACCAGTCTATTCATCCCAGGAACCTGATTCTAATGGATATACTAGAATACTCATCCTATTAGAGAACAGAAATATAACGTGACCCATCTCCAATAAAAACTAACCATCTTGTCAGCTTGAATATGGAATAAATGCAGTGAATTACTCAGAGAAATCTGCAGACTGAGAAGTATTTGCCAAAAATATTTGGCAAATATTTCTGAAACAGAAATCAGAGGAAATCGTAGGCTGCACACCAACCATATGGAGAAGGAAATAGAGGCAAAATCATTTGAATAACTTATTTGCTCACATTAATCAGTCAGCATTACTCAGGAACCTCTCTGCTAAGAAGATTTAACAGAGAAGAGATTTACATGAAGAAAGAGTAACACAAGTATAACAAAAGGATTGCAATAAACAGAAGACTTGTAGATATTTATGTAACTAACCCCTTGTGATTATCAGCTAGGTACATTTGGATATTCATCAGCTTGTTTTACATTAACATGCTTTAACAGTAACAGTTTTCTAATAGATGGGATTCGACAATAAGAAAAGAAAACAATATAAAAATAAATTATTTTCTAAAATAAAATCTAAACGCTCATTTGATTTCTTTTATAGTGTTTTCTATTCATAAGGAACAATACATTTAATCCGCAGCAGGATGGAGGAAAAGCCTTTTGTATGCTCACCTTTTGGGTCACATTCATGCAAAATTCATCAATCTCATGCACAGTGAATTATTTCCCAAATAGAATACCTATAGTTCTTCTCACATTTGACTTAGGTGGCATATGTAGAAAAACATATTTTCAGGATAGAAAATTCAATTTAAATCCAGAGACAGAGGAATTTCTGAATGAACAACAAGTATTTCCTCCTTTTGGATTTCTTTTCAAATATTGGTTCTGTGCTTTAGGCATAAACTGCCAATAGAAGATACAGATGAAGCTGTCTTTTGGAACCTTCAGACTCTGTTACCCTGGGAGCCATAGTTTGTATGCAGTACAGTGATGACATATAGTATGTACTTGGTGCTGTGTGTTCTAACAATGAGATCTTTTTTCATTAACATATATTGGATCCATTTAACTATCCATCTTCTGCCATCCGCATAAAAGGATGGTGTCAGAATATGTAAATTTTAACAAAGCTCTTTCAAATAGGATTATTTTGTTAGTTGAAAAAAGTGACATTTCTTTTTAAACCCTGATTAATATCTCTTCTCTCCACCGACCCAATATGTCTGGTTTATATTCTGTAGAATGGTAATGAGTGAAAAACTGTGAAGTAGATTTACAAAGCATGTCGCCTCTTCCGTAGCAGGGCAAAATGTTTGATCTGGGTGCTGTGGCTGAGTGGATAATGCTAATACCCATAAGCAAAGGATCAAAGGAAAATTCTCCTAGCTGCATTTGTTATCCACTCTAGAAAAGTCAAATAAAAATGGAGAGCCTGAACCATCCCTGCATGTTTACCAACTTTTCACAGTGATGACCTCTATAAACTCTATAGAGACATGCTTACAAATTGGAAAACTGTACAACAGTGGAAATTTATGTATAAGCCATGTACATGTACCGTATAGTGAAATCTAGTGGGATTCAGGTAAATATATTATTCACTATATGACTCACTGCATAATAAATACAGTAAATGTACTGAGTTAAGAGAACATGTTAACATTATTAAGATCAGTATTTATCCTACTGATGAGGAAAAGGCTTGATACCTCTAACTCATTAAGAATGAGGAGTACTTGTGGCACCTTAGAAACTAACAAATTTATTTGGGCATAAACTTTCGTGGGCTAAAACACTTGTTCTTTTTGGAGATACAGACTAACACGGTTACCACTCTGAAATCTAGCTCATTAGTCACAGAGCCGGTAAAGACTTTCCTCCCTTTTGATACAGTTTACAAGCGCTTCTAGAGATGTGCAAAAATATTGAAAGGGCCTATGATACTGATCCAGAGAGAACAGCATTTTCTGGGTTACAAGGTAATGTTACTCCCAGCAGTACTCCTTTTCTAATGTGTTACTGTCAGAAATGGTGTAATTCATGATCATAGTCCCAAGCATACCTGTCTACTGAAGAGTAGAGATATCTATCATTATTCAAGCAGTTTAGGCATCCCAATGTCTATCTGTTTCTGGTTGCTCCTTTATTAATGATCCTGATTTGTTGTAACTTGACAATAATAACCTTCTCCATTATAGTCTTGATAGTAAACAGTGGCCTAAAATACAAACGTTTGCAATAGTGCTGAGCAGTAGAAAATCAGCAGCTTGAAAGGTCACCAAGAAGAATGTGACAATGATGGAAGAAAAGCACTAGTGAAGTACAGCAAGATCTTGTAAACAGACATGCTGCTGTAAGGCTAATAAATCTTGGAGTGACATTCCAGGTGGTGGTATACATCAGCTGGGAGACGTAACCTACATTGTGTATGGTTAGGTGGGACTACCCTGTTAAAAGTACCCAAACTTTCCTGAACTAGACAGGCTGATCTGTGTTGGTGTCAATAAGATTGTAAAAGTAAACTATTTCAATAAGGAACGGTCATGTTTAATAATGATTATGGCTCTGTGTCTGTCACGGAGTTTGCGGAAGTCACGGATTCCACGACTTCCTGCGACCTCCGTGACTTCTGCAGCAGCCAGTTGCTCAGAAGGCCCTGGGGACAGCCACATGGGACACTGCTGGAGCAGCTCTGCAGCCAGCCCCATAGCCATCTGCACCAGCTGCTGCTGGAGCAGGCCTGGCACCAGGCCAACTGCACTGGCCACTGATCTGGTGGCTGGCCCGGAGACCGCCTGATCAGCAATCCTGGGGGCAGCAGGAGGATCCGCAACTCCTGGCAGCAGTCTCGGAGCAATGGCAGGCCCCAAGACTGCCCCCCACCACTGCCGGCCAGAGTTGCGATGGGCCCCTTGCAGCTCCCCAACCTGGACTCCCCAACCACAGCAGGGACCAGAGTGGCAGCGGGCTCCCCAGGGCTTCCCCTCTGGTGGTGGCTGGAGTGGTAGCGGGCCCTCCAGGGATCCCCCTTACAGCTCCCCCACCCAAGATTCAATCATGGGTATTTATGGTATAAATCATGGACAGGTCAGGGGCTGTCGTTTTTTTGTTTTCTGCCCATGACCTACCCATGATTTAATCATAGCCTTAATAATAATAATTCTGGTATATAGTTTTGACCCAGTCATCTTAAAGGAACTGCTTTTGGAACATTAGTTAAACTTTGTAACTTCTCCCATGTGAATGGATATTATCCTATATTCATTTTTACAGATGGCTAAATTAAAGCACATAAGACCAGATCCAAAAAGGGTCCTAGTCACCTAAACCCCCAAATTAGACTCATAGACATTAGGACCGGAAGGGATCATCTAGTGTGACCTGCTGCACATGTCTGGCAACGGAGCCTCACCCACCAACTCCCTTAATAGACCGAGAGATCTAGATATTACTGTAATCCATAAAACCCCTTTTCAACTGCTGCCTAACCCTATAGGTGCTTAAAATCACTGTGCACCTAATTTTTTTTATTGTAAATATTCCATGGGCACCGAAATTTCTGTCTGGGGCATGTTCACTGTTGCCTCAAGCAGGCACCCAGATATCTCTCTCATGCCTAAACCCTAGTAGGGTTTAAAAAAAACACAAACAATGTGGGTGTCCTTAAACATTACTGATTTTCCACAAGGATGCTGCATTGTATGAGTGTGTTTGGAGAAGTGGGTTACATTTGAAGGACGATGAATGGAACAGTTACTAGGGCAGAGGAGATAAATGGCTTTTATTGAATGAAAGAGTAAAACATCAGTTTAGTGAGTGGGCTGAATTCTGTTCAGTTACAGTGCAGTAAATCTGGGGTCTCTCCACTGATCTCAGTGGATATATTGTAAAGTTACACAGGAATAGCTGATGGAAGAATCTGCCCTCAATGTAAATCAGTCCTGATAACATTGGTTGTACCTTGTGCAACTTCAAAAATATTTGCAATTTAAACATCCATGATGCAGCATTTTTCTTCATCCAACCCTGTTTGCAAAGTATCTGCACATAGAAAATAGGGCAGCAACACAGTCCCATGTCCCCACCATGTTGCCCACAGAGTATCAAAAAAATCAATAAAAAGATATTTGTGACTTCTTTAGTACCTGAGAGCTCAGAATATTGTGTGCAATCGCAGGATGTGCTGAAGTCATTGTCACAAAATGGAGGATTATGATGTGCATTATGAGATGAAAAAAGCAAGAGAAGGAAGCTGGTATGAAGTTCATAAAATATCTACTAACCATTGTAAGAGGGAATTTCTGAAAAGAAAACAGCCTGCTTTTTTCATAACCTCCATAGGGGCCTGATTCTGCCAAACACCCACAACTCTCAATGGGCCTGATTCTGACATCAGTGGAGTTACACTGGTATAAGTGGAATATTATTCTATTTTTTTCTCCTGTTTTGCCACCAATGGTAAATGTTAAATTCAGTTCTGCAAACTATTATACAGAACATGTGAACACTCCTTACTCATGTGAGTAGCCCCATTGAAGTAAACAAGGCTGGATCCTGTGACCCTTGCTCTTTGATAATGCAAGCAGTCCAACTGCACTGAAGTCTACTTTTGTATGTGTCTAAGAACGATCTACATGTAATTGGCAAGAAAGTACCTGGGTATTTTGCAGACTACAAAGGGCAAGGTAAATGTACGTTGGTTTTGATCCAAATCACACCAATATCAATTAGCAAAATCTTTGGCATTCTATAACTCCATCAGAACAAGTTGGGGATTTTATAGCTTGAAAAATTGTGTATGAATGTACAGATTATTCCACTAAAATGCATCACATTATTTGTATCTGTTATATAAAATGCATCCTGATGGCTATAAATACCATTGAGTCTCCAAGCTGATTATTTAGTTGTGATTTGATTAATGTACTGGAGAGGCAGACTGACATGATAAAGTGATTAGACCACCCTGGCCACCCAGCAATCTTTTAAGGTCAAGTTTGCTCATCTGTAATATCTCCCTACGATAGCTTTATAAATTAGTATTTAAAAATTTCTTACCAGATCTGATTAAAAAATCTTGATTTGCCAATATATTTTGTCATTTTACTTTAACAGCTTCACTGTAGTGGTTGGATTATGTTCTCGTAGTGGTTGGATTATGTTCTCTTGCCACAGTAGAATGCATGTGGGAAAACATATTGGCTTCCTGTGGTCAACAGGGTCAAAAAAGGTGTCTGAAATGGCTACACAACAAATTACATGCTGCCATTATTTATTTCATCATTTTTTTCCTTGAGAAGTGGCCAGGCATGAAAAACCCACTGTGGCTACTCTCTGTGCAATTGAAATTATGTCCTGGTGTCTTGGATAATTCCATTTGCTTTTTCTAGTGTATCCACTTGTATAGAGAACCCAGAGCAAGTTTTCAAATGTTATTTGGTGCCCGAAGATGCAAATAAGTGCCTAGTAGGATTTTCGATAGCACCTAGGCACCTGACTCCCATTGAAATAATAAAGGAGTTAGGCACCTAAGATGTTTTTGAAAATTCCATTAAGCACCAACCTACAATTTTAGAATCAGAGGGGTAGCCGTGTTAGTCTGGAATTGCAGAAGTGACAAAGAGTCCTGTGGCACCTTAAAGACTAACTAAAATTTTTTTAGAGCATAAGCTTTCGTGGGCTAATACCCACTTCGTCGGATGCATGCAGTGGAAGTATCCAGGGCCAGGTATAAAAAGGTAGGCAAGAACCAGGTGGGAGATAACAAGGTTAGTCCAATGAGGCTGAACCAGCTTGTTATCTCTAATCAGGGAGGGTGAGGTGTTCCTCTAGCAGCTGAACTGAAGGTGTGAATAGCGAGAGAAGAGAAGCTGCTTTTGTAGTTAGCTAGCCATTCAAAATCTCTATTCAGATTGCAGAGCTGCAATTCATTTGCAAATTTGACACAATCAATTTGGGACTGAATAGAGATTTTGAATGGCTAGCTAACTACAAAAGCAGCTTCTCTTCTCTCGCTATTCACACCTTCAGTTCAGCTACTAGAGGAACACCTCACCCTCCCTGATTAGAGATAACAAGCTGGTTCAGCCTCATTGGACTAACCTTGTTATCTCCCACCTGGTTCTTGCCTACCTATTTATACCTGCCCCTGGATACTTCCACTGCATGCATCCGGCAAAGTGGGTATAAGCCCACGAAAGTTTATGCTCTAAAAAATTTTTAGTTAGCCTTTAAGGTGCCACAGGACTCTTTGTCACTTCTACAATTTTAAGTCTTTAAATACCTTTGAAAATCAGGCCCTAGGCCCTTAATTTTGTTAGTGCAATGAAATAGATGCATCTGATGATGCTGGAATTTGTCCAGGCTATATAAAATATGCTATCTAATGTTCTGAAGTGTAGGTAGGTGGTAGTGGCATTCCACAGGGCACAGTCTGTACCACTGAACAGCAGTGTTCCCTTAACTCTCTAGCCTGGGGTGCCTTTTACACTGCTGTGCTGTCAGAACATTCACTGCTGATCTGCTCCCACAGCCTTCAGCATGCAAATTCACTCCCATCTAAACCCACAAGCACTCTGACCAGTCACTCCTGAATTACGTATAGAGAGACACCTGCAAATTCTTAGTCCTAACCTTGTTTCCCAAAAATGCGTGTCTTGTATTGTCCAGCAAACTACAGAATAATGCATGCACAACATAGAAAGTCTGTCATTTCATCAGAGGAAAATGATATATGCTCCAGCCTTGTAATCCCAAATAGAGTTTCCCACATGCTTCAATCCAAACACACTACTTAACATAAAACAATAAGGAAAGTTTATTCACTGCAGAAAGATAGATTTTAAGTAATCTGATACATAAAAGTCAGGATTGGCTACAAAAGAAAATAAGAGCGATATGCCTTAACAAGCTAAGTGAACTTAAAAGCAAAGGTTTTGTCTCACCATACACTGCTGTAAATTTTCACAGGCTGGGTCTTCTCCTCGATTCAGCTGTTTGAGAGATGAGCAGAGAATTGGGAGGAGAGGTGAAATGGAGGGCACTGTCTCTCTCTGTCTCTTAGGCCATGGTTACACTGGCACTTTATAGCACTATAGAGCCCCCACGAGCGCTATAACCTCCTCCCCGTCCACACTGGCAAGGCACGTGGAGTGCTATAACTGCTGAGTTATAGCACTATTATTAATCCGCCTCCGCATGGGGAATAAGGGCTGTAGTGCAGCTGCTGTAGCGCTACAGCAAGGATGTGGACACCCACAGCGCTACAAGTAATCTCTGGAGATGCCTAGAGCCATTTAAGGCAATTGACGTCTCTTCCCTTTGTTTTGAACTCGGCTAGAGGAATGCGGAAGTACCTCTTTAGAGTTTCTTTCTTAACTCGGCAGATAAGCAATGCAAATGTTTAAGGAGGGAGCCTGTGTGAAAACAAAGCCTTCTGTGAACGGAGGCTCACTGACAGGCTTTCAGAAAAACGGAAAAACCACTGTCTCTCTCCCTCCGCATACACACAACGCGTCCCCCCTCACCCCCCTTGTTTAAAAAGCACGTTGCACCCAGCTGAATGCTGGGATACCTGCCCTAATGCGCTGCTCTTAATGCCGCATTAAGTGCCCCAAATGTGGCCATGCTATACCGCAGGAGCATCTGAGTGTGGACATACAATAGCGCTATACATATTCCTGTATAAGGGGACCGCTATAACCTATAGCGCTATAATCTTGTAAGTGTAACCATACCCTTAGACTACTCTCCTCTCTTTGAGAATTACCCTCAACTGGGATGCAGGCGACAGGTAGTTTCTTGTGGATGTGAGGGTTGAACTGTCTCTGTGATGAAATGTAAATTCCTTGTTTAAACCTTCTTGTTGCTGACAAAGGGCTTCTTAAGTCAGCTCTTTAACACCTGGTGGGGTGCTAGTGTGTCTTTGTCTCTGAAAAAATGGTTTGTGCCTGCTTGTCTTGACCTTGGAGCATGTTACAACGATAGATAGCAGAATTAATAACTCTTCGTACAATGTTGATACACACATTTTACAGGATAATAATATTCAGCAGATTATGACTTTTGAAATGATATCTCATAAGGCATACTTTTTACAAAATTTATCATAGTCTTGTAAAAGTGGTGAGTGTTGCTTGCCAAAGTAGTAGCCTTTAAATTGTGCTCAAAAGTGGTGGGTGGGTGTTCCTTGAGTTCTGTACAGCCAGTGTAGCACATGTCAGTTCTAGGGTCACAACAGAATGTAGCAGAAATAAAATTAGCCATAAGAATCAGTGACTGATGTAGTCCAGAGACTAAAAAGTATTAATATAAAAAAACCCACCAAAATGTGTTGTCTTTGTTTTGTTTGGAAACATAAGAAGCATTCATATTGTGCTAAACTGCTATAAAGTTCTTTTCAGTGAATTCTATGCAAGCCCATTCACTTCTGTGAGCCCATTTGACCTTTCTGCCTTGTCCACCCTTGTCTAGAAAATTGTCAAGTCTGTAGTCCTAGGAGGCCTTCTTCACTGTGATTTCCCATTGTAGTGAGAATAACATAATTCTAAGTTGAGAGCATGAGTGTGAGGCATGCTGGGCCCTATTGTCATTTCATGGCTGTTTTATACGGTCATAACTTTGTTGCTCTCAATGGAGTTACTCCTCCTTTGTATTGGTGTGAGATCAGAATCAGGGACACAAAATACATAGACTACCAAAGTGTATACAGTGCAAATTTAGGATCAGAGCTGTTTCCACTCCTGTTAGCATAATGAAGAAGCAGATGCTGTTACTTAGGCCATGGTTTCTTTTAACTATTATTTTTAGGACTAACACATCATATGGTCTATAAATTTCCCTATAGACGTGTTATTTTGCACATGATGCAGACCTACATATTTCTCTGAAGAATCCAGTACTGATCATACTGAGGGCATCATCTCCTGGTTCAGCACAGTGATTTAATCTCATGTTCCTATATAATTATCTGATTGTTCAGTCAGTTGAGCAATCCAACTAGCTGCATGTTTACAGGTTGTTATAATATACACACAAGAGTTCCCCCAGAGTGTTTGTCTTTATCATTTTAAAATGGCTTTGTTCTTTGTTTGGATGTAGCAAGGATTACTCATGTGCAGTGATACTTGATATCTCCCAAAGAGTATTGTTTATAACAGCAAAAAGAGGCACCTGTGGGGAGCCCTCAGAAATTTGTAGACTAACCTCTGAGGCTTCTGTCATGTGTTGACAGTATCTCGTAGCCAGCCACATCAATCATTTTCTTTTATGTAGTGAGTTAGACACGTGTAGGTATGATGCATCACAATTAGTTCAAGAATTTTGAAACGCTGCTTTTCCCTGAAGGGGCAGATTGAACAATCCTATTTGTTGTTACTGTTTGTTCAAAAGAGTTTTCGGTTTTCCAATTTATTTACTTTCAATTTTGGTTTTAGTCCATTTAACTTTCAGAAAACATTTGTTCTCTATATTGCTTAGGAAAGGCAGGCTTCAGCAACATGTTGCTGCATTTATCTCTTGATGTTTGGCTACATTGTCTGCAATAATAAATGCATCCATTTGAATTGGAAGTGATTAAGCTCTTGTTGAAATGTCTTCTGGAACAAAATATTAGCTTTTCTTTCAAAGGCCAGATATTGCTACAGATAACATTTAACCTAACTGAGGACAAAGTTGTTACTGTTTAACACCGCTTACCTTTCTGCTCTCCTCAGGGAAACAGGGACAATATCTGCATTCAAGTGTTTCATTTTCTTAAAACATGAAAACAATTATCTGTGCAGACGTCAAGTTACAAGTGATTACTGAACCTGTTTCATCTTTAAAAACACATTTTTACACTCTCACTTTATTGTGAGTTATGCCTTTGAACTTGAGAATGTGAGAGATTTCATGAAGGGATCAGAGAGTTAGGAATGCAATGGAGTTTGCATAGACTTTCATATTTGAAGACCTATTTCAAATCTGTGTTTGTGTTACATGGGAAAATGAGTGTGGTGGTCTCATTTTAACCCCTATCCATCTCACAAATGGTCGCACAAGATTTGGCATGACTGGTATGGAATTAGCTGTGAGCACTGCTGCCGTTCAAGACAGAGGTACATTGGCATAACAAAATAGGATCTCACATCTGAAATAGAAGCAAAAATGTTGGCCAAGACTGAGTTGCATTGATAGATTTGTGTGAGGAAACTTTCATGTTATGTGCCCAAACCAAACTTTGAGGCTGGGCCCATCCTTTTGTTCCATTCATACAGTGCCTAGAGCAATGGACTCCTGGACTAAGGTCCTTAGGCACCTATGCAATACAGGGAGCGGCAACCTTTGGCACGTGGCCTGCTAGGGTAAGCCCCCTGGCAGGCTGGGTTGGTTTGTTTACCTGCCACATTCTCAGGTTCGGCCGATCGCAGCTCCCACTGGCCGTGGTTCGCCATCCCAGGCCAATGGGGGCTGCTGGAAGTGGTGCAGGCCAAGGGATGTGCTAGTCAGTACAGCCCGCATTGGCCTGGAGAGGCGAACTGCGGACAGTGGGAGCTGGAATCAGCCAAACCTGCAGATGCAGCAGGTAAACAAACCAGCCCGGCTCACCAGAGGGCTTACCCTGGCGAGTCATGTGCCAAAGGTTGCCGATCCCTGGTTTAGAATAATCATGGTCAGATACAAAAAACATTATTGAGCACTTCTATAGAGCTTTGTATTATTGGAAGGCTGTAAAAACATTAACTATTCTGATGTATTAACTAATTGATCTGACTTAAGTAATGTAATGATGCACAAGTGTTAAACCCATTGAATTTTCACTCTGCTCCATCCCTTTAAAGAATGTGTTTGAAGAGGAATTTGTTTGAAATGTGTTACACATGTATGCCACTTGTTATATTTATCAACGTTAATTTGACTTTTGTTAATTTCAATGAGATGTCTCCTCTTTGACCAGCATATGTAGAGATGTAACCACAGAGTAACAGACTAAATACCATAGCATTGTGTCAAAAATTTATCCATGAAAATGTTAACATTGTTTTCCAGACTAAAGTACAGTAATTATTATCTGCTTCTACCAGTAGAATTCCAGGTCTTGGAAATAACATGATCAAAATAATTTACTCTGCTTGAAAATAGCAGCAGGAAAAAGGGATCTAAAGATCTTCTTTCATTTCTTTTATTATTCAGATTTGTGATAAAGAATGGCACTACTACGTCGTCAATGTTGAGTTTCCTGTGGTTACCTTATATATGGACGGCACAACGTATGAGCCTTACCTTGTGACAAATGATTGGCCTATTCATCCATCACACATAGCCATGCAGCTAACTGTTGGTGCTTGCTGGCAAGGTAACATGATCAAGGGTGCATAAACTGAGAGAAAGTATTTAAATCTCATTTAAAGAGTATTTTTTCCCCCTGCCTGCCTCTCTCATGTGAAGTGGACCAAAAATAATTTTTTTAAGGAATTGTGGGGCTGAAAGGGACCGATTCTGCTTTCACTTACACTGGTATAAAACAGAAGAAACACCACTGAAATCAGTGAAGTTCCACAGCAGTAGAAGTCGTGAACTGAGAGCAGAAACAGACCCTATGTTGCCATTATCCAATAATGTACTTGGCTTGCATTGTGCATGTACTAAGATGAGGCTAATCTTCATTACCTTTTGTCTAGACTTCTCTGACCTCCTTCTTTTTGGTCTCCAGCTTCAAGCCCATTCAAATATTGTTCATGTCCTCAAAACCCTACACAGCTTGCTCTGCTTATATATTAGCCTTGCTTGCTTCCTACTCCCTTTCTTATGCCGTGGAATTCTTCCCAGTCCTCCTTCCTGTCCTTATGCCACTTGTATTTCTGTTTCTTATTTCACATTTTTTCATGAGCTGGGAACTTCCTCCATCTGATTTCCTCTAAAGTTCACTTCTTTCTGTTAGATTTCCATTATTAACCTTCCTTCTGTTGCCATCTACTCATGCACAGGAACCTAACTTTAAAAAAATCCCCAAAACAACTTCCTAATATGAAATAAAACAATTGTACAATTTGCTCAACATGGGGAAAAATACTGTCCAGGTGATGTAGTTCTTTTCTGATGTTAAATATTTTCTCTCTCCTGTTACCCAGGATTTTTTGAACCCAAAGCAATGGTAACGTAACTGTTGTTGTTTTTTTAAAGTGGTATTAGGAATAAATCAATGAAGACACAACTCCTTTGATTAATAAATAATTAATGCAAACCAGTTTTTTACCAGTTTTACCTAAAACTACTTTTTTATTAGGCTTTAAGCACACCTGCATACTTGCTATATCAATAGGTTTAGAGCACCCCAAACATTATAGTTACCCAAAGTTTGAGATGGTCTTCAGTAATTACCAGCTGGTCATCTTTCTGTCCAGCTGATGCGAAATTTAAGTATTAGCTCCTTGTCCTAAGAAGAGCTTTTCTGGAATGCTCCAAAGTGTATTTTTTTGCTTAATATTTTATAGATAATTTAAATAAAGCACATAATTTATAATAACTTTAGTGGGTTACTATAGTCACTCCAGTGGGTTACCATTTTTTTTTAAATTTAGGAAATTACATATCAGTTTTTAGTATTTTTAATTATAACAATAATAAAATGTATATGGCAAGGGTACTTAAAACCAAGACTAGCTGTTTAAACATTTTCTTTTATTTGTATGGCATATTAACTTTTTTAAATAATGTATTTCAATTAGCAAAACTCCATTTATGTAGCTGTATGGCCCTTTCTTTTAGAGCCTTAAAATTATTTTTAGCTATCTGGTATTTGGTTTTTAGCTAGTAGTGATCAAACATAAAGTGGCTGACTGAAATAATGTCAAGTTATGGGGCAAAACTCCCATCTCCTCCTATAACTACCTTACCAGCTCGGTCTGTTGTCATTTACTGTATGTTTTCAGTAAAGTTTGCGACTATTCAAACACATTGGAGCTATCCAGTATGTGTAAGGGTTATCAAATCCAGCCTTTAGATTGTAAACTCCTTGAGGAAGGGATCCTATTTTTACTTTATATTTATTTGTATAGTACCATACACAACAAGATCATAATGATAGTCAAGATTATGTGTATTACATATTGATCAATGATAAATATTATGATAATCAACTCATTATTACAGGGCCCAATCCTGTGCAGCTGATTCTGGGCAGAGCTCCTTTAGAACTGGGGTCAGGAGTACAGGACTGAGTCTCACGTGCATCTGCCTGGTATTTGAGAGTGTGATTCTTTCTTCTCACCCATACAATTTATGTATTTCTTACTTTCATTAGCATTAAGTAACACAACTCAGTTATTACACTTTTATTCTATCTTATTTTTTTTCTAGCTAGAAATATGTGGTGAAAAATTTATCAAGATTTTAAGAAATTAGATCCTCAATACAACTGGTGGTTTGGAGGGGTAATGGCTCACCATAGTGAGGTTTCTTTTGGTTAGGTCTGATTTGATGGGGTTAATTTAGGTACAACTAATCAGAAAAGAGATCTTGGAGTCATCATGGATAGCTCTCTGAAGACGTCCACACAGTGTGCAGCGGCAGTCAAAAAAGCAAACAGGATGTTAGGAATCATTAAAAAGGGGATGGAGAATAAGATGGAAAATATCTTATTGCCCTTATATAAATCCATGGTATGCCCACATCTTGAATTATACATACAGATGTGGTCTCATCTCAAAAAAGATATACTGGCGTTAGAAAAGGTTCAGAGAAGGACAACTAAAATGATTAGGGGTTTGGAACGGGTCCCATATGAGGGGAGATTAAAGACTAGGACTTTTCAGCTTGGAAAAGAGGAGACTAACGGAGGATATGATAGAGGTATATATAATCATGCATGGTGTGGAGAAAGTGAATAAGGAAAAGTTATTTACTTGTTCCCATGATATAAGAAATAGGGGGCACCAAATGAAATTAATGGGCAGCAAGTTTAACACAAGTAAAAGAAATTCTTCTTCACACAGCACACAGTCAACCTGTGGAACTCCTTACATGAGGAGATTGTGAAGGCTAGGACTATAACAGGGTTTAGACACAAACTAGATAAATTCATAGAGGTTAAGTCCATTAATGGCTATTAGCTAAGATGGGTAAGGAATGGTGTCCCCAGCCTCTGTTTGTCAGAGGGTAGAGATGGATGGTAGGAGAAAGATCATTTGATCATTACCTGTTAGGTTCACTCCCTCTGGGGCACCTGGCATTGGCCATTGTCAGCAGTCAGGATACTGTGCTGGATGGACCTTTGGTCTGACCCAGTATGGCCATTCTTATGTTCTTATGCTCTGTTTCTTCTGTAGTCTTCGTACAATATCTATGAAACAAAATGGAAGAGTGAACAGCTATTCTACTGTGAACTAACTCAGTTCAACTTCTTTCCATTTTTTCCTTGGCTTTATGGAATCTGCAAAAGATCCAGCAAATTTAGGGTTTTAAAATAGGTATCAATACTAAAGATGTTGCATTTCCAAATACTTTCAGTATCCTTGCTGAATAAACTTTTTTGGATGTTTGCACTCATGAGAAAATAATCTTGGATCCTTCTTAGCAGGACTGTTCAATATATTTTTCTGCCACCCGTGTATTGCTTTTATCCTTTTTCAGTTGTCTCTTTTCATAAGTTTCTACTACTACTTTGTCTATTTCCCTAAAATTCTATCCTTTGTACTCATCAACAGTATTAAATGTTATATTTCTGGAAAATGAAATCCTATATTTCCCACAGCAAAATCCTGCATATTTAATTTGTTGAAGTGCTGAAATATAATCACACCAGTTTCACTTATTTTGGCAATTTACTTAAACTGATATATAGAAAAAAATCACAATAACTGTTCAGCATTTCCTAAATACATGAAAGTTAAATTACAAATACTTGGTAACCAGTACCCTGCATTCCAGTTATAATCCTGGATTTTCATTTAAATTACTTTACTTTTAGTTTGATGTTTGGTGTTCTGTAAAGTAGAATGTCACTTTAACTTGCTCAGACTTTCACATATGAAAGTCATATAGTTTTGCTAATCATTGTCCTGCATTTTTTTTTTAATGGGTAAGTAAAATAGTCCTAAACTGCAATTTAACCCCACTGTGCTTCTCTGGCACAGGAAAAAGAGTCAAAAAGCACATAGACCACTAGTTCTCAAACATTTGTACTAGTAACCCCTTTCACATAGCACGCCTCTCAGTGACACCCCCCTCCCCCTTATAAATTAAAACCACTTTTTATATATTTAGCACCGTTATAAATGCTGGAAGCAAAGCGGGATTTGGGGTGGAGGCTGACAGCTCGTAATCCCCCCGCCCATGTAATAACCTCAAAACCCCTTCAGGGGTCCCGACCCCCAGTTTGAGAACCCCTGCGACCTTCCTAGCTGAGGATTGCCTACTGTCATTTACAATAAGGCTCCTTTACACCTCTCTGGCAAAGTAAAGGAGCCTCAGTCGACTAAGAATGGGAGCAATTAACTAACAATGGGAACATTAATAGCCTGCCTGCTTAGTTGTTACATTGCTGATCTGCCTTAGGGACAGAGCCTGTGTCACACAGCCCTAGGCCTCCAGCCACAGGGTGCAGCACTCTCACTCGTTTGCATCCAGGCATGGGTCCAGCTCCACCCCCTTAACTAACATCTCTCCAGGGACCCATGCAAGCATGCCCAGCCTTCCCCTCCCCACAGGTGATCTGCTCTCTGCTGCCAGCTGCTCCCAGCAGATGCACCTAGACTGCGGGGAAGGGGTATGTGTTCCCCACAAATTTCTTTGCTCCTCCATTTTTCTGTGTGGGAGCCAAGAAATCTGCAGAAGGTATGAATTCTGTGCCCTTGCAAGGGTGCAAAATTCGTCCAGAAGTAATCCATGTGCCTCAACCTAGTTCAGTCTGGCCACTTGTAGCAATAAGAATAGGCCAGTCTCCTGGCCATCTTGGGCCCTTTTCTGAAATTGCTGGTAAGGATGAAAATTAACGTGTAATGTCATAGTGGATTTTTGATAGTGGCATTTGTGCAACCTCTCAACAGCTCTGTAGAGACCACAAAGTTATTTCACATACATTAGACCACCATGCAGACAGCAAGTTTTCAGTTTTATCTGGCTTGGCCTGGATTTTATCCAGTGATTTGTGGAGCTTGATGGCTTAGTGGATTCTAAGTGGAATAAAGAGGCACTCTGTTTCCGACTGCCAATGTTCATCCTTTTGTTCAGTGAAGCACCTAGTAATATTATAAAGTCAGCTGCTGCTTCTACCATACTTGTTAATGTTCACTTCAAGACAACAGTATTGCTACTGTGAATGAGCTAAGAATAATCCATTTATACCAATAACAAAAAAATGCTTGACCTTCATGTAGTGCTTTTCATTTTCAAAGCATTTGCAAAGCATAGTCTCATAGCAATGCATGATGTAGTTAAGAAAAGATGGGAAAAGGCAGAGAGGTTGGTGCCTTGCTAAAGGCCTCACAAGAGAATCTGTTGAAAGGTGAAGAATAGAAATCAGAAATTCCTGACTCCCTAGTCCAGAGTTCAGACCACCAGATAGTACTTTCTTTCATTTTCCAGTATAGCGTCTTATTATGTGGATTAAATTACACTCAGTTTTTTCCCTTCTCTTCTCTTTAACAACAGGAATTAGCAGTGTCAGAACTCAAATCTTAATTTCTTGCCTCAAAAAGTACCAGACACTCATCCTTTTCTACTCTGGCTTTTGTAATGCCTGTCTTCATATAGTTCTGTATGTATAGTGGCTATTCATCAAACTATTTTTAAAAGGTGTCCAGGCCAACACAGTCAGAATAACATGAGGAAAAAAAATCTAGTGCTTTCTCTTACTGTATTGGCTGCTGTTTGCTGAGTGCCATAATTGAAAAGTATCCATAGATGTGTAAAAGGATGGCAATCTAAAAAATGAGGATAAGGAGAAGAAAAATTGCAATTGATAGGCATAATAAAAGTCAAGGACAAAAGTTTTTAATTTAATGTGCTAGCATTAACTGGAACATCTGCTTCTCATATGGAAGATTTGACATTTTCGATATGATGGATTTCTTTTCTTGCCTGGAAAATAGGAGCTGTTCTTCCGAGCTTGTTCCAGGTTATAAGAAAGGAGAATCTCTTTCAGCCACAGTTTTTTTTTCATCATCATCTTTGGGATCCATGTTGAGCTTACTTAAAATTGAACCACCCATTTGCTTGCTAGTCTTGTTCTTCCTTGAGGCACATCATGTAGAACAGGGGGTCTCAACCAGGGGTATGTATACTCCTAGGGGTACACAGAGATCTTCCAGAGTGTACATCAACTCATCCAGATATTTTCTTTGATTTACAACAGGCTACAGAAAAAGCACTAGCGAAGTCAGTAAGTCAGTACAAACTAAAATTTCATACAGACAGTGATTTGTTTATACTGCTCTATATACATACACTGAAATGTAAGAAAAATATTTATATTCCAGTTGATTTATTTTATAATTATATGTTTAAAATAAGCAAATAAACAATTTTTCAGTAATAGTGTGTAGTGACAACTTTCGTATTTTTATGTCTGATTTTGTAAGCAGGTAGATTTTAGGTGAGGTGAAACTGGAGATATGTAAGACAAATCAGATTCCTGAAAGGTATAGGGTAGGATCTGATGTAGGAGACTCAGACAGAGAGAATTTTGCTCAGAGAAATAAATATTTCCTGCTAATAACATTTCAGTTTCACAATAATTCTTTCCCCCTGTTTTTATGGCATAGTTTATCACATCCATTCTGAGGAGTTAGGGGAGTTATTTGTCCTCACAGACACTCACAGAATCTTCTTTCTCCCTTCAACTGTTCAGATGGAATAGAAGAAGTGCCAAAGTTCTACTCTGGATTCCTCTCGAGTCTTGCTTCAAAAGTAACTCTAGATTGTCTAAATTTATGTTCTCTTGCACTTACCGTATGATAAAATTAAGCTTGAGACTTCAAGACGTCAAGTGTCCTTCTGCACCAACTAGGTTACTTTAGATCAGATTTCCAGAATTTGTATTCCTTTAGGCCTTCATGGGGCTGGAAAACATGGATAGTCATCCATCATGGGCCTGACTGCAATTTTCATCATCCACCAGGTTAACTAACAAAACTCCAGTGCAATCAGAGAAAGTAGTCCTGATTTACAAGAGTGTAAGTGAGAACTGGGTTCAAAGCATCCTCATTGTCTAAATGAATACTACTGTATTCCTTGCTTTTGTCAGTCTTCAGGAATTTCATTTAATTTTGCATTCCAGTGAGAAAATCTTGGCAGAAATGTAAGTAATTTTAGTAAAGCTTTAAGAACTAACACCCAAGTAGGAGGCTTTTATTCTCAGTAGAAAAATATTATCCTGCTCCCAAATAAAAACTCTTGTTCTTATTACCATTTCTGTCCCATACTCACATACTTATTCTGTACTCCAGTTGGAAATTCCATCTGCAACAAGTTTTTTGTGTGTTACTATTTAGCAATGTTTTATAGAAACGCAGAACACTTTGTATTCTTCACTGAGTGGGGATCTCTTAGTACCTAAGCAGAGGCTTTTATTCTCTGTAGTTCATTTCCATGTTTGCTTTTCAATTGCTTCATCAGATACACAAATCTTTTGCAATGTTCACCATCCAAATTTCATTTTTATTATTGCCAAAGTGATGAAGTAAATAAACCTCCATGATATTTTTATGCCAGTGTGTTTGTGTCCACATGCTTGTTCCAGGATTCTTTTAGTGGGTACAATCATATCAATGGCTAAAATAAGGTGGAATCCTGAAGTGCTCTGTATGAAGTCCTGACAAGTGTAATTGGATTTCTAACAAGAGTTGCTCTGGTTTCTACTGAAAATTTTTGCTGAATCCTTCTGAGCATTTGCAGTGAGAATTCATGCAAAATGATGATTTTGCTACATTTTCCAAATGATGATGCTGTAGACCAGTGGTTCTCAGAGAGAATGAAGGGCCACACACCTAATTAGTTGAGCCATGCAGGGGCTGCAGGGAATTTGGAACTTGCAGGACTGTGGTGGCCAGAGAAAGTTCCAGGGCTGTAGCTGCCGGGGAGAGACCTCCCTCCTTCCCAGTCCCAGCTGCTGTGGTGGGAGAGAGAAGGCACATCCATTGCCTTAGAAAGGTAGGACTACTGATATTAAAATATGAGTTGTGTTTTTATTTGTAGATAAAAACTGTTAATTATTATTAAGGTTTTTTTATATATAGCACTTTTATCCAAATCGCTTTACAATTGTTAGCTAACGGTACAAACAATATTTAGAAGATCATTAAGTGATCCGCCAAGACCCTGCACAATTTGTAAGTGGTCTGAAAAAACAAAAAGTTTAAGAACCACTGCTGTAGACCATTAGTGTAGTTGCAAATACATCTTTCCCATATCTTAAAGAGAATTACAAAGCAAAACTAATCAGACAAACAAACAAACAAACAAAAAATGGGTTTTTTTTCCTTTCTGTCCCTCATGCTGCTGTATGATGTATTGATGGCAGTCAGATATTATGGCAATGAGGACATTATAAGAACGTACATAGAGTAGAACATATAAAGATTCCCTTTATACTTTTATTTCCTCCTGTTAAAAATATAGTCAGAATTATCTGCAAATAAGTAACTTCTTAGCATCTATTTTTATTGTTTTGCAGTGAAAAGGGGCCACTTCTGATGCTCTTATTGATAATGAGTACAGCCGTATTAAATTCATGGCCATTAAAAACGCATCAGGGACCTTGAAACCTGGTCTCACATCATGAAATCTGTTGGGGTTTTTTTGTTTGGTTTTTTTTTGGTGTGTGCTTTTACCCTATACTGTACAGATTTAATGGGGGCTCTGATCCGAAAGGAAGTTGCAGGGGAGTCACAAGGTTATTTTAGGGGGTGTCACAGTATTGCCACCCTTAGTTCTGCACTGCTATTGGTGGTGGCTCTGGCTTCAGAGCTGGGCTCCCAGCCCGCAGCTGTCTTGTCCAGCTGCTCAGCTCTGAAGACAGCACCACTGCCAGCAGCAGTACTGCAACGCCTGCCTCCCACACCTTTGTGGGTCAGGACCCCTACAATTACAACATCATGACATTTCAGATTTAAATAGTTGAAATCATGAAACTGATGATTTTTAAAATCCTATGTCTGTGAAATTGACCAAAATGGGCTGTGAATTTGGTAGGGCCTTATTGATGAGTAGTACCTTCCTTCTTAGGTAGGATCATTGATTTCAATGAGAATATGCATGAAGTAAGATACTACTCAATATAAGGGTAACTAAATTGGACCCTAATGATAAATTGTGAATATGAGGATGAATATGTTTCAATAATGATATACCTATTCCTTAAATGATACATTTGTGTACTTTTAATAGCTTTCCCTATGAACATTTAGGGAAGGGGATTTAACTCAGCTGCAACTCTTCAAAAGGCTATTCCTAGATGAAGCCATGGCCTAGTGAATGTTTGTCAAAGCTGTGACTTTGATGTAAGTAGTGGTGTTATCAATTTTAAATCTGAAGTGCCATTATACCTTTAATGTGAAAGGAAATCCATTTCACTTTACTCATTGAGGGCAAGATTGACATCTCATAGCTTTTACGGGGACAAGGGAGACCTCAGTGGGGACCACTGCTTCATCCAGAAAGGAGATGTGGCTATGGTTTGGCTCCCAACACACCACCAGTCACTCTATAAGGTGTAGCAGTAGGTATGCTTCCCCTGTGGAACGGAGAGCACCCCTTCAGCGGCGCAGATCAATATTGCAGGGCTGGCACCATAAAACCACGCTAAAGCTCTTAGGGAATTACACCATGGAATTTTGGGGTAACAGTGCTAGTTTTGGAATTTAGCCATATTTAAATCAGACTGGATTAAAAATATCTTTTCACTAACAAACATACAAAAAGGCATTTTAAATAATCTAAAATACTATTCACCTGAAAAATTGTTTAACTAATTATAATAAGTATTAGGATAAAATATGTGAGCCAAACTTAACTAAATGCAAGTAAAAATGATGCCCTCTCAAACTTAAAATAAATCCTGGAAGCAATGAAGGGTGACTGAAGGAAGATTCATTAAAAAAAAAAACAGTAAGAGATATTAATATGTCTTTATTTCCAAGGACTGGGGGTGTAATTTCTTGTGTGGTGCATGTTCTTGAGGACCTGAAGTGGAGTTTTCTTAACTGGAAATTTAGTCTTATGTTTATGGATGTATTACTTTATAAGCAAAGAATGTGGGTTTTATGGCTGATGAGCCATCCCACCAATCACGTACTGCTCATGAGTTTGCAGTGTCAGTGCCAGTCTCCTCTGCCATAATAATAATAAATGCTTTGTACTTACATAGCCTCATCCACCCAAGGCTCTCCAAGCACTTTACAAACACCAGTAAATTAAGCCTCATGACATCCTTCCATGGCAGACAATTATAATTTGCCCCACTTTATAGATAGGAGAGTTGAGGCACAGAGAGAAAAGGTGTATTGCCCAAAGTCACAAAGCAAATCTTCGTCACAACAGGGAAGAGGACCAGATTGCCTGACTCCCAGTCCTGGTCTTTAATAGTAAGATCATTCTTCTTCCCTCTTTCAGATTCTGCAATTGCTGTTTCTTGCTCCTTAGCAGTCCAAACAAATGAGGTTAGATTGTCTTGTAGTTACATTTTCTAGCATTCTACCCTGGCAAGAAGTTTCTTCTGAATGAGCCCATTATATTGTGATTCAATTTATCTGAGGATGCTGCAAATGAACCCTTTTACAAGGTGAGATATTACTTCCATTAAACAAAAGTTTATAGGTTCTCACTTTGATCCTCTCTTTGCTAGCAATCATTCTGTGGCAAAGCCCGTGAGACAAGTGAGCAAGTTATAAAACTTAGTGATCTAATCAGCCATTGTACCACAGACTGTGAACTGTAGCCAGGTTTCTTTGAAAAGATAAAGTCCCAATTTTCATATTCTTCTCAAGAACTGATTGTTTCTTTATGTATCATTCCCCATCTCTTGTCAGTAAAGTGGTGACATGCTAATTACTGTCACAAGGTTATACTATAGTTTATCATAGCAGAAAGTCATTATTTTCACTACAACCTATTCTTGTTGTGGTATCTTCGAATCCATGGTGAGCGATGAGGTAATTAACTCGGGTTGACTGCACTGTACATTTTAAGAAGGGCAAATTCTTTAGAACAAGCCTGTCACCAGGCAAACTATGTAAGCATAAATACAATAGAAAGCCCCGACTGAAGTAATTCTGGTTCTTTTGTTTTGTGTTCTCTTATTTCTTCCTTTTCCCACAGTTCAGATGAATACCTGAATTGTTGTTATAGAATCCTTTTGTGGAATAATCTCACCTTCTAAGAAATCCAATTGACATAACAATCACCAAAACGTATATGGGGTATGAAAGCTAATTTCTAATTACAAAGTCAGTGAATGTATGGTAGAAGCCCTTCAACAGAAGGCAGACTAAGAATACTGAGAGAATGGAGAAGAAACTGCCGGCATCTCTCAGGATTTTCCAAGTGCTTAGGGAAAGAGTAATGAGTGTAGAGCCAGCTTCTAGCCCCCTCCTTGCAGCCCTGGCACATGGCATGTGTTGAGGAATGGTGCATTCCTTCTATTTCCATCTTGATGGACAATGACTTGAGGGTCATTGCCAGCTGATGTATGTTAGAACAGATACAGGGTTGCTTCAAACTGGAGCTGAGGTGAAGCTGGAAAGAATCATAAACCCTTCTTTTTTCCTTTCATGTCAAGCAGATTTCAGATGTAGCAGAGAGTATGGTCCGCATTACTGTTGCAGGAGAGTCTCTACACTCTCCTTTTGTGTTGCTCAACTTTCATCACATTGGGACCAGACAAGATAAAGAAAAATGACGTCTCTCTTCACAAATCTTTGTTAGCATTATATACACAGCATTAATTAATTTAGCATGAATTGTGATTTACTTTGAGAAACAGAAAATAAAAATTAGAAATTGTGAGGGTTTTTTCTCTCCCCCCCAATACCCTAGTAATTAAAAAAGTTAAGTCACAGCATGTGGTTACAATTCCATAGCAAGTTGCCCAGTATCTTATTTGGAAGAACATTATGTTCCTGAAAGGGCAAGGGTTGCAACAGACCTTCATTCTGTGGATCTCATATATGGCATATAGACAGTTGGAATTTGTATAGCTCATGGCAGGTAGCTCTCAGGTGTTCTATGGACCTAGGGCTAGTTCAGATATTGCTTTCATATTTCAAGCCATGAAGGCCACACCACACCAAAGAAAGGTTGAAATGGTAGCATAATGTTCATTAAATTTGCTCTTGTGTTGAGTGGTATGGCAAACGATCTGCTTTGTGCTGAGTGAGAGATCTGGAGTGATAAATTAAACTGCTGGGGAATCAGATTTCCTCATTGGGACCCTTCTTGGGATATACTGTAGATTCCTCCTCTTCCTGTTTAGTAGAAGCCTCTATATGTTAGTCCCCTAAATCCTTTCACAAATACGCCCATTGTTGACACAATAGTCAACAAATAGTTGTGGCTCACAACATACTCCCAACTCTCACTATAGAATTATACATCAAACTCCAATCTACAATCAGAAAGCTTTGGAGCTGGCTCCATACTTGCTAGAATCATCTCTTTCAGGGCCACAAATAGCCACTCCTTATTTCTTTTCTTTTCATGGACAGGATTTGTTCCTCTCAACTAATACTGTTGTTCGGTTTTCCCCATCAGGTGTTTCAGCATTCCAAACCATCAGCTTGCTGCTGAAATTGTCTTATTTGTTTTTTCTTGACTTCCTTTAAAAGCCCTCTTAAAAGTATTACAAAGTTTGCCTGGGCTCCACTGGTGCATCAATTCTTTGACTCACCATTTTTTTATGAGGCAAATTGTTTTGTTTTATCTGTTGACCCATAAACAAGTTTAAATTCAAGTTCCTTTTCTATTTACATTTGCTGTCTGTTTGTAGCTCTCCTCCCGCCCCGAACCTGGAAGATGCCTGACACTGACAGCACAACCAGTAGTTATAATATCTGAAAAAAATCACAACTCAGCTGGATGTTGTCTTGAGCCATCAACTCAGGCAATAACCTATCATTGTGTCTGGCCTTTCCTGATACTTTCAGCATGTCTGTTGCTGAGCTACCATAGTAGCCCCAAAGAGAAGGTCCTTGAGATTAGCTGAACCAAATATTTTGCTTGAGAGCTGAGGCTAGGCATTGGAAGCTGGCACTTTAGTGCAAATTTGGCATTTTATAGAGAAAAGTGGCACTTTGGCAGTCTTAAAGCAACTGCCTGGACACATCAGTGCTCTTACCTTCATAGTGTGTCACTTGATTCTAATGCACAAGGAAAAGCAATTGAACCTTCCTTAAAATATGTGTAGAGACCTACCCGTATTGACAAGGAGCCACATTTTAACCACTTATGTGTCTGGATGTCTGCACTTGAAACTTCAAGGACCTTCAGTTCAAGGATCAGACCCTCTGATTCTATTTTCAGTAGAACCTACTGGTGGGTTCACATTACCAAAATGCTTGTTATGCAAAAGTCCTCCATCACATTGTGTTGTGCTGTTGAATCAGACATCATTTATGTCAGTGGTTTTGGCCCATTCCAGACACACACCAGTAATTCATCAACTGTTTTGATGGCATAGATTCTTGCAGTGCACTGGTCTAGCTTGAGGCAGTAAAGGCATGGATGATTGTGGCAAGATCTGGACCAGAGCAGAGATAGTAAGATTTTTTTGCACCTCCCAGTATAGAAAAAAGTGCTTCTGGCTATCTGGGAATCCAGGAGTTGGGAGGTGACTGGCATAATTGAGATTGTAACCCACTCTGACAGTGAGCAAGCAGACATACTCAATACAGGGAGCAATAATAGACTTTGCCAGTTTCTCCAGATGCCTCCTGTAGCCAATTGTTCAATTGTCCTCACCTCCATTTTATATGAGTTGAGTTCATGTCAGATATTCTTCACCCATCTATCTGTTTCTGTCAGACTTTGGGAAAGCAAGTAATTGCCTCCATTATTAAAGATACTGTGACCCCTGCTGCTTCACTGAACTGAACATACACATTAAAGAAGAGGAGTGACACTCTGAAACTAAAAGCACTTGGAGAGTTGCCCATCACCATTATCTGGAGAGTGAGCAGAGCCACTCTAAGGTTATTCCACTCCTCCAGGAATTGCAGATATTCAACAGCGCTCCATGGCTGACAGCATGGAAGCTAATTGCAAGAGTTCCCCTCATCATTCTCTGTCACGCAACCAGCATACAACACCTAAGCATAACTATTTCCCTACGTGAACTAGTGTATGGAGGCATGAATCTGATTCATCATTTTCTTCTGTAGAGTTTCCAGCTGGGACACTGAATGAGATTCTATCAGAGAAGATAGTTTCCTTATTCTCTCAGTCCTTGATACTACTACAGACTCTGAGAAAAAAATATCAATATCTGATTGAGTTTAACTGTGAAGTGGCTGGGAGAACCTGACTATGAGGAACAGTTGACATTGAAATTGATTGAGGTAATCTAGATCAGAGGTTCTCAAACTGTGGTCGTGGACCGCCAGTGGTCTGCAAGCTCCATTCAGGTGGTTCATGGATAGTTCCCTCTAAGGTGTGCACCTGAGTAAATGCACACAAGAGAATGAAGGGCCACCCACCTAATTAATAGAGCTGCACTGGCATGGTTCCACTAATTAGGTGCCTGGACCCTGGAGAAGACACACATGTAAGGTGAGGTGGTGGCCTTGGGGGGAATAAGGGTTAGGTGAGTGGGAGCAGTGGAGTGAAAAGAGGGGTTGGGAGGAATTTGGGCCAGGCAGGGCTGCAGCGGCCAGAGGAAGAGGTCATTTTCTCCAGCTTATGGGCTGCTACGGCAGGGGAAAGACAGCCCCCTCCTTCCCAGCCCGAGCTTGGGGGCTGTTGCAGCAGAGCAAAGAGGGAGAAACCCCCCTCCTTCCGAGCCCCAGCTCAAGGGCTGCTTCAGCGTGGGAGAGAGGACACATCCATCACATTAGAAAGGTAAGACTACTGATATTAATACAAGAGTTGTGCTTTTATTTGTTGAACAAAAAAAAGTTAATTATTAAGATTTTTTTAATATAGTGCTTTCATCCAAAGCGCTTTACAATAGTTAGCTCATAGTACAAACAACATTTGGAAAGATCATTAAGTGGTCTGCCAAGACCCTTGTCAATGTTCAAGTGGTCCATGAAAAAAGGTTTGACAAGCACTGATATATAGATCAATTAGATGGCCTGTCCCCAGGACAGCTCTGAAGGACAGGTATTTGCACATGCTATGCCAGAGAAGAAGAATGTTTTGGTTTCTGTCACACAATGGCATATGAGTTTAAAAATTCCTTATATTGAAGGTTCATTCACCATAGCTCTATCATCAAAGCTTTTGCCTTTCTTCCTGATTACTGCTAGCCATCATTCAGGAGATTTTCAGCTAAATGTATTTGGGTACCCTGAATACATATGCAAAAGATTATTGCTTGGACTCAGCTCTTTAACAGAAATTCAAATTTTGATTAACAGTGTCACAGACAGAGAACTTTCCTGGAAGCAACTCACCCTCCTATCCCTTAAATTTCATTTTGACAGGATGTTTCTTAGCGTGTGCTTATTTTAGATATTATGGGTCAAATTCAGCCATTGGGTAACTGGATACAACTCTGTTGAAGTAAGTAGGTCTGATTGTGATCTAAGTTGTACCAGTATAATCAAGAGCAAAAGCACCAAAGTTAAATGAAGTTACACAAGGATAAAACTAGATCAGAATGAGCCCCAGAGGAGTTAGAGGTGTTTTCAGAAGAATATCCTGCTCCCAAATAAAAACATTTGTTCTTATTACCATTGTTGTCCATAAGCACATACTGATTCTATACTGCTATTGGAAATTCCATTTGCAAAATGTATTTTATGTGTTATCAGTTACCAATGTTTTATAGAAACACGGGACACATTTTTTCTTCACAAAGTGGGGATCTCTTATTTTGTACCTTTGGAAAACAGAAAATTACAGAGTTATAACAGATGAGCACTCACCCATCCTGTCAATTTTGCCTTAAGAAATGGGGAAAGCTGGTTTTCAGTTCTTGTTTTACTATATATTTGGTTCATTTTGCATGGCGGTGGCAGTTACTGGCTGTTGGAGTGCACAATAAGTTGATATAGGCTCATTGGTCTGAGAAGATATCTGAGTTGTTGAAACATCGAGCTATAAACGTTACAAAATATCCATCATGGTGGTCAGTTAAGATTACTGTTGTTTACCATGAGAGGACAAGAATGACAAGTATATCATTTTCTCTTCATCTCTGCTAAATAGTGCTTAATACTATATGGAAGGTTTATTCATTGGTCTATTTCAGCAAACTATGAGATGCATTTCTCTTTCCAAGGATGTGTGTACAATCATTCCTGTTTATTCTAGTGGAAGTTACCCCTATGAAGAAAACAGCATTCCTCTAAAGTTCAGAAATGATCTATCTGAAATAGCAACATACTTGTATAGACACCAACTATACAATACTATATACTTGTATAGACACCAACATCATTGTGTGTAAGCACCAGAGCAGTATCTGAGCATGCTGCTTCAGATATTTTTGGTGCCTCTGGCATTGCTGCATCCACCAAGCATTCTAATAGGCCATTTCAAGGAAATGGTCATGGCTTCTTACATGAAAACCTGCTTCCTGGTTTTATTCCTTTATAAATGCGGGGCAGGGGGAGTTTTGCAGACTCTCAGTCCATCCTGAAACTCCCCAACATATTCAGGGCAGAGCACAGCCATTGCTATATCTCACAGGGAAAACACAAGTTTCCTTTCAGAGCTGACCAGTTCATAGTGGGGGGATATGACCGCCCCTTTGCGGGCCCTGCCCTGTCCCTATTCTGGGGGAGTTAGCCTCATTAATAATCATAGCTCCATGAAATCAAGTGAATGCAATCACTGCCATTGCAAGCAGCTCCAGCATAGAGGAAAAGAAGAGGTTAAAGCGGGAAATGCTCCTCTCGCCCTTTTTGCACCTCTAGAAGCTAATCACTGGCTGGCTGTCAGATTCATGGACTTGCTGACTATAGAGTTGCAGTACGATAATTATTTTAATAGTGATGGGCAAATCATATAAGTTTGTTGAAGTTCATTGATTCCCAGCATGACAGGTAATTTTTAAAACAAAAATTTTATACCTCAGAGCTTGTAACAGCACCAGATGGTCATTCTGCTCTTTCTTTTAAACCAGTTTAAATGGATTTTACAAAAAAAATTTTTGGCACAATCATATTCTCTTTATCTGTATTCAGTATGGTCCATGGTCAATTATGTCATTTTAAATTACGTAATAAAGACTTCTTCAAATGATATGTTGTAATCAACCACAATGTGTAGCTTCAGTTATATTGTAGATGTTACTACCATATTTCCTTATGTGTACACAGGAAGAATCAGACAGGGTAAGGGAAAATCAAGGAAGGACCCCAGTGAGACATGCCAGCTAATCTAATAGGAAAAGATGATAGGAAATATTATTCTATTATGCCTCCTTCATCCTCTTCTGTATCCCCCCACTTGGTCTGCAGGTTCATTATTGTTTCCCTTCCCTATTGTGTCCACATTTTGGTGTTGGCCAAGACAATGAAGCAGCATGATTGATCCCTGGGAAGCTGGCTGGCAAACCAGTAAAATGACCAACTACAAAGTGAAGGGCTTGAACCCAGACTAATAAGAAGCAAAAAAATCTGTGCATCGCTCTGTTCTTTACAACCTGGTCAAGTTGCTTCAATCATCCCTCTATAACACTTACTACACAATGATCATCTTTGGTGTTGTCACCTTCAGACAAGACTATAGTGGTTTACCCTAATTAGCGGTCATGGCTTTCCTTGAAATCTCCCCAGAATCTCCATTTAGTGTAGACTGAATGCCTACATACTGAGCCACTGTGAGCAGAGATTATCTACACAGAAACTATTGTCTTAACTTCATGTTTGTTTCCTTATACAATTTAAGGAATTGGTTGTAAGTAATCTTTAAATCCTTGAATTCTGTACTTCTCATCCTGCATCATGTTACAACAATTCAGATCAGTAGGCAAACTTTTGCTATTGGTTTCTGAAGTTTAAAACTCCAGATCAGTGTTCGGGTTTTAGCCAGAGGCCCTCACCTGTGAGCTTGCTCTCTTGGGGAGTCTGCTAAAGCCTGAACATGCAAAACTTCAAAGCATAATCTGAGGTGCTTATTTTTTTTTTCTTTTTTGAGCTCTGGTCTGATTCTTGGGGGAAGGGTGTGGAGGGTATTTTATTTCCTTTTATATTCTATTTGAGGACATTCCTGATAAAAAGAAAATGAATGTTAATTAAATTAAATGAGTCTTGTTGTGTACTAAAATTTATATTTTAAAAATATTAACTGTAAATGAATACTTAGCAGCTAAAGTAATTGTAGGTGTTCTTAAAAATGATGCCAGATTTTTTGGGGAAAATTGAGTATGTTTTTGGTACACTAACCATTTTTCAAATGGTGTTATGAACTTGGTAAATATTGAAAGGCCTAATGTACAGTAGAGACTATTCCTGAACTAGAGACGTTGAAAAAATGAAGGTTTTCTTGTACTCTGCAAAAATCCATCCAGAGAAATTTTTCTATATGATGGACAAATTGGAGAAAAAAGACTGATTTTTTTCCTCACTGTGGGGAGTTTCCTTTGAGATAAATAGTGGTGCTATATGTGATGCTCTTTGACTGAGGAAAGCATCTAAGAGTACATGGTGAGATGTCTGCTTCCATGATTGGGCAATGAAGCAATCCCAAACCTATGTCTGCAAAACCGTCTCTCCACCCCATAATGCCAATGTGTATCATCAGAGAGAGAGAGAACTGTTTTTTCTGTAGTGAGTATGATGTTGAGAGAGAGTGGGGAGGAGGGTTCTCAGGGCTTTAGTCATCAGTGTCTAGAAGTGTACCCAGAAGAGAATAAGGTTATCTATCCAAAGTGCAGGGCATAGCTCAGTAACTCCAACTGCTTGCAAGTGGTAGATGTTAACATTTATTGTTGACCACTAAAAATGGTCCTATACATGAATACTTCTCAGACGCTGCATTTGAGTGAAGTGGCTTGTTTGCCTAATGAGTTGATTATAGTATACCAATGCATCTATGACTTCCTATGCACTTCTGGTGGCAGTTCATGATGTTTGAAGCACTGTAGGATTTGAATGGAGAAACTGTCTCTTTTTCCTCTGTTCATTTCCTCACATTCATGGCATTGGTTAGAGCCAACTCAGTCAAATCTAGTTATAGTTAGCATGTTTGGAGGCTAGAGATGGAGTATACACAGAGGAAGGACTTCAACTCTGGAATTTACTTCTCATGTTAGTTCCCAAGAGGCCAAGTCTTGTTGACTTCCAGAACACACTGATAACCCTATCTTTTCTTTGGGATTTGCCTGAGGCGATAAGGTCAGGCAATGCTTATGTTAATTTATAGCTAAGCTAAATTTCTGGATGGAGTCTACTTTTAATTATCATTGTATAAAGTTGCATTGTTTTTTTTAAAGAAATGCATATGCTGCCAGAGATTGTTGTGATGGACAAGTGTTTAGAAAAAGGACAAATAAATATACGTACAAACAAATACATTGAAACCCATGTTTAGTCTGTGCAAGCATAAAATGGTGTAGAAAATCTCATAAAAATGTTATATTTAGTTTAGTTTGTTTGCATTCTGTTTAAATTTAAAAATGGTCAAATAGCTTTATATTCCCATATTCAGAAATAACAATACATTCCTGGGCAGGGATTTTGTGTGCTGTGTTTCAACAACAAGTACATTTTTGAAGCCCCTGAAAATAGCAGTTTACAATAATGGAAATGCTGACAAAACCTTAAATATAGTAGTGTTCCTGGATGCCATCACAAATGGCAAAAAGCATATTCTATTTGGGATTCCATTCATTTGATCGTAGTAACTGGGATTTTAGGAGTTTAACAGCATTTGACTAAATTGGATAACAAACCTATATTTGTATGTTACAATGTTTGTAAGCTGACTTATTAGAATATCTGTATTTGGGTATTATCAACAGAATAATTTTGCATTCTGTTTCTTCTAGGAGGGGAAGTCGCTAAGCCCAGATTTGCTCAGTATTTCCATGGCAGCCTTGCCAGCCTCACTATTCGGCCAGGCAAAATAGAGAGTCAGAAAGTGATTTCCTGTTTGCAGGCCTGCAAGGAAGGTCTGGATATTAATTCTCTTGAGAGTCTTGGCCAAGGAATAAAGGTGAGGGATGAACTGACATTATCTTTGATAAAATATAGACCTGATTTATGAAGTGGAGAGCCCGAGGTAGAGTACACACAGTACAAATGTACTCATAGAAGCAATATAATTTCCCATAAAGTCGTGCTAAGAAAAAGCATAACAGGAGAGGAGCTGTGATACCACAAAGAAAAATATATCCCTTATTTCAACAATACACACTTAGAAAGTAAGGTACCACAGGTATTTCACAGTCCCTAGGAATTTCCATGTCATGCTGTCAAAGCCCTCTTTTGCTACTCTTTACAAAAATAAGCATGCTTCTACAGACTGCTGTATTTTATTGAATTTTGATGTAAATAGCTTTAAAGCAACAGAAAACATAAGTGAAATATCATTTCATCTGGTGGCAACTCAGCAAACTGGGCTATGTGTGTTAGTGCCATTAAATTCAACATATATTTCACAAGACAAACTACATTAATATAATTAAGATGGGACAATTAAGCATGCAAAACTCAATAAATGCAAAGATTAATTTTGCATGTACAAATTTAACTGTTTTTGTACATATGCACTATCTTATGGGCTTTAATGATATAATCATGTTATAAAATAATACAGTATAGGGCAAACTCCTGGCCCCATTGAAGTCAATGCAAAATTTCTAGGACTTCAGTGGGGCCAGGACTTCACTCACAGTTTTCTCTACTTTCTTGGATATGCATATATAGCATCTTGAATGTAATTTTCTTCTTCTTATGCTTACACAAATGTGTGAGAATATTCCAAACAGTTCTAGTTACTGAGAGACTTGTTAGAAAACAAATTGTGTATTTTAAAAAATTTGTCAGTTCCCAAGTACTATACATTTTCTTTTTAATCAACAGCACAATCTTGCTTTGGCATATTTTGGGGAGTCAGCTAGTTCACTGATATTGAGTTATTTTAGCAGCATAGATAATCACAGTGCAGCGTTCCTTTGGAACAGAACAGAGAATTAAACAATTAACCAGAGAGGTAATTTAACTGCAAATGTATGTGGCCTCCACCTGGCAACAAATTGTCATTGTTACTTTGTGTTATATTTTAATCTAGACAATGTTGTGAACATACTATTTATTGTGTATTTTTTTAAGGGAAATTACTTGAGTTGGCTCTGGCATATGCCAAATCTGGCATATGCTAAGTAATATACAGAGCTGCAAGAGGATACACATTGAATCTAGACAAGAGGTTATGTTGCACTCTTGATTTTTGGTATCTGCAGACAAGAGGGCAAAATTTAGAGGCCATGTGCAAGCTTAGGACCAGATTCTTCAACCTTTGCTTGTGAGAGTAGGTAATACTCAACATGAGTAATAGCTGCAGGAATTAGCTTTATGTGGGAAAGGTAAGATTGTTTCACTGTCTTTAAACTTGGACTTGATTAAAGTTTTTGACAAATAATTTATTAGCTGAAAAATGAAGTTTTAGGTTGGCTGAAGCTATTCACAAATTTGATTCACATTGGCTGAATAATTTCCAACAAAACAGATATTTTTGGAGGGAGACCCTAGATTGACAAAGGAATTTAGATGCCAATCAGAGAATTATCAGAGGAGGAGGTAGCTGTAGCCCCTTATACCCAGTAACCGTGAACGCTGGCCTCCCACCTCGTAGGTGAGTGCCCCTAACCACTATACTACTGATTATTCTGGGATGGCACTCTCTGTCTCTCCTGTTGTAAACATAATTAAGTAGGCATAGGATCAGGGACTTGAATTCGGGTCTTCCACATTCCAGATGAGTGTCCTCGTTCTCACTTTCTTTGGACCAAAAACTATTCAAGCATTTTATATAAACTTGAACACCTCCACCTTCACCATCGTCACCACCTCGTCCTCCTCCAATAGTTTTTTTTAATCTAGCCCTTCATTTTCCTTTGCTTTTATTAAAAATACCCAGAAATGAAATATTTTGTTCATTTAACCCAAAATTAAATTTGTCAACTTTTTTGATTAGCTGAAAATACTGGAAAAATTTGGTTTCAGTTTGAGTTAAACCAATATTTTTTGTGTGTGTGGAACTTCCATAGACCTAAAAAACCCCAGTTATTCACCTTGTTCTACTTTAACCCTCATAAATGTCAGTATTAAAGGGCTCTATTTCACTATCTCGTTCTTTCCTAGGTAAAACATATTGCATGAAACCTTCGTTTTTTGTGGTACTAGCCTTTAAATACCTAACAAAGAGCCCCCAAAGTACTCTATTTTTATGTTTTATTTATTATAGTGAGAACATTAATGATTTCATAGGACTTCCATCCCAGCAATTCAGTAGATTATAATGACATGCTTTTTAGCAATGCCCTTTACAAATTAAGATTATGACTGTAACATAAGGCTGTTTACTAGAAAATCCTGTTTCCTTGCAAATATATACCAGTAAATGTATGCTGGAATTTGTCATAAGTCATCTTATACTTGGTTCATGCTGATTAAAAACATACTTAGTCATTGCACCCCTGTTGTCATTTTGAAATTGACATTATTATAGTAGCCTGTAGTTTCAGGTGTGGGTGGAAAAAATACTCTCTTCAGTTTTGCCTCCCAGTGCAGCTCCAGCATGGGTGAATGGTTCTCTCTATGAACCAGCAGTGGGTGGAGGAAAAATAAAGCCCAGAGAATTTTTTTTCTCCTTCCCACACTGAACTTCAAAATGTTTCCAATTTCAGAATTACAACAGTGGCATGGTGTTTATTTAAAGGCGCTTCTTTCATTTTTACCTCCCCAGCCAGTCTGACAGTCAGAGTTAACAGCAGGAGGCAAAAATGGAAAAAAGCTGTCAGAGATACACCAGGCAGGGCTTCCTAGTTGGGCCAAAAGGGAGAGGAACAGATAAAAGAGGCACAGCTGGTCCCTGATCCTGGGTTGAAAATTAATAGAGGAAGATAGTGCTCATTGTCCCAAAATAAACACACCTGATGACATCAGATATTGTATGTGACTGCCCATGGATATGTACGATATGGATATTTGAATTATATCACTTCCTGAAGGAAAACGACATTAGCTAATGTTAAAAGTTAGTAAGATTGTCAGTTGGTCCCTTTGGTCTCTTTATATTTATCTAAGAAAAAAACTGTTTAATACTGTCGCAAGATTTCATATGTTGCAATTTTTATCTTCTTGCTTCTTCCATGGTCTAATTTTCATGTATACACAAGAAATCTTGCAGACTTTTTCTATGCTATTTTTAATTTATCTCTTCCCTCTCCACACCCTACAAGAGCGAGATGTAAAGAGCCCGGACTAGGAGCTTGTCTATAACACAAAGTTAAGTTGACTTAAGTTATGTCAACGTACAGTCGCTGCTGTACCACTGTTGAATGTCCACACTACCTCCTGGTGTTGATGGAGTGCATCCACAGTTGCAGCTCTTGCATTGACACAGAGAGCAGTGCACTGTGGGTAGCTATCCCACTGTGCAACTCACCACAGTTGACCACAGGGTGTTTTGGGAAGGGTTTGTAATCCCTCATGGGGGCAAATTCAGCATCTCCTGATTAAGTTTTCTCCATTCCATGGGCATTCTAGTACATTTTGTGCCACTTTTCAACAGCTGTGGTAACCTGTGCACCTACCATCTCTGTCAGAAGGCATGGATCCTGCTCTGCTCTTCAGTGTTGTGCTGAGAGTCACAAACACAACATGCCTGATCCAGCAGTATTTACTGAGCTGTAAGTCTGATGACGATGCCTTGGTGTCTGCCTTGCTATGTGCTAGGGAAAGAAACAATTCAAGATTGCTGTTGCCATTCATGGAGCAGCTGCACATGGTGGACCATCTGTTCTGGGCCTGAGAAACAAGCACTGAGTGATGGAATTGCATCGTTATGCAGATATGGGATGAAAAGCAGTGACTGCAGAATTTTTGAATGTGCAAGGTGACCTTCCTGGAACTGTGTGCGGAGCTTGCCCCAGCCCTCCGGTGCAGCAACACCAAAATGGGAGCTGACTCACAGTGGAGAAGCGAGTGGTGATTGCTTTGTGGAAGCTTGCAATGCCAGACTGCTCTTGGTCAGTGGGGAATCAGTTTGGAATTGGGAAATCCACCATTTGTGGATGCAAGTATACAGGTCCATTAATCGTGTCCTCCTACAAAGGACAGTGACTCAGGGCAATGTACAGGAAATAGTGGATGGTTTTGCAGCAATGGGGTTGCTGAACTGCGGTGGGGCAATCGATGGCACACGCATCCCTATTTTGACACCATATCACCTTGCGACGGAATATATCAGCAGAAAAGGCTACTTTTCTACAGTATTGCAAGCGCTGATGGATCACTGGGTTTGTTTCACTGACATCAATATGAACTGGTCAGGGAAAGTGCATGATGCACGCATATTTAAGAACACAGGCCTGTACAGAAAGCTGCAAGCTGCCCTACTGCAGGAGAAGAAACAAGGCAGCCCTCCCAAGAAACCTTTGGCAGAGGATTGCAAAGTACATCCAGGAAAGTTTCCTAAAGATCTCTATGGAGTATTCACAGGATATCCCAGTACACATAAACAAACTGTTCAGCAGGACCCCCTCTGCCTAGCTGTACAGGGGAATGAGAAGCAAATAGTGACTCTATCTCTTCTAGCCTGATTAAAAAACCTAGTACATGAGCAGATGTGGCCCTGTAATATTGAAGAAAACTTAATACTTACCAGAGGTTCCTTCCCTTGCATCAGGCTCTCCAGTGCTAGACTGCTGGGAGTGGCTCAACTGCTCAGGAGTCAAAATGACTCCTGGCTTGCCACTCCACCAGATGCCCATATTGCCCATCCTGCAGCCTCCTCTTCTTTGTACAGCACCTCATCTTTAGGGTTCACTCTGGTGGTCGGCCACTCCAGGTCCCCCAAAGTATCCACTGGGCACTTGGTGGTGGAGGTGGGGTGGGCACCGAGGATGGCATGCAGCTATCTATAGAAGTGGCATATCTGCAGCTCCACATCAGGTGACTGCCTCTTTTGCCTTCCAGTACGCCCGACACAACTCCTTGATTTTTACATGGCACTGCTGTGTATACCTATTGTAGCCCTTCTCCTCCATGCCCTGAGCGATCTGGCTGTAGATGTCAAAGTTTCTATGACTGGATCGAAGCTATGTCTGCACCCAGGAGATCCAGCACTTGCAGAGCTTCATGGAGCCTTAAAAGGGGAGGGGCATGCACCTGTGTATCTGGCCACAGGGCAGCGGAGTTCAAAACGGAGACTAGAGCAGTCATGGTAGGACATTGTGGGACATCTTGTGGAGGCCACTTGGGTTGACGTGGATTTATTAGGTTGGCATAGCAGGTGAGTTAAAACAGTGTGAGGAATATTGTAGTGTAGACACCCCTATAGTTAGGTCAACATATGATGTCCTATGTTGACCTAACTCTGTAGTGTAGAGTAGGGCTAGGATTTTCTTTCACCCTCTTTGGCAGCATCCCTTGCACCTGAGCCATTAAGTTAATTAGCTAGCTTGAATTTCCCTTTGCTAATATCATTCTTTGCTGTTGCTAGTCTACAGGTAAAAAGAGCGATACGCATGATACCAAGTGCATCCACAGTTGCAGCTCTTGCATTGACACAGAGAGCAGTGCACTGTGGGTAGCTATCCCACTGTGCAACTCACCACAGTCGACCACAGGGTGTTTTGGGAAGGGTTTGTAATCCCTCATTGGGGCAGGTTCAGCACTTTACGCATTTGGTATGTAGTGTTAGTACATTCTTCTGCAGAAAATCTCCTCTTAAATTTTTCATGATGTGTATTCACAAGGCTTGAACCTAAGTCTTCCTGTCCTACTCAGCTCAAAGCTTACCCTATGTCTCTCATGTACACATTCTATTTAATCTTCATCTTTTAAACATTTTCTTTTATAATGTAGACATTTGTGTGATGTGAACTATAAAATATGTTCTCATAATCAACAGTCAGCCTCATAAAATGACTAAATGGAATGAAAGTGCATTTGGTATTAGTTCCCGTTTGTTTTATGGAGCCCAAGCAAGAGGATGTAAACTCAGAAGGTTGATCTGGTTATCTGTGCAGCACAGATGGCTCACTGACCTGATTAACAGACATCTTTCAGAAGAAAATTAACAACAACAAACTCTCACTCTCTCACACACATACACCAAACAAACAAAAAAGGTAGAAAACAAACTTATTTGATTCTAAATGAAGCTCAGAATTAGGGCTTGTCTACACAGTGGGATAGTGCACATTCCAGGGGTGTGATTGCCACAGTGCACTGATGTGTTACACATTAATTGGTCCGTGTAGACCCTGCTGCTACACATCACAGGTTGCCTCGAGTGCTTTACCATCGTACTGTTTCACACAGCATGACATTAAAGCACAGTCAGGAAGATTTAGTGCACGTGAGTGGGAGCTATATGAACCAATTAATATGTAATGCATTAGTGTGCTTTAGAAATCACACTCCTACAGTGTGCACTACCCCATGGTGTAGATCAGCCTCATGGTCTTGCTGGTGATAAAACCAATCAACATTTACAACTCACATAAATAGGCTGGCCTCTGACAGCAGGTTGCTACCTTTTTGTTTTCAGTCTTATGAGCTTTGGAAAGGTTAGCACAGCTACAAAGACAACCGATGATTCTCTAATAAGACCTATCCATTCAGATGAGCAGCTGGTTTTATGCAGGAGGAAGCTCGAGTTTACATAGTGATCCCTCCAGTGACCATGAGATACAGGGAGGAGAATCCTCTAGGTTGTGACTGTCATTGCTGGGGTTGTGGTAAGGAAAGTTTAATTGCTTTGTTCACTCATGAGGAAAAATATCTCAAAGATGGACTGGAATAAAAATACACAGAGGAAGTAAAAACAAGGCGGGACAAATTTGCTTCTTGCATAACTCTTATTAAAGTCAATGATTTTCTACCAGTAATAATTTTCTCCTAGCATGTTCTGTAATAATAATAAGATGATGTATTTATGAAGTCGCATTTCAAAAATATGAGCAGCTGAGTAAATAGTGTATATTCACAGTAGTTTGACTAGATCCTAATTTACTATATGGTTAACTATAGCAATAACAATTACTAAGATGTGTGATAGATGAGCATCTGGTGGGTACTTGTTCCTAAAAGCTATATATGCACATAATTAATATTGACTACTCATAGCATTTGTTTCTTAAATTATTGGATTTTAGCCAGTCTCTAAATAATTCCTTGGAAGTGTATTATACATCTGTTACCCAAAACACTAATTATATGCATTTTCCCCAGTATCACTTCAATCCTTCCCAGTCAGTCCTTGTCATGGAAGGAGATGATATTCAGAATATAAATCAAGCTCTCCAAAAGGTCTCATATATCAACTCTAGACAGTTCCCTACTGCGGGCGTACGGCGTCTTAAAGTCTCATCTAAAGTCCAGTAAGTTACATTCAGTTAAACTGATCAGATCACTTACATTTTTAAATAAATTATTTTTTCTTTGTAAATGTAAAGATAGAATTTAATTTAAAATATATGATAAACTATACCATTAAATTACTGAGCATAAGCACGAGTTACATTTGCTTTTATACTGACTTACTTTGTGGGTTTCTTATGTTTTGCTTTTATGGTGTCTTTCGTGTAAATGTAATTTAGTTGTGTATCTTTTGTGAAGCATTTGGTCTATATTGAAGAGTCTGTGTGTATGCTATATGTCAGTTGAAGGTCCATAGAGTACTTATTCCCATTTCTCCAATTGATTAAGGTTTCTTCTGACATACTTAGAGCCATAACTTTTAAATCAGGCCTTTTATAATGAATAGAGGGTACATCTACAGGGGCAATGCCTCTCTGCTAGAAATAGCTTTTGCCTATATTGTGATAGAGCCACAATCACTGTAAAATTGTGGCATCTTGGACAAAGTAGAAATTACGGTGTCCTACTATTATCATGCAATTGTCACAGTACAGCGTAAGCAACAATACTAACATATATCCATGGTAAAGGACCAGTCTTCCATTCCTTGTACACACAGACTTCAGTTGGAATTGTTGGTGTTCCTGAAGTGCAGCACTGAGCCCCCTACTGCATTCCATTTAAATGGATGCTTAGGTTCTTGATTCACATTCAACAAGATAACCATGTTATATCAGTTTGGTCCCTAAAGTTAGCTTACAGTGATTAGTTGCTATCTAATTAACTTTAATTTTTAACTATTGACTCTTTTGTTAAATGATAATTGTCTACTTGTTACTTGCATACTGAACTTACTGATGATTTCATTTGCCACTGAGGTGTTAAACTACTCAAAGGTAATTTCAGGAATTGTGAACATTTACATATAGGCCCATGTGAACTTTGCAACCCAGAACTGTTAGTACCATTGCTAACTTTTACACATAACAGCAAGAATACAGAAAGATGTGCATATATACTGCTGGAACACAGTATGAAATGGACTTATCTGGCGGCAAATGCAGCTTAATAACAAGGAGAAATAAGCACAAAAAGTAATTAGATGGACATTGGGCAAAACAAAGTGAAGACAGAAACATGCACAGAAAGAGTGAGTGAGGTAGCCAAGTTAGCTTGCTTTATACTGCATGCCTCTAGCAAGGGAGGAATTTCACCAGACAACTATTCCATGCAATTAAAAAATAATATATTTTTCAGGTGTTTTGGTGAAGATGTCTGTATTAACATCCCAGATATAGATGCCTATGTAATGGTGTTTGAGGCCAATGAGCCCAAGATCACAATAAGTGGAATGGACCACTTTGCTAGACCAGCTATGCAATTTGAAAGTGAAAGAGGAGTGACTCTGTTACCAGATATCAGAATTGTCAGCACAGTCACCATAGTGGAACATTCTGTGGACTTTAAAGAAAATGATGGAGGTTTGTGCATTCATTTTCCACATTTGCCCCAACTGGGAGTTAAGGCCTTATTGTACAAGTTACAATACACAGAAATAACACAAGAATGTCTGCTCTAGAGAGTGCACAATGGATGCTTTAGACTAGGGGGAGGGAGAGCTCAGTGGGTTGAGCATTGCCCTGCTAAAACTAAGGGTTGTGAGTTCAACCCTTGAGGGGGACACTCAAGAATCTGGGGCATAAAAAAAAAAAAAAAAAATCTGTTAGAGGACAATACATGGTCCTGCTAGTGTAGGTGGGGGACTGGACTCAATGACCTTTCAAGGTTTTTCCAGCTCTATGAGATAGGTATATGTCCATATATAAATAAAAGACTACTTTAATGTGTGTTTCAAACAATTTTTGAAACAGACAGTCCTCAGGCACAAGTTTACAGGCCTATGGTGAGTATGTTCATTAAGTACAGTTTCTCTAAACCATTTAATATTTTTCTTTACATTGTTCTTTTGAAGAGCCTACTTCTTATTAGAAGTGCTCAACAAAGTTAACTTGAAATACCCTGATTTTTTCAGTGGTAGGCAAACATTAGGAAATACCAATAAGGCATCACCAAAAGTTGTTTTAAAAAGAGCCTTCCCTTTGGTTGCTGTTATGAAGTTTAATTAAAAAGCCATTAATCAGCTGTTTTAGGAATCATACTCAGCTACATTTTTCAGACCAGAATAATAGGCAATTATTTGTGTATCTCTCAGAAAAGCTGAAATTGCTAATGATATATAGATTTAGGGGCACTAGCTCTCTAAAGCGTTTTTACTGTAACAATCCTAATTATCAGTTGCCTTAAACTATATATGCCCTCCAAAGGCCAGAAAGTATTCTAGATCATAGTGTGCACTGCATGCAATGTAATACATAAAAGGATACATGTTCAGAAAAGAGATGATTATTCATTTTGCATGTTAGGAACTCTGATGATATTTTCATTCATGTCCCTGTGCATTATGAGTAAAAATGCCTAAGTGCCTCATTTTTAAATGTAGAACCATAGAATATCAGCTTTGGAAGGGATCTCAGGAGGTCATCTAGCCCAACCCCCTGCTCAAAGCAGGACCAATCCCCAACTAAATCAGCCCAGCCAAGGCTGTGGCAAGCCTGACCTTAAAAACCTCTAAGGAAGGAGATTCCACCTCTTCCCTAGGTAACCCATTCCACTGCTTCACCACCCTCCTAGTGAAAAAGTTTTTCCTAATATCCAATCTAAACCTCCCCCTCTGCAACTTGAGACCATTACTTCATGTTGTGTCATCTGCTACCACTGAGAACAGTCTAGATCCATCCTCTTTGGAGCCCCCTTTCAGGTAGTTGAAAGCAGCTATCAAATCCCCCCTCATTCTTCTCTTCTGCAGACTAAACAATCCCACTTCCCTAGCCTCTCCTTGTAAGTCACGTGCTCCAGGCCCCTAATCATTTTGTTGCCTTCTGCTGCACTCTTTCCAATTTATCCACATCCTTCTTGTAGTGTGGGGCCCAAAACTGGACATAGTACTCCAGATGAGACCTCACCAATGCCGAATAAAGGGGAATGATCATGCCCCTCGATCTGCTGGCAATGCCCCTCCTTATACAACCCGAAATGGCATTCACCTTCTTGGCAACAAGGGCACACTGTTGACTCATATCCAGCTTCTCAGCCACTGTAACTCCTAGGTCCTTTTCTGCAGAACTGCTGCCTAACCATTCGGTCCCTAGTCTGTAGCAGTGCATGAGATTTTTCTGTCCTAAGTACGGGACTCTGCACTTGTCCTTGTTGAACCTCATCAGATTTCTTTTGGCCCAATCCTCTAATTTGTCTAGGTCCCTCTGTATCCTATCCCTACCCTCTAGCATATCTATCACTACTCCCAGTTTAGTGTCATCTGCAAACTTCCTGAGAGTGCAGTCCATGCCATCCTCAAGATCAATAATGAAGATACTGAACAAAACCGGCCCTAGTGCCAACCCCTGGGGCACTCCACTTGATACTGGCTGACCACTAGACATGGAGCCATTGATCACTACTAGTTGAGCCCAAAGATCTAGCCAGCTTTCTATCTACCTTATAGTCCATTCATCCAGCCCATACTACTTTAACTTGCTGGCAAGAATACTGTGGGAGACCTTATCAAAAGCTTTGCTAAAGTCAAGGAATAACATGAATTCTTGCTAATGTCAGGAAGTTTTTCTCTGATTTTAGAAAAGTTGCATAAGAGACTCTATAAAGGCAGAGATACACTTGGCACAGATGAGGGAGTTGGGGCAAAGGTGACTGCCATTTTTGTGTTTCTCTGCCGCACCCTCCTGTTCTGGGGCTGATTGGGGCCTGCGTGCATCAGAGGCACAACTTAGAGCAGCATCAAGGCTGTACCCAGCAATCCACAGCCCTCATGGGTTATTACAGCAGCTGAAGATTGCCAGGGAAAGGGTGACCTGACATTAATCCCTTCCTCCTGGGAGTGCCCTCTACATTGGGAGCCTGAGGAGAGGTGACAGTTGCTGTGATTCTAGAGATTTATATTATGCAAAGGGTATCCGCAGGGAGCCAGTTAAGCCAGTGTTCCAGCCACTTTGTGCCAAGTGGACCAGAGAATTAAAATATTAAATATGCATCTGACTCTCTCTTCTGAGACAGGATAGATTTTATACTACTCACTGAAGGACAGTCAGTTTACAACTCAATTACTTTGAGCCTGGAAAATGCGTGATCATTTGATATACCAGTTTATGACTATGCTAGTTCTTGGATAGATTAGTATAGCATCCTCTCTAATGCAAAATTCTTTACGAGCCATAGAATAATTGAGAGAATCGTGCAATCACAGATAGAAAGATTTATGTTCACAGCTCCTTGGCACATGTAGTAATGTACTGAATGAAGTAGTACCAGGCTGATGTCAATACAGTATTGAGAAGCAAAATTGTTAAGCTGTGAATTTACTTCCAAAATCATGTTTCAAATAATATTTCTGACATATTCTTCAGTACGTTTTATTATCGTTGGCTGTATTTTGGATTCATATAAGTACCTATATGCCCCCTGATCATCACATCTGAATACTGGAAATTTCTTGCTTTTGATTTGCATGCTGTAGTCAGTGTTTAATACATGCTTAGAACTATTCAGCCATTCCCTTTGGAAGCTGACAGCACTGTTTAAACCATGTTAGAGTATAAAACTGTTTTGTGACTGTTTTTTTCTCTGATTTTGTTCCTTGCTTCTGTATGGTCTATTCCCTGTGTTTACAGTTCATAAGCCAGTTGTGTTAGAGGAAATGGTTCACAACTTGGATTTCTGTGACATTTTGGTCATTGGTGTGGAATTAGATCCCAGACAGGAGTGTTTAGAACTGGATCGTAAGGAGCTTCAAGGAAAACATCTAGATGCCACGAACTCCACAGCAGGGTATTCTATCTATGGTATGCTAATGGGCCATTTATGTTTTAATTACATTCTTAAAAGGAAAAGGCTAGGTTTTTGCCTTTAAGGTACCACTCTGTGTTAGGGTCAGAGCAGACCTGAAGCACACTATCTGGAGAAAGCTCAATAAGGGATTGTGTCTCAAAAAAGTACAATTTCACCTCAGCTCCCAGGTGGAAGCCTGCTCCACCAGGTAACTGGTTCATCCTGTAGGAGTCAGCATGGCCATAGCCCCACCTTTTATACCCCTATGTGATGATGTGAACTCCCAGGAGCATATGGGGACACAGAAGCCCTTATATGGCGTATGTCAGTAAGGAGGTTCCTTGGTGTTCTCACACAAATGCTGATCAGTTCCTGACCATTGATGGCCATACTGTAATTTTTGAAGTTACTAAATTATTAGTGCCACATCTGTGTATTTTTTCTCTAGTATGAAAATAAGGTTGTTGGTTTTTTGTTACAGTTCCTGAAGTCCTAATATTGTTCACTTAACTTGATATGAACTGAAATCCTTGATAAATTCAGGCTGTTCTACCCACTTTATTTTATTATTTAGAACATGTGATTTCCCTGTTTAGTACTCTTGTAGTAAACACAAAAAGGTTTCTACAATGCTTGCCTCTTAAGCATCTTTTGGTATGTATTCATGTTGTGTTACTGATTCAGGTGTGGACACAATGAGAAACTATGAACTGGTGCTTCGACAAGTTCGATATCGCAATTGGCACACTTTCAACATCTTTGATAGAAAGTTCAGAATCAAGTGCTCAGAGCTGAATGGCCGATACACCAGTAATGACTTTAACCTGGAGGTGAGTAATGAAAAGATGCATTTTTATCAAAACTCCCTCTGTTATTGATGAGCTGCATTTCTTCCCTCATCATTCAGGGCAGAGATTGAGTACTCCTGTGTTTGTACAGTACCTACCACATTTTGGGAGCTATAATGAAAAAGTAGTAATATCTTATGAGAGGAAAACTTCTACATATGCCATATGCCATACAAAATGAAAGAGTGAGCTCTCTAGCTGGGAATATTGAATGGATGTTGTTCTGTCTAGCCTACTCAGCAATGTGTAATGACAAGATGAACTCTCACTTGATACTAATATACAAAGCCACATTCCTTCCCATGCATTGCAGAAGTGTAGGTCATCCTTACTTTTTCCATGAACTGCATCCCACATTCAACTCCATCCTGTGTCCCAACTATTATATTCCTGCTTGAAAGCACCATGTTGAAAGCTCATTGCTTTTCAATTTCACGTATGGTTTCTTTTTTGTCAATGCTGCTCTTTTTTTTGTGCCACAAAGAGTTATCCACTTGCGGTAAGTGAAATGATGTATTCTTCATCAGTAGGAAATCATTCCAGATTAGTTTGCACCTCCTTAGTCAGTCTGAGAACAGGGTTCAATTCAGTTTTTTTATAGAGGCTCTTCACTTCCATAGTCTAACACATCAGATGTACTGCATCTTTCAGCCTCAGGATCAACACACTGTTCTACAGCATTTGCTGCTCACATATAGTCAGTCACAACTAAATAATTGCATATAAAGCAAAAAGTCCACATATTTTTGTCTTAGGCAAATGAGGCAGAACACTATTGCTTCCTATGAACAGCGACGTGAGGTAGTGCAAGTGTCTCTACAAATCATAGGCTAGTGAGCTCTGCCTAGTAACCAGCATGCTGTTCCAGCATGAAAAAGAAAGCCCTTTTCATTCTTGTATGCATCATTACTTCTAAGACCTCACACAACACCACTAGCATCTGTTCTAGTTTACAATTTTTTTTCTTTAAAGTGAACTCCATGTTGGTATAATATGCCAGATTGATATCCCAGGGCTTAAGTTCTCTGTAGAGGTACAAAACAAGCATAATGGTGCGAGCCTCCTTACCCTATCCCACTAATTGGGCTCAAGCCAGACCTTCACAAGTGAGGGGTCAGTTTTGCTCATTTTCCATGCAGATGTAATCCTCCTTAGACTGAACCCAGGTACCAGTTGTGGAGGTACTTTTTTACATGGTATTAGAGATTGCAGGAGTCAGAATATAAGACCAGATGCACTTCAGGTCCAATCTGATATGGCAACTTGTAACATATATGGCTACCTTTTCATTAGGAACTGGAATTGGATTAATAGGATTGTAGAATAGGTTCTGCTTACATGTACATCCAGGTTTATCTACTAGAGGCAGTAGTCCTTGGTATGAAATTTCACAGAAAAAGTCCAATCCTGCCAACAGAAATATTGCATTTTAATACCTCAGAATCTGTTTTAATATAGATAATATGAATTACACTAGCAGTTGCATTGGGCTGGTTCACTCTGTTTGATCCTTTTCCCTTCTAAAATGCATTTTTTTGAACCTTTGGGTTTCGACTTCATGCATTTTGGAAGATACATCTTTATTTGACTGTTACAGATGTAATTCATAGCTGTTCCAACACTGGGTATTTCCATTTTTGTTTCCCTACATTAGGATCTCAAATTACACCTATAAAATAGGTTAAATAGTCAGTACTATGCAAAAGTCAATACCTTAAAAATATTTCACTCCAGTTTAGAGTACATATTTTTTTCACCTACAAAGAATTGCTAGTGCTTTTGCACCCATAAATATGTTAAATGTAGAAATGGAACAAATTGTGCCTACAACTGATTATGGATTCAAAATTGCTGGCAAAAATTTCAGCTACAGAGTTGGAGGCTGCATACCAAAACCAGACCTAGAGGCACAAAATTCACACATAAATGAGCTGTTCAGCTGGTGACTAATTGGTTGTCTGTTCCACGGTCACCCAAACTGATTGGGACAACAGATGCTGGGAGTAATTCCAGAAGTGCTGTATACTTGAAATCATTTCTGCTCACCACTTATCTCCCATTTCCTGGAATGACTGTCCCGTTCTCTTCCTTATGTCTTTGGAATGGGTCCTCTCTATTGGAATTCTTAGTGCCTATTTAACCTGACAGTGGGTTGCTATGGCAGAATATGCTGCAGGATGCTCCCATATGTTTATCTAACCAGCCAGATGCATGGTTCTCCAGTTTCTCCTTTGTATGGCTGTTGTAATGCCACAAAGAGCTTTATTTCTTTCAGCTCATGGCACAATTGGCATAGTTTCCTTTTAATTTTTAAGCTTTTATGAAATCCTGCATTTAGAAAATGTGGCGAATGAAAGCTGCTGCTGTGCTTATATTCTATTGTTTTCATTTTATCAAGTCTAGCTGAGTTTACAGCTTCACTCTTCTCAAAATCTTTCACCTCTTCTCAAAAACTTCACAAGTGCTTTTCTCACAGACTCTAAACTGCTTCAGCATTTCTCTTTAAGCATTTCTATGCCACTTCCTGCTCTCAGTTAAGAACAGCAGCAGCTCTTGACTGTTGCACCCTCTGGCAAAGGAGCATGGGTGGCAGCTAGCTAAATGAGATGCTATTGGTAGGTTGGGGAAAGCATTTGGAAGTTAGAACAAGGATTATACCTGGCCTTCTTATTCATGTTGTATGCCTACTTTTTTTAAAATAGAGTTATACTTTCAACCAAACTGGAGACAAAGCAAGTGCGCAGGATAATTCTGCGCCATGATTTGCAGTAGATATCTCTTGGCTTCTGGAAGGAAATTAAATTATCGGCATTGATCTTGAATGGAATGAGGACTGCCTACGTGAAAGACTGTTTCTCTTCCTGCACAATAAAGCTACAATTTGTCAGTGGAAATTAAAGAGCTGGAGCCCACCTAATATCAATGAAATGGAACTACTCGCTTATTTTTCACAAGGGGCCTTAAATTACAACTAACACCCATCCTTCATCTGAAATAGACTATATTTGTTTCCCTTTAGGTCACTCATACAAGCATATTTAGTCACATAGGCTTTTGGGGGGAAGGAGGAACACAGTAAGGACTGGTGTTTGTGATCAGAGGTGTCCTATTATAATGTGGTTACTGCATCAGTTTCCTTTTCCTAGCTGTGCCTCAATTTCTCTCTAAGCTGGTACAATGATTAAATTAAGTCCTCCAGTTAACTCAAAAAGATTCCATATCTCCTGGGGTAACTGAAGTCCCAAAAAAGAGTCCAAATTAAAAACCAACACAAAAGCTCCATGCTGTGCCATTACTGGGTCATAACCCTTTATGTCTATCTTTCCATTCTCTGGAATGTAATAGCACTTCATCGAGCCTTTCCTTTTGAGCCACAGGCCTTCTTTGAGGGTCTACCATTCTTCCCTTCTCATGTTGCAGGGAACTGAAGCCAGGGAGTGCTCTCACTGTCTGGAAGCTCCAGTGGTGGGACCCAAATCAGTAAGTAATCAGTCAGTTAGTGCCCCATTCTTTGTATGTTCCCTTTGCCCACAGTCTCTTCTTTCACTCTGGTAATCCCTTTATTTTCCAGCTGGGACTTGGCTATTTCTAATAGTATCCCTCCATGTGTGTACTTCACAACCCTTGGGTACCATCTACCTCAGTCCACCCCAAGGCTCTTTACAAAAGTCACAGAACTCCCATCTCCCTTGGGTTCTCGATGCTTTTATTCACCAACCTCTTCTTGACTGCTTCCATAGCTCCTCCTAAACTGCTAGCTTCACCAGCTTCTGCTGAATCTCCCTAGCATGCCACCCTCCCCTCCTCACTCCACATCTCTTTCTCACACTGAGTGAGGAAAGGCTGCCTCTTATATTCTGTTCAATTTACAATTCCCCAAAAATGGTTTGCTCAATACAAAATATAGAAGTATGTTGTGTTGAGCCTGTAGTTTTCCTTAAAGGGTGAGTGCACCCTGTTGCAGAGTGATGCATTGATAACATTTTATATCGAATTTGCACAGGTGTTCATGACAGGACATACTGCACAGCAGTAGAGGACCAGGTCCAGAGATCCTATAATTAGGCTCATAAAATAAATTTTTATTTTTTTTTTAAAAAAAAGCGTGCATGAGCCATGAAAAAAAAAATTCCTGCACGTCTGCTCTGCCTTTTGCTTTCTTTTCTCAGCTTTCCTCCTGGCCTATTATTGGTATTTATATAGACTGTGAGAAAAGAAGGTGTTAGCAGAGTTGCTTTGTGCTATGAATTACATTCCTTCCTTTCTTTGAAGGCACCTTTACAGAAGTATATTCTGTGAGAGGAAACAAATAGAATTTTTCATCTACAACATGTGCTGTCATGTGAGAAAAATCCTTGTCCTTTTTAAGACCTGGGGACTTATTACAAAGGATGCTATTTGCCAGGGGTAAATGGAACATATAAACAATATTTGGATACATTGCTCATCTTACTTAGTGTTTGAAAATTGTTAACTTGGGCTCATATCTCATTTTCAGGCAAGGAGGAGGAACACAAGCATCATGCACACCTGCTACGTTGCATAATCAGGACTGCCATGAATACTTACATTTCTGAAACACTTTCTTGAGCACCATGTTTGGTGATTCTTTGGGTTTTCATCTGGACATTTTTCAAGTGCAGTTGCACTGTGGAAACTGAGTTTAAATATGTCACTGGAGAGTTCTGTGTTGGGGGTCTCATGATTTCCAGAACAATTTGTCTTGGTTTACAAGAAGAAAAGTTGAGCCTAGTTGCTGGCCCTGTAAATGTAATCTGGGTTCTGAAAATCAAGCTTTGTTCTTATGGATCATCTCCATAAAGATTTTTTAGGCCAGATTCTCTACAGTTTCGTCTGTGCCTAACCCCATTACCTTTAGTGTTGTGGCACAGGTGTACACGAAGGCTGAAATTGACCATGCCTTTGCAACTTAATGAACAATTATGTTAGTGCATGAGCCAAAATAGAATTCAGCCCACTCTCCCACAGCTGGTATTGCTCTATAGTGCTAGCAGAAGCAAGAGTAATAAAATGCATCAGTCACTAATGTTAGCAGATATAAAATTGAATACATACAGGGAGCAGACTGAATAACTGGATGCCATTTTTACATGGTCACTTTTCAAAGTGGACTTTATTTAAAACATAGCTAAATAAGAAGTAAACCTAGAGAAAAATGAATAAAAGCAAGCAATTACTACATATGGGCTCAGGATTGAGATCTACAATTTTATTATCAACAAAGTCTGAGGTTTTTGGATGAGGGGTTTTTGTTCAGTTCAAATATAAATGTGGCAGTCCTATCAAATATTGCATATTTGGATCCTGATTAGCATTTCAGTGTTTGGGGCTGTTCAAATTCAGAGTTGCAGGTCAGGAAAAGCTCTACTTCATATGAAGTTTTGAAACCACAACTTGCTAAGAAAATGCATCTTATAGTAGCATAAAAAAGGAAGTGACAAATATTCATAGAGAAATTGGATGAAGAGAGAACTATTTGTTCTGAGCAGATGGCATTAGAGCAGAGATGCACTAATTTCAACCTAAGGGTCAAATACCCATGAAGTCCTAAATTTCAGTTCCTGGTGTCCTGTTCTAATAATGGCAGAATGAGGGCAAGCTCATCTGTTGCAGGTTATTGTGCTATTGAATTGAAACAGCAAGTAGTTTCTGTTCCTGTGCGAAAGATGATACAAATACAAGCAATTATTGTGGTTGAGTTAATTTAGTTCTGATGTTTATGCATAACAATATATAGACATACAAGTTACTTGTAGCCTCAAGGCTCTTAACAGGTTGCCTGAGCAGTCCTTTGTATCACAGAGTTGGGACATCTTAGCACTGGTGTCAAGTTGTGATCTTTGGAATTAATTATATAATTATTCTGAAAAAAATGACATTATGTATATTGGAACCCAGGTATAAAGAGATCATGGGTGCATGACAGAAATTTCTCAGCAGCAGATCCAAGACTCAAAAATACCCTACCAAATTTGATCTGGAAAAATCCTATTTACAGCAATTTCCGGTCACACTATAAGACTCCCCACTTGCCATAGTGCTTCCCAGAGAAGCAGAATAGAAGAGAACTCAGTGAACCCCAAAGAAACATTCTTTTGTTTGTTACTTAACCTGGAGTAGAACAGAGAGCTAGCATCACATTCAAACAAGAGCCTGTGCTTGCACTGAGAGTAGGTCAGAGAACAGAGTGCCCTCAAGACAGTTCTCTAAAGTACTATGGAAAATCCCACCCAAAATTAATAACAAATGCCCAGACCTGCCCCTGTTAAAGACAGTGATAAAATTGTTATTGACTTCAGTAGTGCATCTAACTTATGATAGAAAGATGAACAAAGAGAAAGAGCTGGTTTATACAGGTAAGAAAGAACGAGCTTCTTTACTATTCCTGTCTGTTCAAGAGCTACCAATAACAAAGTGGCCCAGCTAAGCCATAAAATAACCCAGGATAGGTTAACTGGTTTGGGAGACAAGTGATCTTGTCTCCAGTGCCTACAAAATGAATTTGAATCTTCTACCAAGATCGATATAATATTCTTGTCTGATGATGAACTTGGCAGCACAGTTTCAGACACCAGAAGGCATGGTATTGGAATTTACAGCACTATGTAGTATCACACTTCTTGTTCTTTTGTTATTCCAGGTTAATATCCTACACAACTCCAACTCTAATTTTATGGAGCATGTAAATCACATGGTAATACAGCCACAGTTTCTCCAGTCTATCCATCACCCAGAGGAAATCATAAACAGCATTCATGGCTCAGGTATTAACTATATAGAAATTATTCATAATACTTAAGGTGTTTTCAGTGTTTCCATTGTGATTTAGTTCAGTCAACAAGTGAAGACGTAGAATCCCCACTTATACCCAGGGCAACGCAAAAGAAGTTATAGGTGTAAGAAAAGCAACATTTGTCCCCACTCTGTCCTGCTGAGGAGTTGAGCTTTAGTTAAAAAATACACTATTGGAAATTGTGTGGCCAGGTTTTTTTAAAAAAAATACAGACACCAGAAAGTTGAACAATTAAGACTGGCAAATGCAGAATTCAAGACCTCAGTTATTTTCACAAATGAAGTTAATTCTCTAATTGTGTTCCTGGGAACATCTGAGAATATCTGACCCTTAGCAGAAAGGGACAATATGGATGAAAAACAATTTAACCTTCTGGCATCAACAGATAGCTGGTCTGACATTGAGTTGTTCTGCATTGTTCTTACCATTTATCATCACTGAATGTAATTATAGGATATATTACCAGTGATGTGCAGGTTGCAGAATCTCAGCATAAGGAAAGAAAGAAGAGAGAAGGAAAGAATATATTCAGTGGTGTATAGGCAAACCTGTAGAGAAATGATACCATTATTTTTTTTCAGTGGTTCCAAACGTGGCTACTGTTGTTATAATAATCTGTGTCAGCATACTAATCTTCATCATAGCCTTGGGCATCTACAGAATTCGGACTTCTCATAAGCACAGCTCTATGGAAAATGAAGGAAGTAAAGAAAATGAAATGGATTGGGATGATTCTGCTCTAACCATTACTGTCAACCCCATGGAGGTACGAAAAAAAGGTGGATTGCTATGGCACTTCCAGGAGTTAACATTTTGGGTGGTAGCTTGCTTAGCTACTGTTTTTTTAAAACACTTTAAAAATGGATTTATTTAGATTGATCACTCGTCAAGGTAGGGTCTGTCTCTTACTATGTGTATGTACGGCATCTAGCACAATTGGTCCCCAATCTCAGCTGAGGCCTCTAGGCATGGCTATAATACAAATAATGATAATTATTATGCTTCTGATTGTTTATTATATTATTATTATTTTATTTGTCATCCTGTATATGATTGTTATTTGACGGGATGGTGAAGAATTGGCTTAAGGGGGAGAGGAGCATTCCTCTATCACTTCCTGCCCAGTTGCAATTTAAAGCACCCACAACAATGCAATTCATTCATTGTAAAATGTGCTGGTACCAAATATTGACAAACTGAAGACAAGGTGCAGTCCAGGGAAGAGGTCCAGAAAAGAGCAACAAAATTGAACACCTGTCCAGAGAAACTGACACATGAGCAAAAGGTAAAAGAGCTAACTATGGGCAGCTTTGCTAAGCAATGAGAGTCATTTATCAATGTTCCATTTTTGTTACAGTAGCTTCAAGCTTTAGAATTTACTTGCCACTTTACTCTATATATCCCATAATAACCAGATAGCCACGTAAATTGCGCTTTCCCAATATATTAGCAATTAGTTTCTGGAGCAAGCCATTACTTTATGTTCCCCTAGCTAGCTTAATGAAGAAGTCCCTTTCCTTCTCTGTGTTTTCTAACAAATGTAGAAATATGAAGAGCCTCGCCATGTAGAAGAGGAGAGTGAGGAGGAGGTAGAAGAGGAGGAGGAAGATACAACCAGTGATGAATCAGGTGAAAGTGAAGAAGAGGAGGAAGAGGAGGAAGAAGAAGAAATTGAAAATGAGGGAGACAAACAGAATGCCACCAGGCAAGAGCAGTTGGAGTGGGATGATTCAACACTCCCTTACTAGAACCTGCCAGTCCCCATTGCTCCTTTTGTAAACACCAATACAATTTATTTCTGAGTCAGGTTAACTTCTGTCTATGAATTAACTGACAGGATTTGAATTTATTGCCTAAAATAGATATAGTTCTATTGCCCAAATTGATATAGGTGTATCAGTTGCTATTGATAGAATTGTCTCTTTCCTTACAATGCCTTGTGAAATACAGGGTACCAACTTTAATATCCTCTATGGTAATGATGCTAGTCTGGAACTTGGTCCTCAATTTATTCCCTCAATTTCCAGTTTCTGTTCTAAATAATCCAATAAAAGTCCTGTCACTCAATCCATAGAGGTATTGCCTTTGCTATTTTTTCATACAGGAGAGATTTCAGCTTGTTATGACAATTATTTCTGTGGGTCCAAATAATGTTGTTGCCATTTAGCTTCACTTTATTGTGTGTCTGCAAAAAATCTGCCTTCAAATAAGAGCAGAGGTTTAGTGCTACAGGTGTCAAAGGCTGAATGCCATTTACCACCACTTTTTTTTTTCCTTGGATGTTAATTGCATTCTACAGAGGGATATTTAAGACCTCACCTGTAGGGTGTATGTGAGAATAGGATTGGGTAATACATTTCTCTGCTGATGTGTCATGACCTTGAAGATAAAATCTTTATCCAGTCCACCTATTGAAACCTGACTACTGTCTACCCCCAGAAAACTAAACATTTCTTTTGTTAACTTTCAAAGATCTTCCACCATAGATTAAGCAATGTTATCTTATGTGAAACATAAATTCTACTTGGTTTTGGCTGAAACCTGTGGGGCTGATCATTAGCCACAGTTTCAGCAATTTGCTGCAAATCAGTGTTTCGTAATCTGCATTGTAAATCGTTATCTTGATGCAGTATCTTACTGCAGTAACAGAAAATCAATGAACCCCTGTATACTCAAGTTGTCTGTGGTTGGGACTTACACAAGTGCTTACGTGTATGCATGAAAATGAAATATAGTCTTGGGGAAATGTTTCCTTCTGCCTATAGAAAGACTGATTAAATGATGCCAGCTGGAATTTATATCTGGCTTTATTCTATAAAATATTGTCCCTCATTTTTGCTATACTTTTATCAACCAAACAGTAGCACAGGAAGAAAATTGACATAACCTAGGCTCCCCAGCTCTCCTTTGCACCTACAACTGTCCTTTTTCTCTGCTTCCTGGATCCTTTATTTTTTGAGAAAAGGGATCTATAAAATAAAACAGGAATAAGAAAAGATGAACCCCACCTGGAACTGAAGGAAGTAAAAGAACAATTAGAGCTTAAGCAAGTATTAGTTTATCGCAGAATATTTTTTCCTAAACATCGTTCAAAGAAATAAAGTACACAAAATGTGCTGGTAAGTCTGTTTTTGTTTTTTCTCCTACCTTTAATGTCCTTTGCAGTTTCAAAAGGACATAAATAACAAAGGAGGCAGCACTTCCTAGGGTAACTATTTTAACGTATAAGAGACAAACCAACTGGCATGACAGCGAATGCTGCCCTGTGGCTTCTCACCTGTTTCTAACCCTCTTCTTTCCTTTAGATTTTGTTTGTTGGATTTGCTTTTGTAATTTGCTGTTTGGAGTGAGCCATTCCTCCTATCTTTCCTGTGTGCCCCCAAGAAGTTCAGTAGCAGTACAGTATGGAGTGTAACAGAACAAAAAAGTATGTGTGTAAATCTTTTCTGTGATAGGGTGCCATGGCTCCATACACAGTCATGACACTCGATCCTTCAGGGAGCAACCCTGACTCATTCTGGGTTCATATGGGTAACTTTGAGGGCTGCCAGCAATCTTGCTCGTTGGTATATTTCTTAAAGCCTCAGCTCTTACAGTAATGTGAATAAAGAAAATCTCAGCTTTCATTTTTTTTAAAACAATCAAGATTCTAACTCTTATGGTTGCAAATAAAAAGTTGAAAATGTGACCCAACTGGGCCCTACAAGCTTAAAAAATTGGAATGTAAATGAGGACAGTCCCAAATTTATTCTTTTTTAAAAAATAATGGTTTTTAGACTGACCTCATGATTTTGGGGAGCCTGACTCATGATTTTTGAATGCTTGGTGTTGGCAATACAGAACTTTTCTCATGTGTTACAGTCCCATTTACTTGAAGGTGTATGAACAGCAGGATTGGTCCCCTAATTTATTTTTATACTTACACTAATTATTTTGAATAGCAAGATATTCTTTAGGCCACTTACTGTTTTGCATTTTAGATGGTGTATGTACAAACAATTCATTATTAAAATATACATATTGTGTTTTCTTCCTTCTAGAGTGTGATGTAACAAAATCTAGTGAAAAGGCATAATTTTTTTTTTCCAATAATATAAAGCAGGCCTTTCATTTTATGGTTATTTTCAGCACACAACTAAACAAAGCTTTCTGCTCAGACAGAAAGTAAAAATTCAAGATTTAAAAATCAATTAAAATTGTATTGAAAAATTAAAAATCAACTTTTTTGTCAATGATTTTCACCATTTTTAGGTTGTTTCAAAAGAACAACTCATAACATTATTAATAGTCTAATTATTTTATAACTTATTCATGGCTTGATAAATATACGAACATTCATTAAATATTTATATATTAGTTATTGGATACAAACCTATTCAGATCATGCTGGTACATTACAGGAGCAAACATGAATAATTTTATATTCTATATTGTAAATATGTCTAATTTATAGAAGTAAGATGAGTAAAAGCAGAGCCTGTGTTATCTCTATATTGGTTTTACAAGACTGTAGTTTATACACTAAAATGTACTTATTTTAAGTTAATCATCTGAGCAGGTTATGAAGCATTTTTCATTCAAATGATCAGGAGGAGTCCTTTTTACAGCTTTTCAGTGAGAACTGGATATTCCTTTATAAAATGAACACATATGCAAAACATCACTGCAGTTTTCTGTAGTAATGGCCCAAAACACTGGAACAGATTGTAAAATGACACTGTATTTCTGAAGGAATTGTTTCTCATCATTTCATTTTTTCCCAAACATTTCTACAATTTTTAAATTAATAAATACCAAAAAGGTTTTGGTTTTCAAAAAGCATTTTCAATAAAAATGTTTTACTTTTGCTGAAACCAAAACTAGATTTTTATTCCCAAAGGCAGAAAATCTTTATGAAAGCCATAACATTTTTTCTGAATTGTTTTTGTTTTGTTTTGTTTTCTGTTGCCATTTTTTCCACCCAAAAATGGGGGGAAAACTAACTGTGGTTGAAAAAGTTTTTTGTTTTTTTTTTGTCAAAAATACGCTTAGATTAAAAATTTTCAACCAATTTTACAACACACTACAATTTACAAGACTCTACTGGTTGTTTAATGAAAAATACTATATAATATTTCTTAATAGGGGCTCCCTCAGTTTCACTTCCTTAGAGATCTCTAAGTACATTTCCCCTGACTCTCAAGCTTATCACTTTGATCATGTGACTGGACAAGAGAGTATATTTCATTCAAGGCCAGATGGTACCCAGCACTGAACAGGTTCATGACAAGGGAGGAGAGTGTAATCAAGAAGACAGGTAAAGCTGGAGTCTTTGCACTCAGGAAGATGTGTGGTGCTCACTCCCCACGTCCTGCTGTAGGAACTGTGTTGTTCAACCTCTTAAAAGGGCAGTGTAATATCCTTACTCTCTTGCATTCCCCTGAATAATCTGGTTGCCTGAGGCAGATCCCCTTATTCCAAATACAGATCTGGGCCATCAAGCCTCACAAAAGTCCTTATTTTCCAGTAGCAAGTGACAAAATCAATCCAGTCTTGTGACCCTTACTCAACCAAACTCACAGTGATGTTATTAAGATGAGATTTTTACCTTGTTAAAAGCAGCAGGACTGGATCCCAAAAGTCCCTGAAAAACTGCAAAAGTGAGACCTCCTCAAATGGCATCTGGCTATTGTGGGGATGGAGTGTTAAAAATGCCCTAAGATAGATACTTATATTTTCTCTTCTGACATTTTGAGGACAGAGGCAGGTTGGAAAAAGCTTCAAAATTTATTAATGCAAACTGAGTCCAGTTGTACAATGTGTTATCTTCACTAACATTGTTGCTTATGTTACTTTTCATGGTCAGTAGTTCAGATTTCTTTTTCACTTTCATCTGTACCACAGGTATTAGATCTCTACAAGTGATTCTAAAAACATATGGCTGCTGAGCTCAATATCAAGATGTACTGCACCAGTTCAAATAAGGGTTCATTAAATCTTAGTATTAATTAAAATTAAATATTAGTGTTTGTTCTGAATATTCATTTATTCAAATGGATGATGATATCTGGGAAATATACCATAGATCACAGAAATTAAAAACATCTAGAAAGCATTTGATTATTTATACAGAGGAGAAATACAGGTCTGGAGGTCTTGATAATCTACAGGCCAGTAGAAATCCCATCCCCCTACTACAATACATAGTTGCTGATTAGAAAAGCATATCTGTGCCAGTTGCTGAATGTTTATTGGAAATGACAATATGAACCTTGTAGCACAATTTAATTTTCATGTACCCAATTTGTAGGAATCTAGCCTGAGGGAAAGGAAATCTGTAAATCTGGATGTCTAACACCTGATTAACATCTTAGTTTCTCCAACTGTAATTGTTTCACTTTTGTGGGTTATGTTTTTCCTCTAATGTTTTCTGTATAGTGGTTTTCCACTCCCCTTCCAGAACAAGCCAATGTGGCAGAAGCAACAACAAGAGAACTAAACTTTGAGTAGGAAATAAAGGTGTCATAGTGTGTACTTTACCACTTTAAATGTCGTTAGGTATTTGTCCTCTACCAGTTATACAGCAGATGAAATCCTGGTGACTTCTCATTTTAGCTTTTTCAGCTAAAGCATTTCATAATTGGATATTTGCAACTGATGGGTAAACCGCATGACACAAGTAAGCTTTTTGTTACAGGAGTTTTTGGAAATACAGCACTCACTCTGTTACTAATGGTGGCAGATTCATATACATTTTAAAACATATTGAGCCATCTCTCTGATGGTTCATTTCTTATTGCTGTGCATTTCAGTATAGGAGATTCAGACTGATAAACCTTGGGATTAATGCATCTTTGGCCAGTTGGGATAACCGTTGATTATTCCCTGTTATATGTTTGAAGGCCCTGTGGTCCTACTACACTGCACCCCAGAAAGGAGCAGTGAAGGTGAGTCCTCCAGGCCTGCCTGGAGAGGCCTCATGGAAGCAGCCAATCAGATCTCAACAGGCTCAGATAAAATGAGCTGCAGGGGTTGGCAGCTGAGTTCCATGCTGGAGCCAGAGGGAGTGAAGAAGAATGCTCCCCTCTGACCAAAGGATCTTGATGAGGTGCATTTACTGGACCTGGGACTGGGAGAGAGAGGACCTAAGAACTTTAAACCTCAGGTAAAAGGTTGAAGGTAAAGGGACCAGGTCCCAAGATTTCAGCAGCAACTAATTAAAGGAAGCAGTATGTAGCTGTTGCTTTATAGGGTCCCAGGGTTGGAACCCAGAGTAGTGGACAAGTCTGGGTTCCCCTTGTCACTGGCCAGATGGCCAAAGCCAGGAGAATGGGACAAGGCCCTTTTAGAAAACTGAGCAAAGGACTGGGTTTAAAGGGCTCAGAGATGGGACTGAAGGCGCAGGTGAGGGTAAACAGTTTTGTGAACTCTTTATATCCTGAAAGGGGTCCCTTTTGACTATGTGACTTGACTAGAGGGTTGAGTGATGGTGATAGTGTGTTTCTGCTCTATGCTATTTAAAGATAGTGTGCCTCACCTTTTGACCACTTTCAACATTTTTACTCATCCCAAAACTATGTAAGACTCTCACAATCATGCTGCCTTCAAAGGATAAGGCCAAGGGGAAGATATGAACTGCATACCAAAGCCTGAATGTCCACCAAGACACTGGCTCTGCACACCAGGCAAAAAAGTTTCAGATGCAACTGCTTTCCAGTGAGGACCCCTTCAACCACTAGCCCTCAGAAATCCATGTCTAAAGACTGACAATAAAAGAACCCGTAGATGACCTTGACTTCTATGCCCATGCCCAACCTGCATAGAGCTTCATAAAGCAGCATCAGAACCTTGACTTGCACTCAAAACAAATAGGGAGCCAGTGTGTTGTTTCCTGCACTTAACAGTGTAAATACAGCAGGAACACAGTGTGTGCTAGGAGCATTGCTGTAGAATATTACAGTATTTTTAATAAAGGAAATGGCATCCTGGAAAGAAGGAATGAATGTAAGTTTGTGATCATGGTGGAAAGATTTAACTCCTCTTTTAGATCATACCGGTGGAGGGGCAATCCTTTTTAATTGGAGAGTGACAGAAAGACATCCTGTTGGACTGAGTTGTCCAAGAGATAACTGCTATTGTTACACCACATGCCATCAAACCTGAGAAATATTTTTGCTAAAATAATATTGAGGTAGCAGCAAAACTTCACAGTGATGTCTAGCAAGTCAACTAAGCTTCCTTGTTACTGAATGACTAGCAAGCTTCTGTGTTTTATTTTTCTGGAAAAGAGTCATGATGATTAAACAGAAAGTAATAGAGCCTGAATTTCCTAAAAACAGTTCATGTTCATTCCACAAAGGTCTTCTCTGTAATTAAGGGTGAAAGATACCACATAAAATACTTTAAAAAACCCACCACCATCTTATGTGAAGCTTCTGTTATATAACAAGTAGAAAAATGACGCAAGGATTTGTCAGTGTTCTCACACAGGGATTGCAAGAGTCCTGGTGATTGAAAAAGCGTGTTGTACGTGGACCTGATACGCTATCTATTGGGAGTGTTTCTAGTGACTTCAATAGGTGTTGGAATGGGCCTCATGAGAACTTAATTATTATTTCATACTTGTGTTCCAGAAACACCTAGAAGTTGCAGTCAGGGATGGCGTGTGATTGTGCTAGGCACTGCTGTATGCGCACACAGTGAAAGAGAGCCCCCTGCCCCAAAGACCTGGTAGCACAGCTGTTTCTTTAATTATTACTCTAGGAAAAATAATTGTTTTGAAGTAATTTGATGCTCCCCGAAAAGAAACCAAAACCCTGACAAACTTGGGCTATTGAACCTTGGTAGCAAATGCACATTTACAACAAAGTTAATTAAAACCTTTTTTAAACTTTTTTCCTAATTTCTTTAGAGGTTTTACATTTACCAGCTGCAGATTTACTACAGTTGGTAAATGTAAAACCTCTAAAGAAATTTACTATTTACTGCATAGATGTTGGGGGGGGGGGGGTGTCTGCTAAGTGGGAGAAGAGGGACAGAGGAATGAATTTGCAATTATGTATGTTGTGGGATTAAAAAAAACTTTTCTGGGCTCAGTAGGCACAAATCTTGCCAAAAACAACAAGGAAGTAAGTGTGTGCGTGTGAGAGAGAGGGGGTCCTTGGGCTATTTTTTTACCATTTTAATTGGATTTTCTGAAGAGCATATTTAATAAAATGAAATACGCTTAAATACTAATAAAAATAGAAAGTATGTAATGCTAAAAGCTTATACTGATCCTGTAGAAAAAGGTAAACATTGGATGGGAGGGAGGGGTATTGTTTTAAAAGGAATGTCTCATGGATTTTTTTCCCTTTTGTGGAAAATAAAGATTTGTGGATACCACTGAAATCTAGCCAAATCTGAATGCAGGGTGTTGGTCCCAGGGGAGTCCCAGAAGGTTCCATGACTCATCTGGCCTGATTCTCTTAGCCTTGTGCCTGCTGCAGTCATTTCCACTGTTACAAAATAAATGCAAAACAGTACAGTTCTGACTTGGTAGTGCTTTATACCCATACTATATTCATTTTGCACTGATATAAATGGCTTAATGAGGTAGTTGACAATCAGCCCTGCAGAGTCACATTTCCTCCTATGTTGTCAAGAATCAGAAGGGTAGCCGTGTTAGTCTGGAATTGCAGAAGTGACAGAGACCTGTGGCACCTTAAAGACTAACTAAAGTATTAGGGCATAAGCTTTTCGTGGGCTAATACGAATGCATCCAACAAAGTGGACATTAGCCCACGAAAGCTTATGCTCTAATACTTTAGTCAGTCTTTAAGATGCCACAGGACTCTGTCATTTCCTCCTAGGACACTGGAATGGATGCAGTTTGCTTCCCCACACCCAGACAACTCCAGAAGACAGATGACTCTACTCACATCCCGCTTGTGAGGGAGAGGAATGATTGTGTTACACTCTGCACAGGACCCCAGCCAAAGATCCGGGTAGCCTAATGGAGAAGGACAGGGAGCCTCATGCTCCTCAGTTCCTGTGGGCAGCTTCCTGAAATCAAGTGGCAATCTAGCCCTTCAGTGCCTAACTATAGATTTAGACAATAAACTTTAGGCACCTGAGCTAAAAATATTGGTCCCATTATGGGCCCAATTCTACAGTCCTAACTTAAGCAGTACTACCATTGGGTCCAATAGATACAGCTGTATTCATATAATCATAGAATATCAGGGTTGGAAGGGACCTCAGGAGGTCATCTAGTCCAACCCGCTGCTTAAAGTATTATATGGTAAGAATTTTTAGGGAAGAAGCACAAGAAGTTCTTCAAGTTTCTTTCACAGAAGTATGACTAATTTTGTCAGCTAAATATCTGCTCTCATTTTAGATGGCAAATTCTGTGACCTTTTTTATACAACAGAACTTGTCAGGCTGTGCAGTACGTTCAATGTCTGTAAAATGACATGGTGCATTTTTAGAAATATGTCTGAATATAGAGCAAATTTCTGACCCATTGGTTTTGGATGGGATTTTCAGAATAATTTAACCTTTCTTTAGGAGTTGAGCACCTAGCTTCTTTAGGCTCCTTTGACTATCCTATCCTTTATCAGAACTTTTGCTAAGTTTTCCAGGACTTGATTATTTTTAAGTGTTTTTTTCCAATGTCTTTTCCCTTCCAAAGTAACAAACTACCATCTTGATTGATCAAAAGGCTTACTCAGATGATTTTGACCATATTAGTCACTAGAGTGAAGTTTCACATTGGAAATAAAACTGGTGATACGTCATTTTCAGTAGACTGAAAAGAGTGAGGCCCTGCGGTGCTAGAAAAGATTTATATGGATGTTTTGGCTGTACGATCTTTTGGAATGTGAAAAGAATACAAGCTAATGTTAGGTGAGCAATGTAGGAAACAGGATTAATATTTAAGAAATGAATGGTGAGTGGGTGATACAGCAGAGATGAAAAATGGCCACGGAGCTAGAGAGGGTTATTAGGTTGGTGTGAAAGAAACAAGAATTGGAGGCTCAAGACCTCAGAGTATCAAATGGTGAGAGAATAGAAATATCTACTGTAATCCCTTCTGGATTGACAGGTAACTGCAATTAGCAGTTTTAAGAAGGAAGCTGAATGTCAAATTGAGAGATGTTCTGAGATGACAATACATATATTTCTGCTTAATATTTAATCATTCACAGCATGGAGACTATTGTGGTAATGAACTAAAACTGTGGGTGATTTAGGTTGGTTGCTGCTGCCCATGGCTTGTTTGGTACATTAGTTACAACACCTTCCAGCAAGGAAGGCAAAAGAACCATGACAAATGTCACTGTGCTCTGCCTGCACTGTGTGGGGAATGCCTCATGTTCAAAGTAGGCATTCTCTGATTTGATTTCTGCAAATTCTGTGAATATCCACAGATAATTTTAATAAGACAATCACTGGAAATTTTAAATAAGGGAAGATGCACAGACATTTGAGCACTCAGATTTTTCTTAAGATATTTCAGAGAGCTGTGAGGAAAAAATCATCTTTTTACATAAAGAACAGGGGGCACTATAAAATTGCATTCAATAATACAAAGGACTTTACTACATTAAACAGTTCTAGAGTTGCTACAAAGGTCCAAGTAACCACTCATTTTGGGTGCTACAATTTTGAAAACCTTAAGTGTAATTTTTTTTTCAGGGACATTGATTACTCACAATTCCAGGAGAAGCTGAAGATATTTAGAGGCCTTATAAGACAGTTTGCACCTCACAAAATGTTAGGCACCCAAAAACTGAGGCATCAAAAATAAGTGGTCACTTCTGAAAATGTTTGAAATGGCTATGCTACAATATATATACTGCACCACCACAATCTGAATAATATCAGTTAGTACCTAACTGGCAATTCAGTAGTTCAGAAAATAAGAACAGTGTTGACAAAAAAGCATGGATTTGAAGTGGATCATTGCTTTAGAGAGTAACAGACATTCAAGTGATTCCTGTTGATATATGTGGCCCTGTACAAAGATACCAAACTGTAGGAAAGAGAAAAATACCAAAATGTTTAAAGGTTGCTTTTAGAACATAGATTAGTTCATCAAATCATACTCATAAAAATCAGGATATGGGAGGTGGCGGGGAAGTAGTCTAGCTAGTCTATCATCCTAGCAGTCCAGGATTGTTCCTTATATTTTCCAGTGTTCCCCTGTTTCCCTCCCATTTAGTTTTTTTAATGATTCTAAGGCTGGAGTTTCCACGGCTTCCCATGAGAGATTGTTTCAGAAGCTAATAGAATTTATCATTAGGAAACTATTCCTGGTATTCAGTTTAAATTCTCCTTTTCTTAATTTCCCCCATTACTCTTACTTACGCCCTCTTTCCCTAAGCTAAATCAATCTTCTCCTTAACTATGATTTATACCCTCCACATATTTGTAGATGGTTATCACTTTTCCTCCATTGGTCATTTATTAGACAAGCCATTCACCGTTCTTTTAATTATGTCTCTTTATTCATTGTCTTCAATCCCTAGATCATTTTTGTTACCTTTTTCATTAATTTCTATTTACCACAAAATCTTAAGAAAGAACAATATTTCCCTTTCTTACATATGTGTCAGTTCACTCTCTAAGTGCCGTGTATTTCTGTGGAGTATCTCAGAGGTAAAACAAATACAAAACCTATAATGAAACTCTCTTTTAACAAGCTAGACACTAACAGACTGATAATCTCTGATACTAATATATATTATAGCCAGATAAGAACTTGACAGTCACTCTTCATATCAATGTGTATTTGAAGCAAGACTGAGAGTCAAGAGGCAAGGTTAAGCAGTTGTAGCTTATCACAACTTAGACTGTGAAATATAAAGAGAGTTATTGTTGGTTCGCATGACTATATGGTATTAAACACTCTAATTTGTAAAAGGGATGAAAGAAAAAAAAAGAAATGACCTGCCCTCTGAACAAATAACGGTCAAGAGTTGTCATCACTGGTGCATGGTTATTATTTCTTTGAGACACTAGAACTTTCATCCATTCATGTGACTTGATTGGTTGAGTGTGCTTAGTTATGTAGATGAGTACTTGAGGTTGCTCCAGGAAATGGAATTGTATCAAACTGTTGGAGCTCTGGGACACTACAACAGGCCCAAATGTATACATCCGGCATAATAATTATATGGCTATTTTTCAACCATGGAACATGCAACTCCCTGTTCTCGGGTTTGGAGTTGTTGTTAGTCAATCCAATTCAAGTATTGTGTATAATCACGATTGGCCAAATTGTGCCTGGCTCTTATTTGGGTCTACAGGGGAGAAGGCAGGGCACAAGGAGCGTTTCCTCCCACCCCTACCTTGTGTGACTCAATTGAAGAAAAGGCAGTTCTGCAGTCTGTGTTCAGGGGAGAATAGAGATTGCTGTATTCCCACTTCTCTAGGTAGATATGGAGTTCCAAAAGGGGCAGAGAGGAGGAGGTAGAAACATGCCAACCCCCATTGTGTTCTGTGGTGTGAAATAGGTAAGAAGAGAGCATCTCATAAAGGCTGAAATAATGATGCACACCTCATTGGTTGCTTGGGAGGTCAGGGTGGCATTATGCCCCAGAGAAGCAGGCGGCCTTCCACTGTTCATCTGGGTGTGAAGTGGCTCTATTCTTCCACTAGTGCAGGTCTGTCCCTAACAGGCAGGATGGTCCTTTTTTCAGCGAAAGTGCAAATTACCTCTGGCTATTATATTTCCCACAGCTGCTATTGGCTGCAGAATTCCCAAGTCACAACAAACATGGTCACTTTTTGAGGTGGATGGAAAATGGTAAGCAAATTCTCAGTGTTTGTTTTCATTTTTCAGCTTCTTATGGCTCTTCACCCCATCTGGCCCACACACATTAAATATAATTTTTAAAGGATTAATCATACTGGATGAGGGGTTGTAAGTGGACAAGGGAGAGGAACAGCGAAGAACGGGGTTAATTGGGATGAATGGATAGGTCGAGAGGCAAACATTCAGGCATCTGTGCTTGTTGTGGCCATTTTTTATTCAGATATAACAATGTAGTTAAGCAAATCATACCTATAAGCCAATCAGAGTGCACGATTTCGCACAGCCTGGAAATAACCACACTGAGTTCAGTATCTCTTTTCTGTAATTGACTGACTGGGTCAGTTCATTTCACTATATTTCACATTCTCTATAGTCACTATATTTCATAATAACTGGATAGTGGAAAAGATACATTTTCCAACAAGGAAAGGTATTTTTTTCACATTAAACTTTTAATTTTCAAGATTTGCTTCCATATTGGTGCATTAGTTCTTGCTTGTAAGCAATAACTCTAACCAGTAGCAATTTTTTTCCAGTTAGACAATTTAATCTGTGTAAGTGTGACCATATTTGTGGTGCAATACAGAGTATACCAGATGGGATACAAATGAATCAGACACATATTGTATCATTGTTCTAAGCTTTTTATTGTGTCTCAAACAATTTCTTCAGCATAGGAGAGATGATTATATTAAATATATTATTGTACATGTGATGTCATCAAAACCAAAACTTGAAATGTCTTGCTGCAAGTGCTAAATATGTATGGGAGAGAAGATCTATACAATTTTTGCAGGATGTTGAAATTAATATGCAATTAAAAAGGTGACTATGAACGGACAGTGATTTTTTGCATCAGAGCGGGAGCCATGTTAGTCTGTATCCACAAAACCAATGAGCAGTTCGATAGCACTTAAAGACCAACAGATTTATTAGGGCCTAAGCTTTCATGGGTAAAAAACCCACTTCTTCCATGCATCTGAAGCTTATGCCCAAATAAATCTGCTAGTCTTTAAGGTGCCACTGAACTCCTTATTTTTGTGTTTATTTTTTTAACATTCACTAAAAATCTCCTTAATGATTTTTTTCATCTTTCTTTAATTAATTGTTCCATACAAATTGATACACGGGAAAGTGTATTGAAAATGAACTTTATATGTAGTGGAAATAAGTTGTGTTCCCTATCCCTGTTGACATTGTGATATAATCCATGGAAACCATGTCACTTTGAACTATCATTTCTGATTTTGAGATTGCTAAAATCCTGGCATTTTCCATGATTTGTTAAATGCATATTGAAAATAGACCTATTTTAAAACTTGGCCTGTACATGTATTAAATACAGATTAATTTTTGTGGTCACTATGGCACTTTCTGTGAATTGGCCAATAAATATGATTTTAGAATTTCACATAAAAGGTAATGTTCTGTAGTCTTTATTTCATGAAATAAAGATTTGGATTGTCTCACTGCATGAGCAATAACCCCCATTCAAGAGCAACATGAGGGATCTTTATAGCAAGAAAAAAGGCACTAGAATAGGTTTGTATGTCACATGTTAGCCATATATATTATATTCCTATATATCGGGCATAGTAAATACATACCACATTGATAGGTGTTATGTGCATGATGTGTGTGTGGGGGGGTATAAGTTATGTTAACTGCATGTATTATGCTTTTCCCACAATTCTGTTCATTCATGTCAAGCATTCCACAATACTTTGAAAAGTTGAAGTCTGTTTTGCCATTAGAAAATAGGAAACTTGTCAAAACAAAGATGCATAAATACTTGATATCAAGTAGAGTTAGGAAATACTTTCATAACTCGTCAACACTTTGAATGTAATATTTAAAATGAGATATGGGAAACGGAGATATCAAGCACAATTATTGGGTTAAATTTTCAGTGATGTGTACATTTTTATAATTCATAAAATCTTACTATAAAAACTAACTCAAATGCATATCTTTGAAGCATATCTTCTGCAAAAGGTGAACATGCTGCAAGAAAAGAATTTGCTTCTCAGAAGAAGGGGTGTACATGTCTCCTTTTCATGTTATAATGTTTTGCCGTTAGCCAAATTCACGCAATAAATTTGGCTATTTGTTCTCTTGAACTCTTAAGAATGAACCTCCAGTGTAGCTCATCAAACAATTGGCTACACCTTTTAGTCAATATTATAGCGTCATGTGACCTTTATGAAAAGATTCATTATGGTTATAGAATACTTCAACACTTTTTTGTGCATTTGGGGAGGATATGAGGTGGTAATGTGGAGGGTCTGTTGAAGGGTTAGTGCTATGCCGGGTTGGAACCCGGAAAAAAAAATCCAAATGAAACTTCAACATTTTCCATGGAATGGGAATTCCAAGATTTCATTTAGAAATCATCAAAACACTTTGTTTTGATTCCTCAAAATGAAATCGATGTGGCTCTCCAAGCAGCGTGGAGATCTAGAAGCAGAGCTGCCAGATCCCTGCAGCGCAGCTCAGTGCCAGGAAGCCCAGGCTTGAGACAGGACTTTTACAATTTTGGGAGCTGTCAGGCTCCCTCCCACAGAGTGAGGAACCTAGAAGCCCTGAGAGCTGGCAAAAACCTATAGCTGGAAAAATTCTGGTCAGCTCTAGTTATTGGGATTGAGGGAGCTGGCTTTACAGTTACTTAGTCAGATAATCCAGTAAGGACCAATCTAACTCCCTTTGAAGTCAACGAGTGTTTCTGTTCACTTGGCCCTGATACAGCAAAGAATTTAAGCATCTATTTAACTTTAAACATGTTCAAGTGCTGTGCTAAATTAGGGCACTTAATGGGAGCTGGATTCACTTAGTTTAAATTTTTTATTAAATATTGGGTTTTTTTTTTACAAATGGTTATAAAGTGCCCAGAGCTTAGAACATGTGCTAAAATTTTTGAAAAGGAAATGAAAGATTATAGTAAAGCTGAATATATTTATAGACACTTAATTTTGATTTTCAGTAATAAAGAAGAAACAAGGATATTTGGGTGTCCATTCAAGCCATTCAAGATTCCATTTACATCATGTAAAATTTTCATAAGTGTCTAAGTATTTTTCAAAAGTCTCATTAAAAGTTCTAAGTGCATAATGCACATTTGGAATGTTTACTCATCATTTTTATTGGTTGACTAGAAATTCTTTACTGATTTCCTTAACCAGGAATGAGAACTCCTTTATGCCAACTTTTCACATTCAGACTATAGAATAGAGTATGATCTATACAAACTCTTTTCAACAGGATCCTGTTATGTATCCCACTTTACTTGTGTGATGAAATGTAAAGGATTAGAGATTAAAGACAAATGTTTTGATGAACATTTTTGATTTCTTTCTTTCTTTCAAAGATGGGACACTACACAACAGATATCTGATTGAGAAAGAGGCCAAGACTGTAAAAACGGGATTGATAACCCCAGATAAATAAAGGAAAAAAATAAACCCCAGGTGATTCCTGTACTGAGAACCCTTTGATTAAAATAAAATTTGCTTACACAATTATGGTACACAAACAAAGAAGATTAAAATTAGCAACTATAGTTACATGTGTGTAATGTGACAAAGCTCCAAGTTTGTACTTGTGGGTCCTACACTTCCTGGCAGATTTAGGGGCCTCAGAAACTCATCTAGGCCCCAGAGTGACCTCCCTTTCTCAGTATAATTGGCAAGAGTCACCACCTAGTGAGTTACCTTCATCACAGGTAAAGTATGGAAGATGGGAAAAGGGGGGAGCCTGGGCCCACCCTCTACTCCAGGCTCCAGCCCAGGGACCCTAATAGTATCAGCTAAGATGGCTGACCTTTTATCCACAAAACACAATACAATTCCCTGGGCTACTTCCCCACAGCAGCCCCCGCTTCTTCAAACTCCACTTCACCCTTACCTCAGGGCCTCCTTCCTTCTGTATGATATGTTGTCCACCACTCAGTCTCACCAACAGCACAACTTCCTCTCTCAGCTCCTGACACCCACACCCACCTGACTAACTGGGAGGTTTTTATCTGGTTTCAGCCAGTCCCTGATTGGCTTCAGGTGTCCCAGTCAGGCTAGCTGTTTCTGCTCCTTTCTAGAAGGTTCTTAATTGGCCCCAGGTGTCTTGACTGGCCTGGAATAGCCTTTGTTTGGCTATCCAGGGAACAGGGACCTGCACATCCTGAGACTAATATACCTGCCTTCCAGCACTCTCTTATATCCTTCTGGTCTGACTCCATCATAGTAACTCATAAACCACTACAACACTTAAAAATAAACACACCACTGTCCACTTATTAACTCCCTCCCCATACAATCCCAGAACACACCACTCTCCACTTATCCACAGTAAACAGTGAAAATAGTTAAGGGTTCATTTGGAGCAAACACGCTTGTATAATCAATTCAAGGATGCTAATTCCATTGTTATATTGATTTGTTGTTGTTTAGGCTGCATAATAAAACCTATTTTGTAGGTAAAAGGAGGAGAAAAATATCTGAGCAATTGCTTCCAATTTTGAAGAGACCTTACAGGATCTGTGAAATGCCAATTTTTACTTTTTAAAGCTCTTCAGTTGTCACGATATCCATATTTTTCATTTTTTAAACAAAATGATATTACCAACAGCATCAACTGCGGGCTGTGTTGTTCATGGGATGATGCAGGTTCCTGCTTTTTCTAGGGTTTTATACATTGTGGCTGACAAACCAGGTGCTAATGTGTCTAATCATGTTGTAATTTTTTCTCTGGATTGTTCTCTCAACTGGTTATTTTTCTAAGCCTGTCTTCTAAATCCTAATTGATATTCCACCTGCTGCCTTCAACCCCCAGTGTTTCTTGCAGATGCTATTGAGTCTCACATAAAAGTGAGGGAGGGAGGGGGTATTAAAACTTCTTCAGGTTTTTTTAAATGATAAAACTTCATGAAGGCCTGGAATATTAGTTAGCAGCAGCTGTGCTGGCTAGCTATAATATCTGAGCAAAAGCCTTGTAAACTGACATAAAGACATAGCTCCAAAGCATGTTTTTCTAATAGAAAAGCCCCCTTTTAAAAACAAATTATCCTCCCCTCCTTAGAAAGCAATTCCTTCCTCCTTTTCCCTCCTGGAAAGCAATTGTTTTTTATTCCTTTTTTTCATTCATTTTTTTTTTTTAAAAAAGTACAGCATTGCATGCCAACCCTCACCACAATAACCATTAACTCTTTCTGTTCTTGCTTAATAAAACATATTTAGCCCATTGAGCAATGAATTGAGAGGAGATATGAACCTAAACCCATTTTATCAGCAACACTTTAAAATTTTTGGTACCATACATATATGAGTTCCTCAGAGTGGGATTGGAAAAAAGCCCTCAGCCTAACTGCTCCCATTGAAATGTGTGTGAAAGTCTCATTGCAACTGACGATTCAGAAGTGATTGCCAGAACTAACTTTGTTTCCTAATGAAAGATAAGAGGTGATGTTATAGCATGTTGCATGAAGATGTATTAATTCTATATTGTGCAAAATTTGAGTGAATCTGAACCAGCAGTTGGAATATGATCTAGTAAGGTGTGGGGTTTTTTGTGTTTTGTTTAATATACAGCTACAGATATCTCTGCAGGAGGCAACATATATTCTCAATCAGAAACCAATTTTTGTTAATTATTATTAATGCTTTTATGATGGCTGTATGAACCATGATAACACAATCAATGTTCACCCTTCCTGGTGCTGTGCAATTTTCACCAAATTCAGAGGTTTGGTTCAGTTAAAAAAAAGCCAACTTATTCAGATGCTAAGATGTTGAATTCTGATCATTTAGCAGATGGAAAGTTCCTGAGACAGACTCACAATGTTTCTAGACTGTGCTTCCCAGCCCCAGCTACAAACTTGAGCCATGGTAGCAAGGAATGGAGAAAAATCACTGGAAAAAAAAAAAGGTGGCATTTTTGAATCTAAACGTCTGTACTTATTTATTTACCCAGAGCTGGCAGACTAAGCAATTGTTTAGGATCCCAAGTAGCTCAAGGGGGCCGCCTATTAATTATTAGTATTTGTTGGGGGGGGGGGAATTACTCCTTTTTGGGCCCCCCCGGTGGGCTAGCACTGGCACTGTTTTGTATAATAGTAGTGCCTAGAGGCCAGAGCCCCAAAAGGTACTGTGAAAACATATAAGAAAGAGCCATTCCCAAAAGAGTTTATAATCTAAGTTTAAGAAAAGATAACAGATTGATATGGGAGAGAGTAAGAGCTCAAGACTGGAGCTTGTTTCATCCATACCAGTTAGCTAACTCCATCCCAAATGTGTCATTGTAATGGGACATGCTCTATCCTTGTCCTTGGATGCCTCAGAACCTTCCTTTATATCTGTCAGCAGATGGGTAATTGAGTCATCAGCCTATCCTGCCTGATCAGCTAATTAGCTACATTCCCTCACTCTGTCATCTCCAGGGGAACTGATTGGTTCCTAAGGTCTGGCCTACATTATAGCACTGTATCAGTGTAACTACATCACTCAGGGCAGGGTGTGAAAAATCCAGTCTCCTGGGCAAGATAGTTATTGTGACCTAACTCCCAGGGAGACAGCATTATGTTGGCAAGAGAGCTTCTCCTGACGACATAGCTACTGCCTCTCTGGGAGGTGGATTAACTATGCTGATGGGAGATCTCTGTCCCGCTGGCTTAGAGCATCTTCATTAAAGCACTATAGCAGTGAAGTAGCGTTTTAAGTGTAGACTCACCCGAAGTAATCAGAGTGCTGGCTCGCTTGTAAACATCCAACACTCTATCCAACAGGCATAAAAATCATGGACTAAACAGACACTGGATTAATGGTTATAACTCAATAATAATCTCCCCTTCCAAGGTGTTTCATGCTCCCCTTGCTCCTTTTCTCCCCATGACTGGAGGGGTGTTCACTGATCACTTCACCTTGAACGGTCCTTTGTTTAGTACAAGTAAACACATATTTCAGTCTGTTTCACTTTGTATTTAGCTGTAACACTCTGAGTAAATTTTCCAGACCTGAATTATAGAAGTGTAGGACCAAAAGGAACCTCAATAGGTCATCTAGTCCAATCGCCTGCTCTCAAGGCAGGATTACATAATAACTACACCATTTGTGTAGCCTGTCCTTAAAAACCTCCAATGATGAAGAATCTACAACCTTCTTAGGCAATGTGTACCAGCGCTTAACTGCCCTGACAGTTAGGAAGCTATTTTTAATGTTCTGTCTAAACCTGTCATGCTGCAATTTAAGCCCATTGCTTCTTGTGCTATTCTCAAAGGTTAAGGAGAACAATTTCTCACTCTCCTCCTTCTAACAACCTTTTAAGTACTTGAGAAGTGTTACAATGTCCCCCATTGGTCTTCTCTTCTCCAGACTAAACAAATCCATTTTTCCCACTCTTTCCTCATAGGCCATATTTTCTAGATCTTTAATCATTTTTGTTACTCTCCTCTAGACTTTCTCCAACTTGTCCACATCTTTCCTGAAACTTGGAACGCAGAACTGGACACAGTACTCCACCTGAGGCCTTATCAACATGGAGTAGAATGGAAGAATTACTTCATGTGTCTTGCTTACAACACTCCTGCTAATACATCCCAGAATGATGTTCACTTTTTTTCAACAATGATACACTGTTGACTTATATTTAGTTTATGGTCCACTATGACCTTCAGATCCCTCTCTACAGTACTCCTTCCAAAGCATTCATTTCCGACTTTGTATGCATGCAATTGATGTTCCTTCCTAAGTGAAGTACTTTGCATTTGTCCTTATTGAATTACATTCTATTTACTTCAGATTATCTCTCTAGTTTGTCTAGATCATTTTGAATTATAATCCTGTTCTCCAAAGCACTTGCAGACCCTCCCAGCTTGATATCACCCACAAACTTTGTAAGTTTACTCTCCTAGCCATTAGCCAAATAGTTGATGAAGATATTGAATAGAACCAGACCCATAATCAATACCTGCAGGACCCCACTCAATGTGTCCTTCCAGCTTGACTGTGAACCACTGATGATTACTCACTGGGAATGGTTTTCTAGCCAGTTATGCCCCCAACTTATAGTAACTCCATCTAGGTTGTATTCCCCTAGTTTGCTCATGAGATGGCCACATGAGATAATATCGAAAGCCTTACTAAAATCAAGATATACCACATCTACTGCTTTCCCCATCCACAAGGTTTGTTTCTTTATCAAAGAAGAGCTCTGTGTAAGCTCAAAGGCTTCTCTCTCTCTCTCTCTCTCTCACACACACACACACACACACACACACACACACACACACACACTAACAAAAGTTGGTTAAAAAAGAAATTCCCTTACCCACCTTGTCTCTCTAATATCCTGGGACTGACACAGCTACAGCCATGCTGCATATTCAGATCTGCCAGGACTAGCTGGAACATTGTAAGCCAGATAGTGCACTGTCACACTGTGGAGTTACACCACTGTAAAAGGGAGCAAATGTTGAATCCTTTCAACCTGAAACAATTTTTTTTCAACTTTCTATTTGCCAAAAGATTTTTAAAAATGGTTCAACCCACAATATTTTGGGTTGAATATTATGTAGGGCACATGATTGACTGCCTAGTGTGCACCTAATAAGGAATAATATCACTGGATCAGTATTAGGACTGGGAGGTTTCTAATCTTCTGGCAAGCTGAATCAACAAGAAATCCAAGGAACATGATCTCAAGAGGGGAAAGATGGCAGTCTGTTGGTATGCAAAAATCCAGCAGAGATGCACATGATGAGCTACAGGCAGAACATCAGAGAGGTAGGGACAGATCTGGATATTTCTCATGAACTTGCTCTTTACAGGCCTCCCATACCAAAAATTAAAAGCAAAGTTTAAATATCAAATGATTGTTTATATCTGAGAATGAGATTTCCCACTGCAGACAGGGTTCATTATTCTGGGAGCAATAGGACATGGAAAATTCATGCCTTTGACTAGGACACAATACACCTACAACCAATCCTGGATGGGTTGCGGGGAGGAGGAGGAAGGGATGTACTTGGCACACCAATCTAGTGAGTTTGCTGAAATGTTAGCAGCAGAATTCACTTCTAAAAGTAACATTTTTTTTTTGTCCACTAGCCACATGCATTTCCAGCTCAGGGGACAGTAATAACCTCATGTCTGTTGAGAGCATTATAGTTGTTAAAATGGTCTGAAGATGAGAAGTGTTATAGAAATGCTTTTATTACTATTAGGAAAAGCCATCAGCTATCTGGGGATATATCCTCAGATTGCCTCTGTTTAATGGTATCAATGTGGTTTTGGGTTCCTTTCAGCAATAAATAAAGGTCAATCATCCTCTAGCTCCCTGATTAGCTGGTCTCAGTTTCATTTGGAATAATAATTAAGAGAGTTAGTCAGTGGAACTTAACAGTGACATAAAATATTGCTCCTCTGCTGCTTCAGTAAAAATGCCAAGGCAAAGCTGAGGCATTAAGCCAAAATAAATGTTGAGGCAAAGCCTTTTCAAGTGAGAAACATCAACTTCATTTCTAGTATATCAAAATCTAGTGGTATGTTGTCTGTTGGGCTTTAGTGAAGTGAAAGTTATCCATTGTACCATTTAGTAAAGAGCTCTGCTGTGAATAGCATCTTTGTGTTGAGGCAACTCCATCCTACACGCAGCTTTTGTTAACAATAGCTAATAATACAGGAGGGATTACTAAGATTTTCAGAAGTGATTAGTGATTTAGGGTGTAATGATTTTTAGGGTGCCCAAAGTGAGACACCTTAAAGAGGCAGATGTTCAGAAAATGCTGAGCGCACACCCTCTGAAAAATCAGGTCCCTCAAGCTGAGCACCCAAAATCAATACTCCTTCCCAAAAGCTTAATCTTATAACTATAAAATATGGAAGATAGTAACAGTCTATGCTTCGGACAGCTCTCAACACTTGGCAAATGCAGACATAGTGCATCTTGCAGTGCATTCACTATCCCTTAGTGAGCTCCAGCTCTAGGAGAGGGCCATAGGCTAGATCAGCACTTAGACATACAACTCATGCTTGCCTCCTAATCACTTTATCTCATCACCTCTCACCAGCATCCAGAGACAGGACCAGCACTTAGGAAGAAATAAAGGTGGATGCCTGCTTTACTGAGGAGCTGTCTGGTTGAGGGTTTAAAGGAGGAAATAATGTGCCTCTTTAGATGCAAAGAATCTGCAGTAGGGAGATAAGTTGGAGATTTGGAGAGGGGAAAGAGGGGCTAGCACTGGGGAGCAGACTTATTGACATAACATACTGGCCCATGTGGCCATACTAATCTAACTCTGTGTTAGAGAAGACTTTCCTTTACTTTCTTAAGCTGCTTTAGCAACATACATAGTACATCTTGGCTTTAAATAAATGGACTGATATTTACAGCTTTTAGTCATTGTTATTAGAGAAGGGCTTATATAGCAAAGAATTTTCCATGACAATTCAATCTGATTGAAAAGTGAATTGTGCTCAGATCACATTCACATCCCTTTTGTGCAACATTCAAACAAATGAGTTTTGCTTACATGAAAGCAGTGTTAAGCTTACACTGGAAATATTTGCACTTGGAGTGATGTACTGCATACGGGATGTGATGCTGCTTGACACAGGAGGGAGACAAAAGCCAACTCCAGAATGCAGACATGAGACAATTAACAGGACATCACGTGCATCTGACTGTCGCCTTTGCAACTATGATCACATGCATTTACTTTGTGTTAACTTTATTTTCTGCCAAGAAACCCTGTGGTACATTACACTATCTAGGAATTAGTCCCAGGACAAAGGCCCACAAAGTAAAATGGTTTATATTTCTAAAATTTCTTTAGCATGCTTATTTTCTGCCTGTTACAGTGGCCTCTCCAAACCATGTTATAAGCATGATGTGTATCCAATTAGGAAGCAGAAACAATCACATCTGGATGCTATAGCTCAGCCTTCAAACAGGGAAACACAGTAACTTTGATTGAGCCACACAGTAAATAACTTCATGAAAAATGTGCATAATGGTAAAATTAAGAACTAAGAACAGTTTTGCAGGAGCAGAAAAAATGTCTACATTTTTAGGTGAATTAATAATTGTGGATTTTTCATTCTAATTATTTTTATGAATATAAATTTGTTATTCCTTGTTCCCAGGCCTATGCTCAGATCACTATATTATTTTCTTCCTCTGAAGCAGCAGGCATATGTGACTCTGAGAGGCAGCATATTGGACTTGATGGATCTAGGAGATGTTAACCTTAGCAATGTGGACAAAATATCAGTTGGGAAAATGACGTTCTGCCTACCTCAAGTCCTCTGGCAAGATCAGCTGTTATGTATGCTATTCTTCTTGACTTCCAATCAAATAGTCTAGTTAGAGCCTTAGCAAATTAATGGCCATGAAAAAAGCCTCACAGACCATGAAATCTGATCTCCACATGGAATCTGGTCTTTGGTGTAATAACCTATATTATACAGTTTTCAGCGGGAGTTTTCATTTCTCAAATTGGGAGGCCTGACCCAAAAGGAGCTGCAGGGAGGTCACAAAGTTATTTTAGCGGGGGGTTGTGGTATTGCCACACTTACCTCTGTGTTGCCTTCAGACTTGTGGGGGCTGGAGCGTGGTACCTACTGACTGAGGGCCCAGTTCTGCAGTCAGCAGTGCGGAAGTAAGGGTGGCAGTACCACACAAGGCCACCCTTACTTCTGTGTTGCTGCTGGTGATGGCTTTGTCTTCAGAACTGGGATCCCAGCCAGCAGCTGCCACTCTCCAGCTGCCCAGCTCTGAGGCGGTGCCGCTGCCAGCAGCAGAGCAGAAATAAGGATAGCAGTATAGCAACCCCCCCATAATAACCTTGTGACTGTCCCCCCCAAAATAACCCCTCCTTTTGGGGGGAAGACCCCTACAATTACAGCACTGTGAAATTCGGATTTATATAGCTGAAACCATGAAACTTGTGAATTTTAAAAACTGATGATCACGGAATTGATGAACAGGGCCCATGAATTTGTTAGGGCCCTAAGCATAGTGTAGCATTCGGTATGTTTCATACCACTTCAGTAGTGGAGGAAGTGAGTTTTGTACACAGATTGTATAATACATTTTATATATTATTTTGTTAATGCTGTGCAGCATTTTTGGATCTTTTGAGTAGAAAGCACAATGTGAATGTAAGTTATTGTTAATCTGGTCTACCATGGCAGTTATTACATTCTTTGGATAGTTAAAAATCTCCTACCTTTTCTTAGCTGGCAAGCTATTATAATATTTGTAATGGGTTCTGTCATAAGTGTGAAGTAGCCTAGAATTAGTGTTTACCTGTAAGGGGTTAAGCTAAAGGTAACCTGAGAGGTGGACAACTGACCAATGAGAAATTCCTCAGGAGACAAAGGATTTTAAGTTTCAGTTTCTCTCTGGGTCTCTCTCTGTTCACCTCGGCTATGGGGGGAACACAGCTGTGTCTTTCACTATAACTATAAGATTCTATTAAGTATTGTAGTCAGTAAGTTTACCTTCTCTTTATCACTTGGCGAGTTCTCAGTGGTGAGTGTTGGCTGGGTGCTTCTTAATATTGTAAGCTTCAGCAGAGATATCAACTGTGGGAGAAAATTGCCTTGGGGGAGAGGTTTGGTTTCTGAATCCTTTTGTTGATTATGGTAGATGCTGTTCTATTGATGGTTATAAGGAATTTATTCCTTTCTCTTTTTCTTTTATTAAAATCTTTCTTTTAAGAAGCTGACTGATTGTTTTTTCATTGTGTAAGATCCTGGTTTTGGATCGGGCACGTCTCGCAAGATCAGGCGAGGTTTGGTTTTTCTTTTCTCTCAAGCTTCCCAGGGAAGGAAGAAGTTTGGGGGGTTAGTGGAAAGGGAAAGAAGGGTCCTCAAACTACCCTAGACCTAGTTTGGGTGGTGGCAGCGTACCAGGTCCAGATACAGAAGAATTTGTGTTCTGGGGAAAAACATTTTAACCCAAGCTGGTAAAATAAGCTTGTGGGGGTTATTTCTTTTTTCATGCGGGTCCCCACATCTGTACCCTAGAGTTCAGAGTGGGGAGGCAATCCTGACAGGTTCGGTCACAGAAACCCCATTAGAACTGTCATGAAATTACCTCTGAGCCTGTTTTCCTTGCCCGCTTGGGACTCTAGAACTGTGTCTTGTTGAACCAGACACTCTAGCCTGTTGCAACACAGGCCCAGAGTCTGAACCATGCCCCCAAAGCTGCAGACTTAACTGAAAACAGCTCAGCAGGTTACCTGTCTCCAGCATCCAGATACCCAGCTCCCAATGGGATCCAAACCCCAAATAAATCTGTTTGACTCTGTATAAAGCTTATACAGGGTAAATTCATAAATTGTCCACCCTTTATAACACTGATAGAGAGATATGCCCAGCTGTTTGCTCCCCCAGGTATTAATCACTTACTCTGGGTTCAATAATAAACAAATGTTTTTATTAAGAATAAAAAGTAGGATTTAAGTTGTTCCAAGTAATAACAGTCACCAAGTAAAATAAAGTAAAAACATGCAAGTCTAAGCCTAATACGTTAAGAAACTGATACAGGTAATATCTCACCCTCAGAGATGTTCCAATAAGCTTCTTTCATAGACTAAACTCCTTTCTAGTCTGGGCCCGATCTTTTCCCCTGGTACAGTCCTTGTGAGTTCCAGCAGCCATCAACATTCTAAAGCATAATCAGTGGCCCACATTTTCCATAATTACAATAGGATCTCAGAGTTGTACTTTATATTTGTAGCTTCAGATACAAGAATGATAATACATACGAGGATGAACACACTCAGTAGATTATAATCTTTGTAATGATACTTTACGAGAGCCCTCTTGCATAAAGCATATTCCAGTAATATCATATTCACACTCATAAGCATATTTCCATAAAACATTATGTGGTGCAACATCAAAATATTTGTTTGAGTTTTTCTTTCCTATTTTGCATCCTGCTTCTTCTAGCATCTGTGCTTCATCACTCACTGAGAACTGTTGCTAAGAGCCTTCTTTCTTTTCTGTAAAAGAGACTACTTCTACAGAATGAGGCTTCTGTAGTAGGCTATGATTCTTAGCCAGTGGCATTAGGACTAGAATTGAAATTTCCAGAGTGCATCACAAACTGGACGTTGCCACTCTTAGCATTGTCTGACTCAGTGTGTTAAGTCCAAATAACCTATTAAGCTATCTAGATTTAATAGTTGCTATTAATACAACTTATGCTTCATTAAGCATGAATTCAAAGTGAACCATACTCTAACAGCCTGGTTCAATAAAAAGCTGAAGGACAAATAGAACAACTATTTTTATTCCTGGAGGTGTAAGCAGGCTGGGAAAGGACATTGGTTTCCACAGTGCATCCACCTGAGCCTGAGGAGGCTTTTTTAGAATGATAATATTCTTGTGGCTTGAGCTTTTTTTAAAAAATAAACTTATCATCTTTCAGGCTCAGCCAAAGAGCAATGAAAATAGCATTTAAATACAAAACTATTTTCACACTTATGATTCCTTGCCAGTCCCAGTCATAGAAAGTGCTTCCTTCCAATCTTGTTTTGCACTTCAACTATCACTTGCTCACACAGAAAAGTCATAACCCTCCTTATGTGAAATCATACAGTAGCTATTTTTGCAGTAGCATATTAAGATTTTTGCTTACCACCCTGACTAAAAGAATATTGTGGCGTATTGAAAGCTATGTGAAAATTACAAGTGACCGCTTTAAATTGTAAGGCATTTCCTGGTCCTATTTGTGGAATCATGTGGTCTGAGGGATGCCACGTGCTCTGAGTCTTTGGTGGGACTGCAGCAAGGTAGGCTGAGTTGTATGTTAAGGTTCGGGATTCTAAGAAATAAAGCAATATTATTTTGCAACCTTCCAGCAAGAATATTTTTGTGATTGCTTTTTAACTCCTCTGTGTATATGCCATGAACATAATACATAGGCCTAGGGTGCTCCAATCCTTCTGAGTGCGTTTATAAGTTTTTACTCATCATAAGCTTTGCACCAGATTTCTTGTAATTAAGATTGAAGTTTTTTTTCTCCTCCATGCTGCTATGAATGACAAAGGCTGAGATTTTCCAAAGCACCTAAAGGAGATAGGCACCCAATACCCTTCAAAAGTAGGTGGGAGTTAGATACCTAAATCCCTTGGGCACCTTTGAAAATCTCACCCAGAAGGGAAGTAAATAGAAATCATCTACAACTCCCTAACTACTCCTTAGATCAATTGGTAGGGAATAATTGCTGGTGTAGAGTGTCATGGGGGACATGATCCTTTTAAGAGAGATCAGGAGGAGTATCTGTGACTAGGTATTTACCTCTCAGGGGACTGATTTGGCCCATTTGAGTACAACAGGGGCTAATTCGACTGGAGTGATTGGTCCCAATTGGGGAAGGCCTAGGAAGCCCTCATATAAAGAAGAATGCAGGAGGAGAAAGAAGGCTCAGGCAGAGGCAGACACAAAGGGTTGCCAAAATCTTCCATAGAGTTATAGAAACCCAGGCAGGGCAGCTTCACAATTGTTTGGAACCCTGGTTTAACCTAGGGATGAGAAGGACTGTGTAAGTGCCTCTGTGACCAGAGTCCAAGTGGGGAGGCAGCCTTGGTCACTCAATTAGGGTGAGCTGCAAAGAATTGAGTAGATAATACCCAAAAAGCTGGTGGATATTCCAATACTTAGATTTAACAAACCAGCACAAAACAGCTTCTTTATTACCTACTGCTTACTCAGAAGTCCAAACAACACAGTTCCAACGTTAAGTCCCCATCCAGGTACCTACATCAAATATGATGACAATTTCAGTAAATTTTATTTCATCATATAAAAGAAAAGGTTCTACCAGTCCCAAAGGATCGGACACATTACCTCCTAGGTGAATGAATGTTTTAGATCTTACTCAACTACATGCTATAGCCAATTCTTATTAACTAAACTAAAATGTATTAAAAAGCAAAAGAGAAAGAGTATGGTTAAAAGATCAATATACATCAGATATGAGTTCAGTTCTTTGAGGTGCAGAGTCATAGCAGAAATGATGAGCTTTGTAGTTGCAGAGTTGTTCTTTCAGAAATAGTTCATAGGTTATATATAGTCCAATATCCAAACAGCATATTCAGGGCATCCCAGCATAACGGGGACCTCCGTCTCGCCACTCAAACTTTCCCTGATGACGTCTAAGCAGGTCTGTGATAAACAGGATCAGGCCTCAAGGGTCTTTTTATACAGTGTCCCCTAGCATTCACTTGACCACACAGTCCTGGTTAAACAATAGGCTTTTGCTGTAACCTTTTGCTTTCTAAACGCCACCAGTACTTAGTTACACAAATTAACATAGGTCAATTTATCCATTAGGGAGTCTATTACAGACTTCAACAAGACATATAGACAATGATATTATTTTAGCCAAGATTTATTCAAATGTTAATATTTCCTTTTGATCTCTGAATCAGTAGTTATAGTGATGGACAGGAACTGTCTGTTTATGGGTAGCATCGAAGATATACACAACTAGTATTACTTCCTCCCACAGCCTCCACTCCTCACCCCCTCCCACACCCAAACCCCCTGCCCCAGCCCAGAGCCAACACCCAGCATGCAAACTTCCTCCCAGAGCCCACCCCTCTTGCACCTCAACCCCCTGCCCCAATCAAGGTACCTCACTTTATTTTCATTTACTTCCCATTACTTATAATATAGGAGGATGAAGAAAAAAATGAAAAGCAGGGGAGCGGTAAGAGAGAATGTTCTTTTAATTGGCTGGGCTGCCACGGGGGCAGGGGGTGGGGGGAATGAAGCTGCACACAGGGCCCCACTAACTCTAAATCCGACACTGATGATGTGGACTTTTTATTAAAACGGGGGGTATGGGTTGGACTGGAACTCTCTTAGCTAATGAAAGGAGTTCCAACAGGGTTTGCTCTTTGAAAGGGTGATTTCAGTGGTGATTTGTGAGACCTGCGGGGGACATATATGCTACAAGAGACATCATGAGGCCTCAATCCCTCTTACATTCAGTAACCTGCAGCCCTGTTCTCCCCTGTCCATATGTATATGGGTGGACGCCTACAGTCCAAGACAATCTTCATCCTAATGCTGCAGCCTCTGATGGCCTGTGGAGCAGATAACCTCAAGACGAGCTTTACCTCAGCTTTTTTCTTTTGCGTTCCATAATATATACAGCAAGAATGGTGTCAACCTGAAAAAACCCTCACAACAGATTTTGCTGTTACGATCAGTGAATGCTGCTGGCCCATGGATATGAACAGATTAGAAGATCAGTGATATAAAAACACATTTCTTTAGTCAAACTGTAGGAGAGGGAGATAAATATTGAAGATGTAAAATATTGTTTCTAAAATTCTGCACGCTCAAACAGTTCTCTAGAGATGTTGCAGGAAAAGGTAGGATTTAAAGGACTGGAAAATCAACTCCACCCTATTTGCTTATTGCATTAAGGTATAGACGTTAGGAATAATTTACTATGTCTCTTAAAGCTGTACCTTCATGATTAGGCTGGAGTGCATGAACTTAGAATTGATTAATCAAATCATGAAGTGTTCTATTTAAGAATGAATGCACTCCTGCTTTCAGGTTGTGTACAAGGAGTGCCCTGTGTTTTCAAGCAGTCATGTGACAAAATCTAGACCTAGAGAGGTTAAGTGATTTGCCCAAGGACACATATGAAATCTGTTGCAGCAGTAGGAACACAAACTAGCTCTCTGGGTTCCCAGTACTGTGCCTTAAGCAAAAGAAAGTCCTTCTTTCCCAGCTTCATTACACATCTCTATTTATCTGGTTTATCACATGAAGGGTAGAAACAAGGGGAGATGTCAGTGAGTTCTGTCTTGCGTATTTACAAGGCACTTTCTGCAGAAAGCTTTTATAAGTATCAGAATATTTTCTACTTTTCCCCTCTTCTGCCTAGTCATTAAAGTGCCAAATCCACATCAAATTCATCGGATCCCATTTATGTGGGATGACACTTCCTTCAGCTATGTCTAACTTTCTCTCTTGTGAACTGAGGAAGATTTATGAGCTATTTTAATGGAATACTTGACTCAGATCACTCATTTTATTATAGCTGTAAGAGAATAGTTTACACTTAAATGGGCCAAATACCAATATTGTCTGATGTGCATCTTTTCAAATACTGCATCTCTCTATTTCATTGCACTAATACCTACAAGCTTTCCCATAAAAGTGCTGTCCCTCTTTTTCTAGTTTAATACTACTTTGTATTATAAAGTAACTTCACTCATTACAAACTAAATTCAAGCACTTCAAACCAATTTGGACTTTCTTATAGCAGACATTTGTCATAATGCTTGTTCTCTTATTTTAATGCCTCATGTATACTTTTATACAAATGTCACCTTGCATGTCCTGGTCATACTCCCTTGCGTCCACAATTATCACAACTTTCCAAATGAATAATCTCTAATACAAACTGATTAAGTGACTTACCCAGGTCATATAGGTAAGCCTGTTGCAGAATTAGACAGAGAGTTCAAGTGCATAGGCCCCAAGGGTCCACAAATGTGGTACTTGACCCACAAGCTCTTAAGCTTTATTGATGACAAGCTATGTCATTCGGCTGTGAAATTATCTGTAAGAGCATCAATGGTCAGCAGAGAGGATTAGAAAATCATAAGCATTAAATAGGGCTAAATAATGGAAAAGAAAGCAACTACCCATTAGGACTGTTTAGCATTAAAAAAAAAAAAAAGTCTGATAGATTGTGGTGATGGAGAAACTAACCTATTAACTAAGAACATGTCAAGGAAGACAAAAAAAGGAGATAGATACCTAAGAGTGCATCTGCTCTGCAGCTGGGATCAAGCTACATCAAAGATAGCTGTAACTGCACCTCTTGAGTGCAGAGTAGTAGGCGTACCCTAATATACATGCTTCAATTTAGTGAATTCTCAGAAAAGAAACATTCACCAGCCTTAAAGCCAAGTCAGTGGCATAATTCCTTTGCATGCTGAAACTTTGCTGTGTGTATTTGGATTTGAGATACATTAAAAGGATGGAAATCATGACTATCATTATTATTTTGTTTAACATTTAAATTGTTTGCCTTGAGGCTGCAAACAGATTTGGGCACCAGCATGCTAGACACTGTATAAAGCTATGGTGAATGACAGTCCCTAACCCCAAATATCTTACAGTCTATGGCTCTGACCCTGTAATTGATAAAATATGGGCTAACCCCTCCACCTCCTGTAACCCTACTGAAGTCAACAGAGGATTAGAGTTTAAGACCAGCCAGAATAGGTAAGTGAGAAACAGGTTTGGGGGTAACAAAAAAGAAGGTGTTTTAGCACAGGCTAGTTGTGTTAGCCAATCAGTAACCCTGATCACACTCACCACCTGCTTGGTTGTTATCAGATGACAGTTTTCTGCATGTGTTAAAGTAGAGGTGACCTTTGAGGAGGAACTTGAAGGAATCAACATTATAACCAAAACTACGTAGGTCTTAAAAAACAGATAATGGCTAAATCAACTCCACTCTAACTACATGCTCATTGCATTGAGGTATAGAAGTTAGGAATAATTTATTGTGTTTCTTAAAGATGTACCTTCACAATTAGGCTGGAGTTCATGAATCTAGAACTGATTAATCAAATGTTTTCATCATGTTTGAATAGCTCTGGTCAGTCATCAGTCAGTTATAGTACTAGACCCAACTCTAATGTGTAGCATTTTTTCTTTTGACATTTCTTATGTTAAACCTCTGAAGCGAAAAGACCTTAACAAGGTTGGAAGAACAGTGTGTAATGTACTTGATAAGCTACTTGAGCTGGAAGTAAGGGGAGATGGAACAAACATCCCAAGATTTATAAGTGGGAAAGAGTGAAATCATGAGAGAAATTTTTTCTTTTACAGGAAAAGACTTTCCTTATTAATTCACCAGGGCTCTCATCATTTTCACAACTCAGGTGTTCATATTTATTATGTATTGCTTGCCACTACTTACTTTAAGAGGAAAAATAGTACCCTGCAGACAACTCCACTCCATTATTAACAACCAGGATAACTATTTTACCCCGCTACTTACCTCTCTCTGTTCTAAAAACTAAATATTTATCCTACGTCTTTTCCATTTTGTCATGAAGGCCAAATATTCTTTTTGGTCAGAATGTACCTTATGACAGTGTAGTTATGCAGCATTAGTTAATTCTTCTGGCAGCCTTTCTTGGGTAGGTTGCATCTCTGAAAATACCTGTGAAATCTTGTCCCTGCTCTAACCCCTTTGCAGTGGATGAAAGGGCTGCAGTGGTATAAAGGGACTCTAAAAACCATAGCTCCTGCCAGGACAGGATTCCTCTTGTTCAGTAGTTGAGAAATTGACAAACTTCTTCATATACTTGTGCACAGCAAATATTCCCATTTCTTGTGTAGTCCTTTTTCAGATTCTTGTTCTGAACACAGCTTGTGACCCAGTTCTTACCTTACGTTCCCATGAATGCCACTGAGGTTAAGAGCTCTAAATGGACATGGCTGAGATAAAAATAAGGTTTTTTATGAGGGAAGCTATAAGCATTCTTGAACGCTCCACCCTTTATACATGAGGACAACTCTTATTTGTGAAGTTGTGTCAAGTCAAAGAGGGTTCTTTTGTGCAGGAACTGTATTGTAAAATACTGCACTTCATGACTGTTTGGATCAGCTTTATATAGAGACCTGCTTTCCAAAAAATGCTCTGTCATTTTCGTCTGCCACATTACAAGTAACATTCTAATTAATCCTTGTCCTGCCAACACCTGGGTGTTTCTGCACTGCACTGCTTTTGGTGGTTTTTTGTTTTTGTTTTTGTTTTCAATATAAAGAGAATAGTTGGTGTTTCAGGCCAGATTTTTAAAGGTTTTTCAGGTTTCTAAAGATACAGATACACAGCCAGCCACTTCTGAAAATCCCACAGAGCAACTATGTGCACCTTTATGCACTTAAGTATCTTTACAAATCAGGCCCTGCTTGCCTAACTACAGAGGTACCCGCTAGTGCTGAGATAGGCTTCTATTTGTTGCAGCTCTAAAAATATCTTTGCTAAAGAATAATAAGTATGCTGCTTAATTCTTGTGCATAGGTTGCATGCATTGTGTACACAAACTGTTTGATAATGAAAATACAATATCTGGAGACTCAACATTGGTATGTAAGATGGAATGGTAAGAATTAATTGGGTGATTCAAGTGGCACTGCTTCCTGACAACTTGAAAAGTCGTCATTCCCTCTAAGGAATGCTCTTAATCACTGACATGCATGTGTTGTCAAGCAGACCAAATAAACTTTCAGATAATATAAACCAAATGATACTTCTGCCTCAATAAAACGATGTGAATCTAATGCAGTTATCTTAAAGGGACGCTGCCAAGATTTAAACAGGGACCCTTATTCTCCATTCTGTGACTGTATCGGGGACTTCACCTCACCATACCAGTTACATCCTGGTATGAGAATCAGGCCCAGTGCATCCAAATTTTGTCTGACTAATTAATTCCCCCCCCCAAGTCATAACAAAAACTGTCTTGTATGGAGGGGACGGGGTAGGAGAATAGAGGGTTGACTCTGTAACACTGACAGCTGTTTAGACTTTATTTTCTATTCTGAAGAAATTCTAGTCTGAAGAAGCCTGTGCTGCCAGCTTCAGCTTTGTCCTCGAGCAGATGAGGTTAATTGTACACTAACTCTTTAGTTTATTCATACATCAGTTTAGTTATTTTAGAAGTAACAGGATTTTGAGGTTCCAAGTTATTAGAACTGATTCCTGGTTCCAAGTTATTAGAACTGATTCCTGGAACTTGAGGTTCCAAGTTATTAGAACTGATTCACTAAACTCCTGCCATGGTAGGTTTCCCCCACCCAGGGGAAATGGAAGTGCAAAAGAACACTCGTTTAACTGATTTAGGGTCAAGATTTTAGATATTTAGGTACATATATGCCTAGTGAGATTTTCAAGAGGCCTAGGTGCTCAACTCCCATAAGCACCTATCTGCATCTCTAGGCATCTAAATACCTTTAATAATCTGGCCCTTAGAGCCTCATCTTTCACCTTTGACTTCAATGCCCACAGGATCACATCCTTGAAAAGGGAATTCATGAAAACATTTCTGTTCATTTGAGGTCTAGTGAAACATTTTATGAAGCCCAGATTTCAGGACAAACTGCTTGACAGTCCATGTCCCTATTTGTTCATTCACATCTCTGTTCCTTTTATTTTGCTCCATTCTCCCCACTTGTTTCTGAAACATTCATATAAGCGTTGGACTATGACTGACAGGACCTTTTATCCTTTCTTTTGGTTCAGTGAAAGGTTGACTTAATTGTCAGTTTTCATTTTTGGCACTGAAAACGTCAAAACCTTAGGCAGAGAGGCAGTCTCCATGGGGGACTCTCTTCAGAAGCAGAGTTGATCATCTCTTCATGACATGTAATGTAATTAGCAGACCAGATAAGGGTGTGTGAGGCAGCAGGGGCAGAATCCATTAGGACCAACCGCTACTTGATTAATTTCTTCCGAAAAGAAAATAGAATTTCATTTTACAACCATTTTTTTTCACAAGAATCTGCTTTACCTTGAATTTACTGTCCAGAACTGAATCAAAATGAAGGTACCATTATGAAGAGCCCTGAACCATTAATCAATCCATGGTTTCAACCAGCTTTCAAGTATACTGCTTAATTTCATCTTGGTTTGAAGAAAACTCCTAAGCAGTTTGTACTTTCTTGACTTATCTACTAAATTACCTCACAATCAGGAACTTTGAGAGGCTAATTATTCAATAGCATAATTCTTCCTTCTTTTTTTTTTGTTAATAACCCTATTAAAATCTTACTCAACTGAGCAGGCTACCTTATTAGCTAATGACTTTGACAGGTGGTCAGAGTTATTTTGAGTACAGTAATTGCAATCCATTTCCACTGAACTCCTTGGAACTGAACCACACACAATTTTTGTGCTAGTATTTTGGGTAGGATGTATTTTATTTTTAAATAAATAGAATAGTTAAACTAGTACAACCTCTAGAGTGGACACTATTACCCTATCATAAAGATGTCTTATACTAGTGTAATTTATTTCATTTCCTGTATAGAAATAAGCAATACTGGCATAAGCATCTTACACCAATATGATTGCATCAATGCTAGGAGGGTGGTACCACTTTAACTATACTGGTAAAGTTTATGCAAGAGAACTTCTGTATTTAAACAAGTTACTAATATGGTATGATAGTGTTCAAAGGTTTTCATTTATAGTAAGGCCTTTTAACACTAATGAAAACTAACCTTAAAGTAGTTGCAGCTATAATTAAAGACTCCTTTATACTGCCAGAATGATGTAAAGGGGCTCAGAGTAAACGAGAGTTCAGACTAACATGTCAACAGTTGTTTTGAACTTTATTTCTTCACTTATAAGAATTAAAGTTAATCTAAAATGGCAATGTTTTCTTTTCTTCTCTCTTCAAAAAATGTCTCTTTTTTAAATAAAATTAGCATATAAAACTGATCCAGACAAATTTAAATTATTTTTTTAACTACTTTCACAAGGAAAAGAGAAAGCTTTGTAATTCTTTCACAAAATCTGATAGTCACCCTGGGATAAAGAAAGAAAATCAATAGTATCTCTAGTGATTATTATACTCATTTTAGCATTATGAACTATAAAGCTATATTTTGAAAAGTAAACTTGTCACTGACATGTATAGTAATTAACTGGATAATTATTCCTAATCGAGCAGCATAGCTAGTCGCTAAATCATCATCAAGATAACTGCCACTTTCTTAACTTCTTCACTAACCAAATCATCCTCTTTACCAATTTGGGATCCTGAAAAGTTGTAATGAAATTATTCCATATTCTTAAAAGTGTACATTTTCCTGAGAAGAATATAGAAGCTTGATAACCCGGAGACAAAAATTCTGTGTAAAAAGCTTCTTGTTTGGGTAATTGTGCTGATGTTTGTAAAAATATGTCAAATATCTTCTCATTCTGAATATAATGCTTCCTATTATTTTCAGAGAGAATCAGTATACATAATTTTCTATTCAAGTTTCAGATGAACAAAAGCACTGTTCGTAAGACACAAGTCAAAGATTTTTGTACTGTCACTCTGAGTCTGTAACTCAACAATCTTTTATATTGTTGTTTCAGACTCAAAGTAAAAATATACAATAGCTGATTTAGAACTGACTGTTTTAAATAAGCTATCCAAATAAAAAAGGATTTTGATTCAAAGCAATCAGTGCTGGATTGTAAAGCCAGAATAACATCAAAATGTGTACTTTTTTTCCCTTTTATATTTTCTTTCATAGATCAAATCTACTAAATCTCACAGTGCATTTAGGCTTTGACATTTTATTTCCTCTATGGAATATTTCAGTTTCCTTTAATTTAGTCATTAGAAATTAATCTGAAAAAGTGAACAAATTTTATTAACACTATTGATTATGAAAAGTTCACTGAATATACAATATTTACTATCTGAGCTGCAATGATGAGTTGCAATTGGTCAGATAAGTCATATGAAATTCTCTCTCCTCTTCTTGTTTGGGAATGGATGTCCTCTCTCCCAGGTGAACTGCTGATAATGCTGTAGAAGACATCCCTGATCATCCACAGAAACACTGGATAGTGATGTCACATTCACAAAGAAATGTGCAGCATAATCTCCTAGTATTACCCCAGGCATTATGGACAGGAAGCAGGAGGATTTACTCTGGTGGTCTACCCTAGTTGCTAGGACCAATGTGCCTTGCCTCTAATAACACATTTAGAAAGAATGGAGGTCAAGTCCTTAGGTTCTCCTAAGCTTGTATAATGCTTAACTATTAACTAATTCCTAAACTTGTATAATGCTGAATTCTAGGATTATAGATAGACTCGGGAGACAGATTTCTGATCCTGTTCCAGTTTCGAATGCATCAGATTCTAAGAGGTGTTTGGATCCAGAGGGGCAGATCCTGAGCCAGAATAAGCATTTTGTGTTGCTCCAGTGCTGGTTTAAGTGGCCAAACTGAAGACTTCCTTACACAGCGAGTGGAATCCTCCTGTGGCATGACCAGAACACTGCTATGCTCCAATGTCTCTGAGTTTCCAGCATGGCTGCTTGGAAGCTGTTGCAGCCAGGTGCAAATTAAAGTAGCCCTGAGGCTGGTCTAAGATATGCTTGGGGGTGCTGGCCTCAGAACTGGGGGGCATAAAGGTGACACACAGCTACTTTTGTCCTCCCTTCAGAGATGGTTCATACCTAAGGACCTAACCCGTAATTTTTTTATTCAAATTATCTAAAGTTAGTGAGATGAATATTCCAGAGGTGGACACATACAATAAAGAAACAGCTAGAACCTAGATTCTATTAAAAATGTGTTCATTAGAAATGAAATTGCCAGTTATTCCTCTAACAGATGAAAGGGATCAAAAAATAATCACATTACGTTTTGCCAAAGCTGTGCAATCACTATTACAAGTGGTTTTTCAACCACTTGTGGTGAGTGAATATTGCATGGTTTTTTTTCCTATGAATATACATTTCAGTTTTTAAGTGAATTCCCTTAGGACTGGGCTCACCCCTCTGTTGTATTATCACAATGGCTTTCCATGAATATTTGAAGGAATGAGACCTTATTGGTCTGAATGATGATGGAAACCAAAGATTAAATTTACAAATGGATGAATTTTCACCACAAATGCACTCATCCAGTCGAGCAAGAGACACAGTATCATGTGATGTCTCTGAATAATAACAACTAGACAACACAGCTCAAATAGCACATATTGAATACATAGAGGACTGCTTGCAATAAGTCCACAGAGGGAAGAAAACAAACTGAATTTGTGTAAGACGTTCAGGAAATGAACAGGTTCAAGGAAATCATGGTGACACACAGCTATTCCATAAGCAAAATAAGGCTAAAGACATCTTATAAATTAGCCCAGCTCTAATTACAATACACTCGTGGTTTCCTTTGTGGTTGCTTTAGATAACCAATGACCTTCTCAGAGAGAGATTTTGCTGATGGTTGACACAACTAATTAATTAATTACTCCTAACACTTTACATCATGTTGTGGGCTTTTTTGCAGGAAAAGAAAACTGCCTTTCTCCAAGAGAGAGAGAAAGAAATCCCCATACAATTAGCAGCATGTCAGCTGTATTTAAAAGAAGCTGCCACCGCAAATCAGTTCAGTAATGATCATTTCCCCCCTGCTTTTATTTTCCCAGGCACTCAAGAACATAGAGTCCAGAATTTGGAAACACACAGTTTTCTTGCAAATTTGGAATAAAACATTAATGTATGAAAGTAAGAGCTTTGGGAAATAGAGAGAAGCTTATCTGTAGTACTATACTTTTTATAAAAATTAACAACCAGCACAATATTTGTCTACCATTTCTAAAAGGACTGGAAAAGCCAGAAATTGGGTGGGGAACCTTAATACAGGGAGCCCTAGTCAAGAAATAGAAGGAATGGAGTTGAAATAGCTAAGGATCAGCTGGGAACCCAATCTGTAGTCTCTGGCTGACTGTCTAAAGCAGACACTCCATTGTAAAGGCAGCCTAGCTGGCTTATTAGCTTCATGTCATAGCCATCAGACAGGCTACAGGAATAGCTATGTTAACCAGCTATTAAGCTAACTCTGTCTTATTGATTGTGGAAGCTGAGTGGCATTATGTGGAACTATGTCCCTATGAGTGGCAGTTTGCTGACTGCTCCCTCTACAGGTTTTTTTTTCCTTCCCATGGGAGGGAATAGCCCCAGTGAAAGGGTGTGGAAAATATCAATTTGCCCTCTGTGTGGCTGCCGTAGCACCAGTATCCTGGCTTTTCTATGGGATTCCTGCCCTCCATGCAATGCCTCAGAAAGAACAGGGAGCCAATGGATATAATCATGCTGATACTTTCAAAGCAACTTTATCAGAAAGGAGACATTCATTAACTGGCTATCCAGGAACAAGTAAAAAGAACTCTGTCTCTTTCTCGAAGAAGCTCTTTATATGACATGCTTGTTAAGTTAGGGGTGTATCTTGTGAGCTTCCCCCAAATCCTCAGGCCTTGTCTACACTACAAAGTTTTGTTGGCAAAAGACAGCTTTTGCCAACGAAACAGGGGATGTGTACACACTGCAAAGCTACTTTTGGTGGCAAAACTCTGCTGTATTGCTGCCAAAATAAAATCACCTCAACGAGAGACCTAAAGATTTTTGCCACAAAGTTAAAGTGACAAAAGCGTCAGTGTAGACAATGCTGTTTGTTTTGTTGACATAAGTGGCTTCCACCAGTATCCCACAATGCCCACTGTGACCGCTCTGGCGCCATGCAGGCATGCATCTCTTTCTTCTCAAAGTTCCCGGAAATATCTGACAACTGAGCATGCTGCGCCATTTGGGGAACAAAGAGCAAATCATTAGCGTGGAATGCCCCATTTCTGCCCTACACTAGGAACACTGCAGCAGGCAGATGGCTGCTGTGGGTTGGTGGGTGGGTGGGTGAGGGTGGGGACTGCTGTGCTGCTTTGACATTTTCCAGTTCCAAGAGCTCACTGAGCTGCTCAGGATGCCGCTCCCTCAGCAGCTGAGGAGACCGGGAGAACTTGGAGGGAATCACAGACTCACAGGCAGGTAGCATGGGCTCTTAGAGACTGCTGTGCTGAGCAGAGCCAGGGGCTGATGTGTGTGCTGGGGAGATTTTCACGCTCCCCTGCATTAGGATAGGTCAGTCAGCCTGCTGTCTCCTCCACTCCAGACACACCACTCTCCTCTCCCACCCCCTTCCCACATCACATGATGCTGTGCCTGCCCCCATGAGGCATTACAATCCTTCCCAAAGCACCCTGCGGCCAGTTGCATGATGGGATAGCTACAACAGTGCACTGCTCTCTGTGTCAATGCAAGAGCTGTTAGTATGGATGCAGTCTGCTGACACAAGGCGCTAGTGTGGACATGCAACAGCAGTTTTGATTAAAGCACTTTAATTAAAGCAGCATAACTTTTGCCAACAAAACTTTATAATGTAGACAAGGCCTTAGATCATCCCTATGCAGAGAGGTACAATAACAGGAGACAAGAATTTATTAGCGTTGGCATAAAGAGGACTGGGCCACCTCAAAACGCTAATGCTAGCTGCGCCTAAGTCCTTCAGACAGAGCACATACAGCTGTTCTTTGTATATAGAAAAACATTGTAAGTGAGTCTAAATGCCATTTCAGAATCATGTGAGCAAAATATCTTTATAATATCAAGTGGTGAGAAGCCTATTTCTCCATATGTAAATTATGGAATATTTTTGGATGAGGAAGCATGAATTGGCAATCATGAAATCAAACACCCACCACAGTTTCAACTTATCCCCCCTGCTTAGAACAAAACTTGACATGAAACTTGTTTTTAAGGTATTTAAAATGTTTGAAAAATTTGTTTCTCCCAATGGTGTGTAATTTGTTCTTTCTGATTCTGGCAGAGTCTGAGAGTAGAAGATTATATTAGATTTCCAGCCCTGCTTTTGCATACCCAAGAGTTTAGATGTTTTTTGAATCTTGTGTGGCTTGCGTAGCATTATGTTGGTTGAATAGCTGGTAGAACTTTATTGTTTAAACATTAAATAGTTTATCTAAATAACAAACAGAAAACCAATTATTCATGATTAAGCCAGCAACAAAGCTGGAACAGTGTGTTAAGTCAGCCCCCAAACTAACTCAGGTTCTCTGAGTCTAAGCCCCCTGTTGTGCTACAGAATTTTAATTATATCTGTGTTAAGCATGGCCATTTTGATTCCCAGGTGTTTTCAAGAGTTTATTCTTTGGTTTTGATTCCTGTGGTGTCTCACAGTCCAGAATTTATAACACTGATGGGGGGATATATTAAGAGGACACCTATGTGTGTTTATTGTTAATGAGAGTTGAAAGGGTATGGATAGCTTGTACTTTATAGCACTTTCACATTCAAGATACTTAATAATCTCAATCCACCCCTGCTGATACCGTACTCTTGAGTTCCCATTAGCCACTGCACCTTAGGAGATGAGATTCAACCCAAGAGCACAGCAAAGAGTGTTTTCATACCCAACCTCCTTTGTGAGGCTCTGTCAGTAGATGTCAGCTCTAGCTCATAAAATCTTTCCTAGCTGACAGCCAGCCTTGGTCCTAGTGCTTCTAGAAACCAGACTAACCAAGGAAAGAATTAGATCCTAATTTTATAAAGCCTCCCAGTCTCATTTTATAGATGGAGAAATTTAGGGACAGAAGTGACTTGACTGAGGCCAGAGAGAGACACCATATCAGCAGTGTGATTAGAATTCAGGATTTCCTGATGACAGCTATATGCTTAAACTATTGGACCCTAAGGGCAAAAGTACGCATGGTTTGTTCTCTGTCTTAAATATGTAAATAGCACAGCACTAAATAGCAGAGTTATCTGTACATATGAATGGATCCCAGCAGCCTCTTCTCCCTGCAACAAATTCCCCATCATCCCCACCCCAAGCGCTCTGCGTTGATTTAGCTATCAAAACGCCCTGTTCAGTTAGTGTTTCCCTGTGTACTGTATCTGTGCTTCACAGTGTCCAAAGTGAGGAATTGGAAGCAAATAAAAGTGGGTGGTTTTATCCCTGTCCATAAGAGATTCATACAGTTATTTCTGAAAGTAGCTTACCCATGTTTCATGTGTGCACATTTTCTACACTAGCTGGGATAAACTATGTATATGAGCCTCCTCAGATGAGTAGTCAAGAGGGAGCTGTTTGGCTGTCTGTGTCTTTGTAATTTTCAGCTAACTCAGATCCAAATGGAAAATCCAGCACTTGGGGGTATTATATGGATTACTCTTGGGGTATTAGTGTCCATAAACCAATGAACTGGTTACACTCTTTCATCTATGTGGCCTTTACCTGTTTTTTTATCTAAGTCTGTGACAAGTATATTGTAAGTTAAGATGGGTGAATCCTAAGGTAATTCAATATAAAGCAAGTTAGTTCAAGATACAATATTCCTTGATTTCTTTATCTGTTTCAGAATAGGATATATGAAACCACAAACAAATGAAAATTGTTTATACAAAATGTGAAAAGCCATTGCAATATTTTTGCTATGGGACATCCCTCTCTTTGCAATAAAAGGCAAGTAATATTCTGGGTTCTCTCTTTTATAATACTAAAGTAAACTAGGATATATATTTTAAAAGTTACCCTAAGTCAGCTAAAATGTTGAGAACTCAGCATTTGTGGCTAAGATTGTTTATTTCAGATCCAGCATCCAATACTATAAACCCACTGTGCACAGAATGAAGATCCATGTGTAGAGGCCTTGGAGGACTGGGATCATAATGCTTCTGTGGGTTCATTGTGCACAGTTGTTATAGTTTCTGTTGTAAAGAAATGACTAGTAAATCTTCTGGATAAATGAGAGGCACACGTCGGAAAATAATGCCAAAATGTTGACCCAGACCTGGACAAGCCATTGATATGGCTTGAATAGTGGTATGTTCCCCAAGGATGGATAAGTAAATCCTACTTACAACCATAGCTGCACTTACAGTTCTGCCAAAACGAAGAGGTCAGAAAATGTCAATGGGACTGCTCATGTACTCAAAAAGTTAAGCACATGCTGAATTGCTTTGTTGGGTCACCCATACCATTACCATAGCCAAATTCTCATTTTTCAGTTTCATCATCTTACCACATTTTGACTGTTGAACCAAAATGTGGAGTAAATTTAACATTACTCCCATTGTAGTCAAAAAGACATGAAAATGTATTTACATACTTAAAATTAAGCATGTGCTCATGTTGCTTGCTGCACCAGGGCAATAGTGATGAAATCTATAAAACCTTTGAATATATATATATATATATATGAGTATTTTTCCTTCGTTTTAGCAAGCCAATATATGCTATATTTTTCCTCAAGTTCTGTACACATCATGTACTTAGGCCCATATTTCTTACTTACCCAAATTTTCCTCCAAATTACAGAGAAGTTTTGAGTGTGCAAGGAATGTATGGATATAGCTCAGTGTTAGTGACTGGGCTCCAAGTCATTACATAGGGCCAGAACTTCAAATAATTTGAAGTTTATATAACTATACTGCTTAATACCAGTGGAGAATCTGGTCGCTTGACTATGGATATAGCATTAAGACTCAAAAAATGACATCCGATATGATGTCAAAGGAGTTATGTTGGGAAACATGCCCTACTAAATCAAGTGTGCCAAAAAAGACACAAGAGACATTTTGATGAGCCAAGCTGTCAGATTTTTCTAATGAAGATGATGTTGTAACACTGTAGTAAAACAGATATTTAACAGAATAGGAAAAAGTCAGTGATTTTATGCTTTCATACTGGAGGAGAGTGAGCTTCAGAGAGTCTGAGCCCTTGGTTACACTTACAGCTTTATAGCAGTTTTGGTTATACCTGCCCTCGTATACAGCTACAGGGATAACACTATAGCATGTCCACACTGAGACCTGCCAGTGGTATAGCATGGCCACATTTGCAGCACTTGCAGTGGCACGGGGAGTGGTGCATTATGGGCAGCTATCCCAGTATTCAGCTGGGTGCAACGTGCTTTTCAAAGGGGAGGGGAGGTGAAGGGGAACGTGTTGTGTGTATGCGGACAGAGAGAGAGAGTGGATTTTCCACATGGTGAGAGTGTGTCAGCAAATTTCCTTTGAAATACAAAGCCTGCTAGTCTTCTCTTTCACATAGGCTCACTCCGTAAACATTTGCATTGCTTATTTGCTGAGATAAGAGAGAAACTCTGTAAACAAAGTTCTGCATTCCTCCAGCCGAGTTCAAAACAAAGGGAAGAGACGTCAATTGCCTTAAATGGCTTAGAGGCATCTCCAGAGATCACTCAAAGCATAGTATTGTTAATACCCATTCATCCTGGAGATAATATGGAGCACTCAATACGCTATAGCTGTTAATCTTCAGGTAAGGGAGGATTACCAGGACTGGTATAACTGTGGACTTATAGCGCTTTACATGCCTTGCCAATCTGGACAGGTAGGAGGTTATAGCGCTCCTGGAGGCTTCATAGGGGTATAATGTGCCAGTGTAATCAAGCCCTGAGTCTTCATATCAAATCTTTACTTTAGGTGCTATCCTTCTGTCTGAAGTTTTATTTTAAGATAGAGTAGAGAGGAGCAACATTTCCTTGTATGCTGCTGTGTAAATTAAGAACAATTTCACTGAACCAAATGGAGTTACTCTAGATTTATACTGATGCAATTTAGAGCAGAATCTGTCAGACCCATTACATATTTTATTACTGTACAGCCCCTCACCTTTAACATCCTCCGCTCCAATACATCAAGGGGCTTATGCCTGAATTCATAGGAGTTAGGTATTGTGAAGTTTCTCTCTCTTTCTCATTAGGACCAGAGAGAGTGAAAGTGCATAATCATAAAGAATGTCTACAGTTTAATGGCTAGAGCAGTTACCTGGGAGGTGGGACAATGACTTTTTAACTATTTATCCAGAATTTCACAGCTAAAGCAGGCGAGAATGAGAATATCCCATAGCCCAGTGGGTAGGTCACTCACCTGAGAGGTAGAAGATCTCTGCAGAGGGGAGATTGGAACTGGGAGTGGGGTTCTCCCCAGAACTCTGAGTACTCTAACAACTGGGCTAAAAGTCCACTTCCTCCCTGTCACAGGCCTGCTCACCACTAGTGCATCTGTTCCTGGTCTCTCTGGGGACTAGCTGATTTCAGGTCTGATTCCACCTTTTTGCCTCTTGCCACAAACGCTGCTGAGTCTTCCTAAGTCTCTGCAATGCAAGATATCCTCTGTTCATGACTTAGTCTTCCAGCCAAGTCATATGTGCTCTCCCCGTCCACGATAGGAAAGTCTCTTCTTACAAGCAGGCATAGACAGTCTTCCTGTTCACTGTCCAGCCAGTGCTACTTCCCCAGTGGCTGGTAGGGGAACCGAGGCCTTCCCTACACTCCAGGTACCAGCTCGGGGACCTTCTAGTCTGCTGCCAAGGTCTGTTCCATCCCAGACCTTACTAAGGTGACCAGATGTCCTGATTTTATAGGGACAATCCCCATTTTTGAGTCTTTTCCTTATATAGGCTCCTATTACCCCTCCCCCATCCCGATTTTTCACATTTGCTGTCTGGTCACCCTAGACCTTACTGACTTGTCCCTGAGACTTTTCTAATCTTCTGGTTCTCCCCTCTTTTCTGGGTTCTCCAGCCCCCAAACTCCCTTCTTCCAGCAAGTAACTGTAAGCTACTTTAGATCCATCACACCTCCCATCTTATATGAAATGACTACAGCCTACTTTTCTTCTGCCCATTTCATGTCAGTGTAATCTCAGCCCAGCTCATTCCTTTTCAGCTGGTCTCCCACATTATTAAATCAGGGGATTACATGAGCAAATTTAAGGTCCTAGTACAAATGGAAGTAGCAGAGTTTAGTGTACACAACTGTGTGGCTAGTCAAACTCTCAGTTGCAGTCATTTCCAAGGGAAAATTATCAGCTACACTTGCATTTGCACATTAAAATCAGAGATACTAGAAACGAAATGCTAGCAGGCTATGTGGTTAGTTCATCAACCCGGCAATGCAGGATTCTTTAATGAATGTCTAGGAAAATGGAGGTTGGTTAGGGCAGTGAAACTGTGAGGAAGGATTTCTGTGTTCTGTTTTCTGAACTGCTACTGCTGCATTGTATGGTATTGAGTAATTCCCATTGTGATTGTTCCTTCCTTTTCTTTTCTAGTACAATTAATGTAATAATACCTTGCTCCCAGGGGACTTCTTTAAAGTTATAAATTGCTTTGAGAGCCTTAAAGGAAATACACTGTATGTTACTTACTGTGATGTGGAAAATACTGATTATTTGGCTTCACCATAGTAATTACTAAAGAAAATACCACAGTAAGGTCCAATGCCATGTTATGGTGAATGTGGAATAGTGAATGGCATCTGTTGTACAGTATACAACATATTATAACTACACAGGGCATATCCTGATGTCTTTTTTAATATTTTATTTACTGTTACTGAAATGATACTGGCACAAACTCCCATTGACTTCAGTAAGAACCTAGCAAAACCAAAGTAAGGACTTCACTCATTGGCCCATAGCAATGTATCCAGTTGTAAGTGAGATTTATGAAAGGGACATCCCCCCTTCTAGGCTTGTGCTATGCAAATGGGGTCTAGCTGGAAATGTTTAAAGCTTGTCCAAGTGATGAGGAAGCCATTCAATGGACCATAGCAAAATCAAATCAAATGGAAAAATTATCCCAGGTCCTGAGCTATGAACAAGAACTGCACGGGGGCTGCTCAACATATGTGTGCAGAGGTGGAGTAGAACCTGCATGCTACACACTGTTACCCTGAAGATACCCTAAGAGTAAGGGCCAAAATGAGTTCAGGATTTATAAGAGAAAGAAGTGAAATGACTGGGATAAAATAAGAAGTGGGGGCAGTTTCGTCTAATGGGTAGAACACAATATGGAAAACCAGGAAACCTGGATTCTAATCCCTGCCCTACCACTAGCCTGCAGGTCACTTTGCTTCTGTTTTCATTTCCATCCTTTTGGCTGTTTTATTTATATTGCAAGATCTGTGGGACAGAGACCTTCTCTCAATATTTGTACACATAGTACCTAGCGCAACAGGGCCCCAATCCTGGCTGAGGCAGTTAGGCATCAACATAACATAAATAATGGCCCAAAACGTCACCCAAGTCAAATGGAATCATTCTCCAGGCTGATTATTCTAACAGATTTTTACAGCCACTAGATAATAAAATATTTGAAACCTGTCTAAAATTGTCAAAAGCACAATCTGAGTTCCTCGTTCATTCTGAAATAGGAGACCTCAGTGTGCAGAACTGTGTGTTAAACTCATGATTTATTTCTCTTCTTGCAGATTCTGTGCACAGAGGCAGCAGGAGATCTTTTCCTGACTGGTTCGCATAACTTTATGCTTAGGCTGTTATGGGGAGCAAAAGGTAAGATACATAGCAGGACTCAAGCTCTGCTTTATTAGTAGGAATGTTTTTAGACTCTAAGGGGATCTTATGGCTGGTTGGTATATCAATAGTTAATGAAAGAGGAATTCATTGATATTTTCCTAAGTGTACTAGAAAGATTGATGACCATTACTCTCCCTTAAAGTCTCTCTCTTATCTCTCTCACTCTCAAATCATCTGCTGGGCAAAAAACACCAACTTTATAAAACTCTTCCTGCACTGTAAGTGCTTTGGAGAGTTAAAAAGTCATTTCTGGTAAGACGTTAGTCTAAACATACTTTGCAGCTCATCAAAGACTTTCTAAGAACACAAATGAAATACAAGTCTCTCGGGATTCTGAAAGAAAGTAGCATTTATTATTTCAGGATTCCACCCCCCTCCCCACTCCCCACCTTTGTTCCTATAGTTCAGGCCTGCACAACATGCAGCCCGGGGGCCACATGTGGCCCTCACGGGCTCACTGTGCAGCCCGCGGAGGGTGAATAGTGGTGAGGCAAGCCAATTGGTGGGGTTGGGGGAAGCGGATGGGGCGTGGCTTTTCGGTCCGCAGCTGGGTTTTTTTGCAGTAATATGCCTTCGCTGCTTTCCGAGTTGTGCAGGCCTGCTATAGTTGCTCTGTTTGCTGAGGATGAAAGCCACACAAACAGATGCAGGCATTAACATCTTCTGATTAGGCAATGAGGGCTGTCAAAACAGTAAATTCCCTACAAACTGTCTCATTCTTTGGTCATGGAGATTACTGAGTAACACAATAAGAGGCATTTTTGCAGTTTTCATTCTAGCCCTTCCTGCTGACACAATGCTGACAGAATGGTGGTAGCAATTCCCACTGCCATTCTAGTAACTCTTCAGTTTAACCTTCTCTTTGTTTGATGCCCTAGAGATATTTTGAACTGTACATGCCTCCCATGATTGCCAAAGTACACGATACAATTTATTTGTAAACTGGGTTATAAAAGGCTTAGCTGATTTTTATCCTGAAAGGTCAGTGCAATGTCTCCTTATCACAAGGCTAAAATGATCCTCTTGGAACAGCTTTGTTCCATACTTGGATGAAAAAAAGAAGGCTAGATGAGAACAGTGTTCCAAGGAAAAAACCTGTTTCTTGTGCAGTCAGACAAATATAGATGCTGAGAGCTCGGCAGATGAGTCTCAAAACTAGATGCAGTTATGCATGTGTTACTCTCACACTTTAGAATATAAATGTTAGAGTATGTTATAGTAAATACAGTATATGTGTGTGTGAGAGAGAGAACAGGCTGAAATGCCAGCCAGGGAAAGTTTCCTTATGAGGAAATTTTCCTTATGGTCCCTTTGAGGGATGGGACCATACTGGAGAAGTCAGATACAGAGCTCTGCAGAGCAGGGTGGCAAGAAGAATTTAGTGCCCTCTGGAGATTCTCTAGTAGCAGGGCTTGTGCATGTTGTGTTTGTTTGCATTTTGACAAAAACTTTAATAAAATGTTCCAGTTTAAAAAAGACCATTGTCTCGAAGTGCAACATACATAAAACGGTGCATGCACTTGTATAAATAACAGGCACATAAATGGGTGAGTGTGTGTTCAGATCATGAGTTATGTGGGCAGGGTCCTCTGAACATGAAGTGATCTAATTGCATGTGAAGTCATATTAATTTGCATCTGCAGTTTAGGCACACAGTGCAGACAGATATTTGGATTTATAATTTCTCATATACAATTCTGAAAATCAAACCTGTAGCTGTCAGTCATTTTCAAGACTACTGGATGTATAGAAGCAGTCAGTCTTCAACAACCTGAAAGTGCTATGTGACTTGTGTGATCAAGCCATGTAATGAAAGAAGGATCACAAATAATTCAAATGAATAGTTTTCCAACCCACTTAGAGTGGTTTGCATAAAGTTGTGAATAATGCATACATTCGGAGAAATCATTGTGGGTTTGTAGATAATTTGTAAACGCAGCCTCCTCCCCACTAAATTAGCTTATTCACAAATGATAATGAAGTTAGTAACATCTAGGGAGCAGGTGAAGAATAGAATTATAAGCAAGAGCTAAAGATCTGTTTAAAAGTGGAGGGTCTTTTGAAGTATTGTTATATTATCAGATTTTAAGTAATGGATGGTTCAGGCAATAGTTGAATTAGTGAATAGAATATAAATCTTGAGTCTCCAGTTTTATGGGTCATCAATAGCATCATCATTCATGTTCATATCCCGAAGAACATTGACAGGAAACTAATGAGGCTCAGCTTCTGTTACTATTCTTTAATGTTTGACCTGCAAATAGAATCATCTACAATTTTTAAGGCTGGCATCAGAAGAAAAAATCTAAGAGCTTTTAATTAATATAGGGTATATTAGAAACAAACCAATGCAGTTTTATATATGAAAAAAATATGATTGTGGAACATGGAAATAGATCCAGTGTTGCCATCTTTTAGAATTTTTGGTGATAGTTGGTGTTTTTCCATAAAGTCTCCCACTGTTGGAGTGAGTAGATTACATAAGAATATTGGCTTTAGTTTAAAAAAAAAGGAGTGAATTTCTAATCCTTATGGTTGCCACAAAAAAACTGAGAATATGAAGCAAGTGTAACCTAAATACTCAAAGTAGAAGACAAATTAAAAGAACCCCAAATTATGATCTTTTTAAAATCTCATGATTTTTCAGTGAATCTAATAATTTTTGGAGCCTAACTCATGATTTTTGAATGTTTGGGGATGGTAATGATAGACACAGGAAGTAGGGCTGCGAGGGTGCTACAGCACCCCTAGGTTTTATACAGGGCTGCTGGTCCCACTCCTGGGGTTCCACTCCCTGGCTTGGTTCCCGGGCCCCGGGGCTAGCTCCACACCACGGCCCGGCTCCCAGCCCTCCATCCGGTACTCCACTTCCCAGCCTGTGCCTGGGGCCCGCAGCCCACTCCCAGCCCTGTGCCTCGGGCTCTGCTCCTGTGGTGCTGGCCACCAGCCCTGCTCCCCAGCTGGTGGCCCCATGCCCGAGGCCCCTTCCTGGCCCCATACTCCCGCTTTCAGGCCTCCACTCCTAGGGTCTTGTGCCCACCCACCCTGCTCCCTGGGCTGTACTCCCCCGCGCCCAGCCCCCACAGCTGTCTCTCTTCTCCTGGCCCAACATATAGGGTCCCGACTGCCGGCCCCTGCCTGGGGCTCCTCTCCTGCCCCCATCCCCAGCTGTGGGCACAGCCTCGGCCCCCTTACTGCTGTTCAGATTCCCCACCTCCCGGAGACAAAGCCCTGCTCCCAGCCTCAGCTTGGCATGGGTGGATGCACACAGGGATAAGGGGGCTGGCTTTCAGCACCTCCACTACTAAAAATGGTGATCCTGTAATGATTAATCCACATGACAGAGGGCCAGATTCATGCTACTGGTCATGCTGCTCTTGGTGCAAGTTGTATAGTTCAAAGCTGATATTAAGTCCTGATCCTGGCACTGATATCACTAAGACCTGGGCCACTGCTATAAACAACTGAGCAGCCTCACAGGTGCAGCATCTTACTTAGGCTATTTATATGTCCAAGGGTCACTTGCAGCAGCTGGGTATCAGGCAACAGTAGTGGCTCTCCAGTCATTCCCTGTACCTGAACTTGCAAAGAAATCAATCTGCTAACACCACAACAACAGTGGATTCCCCTGTGCTGCAGCACTTCCCAAGTAGTCGCTTACCTTGACTTTGTCTGTTCCACTCTACCGGAGTGATTCAAATCAGACTTAACAGGCTGGTGAATGTGGCCGCTGAGTAGGTCATGCTGATAATGATTGTTCCTTTTATAAATTCTGTAACAACAGTTTGATTCTGAGTCAGTGAAACAAGTTCTGAGTCTGTGAATGGCTTCACTGACCCGGACACAGCATTTGATGACTCATTAGCATCCTTTTTTGCAGATTTTTCTGAACTCAGTTAAGAATCCCATCAACCAAGAAGAAACTGATCACCTCAGTTCCTATAATCTTCATTGACTAGTAGATTGATTAGTGCCACGACAAATATATATAATTTTTAAATTTGTTATCTCACTCATTTTAGCCCAACTTTTTTACTTCACTAACCTACAACTTGAGGTCAACAATACTCCATTCTGTACTAGAAGTAATCTCAGCATGTGACAATTACTACAGTCTATCTACACTCATTTGCTTTCTTCTGAATGCTCTGACAAGTGTTGATTATTTGCCTGCAATAAAACACAGCACATTGACGATATTGGTAGCTTTATGTGTATGTTAGCTCTGATCTAGTTGTTTGTGAATACAAGAGTCTTCTTTTTCACTAATAAGACGAGGAAGACTTTGTAGCACCTTGGAGACTAACCAGTTTATTTCAGCGTAAGCTTTCGTGGGCTATAGCCCACTTCATCGAATGCATAAGTATGAGTTTTTTCATGAAGTTGATGGATTTTGCACTTTTTCACTGCATCTCACTGAAGCTTACAGATATTGCTCTGCACATAGGGTAACATCTAAAAAGGCTGCTGCTTTATCTATATCTATTTGCAAGCTAAAATAGGTCTGAATTAAGAGTAATCTCACATCACAATTTGCTACACAACCGCGAGTCTACTAGAAAACACATCCCTGAACAACTGAATGTGATCTTTTTGTGCAGTAATAAGCAGATTTACTCAAAATAACAGACCTCTAAAAATACATAATAAAGCTTTCCTGCTGTTGTGAGAATAATTATAAAACTCCCTCACTTCAGATACAAGTAGAATTTCTGGCTATTTTTCAAAAGATTTAGTTGTATTTTTCCCAAGGTGATTTCTCATCATACTGTATCAGTATTGTCATTTCTCCGACATGTGGAGACCTTCATTGGTTCGCACTCTTGACTTCCCTTCAGGTGTTCTGCCTGAACATCTGAATAAACCAAAACATTTACATGTTTAAGGGAAAAAAATAGGCTTTTGTTCTTTCCATAAACACATACTTAGACTCCTCAGAAGAACCCACAGAATATGAATATATATTAGGTATATATATTAGGAAAACAAGAAAAAATAAAACATAAACCAACTGCTCTAGAGGATGAAGAGGTAACCAAGACTGTTAACAGCTTCCTGACTGACATGGAATGGTTTGTTTGGTCAGCAGGGTCTTTCTCTTACCTCAGTGTGACAAGAACCCCCAAATGAGGCTCAGCTGGGTCATATTCCTTGTCAGCAACCCCCTTTGTCTGCCCATTATAGAGCTAGGCATAGGGGAATCTGGGGTGGGTAGGGGGACCTGGGCCTTTCTCCTCGTTTGGGTCCTGGTCCAAGGCCCTGAAAGTGTGATAGCATGGGACGGCCTACTGTCAGCCCACCTCCTACTCCTCTTCCTCTGGGCCACTTCCTACCCCACCCGATGCCTTAGACATTTATTTTTGTTGCTTTAAAACATCTAAACTTTGAAAACATTGCGAGGCTAATTATCATGGTTTTAACTTTTAAAAGATTCTGAAACTTTGGCAGGCATGGCAATGCTCAGTTAAGCGTATAGACAGATGTCGGTATAAAAATGAAATCAGCAAAAATGAACTACAGCAGAGCAAAGAACTGCGATGTCAGCTCAGATAATGTTGAGTACTAATACCAAAAAACAAGAGTATATGAGATAAAGGAAATAAATCCCAGAATCAAGAAGCAAGGCTGAAATAGATACAGTGCAGACAAGATCAAGCACACCTATTGTAAAGTTACGTATAAAGTTAGAGGGGAGTATTTTAATCTGAATGTGTTAAGAGTGAAATGTAATTTGGAAGTTTAGGGATCAGTTAGTATGAGGGGTTTGCTTTTCCCTGGTGCAGTTTGCAAACGATTGCGCATGCATCTCCTAAGCTGCATCTTTATTTCCTGTGGCCAGGGATAGCTTGGAGCTGCACATCTACTTTTTAAAAATTGAATTATTCACCAGAATATGTCTTGATGGTGGAGGAGTGGTGGGGTTTGTTTGGGGGTGAAAGGTATAAGGCAGGGGTAGGCAACCTATGGCATGTGTGCCAAAGACGGCACACAAGCTGATTTTCAGTGGCACTCACACTACCTGGGTCTTGGCCACAGGTCCGGGGGCTCTACATTTAACTTTAATTTTAAATGAAGCTTCTTAAACATTTTAAAAACCTTATTTACTTTACATACAACAATAGTTTAGTTATTTATTAAAGACTTATAGAAAGAGACCTTCTAAAAATATTAAAATGTATTACTGGCATGCGAAACCTTAAATTAGAGTGAATAAATGAAGACTCAGCACACCACTTCTGAAAGACGTGACTGTGCAACAGCTGAGAGAGAATTTTCTACAGCAGCCCCACATACCCAATACACGGTACACCACAAATACAAAATCAGTATAGCTGGAAATCAGTAGCGTACCCTAACATATGCCATCATGGCAGTGTGCAGCTATATTCAGCAGTTCTCAGTTAAATGTGTAATATTCCAGCTATGGTCTGTCTATATTGATAGATGCTAAAGTGCTGTTTCTTGTAATATAATGTTCTCTCTTGCTTTTAGTGTAGGGCAGACTGATGGCCTTTGTGTTGCAAAATACAAACATGCATAATGAATGTAAGACAGTAGTTCAAAGAGGAAAAGAGTCCTACTGCTTGTGTTCAATGAACAGATTTAGAAGGTGGATGAGTGGGTGTAGGTGTGTACATATGCTTATTTTTCAAACTCGGCCACCATTTTTTGCATCTGCCATTCACTCATGCTTCTTTCTGGCAATTCAGTTCAAGTTCAGAGTTGTGCATAAAATTAACCAAGGATGAAAACTGCAAAAACTAGATGTTTGGTTTTAAAATTAGGCCTTCCAACCTTAAATATTAGTTATATTTCTTACTGATAGAGAAACAATAGGCTAAAGTTACTGATGATTTAATATTTTTCTCATTTTAAATGATGAAACATACTAATAAAATATAAATGTTCAGAGGGTAACTGAAATGATAATGCTGTTTGTCTGTTACAATATAGACATTAATCAGCACACAATTATAAGTTCATTATGATGCTGTTTTGATTGAAATGTGTTTCACTTTGGTCCAAGGACATGATTCTTTTTTTATTTTTTTTGAATGGGATATATTTTAAGTGAAATATCAGCCTTAACTATTCTGCCTGTCTCTTTCTCGGTTATCATTCTCTCTCTCTCTCTCTCTCTCTCCTTATTTTGTGACATTCCTCTGACCTGCATGTTTTTTAACTCCTTCACCCCAGAGATAACTGCTTTTCTTGGATGAGTGAAGAAATCTGTGTGTAATGTTTGTAAAGAGTCCTGGGTGAAAGGTGCTGTCGAAATATAAGTCATTATCATGTACTGATTTTCTTGGGATTACACAGTTCTCTTCTTGTAATGAAGTCTGCTAATTCTCCCCCCCATCCCAGCTGACTGTATTTCTAGCCTTCTCTGGCTGTGTTGCTCCTCTGGCTGTGTCTTTCTGGTACCCCATTCAATCAGTCAACCTCTAACAGTGTTCCATCACATCTTGGTATTCTACTTGCATGTCATGTATTTCTACTTCAATATGAAATGTCTCTCACTCGTGTGTGTATATGAGTATATATAAATATAAATTAATCCTTGGCCAGCTAGCACTCCATAGTTAAAGCTGTACTGTATGCTATGGTGATTCATATCAGTGGTAATGGGGATAGCTCCCAAACCATGCATCTCTACCCTTTCACCTTCAGTAGACTATTCCTTCCTTTTTATTAATATGAGGCCCATGCCGCAGAGCTAAATGACTGTGTTATAGCAGACACAATGGTACACTGACAAAATATGCATTGGTCGGTTCAGTACTATATATATGAAACACTATATCACCAGTGATGATGACAAACAACAGATCAGACTCTCAGCTGTTCCTTGTAGTGAAATGAGACTAAATATTTTACAAAGTTTGGAAAAGTTCAAAGAGACATCCTTCAAGGAGGAGATGAAAGGACTTCTGTGTGGTCATTATTATTATATTACAATATTTTGGGGAAGATCTATAGCCTGTGTTATACAGGAGATCAGACTAGATAATCACAACGGTCCTGTCTATCCAACCATTCTCGCCTACCAAACTGTGGGGTGGCGGAGAGTTTGGGATTTCTACTCTGAAGCAGGATGGTGGGGTTAGGGCTTCTTCTGCCCAGCAAGGAGGGTGGTCTTGGAGCTTCAGCCCTGTGGGGGCCCTGTCAGTTTGGCCACCTCTGGTATAGAACAAGAGTGAATAAATGAAACACATACTTTAGGTGCTGTAGGGACCTAAAGAAACAAACAAAAGATTTGGCTGTGTCTTGTCATGCCTCACGGTATGAATCAACCTCTAACTATTAGGCATTAGGAGAGAACTTTACCTGAAGGCAGATTGTTCCCATAACTTCCTACTGCCATCCTTCTTGGACCTCCCTGTGCAGCAGCTGGTACAGAAGCTAGTTGGGCATTTTTCAACAAAATGTTTTTGTAATAGAAAAACCATAACTGTCTGCAGGGAAGGACTGGTTCTCAGGATATGTGTACAGTGCAATAAAAAACCTGTAGTTTGCCTGTGCCAGCTTACTCGGGCTCGGGAGGCTAATGGACTGTTTAATTGCAGCATAGACATTGAGACTCAGGCTACAGCCTGGACTCTAGGACCTTGCGAGGTAGGAGAGTCCCAAAGCTTGGGCTGCAGCCTGAGCCAACAGCCCCTGAGCCCGAGTCACCTGGCATGGGTCAGCTGTGGGTGTCTACTTGCAGTGTAGACATACCCTAAGCTGTCGAAAACCTTTTCCTGCCCAGTTTTATTTCTTCCTGGTCATTGTCAGAAAAAGGAAACTGAACCAGATGGAACCCTGGTCTTATCCAGTCTAGTAATTCCTGTGTTCTTAACAACAGAATCAAGAGAAGACGGACACAATGTTTGGTAGCTCTTTCACTTACAGCGTATGGATTTGCTTGAATAAAGAATTCAGTTTAATCCTATTGCCTGTTTCTCTCTTAAAATAGAAATAATCAAAAGGTGCCAAGTTCCTTTGTATAGTAATAATTCTTCCCGTATTAAACAGCCCAGAATTGAAAGTTTCCGATGGATGAATTAAGAGAAACCAGTGTCTGTGTCTAAATTAAGCAATATTTCCACCTGAGAAAGAAATGAATACATTAATGGCAGGAATTTTTTTAAAAAACCCAAAACACCACTTCCCACTCAGTTGCCAGTGTGAATGAAATGAAATGAAATGAAATGAAAATGACAGAATTTTCCTGTCTGGCCCACATAGAAAATGAAGTGGGGTTTTTTTGGACTCAGTACAAAGTAGAAACGCTTTGTTTCTTCACGGCTGCATGCAGGTGAGCACTCTCAGTCCTGCTGCTGCAATGCTTTCAGCTGCTGTCACTGAGATGTTTGTTCATGCTTCCTGCAATACCAGCAGCAAGCAAATCACTATCTTGTGCCCAGCTTCATGCAATCATTTCCCTGCAGTGTGCCGTTGGCTCAGCTCCTTTTGTGCATGATAGTGCTGAGTTTGACAGTGAAAAAATGACCTTGCTTTGCAGTTGAAGGAAAGACTGAGGGGAAAAAATGGACAAGCAAGGAAGAGAAAGCAGGCATAGAGACAGAAAGGTCAGAGAGCAATACGGAAACAATTGAGCTGCTGCAAGAGAGAGACAGGCACAAGCTGGTCAATTAGCCTGAAAAGAGAAGAGGGAATGCTTGTCACTCCACTGACAGTGATGCCATCTGTAGCCACCATTTATTTCCTCACTCAGAGATTATTTTAAGATAATAATTTTTATAACAGTATTAATTGCAGTAAAATAGAGTTGGCCTAAGAAAGTATAATTTAATTGGCTATCATTATGGCTAGGACTTACCTTTTTGGCTGATTTTTCTAAAAGGGAAAGTGGCCCTTGCCTCTCCCCGCCCAGCCCCGAAACAAACACACATGCAAAATGGGGGACACTCACTCTTTTCTTGGAAGGTTTGGTTCTCATTTCTGTAGCTAAAGCACAGAGATTTTAAAAGAGATGTGCTTTCACTGCAGTTTTTATATTTGCTTTATTAGTTCTGGGCAGGGAATTGATTAGTTTCCTTTTTAAAGAGTAAAAATGTGAAGAAAAACATTCTCTGTTTTATTCAAAGCTCTGCTGCTAAGAGAGAAGATGGTTGCATTGTTAAGGTTGCGTGTTAAAGGAACCCAGATGATCGGGGTGCTGTTCCTGCTTTGCCACAGGCTTCCTCTGTGACCATGGTCAAGTCACATAATCTCTCATGTTGAGATTTTCAAAGAGAAGAAGGGATGTAGGCACAGATCTTCCATTCATTTCCATTAAAAAATCTTTGTCTAAATCCCCAAGATAGCTTTGAAGATCTCAACCTCAATTCCCCATCTTTGAAACGGAGAATTATTCCTCTTCCTTCTCATTCTTTGCTGTCTGTTTAGATGACACATTACTGAGCGCTGGAATTTATTATGTGTTTGTACAGTGCCTAGAGCAGTGGAACCTTGTTCTCAACTGGGATGTCTAGCCACCACTCGAATAAATAATAGTAATATTCAGTATTATAGGCTTAGGTTTTCAAAGTGGCCAAAGACGAGTGGATACCAAACTTCTGCAGAATCTTAAAGGTATGTGGGTATCTAACTCTCCGTGGCTCCTTTGAGTGTGCCTGCTGGAATAATTACAAGGGTGAAACATACAATAGTGGTATGGAGTTGTGTATTCTCAGGACACAATCTGAGTAACAAATGGAGATAGGTAGGACCTAGCAACAGAGCATTTAAGGTGAGGCTAGAAGAGGAAGGGCTGTTAAAGCAATTGACTTGTATGAAGATACATGTACACTGGAGAAAACAAGATGTTTTTATATATTAACCTTATTGTTTCAGTGAAGTAATTGGAACTGAGAGAATATAATATAAGATGAAAGGCTCAGAGTTGAGCTTGAGATTTCATCCTATTTCTAGTCACATAATGCAATTGCTTAAAATAATTCATATGTTATGTCAGCAGCGCACAATCTGGGCAGTACTGAGAGCTGTATGGGCAACTTACTAAGAGTCTGAGGGACACAATTAAACATGCATCGGATTTTTAAACAAAAATAATTGCACATTTAAACAAAGTATAAAGAGCTAGAAGAGTATGCAAAGAGTTCAAAACACACAAAATGGCAAAATACTGACTGGAGGCCAGAGGCGATGCTAGCCCATTGGAGGCAGGAATATTTGGGGGCCTCAGCCACACATCACAACATAAAAACTGAATAGGGGACCTCCCCGCTCCTTGAGCAGCTCAGGGCCCCGAACAATTGTTTTGTCTTATACCTCGCTCCAGCTCTGCTAGAGGCTACAGGAGAAGTAGTATAGATAGGAAGATTGGCATGGCTCCTTTGAAACCAACTGATTGATAAGTGGGTGTATCTTTGAGGTGGCTATACACTTTTTGAAATGTAGGTTTGAATATGTTAGGAGATTGCAGTGATTTTATTTGTTCCCATTTGTAATAGAAAAGTCCTGTTCACCATTACAAGTCTTTCCAAAGTTGCTTGCACAACTCTTGTTATCTGTACTCAGCAGGCATTTATAGGAATTCATTAAAGTCTCAATCCCCTCCCACTGAATTTCATAACTCCCAATAGGATTAGCATTTGTGAATTTCCTTAATAAATTTCAGAGTATTGAATGCAATTGAGTTCTGCTTTGGTCTCAGCAACATTCAATTCCACTACAAACAAAATGTTCTCATCTCTGTCCTGAACCACCAAATACATGAATCATGGAACTTGTTGATCTATGATCAGTATAGGTATGTGTGATCTCACTGATATTTTTGAGTCTTTATGCATAAGTAAGAAATATTGTTCTGCTGAAGCTATGCTTGAAATAAGTCTGCTTTGTTTGGAAGGTGGATCTGAACCCAAAATCCAGACTCGGATTCTTTCCCTGAAGAGGGAAATTTACATTTTTTTATATAGATGTGATTTAATACCTATGAGCCTACAAGATCAATGAGCTACTTGTAATTTTCAGACATATCAACAGATTTCCCATTCCCAGTTAAAAATCTTTAATCTCTTCTAGAAATACAAGAAATTTTACAAAAATCTTCCTTTCTTCCTTGGAAATGTCTAATTTCAGAGTAGCACAGCAAATCACGCCTTTCAGATGTGAGTTCAACAAGGAAATCCATGTGCTTGTGCATAAGGGCTCTTGACTGGCAATCAAGAAATCTAAGTTTTGACTCTGGATCTACCAAGTACCTGCTATGTTACTATGGGCAAGTCACTTCACCTCTTTGTGCCTCTGTTTTCCCTCCCACCTGTTGTTTCACCTGTTGAATCATAAAAAGCTCCATTGTGCCCTTCCATCTATATACAGCATGGATTAGGCACACCTGATAGTCTGGCATACGGCATTCTAGAGTATGGACAACAAGAAAGTGAAGAACAATGATCTAAACACTATTCAATGTTTCCTTTTCCTGATTATGTATTTGAATTCATAACCCCCCTTTAACATTTGTGAGTTACATTAGATTCCACTTTGCCTCCTGGGTGCTCAGATGGTGGAGCAAGCCAGGTGCTTTCTTCCTCAGGTGGGAGATGAATGCACACAAATAGACTTCTGAACCCAGGGTCCTGACTGACCAAGGACAACCACTGTGAGGGGGGTATGGTTTGGGAGCAAAGAGGGACACTGTAAAAGAACTTTCAGTTGTAGAACTCAAGAACATGAAGCAGAAGACTCTGCCCCACGCACTCTGGCGTGGGTGTCCTGCTCACAGTTTTAGGTTTATGAATTCTGCTTGTAGCATTTTCCCTAATTAATGTCGGGCGACTTTCCTTCTGTCATTAAAAGTTTGTTTTTTACGCTCATACTCTGCGCTTACAAGAGTGGAAGTATTGCTTCTGAGAGGCATTGGGGATGGTGTGTAATTTTCCAAGATCAATGGGTGGGGACTCAAGCTGGTTCTGTGTTATACTGTTGAAAAGGAACTCCCTAGATATTGAACCTGGCCTTGGTTGCTGCCGGCTCCACCTGGCAGAAGGTTTACATTTTAAATTCCAATGACCGGTTGTATTCATTCCAGAATGGCCCCCAAATAACTTTTAGAGGAATTTTGATCATTACTTAATGATCTTAATTGAAGCCAATGAGCAAGAGGTTAAGCACTGGTATTGTGTTACGAATCTGTAGCACCATCTAGTTTCTGATCCCCAACCTCAGAAGATTATTGAGGCTTTGCTATAATCTACTGGGAGTCTGGGTTCGCAGTCTATGGGCTGTGTATCCAGTGGGAACTACAGAGTGGTGTCCTAGATACACACAGTTCATGGATGAAAAAATAGTCAGTCTGGAAATTAGAGCAAATGTCAGTTTTGGGCCAGAGAGGTAGGTGTCAGTTTTGGGCCAGAGAGGTAGGTGTGATAACTCTGAGTTTCAGAATGGTGTCTACTCTTTGAAATATAGATTCCCTCTTTCATCCAGAAGCATTACTACAAGATCTCACGCTTTGGATACCAATGATGTGATCCTGCCTAGGCTGGACTGAGTATTAGTGGTGATGTCACATTGCGTGAGATGAATGAGGAAAAGCTGGAGAATGTTATCTGCTTCAGTAAGATGGCTCTACCCTCTGGTAGATGGGTAGCAGCTGTTCCAGCCTGGAAGGTAAAACTAATTAAAATATTTTGACATGATGAGAACTTCAGCATGTCATTAATGATGTTTATAAATGTAAAGGGGCATTAACATTACATATGAACAGACAGACATTCATTAAGAAAAATATGATGGAAAAAGTGGAAAAGTAACGAGATAATTCGACCAAGTCAGTGCTGTATTTACAAGTAAACACAATGAAGTCTCACTGACAGTAGATTTGCTAGATTTTTAGTTATGCAGGAGGCGGTGTGATCATTAATTAGGCTTGGCAGATTAAACAGACTGTCCAGTTATTTCTCTCTTTGCAGGATTGGGGCCTAAGGCCCAGATCCTCAGAGGCAGGTAGGTGTCTAACTCCCATTGGAATCACTGAAAATCCTTTTGAGGCCCTGGGCCTTTGTCCTTTATTAACACCATGGTATTCAATGGGAGTTTTACTTCCATAGGGACAGAGATAAGCCTGGAAAGTTTGTCTCTATAGAATATATGGAATAAAACAGATACAAATGTAGTGAGAAAGTGGCAGATCTTCAGCTGGTGTAAAGTGTCATAGTTCCTTTGACTTCCAGGACTTCAAATATGGCTGTGCCCCAAAGTGATTAAAGTTCATGTAGGAATGGAGAAAGGAGAGAGGAAAGTGTTTCAGCAACATCTTCAGAACTGCATGAGGCAGGGGCAGAAGTCACAGACGCAGTCTTGGACACATCACCTTTTCCTAGGCAGTAGCTGACATGATATGTGGTCTAGAGGAGTGTCCTCAATCAAGTAAGAGGTAAGTGAGTTTGTTTTTAGTTTATCTGAGTAACATAAACCTCACGGAAGTTAAATTCCTCTTGAAGTAACGTAGGAAATACTTTTTAGCTCTGGTTTACTAGCTCTGTCAGAAGATAAAGTAGAAATGTATGTACTGTTTCCAGTTAAATGTTGTGAGTTAAAATCTTGTGCAGTTTTGGTTTATTATTTTGTGGACAATTAGGAATTGACTGTATCTAGCTTTAGGCTATCCGCTTGAGCAAACAGGAAAGCAACACTAAACATTCAAAGAATCTAGTGATCATAACATGGAAACACATCATTAGCTACAATGAATCGGGGTGGGGGTGGAGGTGGGGGGAGAAAGAGCAAACAGGTGAAACCAAACCACTACTGTGTGCAACTCCACAATATCACAGCACTGAGATTCAGTCTACAGTTTCTTTGCTCTTCATAAATCAAAAAGACTCTAATTAAGGGATAACTATTGTGATTTTTATTAGCAAAGCACTGGAATGTAATTTGGAAACCAGTAGGCAAATACTCAGCATGGCTCAGCTGTGTGTCCACTGTCACTATCCGTGCTACTACTGCTAAGTTATTTATACCGACACTAGGTGCATAGGTGCTAGCGTAAGTATGTGTACAAAAGCGAGGGAACACATCCTAGCTCATAATATAGACATATTCTTATATCTGGTTTTATTAAAACACTATATATTGTTTGTTTGTGTCCAGCTTACCAAGCAATCCACATTGTGCTGTATCAGTGACCTGTTCTCTTCATTATTTACCACTTCCCCAATTTTTGTGTCATCTGTAAACTTTATTCGTGATCATTTTATGGTTTCTTCCAGGTCATTGATAAAAATGTTAAATAGCTAGGACCAAGAACAGACCCCTATGGGTCCCACTAATAACACACCTGCTCAATGAAAATTCCCCATTTACAGTTATGTTTTGAGACCTACCAGACAACTTTTATTCCATGTAACATGTGCCATGTTAATTTTATATTGTTCTAGTTTTTTAATCAAAATGTCATATGGTACCAAGTCAAATGCCTTACAGAAATCTAAGTATATTATATCAACACTATTATCGCTATTGACAAAATTTGTAATTTCATCAAAAATATATCAAGTTAGTATGACAGGATCTATTTTTCATAAACCTATGTTGACTGGTGTTAATTATATTACCCTCTTTAAATCTTTATTAATCAGGTCCCACATCAGCTTCTCTTATCTTGCCCAGAATCCACATCAGACTGAGATGCCTATAATCACCTAGATCATCCTGTTTACCCTTTTAAAATATTGGATCAACATTAACATTCTTCCAGTGGTGTGGAACTTCCCAGTGTTCCGAGGCTAATTGAAAATCAATATTAATGGTCCAGTATGCTCCTCAAGCAGTTCTTTTAAAACTCTTGGATACAAGACCTGTACCTGCTAATTTTACGTCTACTTTAGACACTGCTGTTTAACATCTTCCTGACATAATAGTGGAATGGAAAGAGTTTTATTATATGATATGACTACATAATCTGTTTTTTCCATATGCAGAACAGAAATATTTAATTAACATTCTGGCTTTTCTGGATTATTACTGATAATTCTACCATTTCCATCTATTAATGGACCAATACTTTTTGTCCCTAATATACTTTAAAAATGCATTTTTAGTGGGCTTAAATGTGCTGGCCACAGATTTCTCCTTGTGTCTCTTTGCTTCCCTTATCAATTTTCTATAGTTTGTAGCTTCTGATTTGTTTCCATTATTATCAACTTCTCTGACAACATCTCTATTAGAACATATTGGTAAGAAATTAGAAAGGAAAAGGAGTGCATCTTATCAAAACAACAATTTTTTGATGTTTAGACTTGTCTGAGAGAGAGAAAACATTCCACCCATCTACAACAGTCTGGCAGTACTCTGTGTCTAATTGGCTAAATTTTAGGTTGCCACCAGAGATTACCCACACAAGAAACGTAATCCACCCTATGCTAGATAAGCAAGGAACAGTTGATGGAACAAATTTGATGGCACTGCAGTCCTAGAACAAATCTCGGCTCTTATGCAAAAACTCCATTCCTTGTTGCAAACATTTTGCTACACGATAGTCTTAGCAAAGCAGCATGTCCACCTAATGATAGGAACACTTTCCCTATAGATCTTAGAACTTTTGATCACCTGTTCCCTCTCAAAATTACTGGGTCACTCATTGGTAGCAGGCACATGACTTCCTGTGGCATAGTCAGTTCAGCCTATGGTGTCTATTCAAATACAAGAAAGTTTAAAAAGCCCATGGCAGTTTCAGAAAATAGCAGAGGAGAATTGTGGTGTCTTGGCCAACATTCATTTATGAATTACTACTTAGACTGAAACTCCTCAAGCAAGGGACTATAATTTTATTACATGTTCGTACAGCACTTTGCAAAATGGGATTGGGAGATAGATATATATAGATATAGATATAGATATAGATATGTATATATAATAGAAACATATACTTAGGCAAACTGTGCTTCACTGTTGCATACACAGCTTTAGAGGGTACATTGTGTTGTCAGTTAGTGCTAAATCCAAAGACGCATGACATGAGCAGCAGATGAATCCAGGAACAACTGGCCTTACCTAAAATAAAATAAAAGGGGGAAGCATGCTCAGTGTTCTGTTTTTACTAGAAATATATAATTTTTTAGAAGGGTTCATTAAAAGCATGGAAAAATCTGGACAGGTAAAGTAGATAGAAAAGAAAACAAGATGGATCAGACTGTGGACAATTATGTTGAGGCTGAAAGAAGAGTCAGGGCACAGGATAGTCAGATGGGTAGGTAAAAACAAATTCCAGATGAAACACTCTTTTTAGGTAAACAGATCAAAACTATGCATGGGGAAGTAGGAAGGGAGAGTGAATGATGCAGAGAAACTTGCATTTTTATTTGAATATAAAATAGGAAACCACAATCAAGGAGCTGAGTACAATATGATTCTTAGGGGTTTAAGCCAAACCTTCAGATCTCTTGAGTTTTGCTTACTATGATTTGTAGGAAAAACAGAGTTTAAAAGCTAGTTAATCTGGTTTTAGAACTAGGACCTAGAACATTTTCAATCTTAAAATGAATAGTCCTAAAGTTTATATATTCATATAATCATCATGTAAAAACCCAGTGGGTATCAGTCTGCCTTTCTTACACATGCAAACTTGAGAACAGAATTTGGCCTTCATTGTTTTATTTACTAACTGTTAGTGAATTTATATGTTGTTAAACTGCTTCCTTCTCTGCATTTCTTTCCTTCCTCTTTCTTGTGTGAGGAATATGAGGAATCAAGCTTGTGCCTTTTATTGTGAAAATCCCATTTAATGGTTCTTTTAGTTTCAGGGAATGGTACTGATCCAAGTGAAAACAATGGCATTTTATTTTTAAACAACTCAACTTTCTCAGCTACAGGAGAATATGCTCTTTCACCTACATTAGAACAAAAATATAACAAACTCACATTACAATACCTTGTTTGCTTATCAGACTGGTAGCTGTAAAACAGAGTAAAAAGTTTAAAAGGAAGGATGATCTTGTGGTTAAGGCACTGGGCAAAAGCTTAGAAGATCTAGATTAAATTTTGAGCTCTGCCACAGGCTTCCTGTATGACCTTGTGTGAATCACTTAATCTCCTGGTGTGTGTGTGTCTCTCTCTCTCTCTCTCTCTCTCTCAACTATATAGTGGGGATAATAATACTTCCTTTGTCTGTCTTGTCTACTAAGGTTGTAAAATCTTTGGAGTGGGGACTTTTTCTTAAGTTGTTGTATAGGACCTACCACAGAAGAGCCATGCAAACCGTTGCCTCCTGGCAGTACTGTAGTACCCATAATAACAAAGATTCATCTAGGCCTTAGATGCCCTGTGATACTCAGTGGGTGCCACAAGGAAAGACATTTTAAAAGTTAAAAACATAATGCAGGCTGTCATGAAGGAATCTCCTACAGTTGCAGGGGGGAGTGGGAGGTTATGTCTTACATTGTTCCATTCGGGGCATGAGGAATGAGTAGGATTGAATCTTCAGCTGAAGCAGGATCTCACTCCTGTTCAATCAGATGCAAGTTTAATTATATTGATGACAAGGAAAAAAAATCAGACACTAAAAGCTAAGGAGCTTAGACTCACAAGTCAAAACCTGTCTTTGGACCCTGCTTAAAATGCCAGAGGTTATCATTAATATTTCAGTTAACTTATTCCAGCTTGAGATTGTTTGTTTGAATTTTACAACTCCTTAAGAATGCCGAGAAAGACAGAGCTGCTGTAGTTGTAGTTGTGAATTACTGGGCTTAGATGAAGTACCCAATATGTATTTCAGACAAGCATGTTCATCACAAATGGGCATCAGAGCTCCCTCATCTAGTAGCTAAAGTGTTGTTTTGTTGTGAAGCTTGCTCCAGGCCTTGCCCTTATCCAAGGCAAATATTTAAAATCAAGTCTGGTGGAAAGCAAACTGTCATCAATATCCAAAACAGGTTCACTGATTATCATGGTGGGCAGAGGATATAATCCAAAAGGAATGGCATCCAAACATTTCAGTGCAAAACAAAGACATTCAATAAGTGAAAATAAACAGATTTAAGTATGTCCTTTCCTGCCTTCTGTAGCCAGGTACAATAATGATTGGTGGGATTGTCCCCATTCCATCCCCAATGGCATTCAGAGATGTTTCCACTGGCTGAATAATAATACCTAGGACAGGGGTTCTCAAACTTCATTGCCCTCTGGCTTTGGCCCTGGGTAGTGGGGCTCGGGCTTCAGCTCTGTGCCCCAGGAAGTCTAAGCCAGCCCTGGTGACCCCATTCAAAAATGGTCAGGACCCACTTTGAGGTCCTGACCCACGGTATGAAAACCGCTGACCTAGGAAAGTCAGAACCACCTCTTTTCCAGTTGGTTGGTGTGCAGTCTATAGTCTCCTTGCCAGATTGTTGACAGCAGTTTAGAAAGAAATATGGTTGGTTCCTTAATAAGGACGGGAAGAAAATGCGATTAGTATTTGATTTGTGCCACTGTATTCAATTTGTGCTATTTTCTATTTGTATTTGTACAAAAACTTCAGAAAAGGGAACTGAACACTGGTCTGAATGGCAGCCATTTTCAGTAGGCTGTAGCGACACTTTGTTTAAGTAAACTTAATGGCATATATATTTTAAATTTGAGCATCAAAACCCACATCCAGGTATCTCAATAAGTGAAATAATTTCCGCAGGTGCTGAACACTCACATCCCACCGATGTCAATGGGTTACTTTCCCAAGAAAAGTTTATTGCTCACAAATGGGGTCAGACTGTCATAAAGGGTTAGATGTCTTTTAAACACCTAAATTAATGGAAGCAATGCATGCTCAGTACTTCTCAAAATCAGGAAGGTAGCCCTGATTCAGAAAAGTTCCTAAACATATACTCAATGTAAGTAGTCTATTCCCATTGAAATCAACAGGAAATAAACATATTTTAAAATGCTTTGCAGAACCAAAGCCTAAGGCATTTAGACATTTAAGTCCATATTTATGCACCTAAGTTTAGGTACCCACATAAGAAAATTTTGTCCTGTAGCCTAATTTCTAATATTCAATGAATGACCATTTTAATAGGAAATTGATTTTAAAGCAGGAAATTTATTTCATTTTAAGGTAAAATAAATGAGATATGATTTTGCACACTGCAGTGGTCTTTTAAAATTATCTGTATTTGTTATTCAAAGATTATTATTAGCTTTCTTAGCAATTGGTTGCATAGGGAAAATGGCAATTCTCCATAATCCCAGTTTGGGGATAAATTGTACAAGCTAAATCTGGTCATGAATATATCTGATTATTTAGGAATATAGCTGATTATTTGCTCTGTATTACTCTTAGCTAGCACCATTGATAACAGTGTGTTACAGCAGTGCAGCTGAGTGTAGAATTTGGCTCTTGCCAGATCCTTAAAAAATATTAGGTGCCTAGCTCCTTTTAATTTGGGAGGTGAAAACTATACACTTGAAGATATGAACCCTAGTGTCTAAGCATTCTTTACTGTAAATTGAGGCATGCCAATTATTCCTGTCCTTACACACAACATACTTTTCTGCAGAAGGCCCTATTTTTAATGAGGGTGCCATACTCAGAAGGTCGGACCAATTCCTCAGAATTATCTTATGGCTGTTAATGAAATTTTAAACACACCAGAAAGCAGTGGAAACAGTTCTTTGTTATTGTCGCACCAGGCCTCCATCAGAATGGCTACTATGGAAATGCTGGAAGGTTCTGAAGTTGCCGCTGCCTTCTAGAACCCCTCAGGAAAGGCTGGTGCCCACGTCTGAGGTGAATTCACACGAGGTCACAAGGGGCCAGCCTCACAAAGATGCACATTCAGTTTTCATCTCCCAAACCAGCCTTCTTGGTGGTTAGAGATGATTCCTCCCAACTGGGGTCACAGTTTCAGAGCAAACATTTTTACAGTCATAAAGCAAAAACTTAAATATTACCTTATAGCATAAGGATTTGAGAGAAGATATTAATGTAGGCAGCAATTTCAAGTATTTCATAAAAACTAAGCACACTGTTATAAATTCAGTATAAATTAAAAAATCTTAACCATACTAACACAGAGGTGAAGCAGACTGTTTCTAGCAATGAATTTGTCAGTGCTCGGCTGAAGCATTTGGCAAGAGATGGCATCTGTTCTGCCAGCATGTCACGTGTTTTGTAAAGATACCTTAGGCTCTTTAGGTTCATTCTCCTTTCTTGTAATGCAAGCTTTCACTGGGGCCACAGATTAAAAAAAAAAATACTTATCTGAGAATGACAAAAGTAGACAATGATTTTAAATACCACTTTACCAATGAATGCCTAAGGGTGCGCACCTTCTAAGAAGACCAGATAAAGTTATTTAATATTAAAATACTAGCATATAGAAAAGTTAAATGGTTTTCCTCAAGCAGCAGGTGACCTTATTCCCTAATTTAGCTACTCTACTTTCCATAATAGAAAGCTGAAGTATAAGAGTTGTAATCTATCACAAATTTGTAATAGCTCGGTGCACTGGAATTTGCACTTCCTTTTGTCAAAGATTAGCCAATATACTCTCAAATCTCTCCCCTTTTCAAACCACTAACGTATGTCTATATTGTATTGAGAGATAAGAAATGCAGACTGATCTTTGAATAATTTGTATGAAAGATTTACAGTGCATCACAAGTGACATTTTGGGTTTATGTACCATAAACTGAAACTTACTGTGAAACACACACTGAGAAGATGCACCTGAACTTGCCAAGAGCTGTCTGTTTCTACCCTGGGCTGTTCAATCGTGTATCCACTAATTCCAGAAACAGAGCGATGTGGATAACTGATTATTTTCAGTTCAGTGGCTGTTCCAAAAACAAATAGAGAAAACAAGATGGATCAGACTGTGGACAGTTATGTTGAGGCCGAAAGACCTAGTCAAGGCACAGGATAGTCAGGTGGGTAGGTAAAAAGAATTCCAGCTGAAACAGTTATTTTGGGCAAACAGATCAAAACTATGCATCCCCATGCAAACAAAAAAGTAGCAAATTTTGCTTTGGGTCAAGCAAAACTTTTTATTTCGTCTTTAGCTTTACAAAAAAAGTTTAGTAAATTTTTAAATGAAAAGTCATTTTGAATAAACTATTAAAATATTTAGTTCTGAAAATTCCAAAATGAAAAGTTTTGATTTTTTTTTTAAACTGACATGACTCTGTGCATTGTTTTGGTTGTCCTGACCCTTCATTTCTTCTGTGGAAAAAAAATTCAGCCAAAAACCTTTGTGCAGCTCTGTTATCAATACTGTCACCTATATTTAAATCCTAAAAATTATTGGTTTTGGCTGTTTTCCTATGTATCACACGCATTGCAGAACAATTTCTACTTGCTGCACAATTCGGCCTTAATTCTCCACAAAAATGACAGGGCTGCAGAAGTATGATGCACCCTATTGCAGGATGCATATGCCACCCAACTCGGTGTTACCTTTTTCCATATTCATATCTTGCTTTCAAAGTGACCATTAGATCTCTGAAAGGACAATTTGAAGGAACAGCTGTGGTTTAATCAAACACTGTAAAACCTCCTCAGCTCAGCTCATCATGGGGTTTTATGTACAGCCTGCTAAATATAAATATATTTGTATTGTTGATAAACAGTATTTGGTAGGTCACTACCTTCTCTGCATGGAACTATATATTGTTTGTATTACAATAGCAACTGTAGGATCACAGAAATTGCCATACTGGTCCCATATCCTGTTTTCTACGATGGCTATTATCAAATGCCTTAGAGGTGTAATGTATCTAATTGTGCCCTATTGTACAATAGATGGAAATGTCTTCCTAACCACAACTGTTCTTACTGGATCACCAGCAATGCTTCTGGGCATTGTAGGCATCCTCTGGAGGCTTCCCATTCAATTATGACCTCCAGAGTCCAATGAGGGTGGCACTGATCAAATGTTTGGGGGGGCCATAAACCTTTCAAATGTTCATCACTGGCATGTGGTTTGACAGACTTCCTTGTTACAGATCTGCTGTTGCCTGAGGGTTAATGAGGACTCTCTATGTACCATGAATGCTCCTTTGCTTGGTCTGCAGTGCTCTCACTTCAGGAAAAGTCATCATCAGAGAATGTTAGCCAAGAACAGGAATCGAGGTGAGGAAAGGAGAGAGCATCTCCACACTGCTAGTACTGCTGTACTCTCCACACTGCTAGTACTGTACTACTACTAGTACTGCTAGTACTGTACTACTAGTAGTAGTACTGTACTCTCCACACTGCTAGTACTGCTGTACTCAGGGAATGGAATCATTAGTCCTATGCCCAATCTTCACCCTCTATAGTAAAGAAAAATGTCTTCCATATGACAGATATATGGCATAGGGGAGTAAGGAGCCAGTCTTCTATCACAATGAGTAAATAATCACAGATCTCAATCAATGCTGCTACAAGTCGTAGTCAACCAGACAGACCCTGTGCTGAAGCCATTAGTGCTGTATGACCTAACACTGAGAATTGGATGAGGAGTGAGTGGGAGAAAAGTCAGGTAAGGGATGATGGTTTGGAAGAGAAAGGAAATTCATAGATTCCAAGGCCAGAAAAGGACTGTTGTGATCATCTAGTCTGGCCTCCTGTATAACACAAACAACAAATAATTCCTAGAGTATATCTTTTAGAAATCCAGCTTCTTTGTTGCTGGAACGTCTAGAAAGGATTTGTGGTTGTGTTGAAGTGTGGAGACCAGCGGGGGGTACATATAGTTAGATGTGTATGGTTAAACTGAATTCCTCCCTGACCCCACAAATTTATAGTTAGTTATGTCCTGGGATCAAATCTATTCAGTTTTTGTATGTGCTAATGGGGTCACACAAAATGGAATGGCTGCAGGCTAAGAATATGTGAAACCGCTTAATTTTGTGTGACATGCTAAGAATATAAATGGAGCAATAAAAAAGGCAACAATGCAAAATTCTGAATTCAATCTACTAATATTAAAAAATAATATGATGCAGCCTTTGAATGTATCTGGGCTGTTAGGTAAGAAGAACATTCACACCAGCTCAAAGACAAGTTAGTCCTGAGTCTCAAAAATACTCAGTCATTTTAACTGAAATTGTGGCCGCTTGAAGTGCCTGGTGCTATTTTAGACAGTGTCCTCCATTACACTGTTTGTACTCTCCTCATGTGTGCTCAGCTAATATTGGAAGACTATTGCCTTCCATGGGAATCCCCATGAAAACAAGAGCTGCTATTCGGACGGCAATTTTAGTGCATGGCATTTTAATTACATGGAATTGCCTAATGCCTAGATTCATCATTAAATTTGGGAGGTGGAGAGTGAGGAATGATTCAACATAAGAACAGCATAAAGAACTTTCATAGTACAATTTACGCTTGTGCATGGTATAACTGCACATATATAGACTTTTTAACCTGCGGATCTAATAGTGATTTACAATTATTAATAATTCACAAAGCCTCAGAAACAACATCACTGAGAAAAACAGTAAAAATTATACCTAAGGCACAGAAAGACAAAGTGATTTCCCCAGGCCTATGAATAAAAACCAGAATCCTTTTTCCCTATACCTCGCCACAAACTACTAACTCACAAAATACAACATCTGGTAATTTCTCCACTTCTCTAAGTCTTTCTTTAGACAATTGATATTATAGCTGTTAGAATTGCCTCCCCACTCTAAACTCTAGGGTACAGATGTGGGGACCCGCATGAAAAAAAGAAATAACCCCCCCAAGCTTATTTTACCAGCTTGGGTTAAAATGTTTTTCCCCAGAACACAACTTCTTCTGTATCTGGACCTGGTACACTGCCACCACCAAACTAGGTCTAGGGTAGTTTGGGGACCCTTCTTTCCCTTTCCACTAACCCCCCAAACTTCTTCCTTCCCTGGGAAGCTTGAGAGAAAAAAAAACCCAAACCTCGCCTGATCCTGCGAGACGTGCCCGATCCAAAACCAGGATCTTACACAATGAAAAACAAGCAGTCAGCTTCTTAAAAGAAAGATTTTAATAAAAGAAAAAAGAAGGGAATAAATCCCTTATAACCATCAATAGAACAGCATCTACCATAATCAACAAAAGAATTCAGAAACCAAAACTCTCCCCTGAGGCAATTTTCTCCCATAGTTGATATCTCTGCTGAAGCTTACAATATCAAGAAGCACCCAGCCAACACTCACCACTGAGAACTCTCCAAGTGATAAAGAGAAGGTAAACTTACTGACTACAATACTTAATAGAATCTTATAGTGAAAGACATAGCTGTGTTCATCCTAAAGCCGAGGTGAACAGAGAGAGACCCAGAGAGAAACTGAACCTTAAAATCGTTTGTCTCCTGAGGAATTTCTCATTAGTCAGTTGTCCACCTCTCAGGTTACCTTTAGCTTAACCCCTTACAGGTAAACACTAATTCTAGGCTACTTCACACTTATGACACGCCCCCCAAATCGCAAACGGTGTCGGAACATCACTGGGTGCAATTTCTTCCTGGAGCTCTAGGAAAAAACAGAATTAATAAAACACATGCACCTGTAAACATACTACTGGTTACAATAAACTAACAATAGGTCCCACATTCCGAGGACAGTTTTAACCTATTGAGTTTGGGAAACTTTCCCGGGAGAGTGCGTCAGCTACTTTATTAGAAGTTCCTGGAATGTGTTGGATGTCAAAATCAAAATCTTGGAGAGCTAAACTCCACCGAAGAAGTTTTTTGTTCTTGTTGGTGAAGCGATGAAGCCAATTCAGCGCAGCATGGTCGGTTTGTAGTTGGAACCGTCGTCCCCAAACATATGGGCGTAGCTTTTTCAGAGCATATACAATGACGTAACATTTCTTTTTGGGAATTGACCAATGGCTCTCCCTCTCAGACAGCTTCTTGCTGAGAAACACAACAGGGTGCAATTGTTGATTGGGTCCTTTCTGCATTAAAACTGCTTCCACACCACGCTCGGAGGCATCTGTGGTTACTAGGAACTGTTGGTCAAAGTCTGGGGCCCTGAGCACAGGGTCAGACATGAGTGTCGCTTTAAGCTGGTTAAAGGCCTCTTGACACTGCTCAGTCCACTGGACTGCATTTGGCTGGTTTTTTTGAGTTAGGTCTGTCAGTGGGGCGGCGATTTGGCTGTAGTGTGGTACAAATCGCCTGTAATATCCGGCCAAGCCTAAGAAGGATTGGACCCGTTTTTTGGACTTTGGGACAGGCCACTTTTGGATAGCATCCACCTTGGCCTGTAGAGGATTGATAGTTCCTTGACCCACCTGGTGTCCAAAGTAAGTTACTTTGTTGAGGCCTATTTGACACTTTTTAGCCTTAACAGTTAGTCCTGCCTCTTGTATGCGTTCAAAGACCTTCCGGAGATGTTCTAGGTGCTCCGCCCAGGAATCAGAAAATATGGCCACATCATCAAGGTAGGCAACTGAAGATTTTTCCAATCCCACTAGGAGACTATCTACAAGTCTTTGGAAGGTAGAGGGTGCATTTTGCAGCCCGAAAGGGAGCACATTAAACTCATACAGCCCTACATGCGTAATGAAGGCTGACTTTTTCTTGGCAGATTCCTTTAATGGTACTTGCCAGTACCCCTTGGTTAAGTCTAAGGTGGAGATGAACTGGGCCCATCCCAGTTTCTCCAATAGCTCATCTGTGCGAGGCATTGGATAGTTGTTTGGGCGAGTTACCGCATTTAGCTTACGGTAGTCCACGCAAAAGCGTATCTCCCCATCCGGTTTGGGGACTAGAACCACTGGAGATGCCCATGCACTGTGAGAAGGGCGGATTACACCCATTCGTAGCATGTCCTGGATCTCCCGTTCTATAGCAGCTTTGCCATGAGGAGCCACCCGGTAAGGTTGGGCTCTAACTGGGTGGGCGTTACCTGTGTTAATGGAGTGGTATGCCCATTCAGTCTGTCCTGGGGTGGTTGAGAATAGTGGCGCGAAGCTAGTGCACAGCTCCTTGATCTGCTGGCGCTGCATGCGTCCGAGGGTCATTGAGAAGTTTACCTCTTCCACGCCACCGTCACTGCTTCCTTTATAGTAGACACCTTTAGGCCACTTAGCGTCATCTCCTCCCTGGGCTGTAAACTGACAAACCTTTAATTCTCTGGAATAAAAAGGCTTTAGAGAGTTAACATGGTACACTTTAGGCTTTAGGGTTGAGTTAGGGAATGCTATGAGGTAGTTAACCGCTCCCAGGCGCTCCTTGACCGTAAAGGGTCCTTTCCATGACGCTTCCATCTTATGGGCTTGAAGCGCCTTCAAGACCATCACCTGGTCCCCTACTTTAAAGGAACGTTTTCTGGCATGTTTATCATACCAGGCCTTTTGCTCTGCCTGAGCATCCTTCAGGTTTTCTTTAGCAAGGGCTAAAGAGGTTTGGAGGGTGTTTTGTAGGTTGGTTACAAAGTCCAGAATGTTAGTTCCTGGAGGAGGTGTAAACCCCTCCCATTGCTGTTTTACCAACTGTAATGGCCCTTTAACCTCACAGCCATACACAAGTTCAAAGGGTGAGAACCCTAAACTGGGATGTGGTACAGCCCTGTAGGCAAAGAGCAACTGCTGTAACACTAGGTCCCAATCATTGGAGTGCCCATTTACGAATTTCCGTATCTTGGCCCCCAAAGTTTCATTAAACCTTTCCACCAGGCCATTTGTTTGATGGTGGTAAGGGGTGGCAACCAAATGGTTCACCCCATGATCTTTCCACAGACTTTTTATGGTCCCTGCCAGGAAATTGGTTCCCGAATCTGTAAGGATGTCGGAGGGCCAACCCACCCTGGCAAAAATGTTTGTTAATGCATGGCACACAGTTTTAGCCCTGGTGTTGCTTAGAGCTACTGCTTCTGGCCATCGGGTAGCGAAATCCATGAAAGTCAGTATGTACTGCTTTCCTTTGGGTGTCTTTTTTGGGAAAGGACCCAGAATATCCACAGCTACTTGCTGAAATGGAACCTCAATTATGGGGAGTGGCTGGAGAGGGGCCTTTACCTGGTCTTGGGGTTTTCCCACTTTTTGGCACACCTCACAAGACTGGACATAATCAGAAATGTCCTTGCCCATCCCCGCCCAGTGGAATGACTTCCCCACACGATTTTTGGTTCTGTTCACCCCAGCATGCCCACTAGGGTGATCATGGGCTAAGCTCAGGAGCTTTACCCGGTACTTAGCTGGAACTACCAACTGTCTCTGAGGCTGCCAGTCTTCCTGGTGTCCCCTAGAAAGAGTTTCCTTGTATAAAAGTCCATTTTCGACCACAAACCGAGATCGATTGGTAGAGCTGAGAGGCGGTGGGTTGCTCCGTGCCGCCGTCCAAGCTTCCTGGAGGCTTTTGTCTGCTTTCTGTTCAGCCTGGAACTGTTCTTTTGTTGCTGGAGATATCAGTTCCTCACTGGGTTGTGCACTTGTGTTGGGGTCCTCGGGAAGTGATGGAGGTGATGGGGTGGTTTTCATTGGCGGTGGACCACTCTCCGCTGGTGCACCTGGTTGGGTTAGTGTAGCTGACTGAGCCTCTTGGGTTAGTGTAGCTGCTGCTGTCAGTGCTGGCTCGAGGTTGCCCTCTCGTGTTGGAGTGGTAGATAGGGTTGCAAGTGCTGGACTCAGTGCTGGCGATGGTTCAGGTGTTGGTTGCTTTGCCAGTTTCGGTCCGGGGACTGGCTTGGGCGGTGTTTCGTGGACTGGATCCTCCACGGCTGTTTCAGTCTTTGGTAGGGAATTCGGCTTCACCATTGTCATCGGGGTCTCTGGTAACCCAGTTGGGCCCCTGGTGGAAGGCTCATGAACAGGGATAGGTGTGCAAGCTTGCTTAGCCTGGCTGCGGGTGACCATTCCCACCCTCTTGGCTAGCTTCACATGATTGGCGAGATCATCCCCCAGCAGCATGGGAATGGGATAATCATCGTAGCCTGCAAAAGTCCACCTTCCTGACCAGCCCTTGTACTGGACAGGTAGATTGGCTGTAGGTAAGTCAAAAGAGTTTGACTTGAAGGGTTGAATTGTTACTTTGACCTGTGGGTTGATTAACTTGGGGTCCACTAAGGATTGGTGGATAAGTGACATCTGAGCTCCAGTGTCCCTCCATGCTGTGATCTTCTTTCCGCCCACTTTCACAGTTTCCCTTCGCTCTGAGGGTATTTGGGAGGTATCTGGGCCTGCGGACCTTGGGTGTGACTTCGGGGTAATGCACAGCGTTCGGTTGGTGTTCTTGGAGCAGTTGACCTTAATATGCCCCAGCTCATTACATTTAAAACATCGCCCAGCTGACTGGTCACTGGTACGAGGTTGGTTGCCGTGGACTGGTGGTGTGGAATGGTGAGGTGTTTGGGGTTTTCCTTGGGAGGTAGGTGGGGTCTGGGGCTGCCCCCTCTGATAGAATGTGGTCCCGGGTTGCCCCTTCTGGGACCCACTCCAACCGCCATTAGGTTTTTTCTTTTCTGCCACCTCCTCCCCTTGTGTCCCGATTTTCCCTGCCTCTTTGGCAATCTGAGACTGCTCATATTGATTCGCATAAGAAGCAAGACTTTCTGCTGAGTCCATTTTTTTTATCCCATAACCACTGTTTTACATCATCACTGGTCATAGTCAGGAACTGCTCCTGTAGAACTAAATCACATACTCCTTCAAAGGTAGTTACACCCCTTCCTTTGACCCATTTATCTAACAGATTCTTCATCTGGTTTACGTAAGCCAGATGACTTAGTCCAGCTCCTCTCTTAAGGGCTTTAAATTTTACTCTGTAAGTGTTAGGTGTAACTTGAAATTGTTTTAAAACCAAATCCTTAAATTTACCATAGTTTGAAGCATCCTCAATAGGCATCTTCTTGAAGATGTCCAGAGTTCGGCCAGTCAATTTTGCTATCAATTTGGTCATCTTTTGATCTTCAGGGATTTTATGTAGAGTGCACAGTCTCTCAAAGGTGATGAAATATTCGGCAATGTCGTTGGACTTATCATACTGTGGGCACAGTCGCTCCCATTTGTGGATTTTTGGGGAAGTGGAGTCAGCAGCTGGAGGAAATTGTTTCTGCAGCTCCAAAACAGCCAGTTCATGCGTCTGTCTCTCAATCTGGGCTTCCATAGCCCTTCTTTGGGCGGCTTCCTCTTTCTCCATCAGCCTTTGATGTTCTCTTTGTCTCTCCTCAGCTTGGAATTTGGCTAATTCTAAATTTTTTTGGCCCTTACAACCTGTTATTTTGATCTTTCTGTGTTCTAACTTACTCACTGAAAATTAAACAAAAATTTTTTATATTACTTGGAAATTTTCAGCAGGGTTTTAATCCTACCAGCAGAGGGAGAAAGACCCTCTACACTGTTTCTCAGAAAACTGAACTGACCAGTTCCCCCCCTCCACTCCAGGGATGGTTGCCTAGCACTTAACGAGCCTATTAACTTTTAACTGCAAACCTGGGCTACTCTCTGCTATCCAGCAGGAGAAAACCCTCTCAAAAAAAAACAACCAAAAAATCTTCAGTTCCCTGCCCTCAGGCAACTGAAAAAGACAACGTGTGGAGCTATTACAGCTTTAAAACCTGCAAAACAAGTTTTTCCAGAGTGACTCCCTGTAGTGTTTAACTTAACACCACTACCTGCTTTACTTGCTGAGGTCTTTCTTAGAGAAAACTGCTTCTGCAAAATTCTGTTTTTTAGATTTACAAAATTTCATCCCACTTCTCCCACCATGTCAGGATTGCCTCCCCACTCTAAACTCTAGGGTACAGATGTGGGGACCCTCATGAAAAAAAAATACCCCCCCCCCCAAGCTTATTTTACCAGCTTGGGTTAAAATGTTTTTCCCCAAAACACAACTTCTGTATCTGGACCTGGTACACTGCCACCACCAAACTAGGTCTAGGGTAGTTTGGGGACCCTTCTTTCCCTTTCCACTAACCCCCCAAACTTCTTCCTTCCCTGGGAAGCTTAAGAAAAAAAAAAAACCCAAACCTCGCCTGATCCTGCGAGACGTGTCCAATCCAAAACCAGGATCTTACACAATAAAAAACAAGCAGTCAGCTTCTTAAAAAAAAAATTTAATAAAAAAAAAAGAAGGAAATAAATCCCTTATAACCATCAATAAAACAGCATCTACCATAATCAACAAAAGAATTCAGAAACCAAACCTCTCCCCCAAGGCAATTTTCTCCCACAGTTAATATCTCTGCTGAAGCTTACAATATCAAGAAGCACCCAGCCAACACTCACCACTGAAAACTCTCCAAGTGATAAAGAGAAGGTAAACTTACTAACTACAATACTTAATAAAATCTTATAGTTATAGTAAAAGAAATAGCTGTGTTCATCCCATAGCCAAGGTGAACAGAGAAAGACCCAAAGAAAAACTAAAACTTAAAATCCTTTGTCTCCTAAGAAATTTCTCATTGGTCAGTTGTCCACCTCTCAGGTTACCTTTAGCTTAACCCCTTACAGGTAAACACTAATTCTAGGCTACTTCACACTTATGACAATAGCCAATTACATTTTGTATAAATGTATGTACTATGTGCCGTTCTGTAGTGTCGTAGATGTACCATGACCTGGTAACTGTCAGTGTTTTATTCTGTTGTTGTTGTTTTTTAAATTTAAATCTACAAGTCATTTGTCCCACCAAGAACCTTACCTATCTCTAGGACAATAACACAATGATTAACTAACATCTTGATTATGGACCTTACTGTAAAATATTTGGGAGGTTTGGATTGGTATTATTTAAGATTGTTTTCTTCTTATTATTTTTTTGCCTGAAAGTAACTTAGTAACACTTAAATGACTGTGCTGAGGGATAATACCACTAAATCAAGGAGGTCTTGTCAATAGAGATTTTTGAAAGCTGTAAAACAGTATTTTTAAGTGGTCATTTGAATTCTGACTTTGTGGTTGTTTGACCATGTTCACATCCCCTACTGTTTGCTGTTAATGAGCTTTAGAATAAACTGGTCTGTGAGCATGCAAATGTCTGTTCCTCGTACGAATACCAACATTTGCACCCAAATAAGCAGCTTCATATGCAAGCAAGAGTGTTTGCTACTTTTTTTATATTGACATTTGGTATTCACTATTCTTCTGTTCTAACATTTCTATTATCCAGTCAGGGAGCAGAAAATATAACATATGTCAAAGGTGTCTTATTGCACAGCACTTAAATAAATAAAATAATGCACTTGAATGTTAATAGTTTGCAAACAGACCATAGGATGACAATTGTTTGCATAAACTATTTGGAAAATGCAACTAATGACTAGGGATCAGTCTGTGAAAGACTCAAACAGAAAACCACTAAATAATTTGGAGACTTTGGCCAAGAATTTCAAAATTGTGTGTCAAATGTTATGGCCTTAAATTCTTACGTGGACTCTTGATTTATCAATAAGTTAAAAATTGGGCTCCTGTTTTTTTTAGAAACTTGGCCTTAGTGTCTTCAGCCTAGATATATGGACAGCATTACCATGTCATGTAGTATTATGTTGGTATTATAAAACAGGCTTTAAATAATTGTGGGAAACCAAATCTTAATTTCTGTCTGTCTTGAAGATTCCAAGGTCTTTATCATTATAGTGTGTCAGCAACCATTTTGACCAAAATTTGGGCCAAAGAAGTCTAGTGTCTCTACAATTAGCTGTAGCCAGGCTGAAAGCTGCAACAGGCTCAAATCCTTAGTGAAGCAGACACAGAATGAGAAACAGAATACCCACTAGCCAGGGGACTACAATACCAGGTATTTTAATTGGCCACTAATCAGAATGTGAATTCCATTTTAAAAAAATCAGTTTTGAATGTGAACTCAGTTAATGTAAATGTTCCATCACACTTCACTTGGCAATAAAAACTCAGCCCTAATGCAGTGAGGTCCAACAGTAATTTAACTATAAAAATACTGCAAAAAAACCCCTACATAGCTGGCATTGCAACCTAAGGACTTAGACAGAAGTATGAAATCTCTCATACTGTCTCAAATAATTGAAAGGAAACTGTTAGCAATAGATCTTTTTCTCCTCTCTTGTTACGGTAGCTGGTAGTCTGGGATTCGTTATGGACCAGCCCTGTGAATTTCTATAGGTGGAACAAAAAAATAGATTAAATACAAACTGATTCACAGCTCCTAAATTTTAGAAATAAAACTAAAATTTAAACATCACCACCACAGCAATGGTTATTTGTACAAATGCAAGCAAGGACAGGCTGCTAATTTTATTATTTTAAATAATAATTAATTATGCACATATGGCATTTTTCATCATGAAGGATTATATTATTGGGAAGTCCATATGTTCAGACACCATGAGGCAGGCCCCAAAATTCATGTGATTGGCTTCAAAACCATGGGAGTTGTTTGTTTTTAATACAAAGTTTAGATTTTTGTGTTGGCTTTCTGTACCTTTAGGGTGCACTTGTCATATTTTTAAGCTTTTCTTTGCAACCATGAGAGCTAGCAACTCACCTTTCGAGTTTTTTTAATGAAAGCTGAGATTCTTACACAATCTCATAACTCCAACAGCCGAGGCTTAAAGAAAAACACTATATTGCAAGACTCATGATAAAAATCACAAGAGTTGGCAACACTGAACAAAGAATAAAGAACTTTTAAAGGTCTTTATATCTGCAGTATGGATGAGGCACAACAATCCAACACATAGCAAGGGAAAGGCATAAAATGCTACCATTTTGCTGCCTCAACAGCCCCAGAAAGCAGGACCTCTTCCAGAGGATGACTGTCTCCTATACACAGGGGAGCAGCTAGGTCAGGGGTGAGCAAAGTATGGCCCATGTGCCACATTCGGTCCGCAGGACCATCCTGTCCAGCCCACCTGAACTTCCAGCTGGGGAGGCTCCCCTGCCTTCCTCCCTCTCTGGAGCCACAATGCCCTGCACTGCCAGTGCTCTGGCCTGCCACTCCTGGGCAGAGCTGCAGGCTCATGTGGGCCCTGAGGTCCTGATGCTTTGAGCAGCATGTGAAGGGGGCAGGGCTGTGAACTCCAGTGGGCCGTGTGGCCTCCAGACGTGCTGCTCTGAGCAGCACGGTAAGGGGGCTGGGCCGATGGCTGGGCGGGGGGTTGGATAAGGGACAGGGAGTCCTGGGAGCAGCTTGGATGGGGTGGAGATTGGGGTGGGGGGCATCAGGGGATGGGAAATAGGTGGGTTGGGT
>ML677363.1:9203025-9290003 GCA_007922305.1 Dermatemys mawii
GGATAAGGGACAGGGAGTCCTGGGAGCAGCTTGGATGGGGTGGAGACTGGGGTGGGGGAGCATCAGGGGATGGGAAATAGGTGGGTTGGGTAGGCGTGGGAGTTTTGGGGGGTCTGTCAGGAGGTGGGGGGTGGATAGGGGTCAGGACGAGGGGAGTTGGGTAGGGGGTGGAGTCTGGGGGGACAGATAGGGTGGGAGCTCTCGGGGGGCAGTTGGGACAAGGAGCAGGGGGCTTAGATAGGGGGTGGAGTCCTCTGGGGAGAGTTGGAGCGGGGGAGGGGGTCTCTGGAGTGGGGTCAGGAGACAAGGAGCAGGGGGGGTTGATGGGTTGAGAGTTCTGAGGGGGGCAGTCAGGGGCAGGAAGTGGGTGGAGAGTGGATAGGGGGCAGGGCCAGACTGTTTGGGGAGGCATAGTCTTCCCTACCTGGTCCCCCATACAATTTTGCAACCCCGATGCAGCCCTCGGACCAAAACATTTGCCCACCCCTGAGCTAGGTTATACAACAGTTAGGATTATCATACATCCGGGTTTCCCTGCACATTGCCTCTTTTTTGAGGCTCCATCCGCTGTCCAGGTGGATTTTTCAAACAACAGGAAATGTCTGGGATTTTTGTAGCACAGACGCTGCAGCTCAGAAGAGACCCAATTGGCCCTCTTCCTGATTGGTACCTCCTCTGCAACCACAGCTGATTGGTCCATTCCCCTGCAGCCACAGTTGCCGGATCCTACCCACCCAGGTGCCAGCTCCAAGCCCAGGGAAGGCGGTCCTCATGGAGGTGCTGACTGACACTATCGCTGTGTCCTGGGCTTGCGTCAGTCAACCTGCCACCATGACAGGGAGCGACACTGCCCCCTGACCTCCAGTGAGTACCTCTGCCACAGGCGCCCCCTATAGAATCCCTAACTGTACTCCCCCAAGCTCTTCCTTTCTCCCCTCCCTCTAGCAGTGTCTTCTTTTGGGAATCTGAAATATGGAAACTCTAATAACAGCTGAAATAGGGTAACAAAAAAGAGTTAGAAGGATGCAACATTATCTGTGTAAGGAGAGTGAGAAGATTAGGGTTGTTTAGTCTGGAAAGGAGAGGAGTAAGTGGGGCTAAAGGTAGTATATAAAAAAATGTCTGATACAGATAATGTAAATCAGATATCATATTTACCTTTTCTTATGATACGAGAAGCAGCTAATGAAACTGAAGTACAACAAAGTGAAACGCAAAGGAAATGCATTTTTAAACAGTGCATAGTTAACATGCAGGACTCCCCCTCCACAAGAAATCAGTATGCCGTGATTTTTAAGGATTGGACATGTGCATAATGAAAACAGCTGCAGTTATATAAAGATAGGGTAAGAAATATGAGGTCTATAAACCCTTGTGCTTCAGCTCATGTATCACCAACTAAGAGAGCAATCCTGCAAAGTGCTGAGCACTTCAGCTCTAATACAGAAAAGTATTTAAGCATCTTCTTAACTTTAAGCAGATATATTCTCAAATGTAAAGTTAAGTATGTGCATGAGTATTTTGGTGCATCAAGGTCGGAGCATGTTGTACGTTGCAGGACTGAGGTCTAAATGCCTGGATTTAGCAAGAAACTTCCCTTATGGACAAATTATTAAAAGATTTTCTATTAGAGGATTTCCAACACCATCCTCTGAAGCATATGGTACTGACCACTGTCGGAGACAGGATATTGGACTTGATGGCCATCCAATCAAATTCCATATGGCAGTTTCTCTGTTTGATATTTTTAAACTTATAAATCACATGTATATCCCTTTGAAAGCCTGATTTTACAGCACCATGACCATATGAATATACAAGTAAAACTGATTTATCAATTCTATTCTTTCATGATGAATATTACCAGGATTTGACAATTAATTTTTAGCAGCATTCAACCAGCTTTAAAGCTGGGTGAACATTTTCTGTGTATAATTTATTCTGCAGATAATAGCAATAATGGTCAAATAAATTACTCCACAAATACTTATCCTTGATACTTTGTCCATCTCTAGCATTTACATAGTATTCAGAAATTAACATGGATGGAAAGAACAAGCTGAATGACTGCCAGATGTGTTAGTGCAACTTTATCCATTGGGTGGTTGTACATTAAATGAGGCATCTTTTGTAACCATAAGGAAAAAAATAGTAAAGGAAACCATACTATTTTTTCCTCCTATTTATTTACTCAATGGTGTATGGTGCTTAGTGCAGCAAACTCCTGCTGTAGCTTTAGAGCAATGAAGCAGCCTTAAGTTCGCAATATGGTTTTTGCTCTCTTGCTTTCTCCAGCTGCTAATCTTTAGCTGGAGTCTTCCTTTCCTCATCAGCCCAGCTTTGGTCTAGCTATTTCCAATGCACCTCACTGGCAACTGAACCATCTTGAATTTAAATTTTATTTTATAAGAGGAAGAAACTGGAAGGGTTTAATACTTCAGATCTCTCTCATTTAACAGAAGCTGATCCAGCAAAACATTTCTGTCATGTGGGAGTTAAGCTGAATGGGGCTGACATATCACAGATACTGGGAGGAAAGGGCAGCTCCCAATCAGGTGCTGAAGTAAGCAGGACTGGCAAGCAAGTGAAAAACAAATGGAATAAAACCAACTATTTTCCAGGCAGGCTCACTGTCAGGGAGCAGCCACGTAACAGATCCTCAGGGATTGGTTTGGGGACCAGTCTTATTTAATCTTTTTATTACTGACCTCAGCACAAAAAGTGGGTGTGTGCTAATAAAGTCTGCAGATGACACAAAGCTAGGAGATATTGCCAATGCAGAGAAGGACCGGGATATCATGCAGGAGGATCTGGATGACCTTGTAAACTGGAGTAATATTAATAGGATGAAATGTAATACTGAAAATGTAATCATACATTTAGGGATTAATAATGAGAATTTTAGTTATAAACTGGGGAAGCATCAATTGGAAGTAATGGAGGATGAGAAGGACCTCAGAATATTGGCTGACCACAGGATGACTATGTCGGGAACTCGAATCCGGACACGACACGGTTCGTTGTCTGACCGCAAAGAGACAGACAACACCAGCAAAGTCCAGTCACAACATCAGCTCTTTACTGAAGAGTGCACACAACAATATAGAGCAGCCTGTCTCCAAAGAGAACCAGCTGCCCAGTCTAACAACTAGTAAGTTTTTATAGACAGTTCCGTCATGTCACAAATTATTCGTTCAAGCAACCCACCCACCCCTTTGTTAGTAAAAATCTTCTAGTATTTCATTACAAGTTTTAGCAATACTTAATCTATATCTGTTTAAAGCAATACATGCTGTCTCAGTATTTTCTTATCAGCACGGTTGACCAGTACCAGAAACCAGGAGACAGGAAAGAGAAATGATCTGACAAAAAACAAAAACAAAAAAAAACAAAAAACAGGGAGTGAAGGACAGAACAGGGAGTGTTGATGTTAAGGCTCCCACTTAACAGGGAGTGAAGGACATCTGGTAAAAAAGATGTTTAGAATGCAGCTCTCTCTCAGGGTCGGCAAGAGTGCAGATTCATCTGCAACTCTGCTCAGAGACTACCCAGAATCCCCTGGATTAACTCTTGGGCCTAACAACTATGAGCCATCAATGTGATATAGCAGTGAAAAAAAGCTAATGTGGTCTTGGGATGCCTCAGGTGAAGTATTTCCAGTAGCGATAAGGAGGTGTTAGTACCGATATACAAGGCACTGGTGAGACCTCATCTGGAATACTGTGTGCCGTTCTGGTCTCCCATGTTTAAGAAGGATGAATTCAAACTGGAACAGGTAAAGAGAAGGGCCACTAGGATGATCCAAGGAATGGAAAACTTGTCTTATGAAAGGAGACTCAAGAAGTTTGGCTTGTTTAATCTAACCAAAAGAAGGCTGAGAGGAGATGATTACTCTCTATAAATATATCAGAGGGATAAATGCCAGGGAGGGAGAAGAATTATTTAAGTTCGGTACCAATGTGGACACAAGAACAAATGGATATAAATTGGCAATCAGTAAGCTTAGACTTGAAATTAGGCAAAGGTTTCTAACCATCAGAAGAGTGAAGTTCTGCAACAACCTTCCAAGGGAAGCAGTGAGGGCAAAAGATCTATCTAGCTTCAAGACTAAGCTTGATAAGTTTATGGAGGAGATGGTATGATGGGGTAGCCTAATTTTGGTAATTAATTGATCTTTTAATATTAGAGGTAAATATGCCCAGTGGCCTGTGATTGGATGTTATGGGGGGTGGGATCTGAATTACTACTACAGACTGCAAGAAACAAGGCAGGCACACCTGAAAAATAGTGGTTTATACTGCAATTAGATTCAGCAAACCAGTGACAAAAGAGCTTCTGCAGTACCGCACTGCTTGACAAGAAGCCAAAACACAGTCCCTTTAGGCATTCCACCCCATGATTCTCATGCAGACAAATTGGTCTTGTACAGTGAGAGGTTACTGACAACCCAGTTCACCAAACATGAGGTTCTACCAATCCAGAAGAATCACTTACCCCAGGTCAATATATATTTCAGATCTCCCACAAATATGCTGTCAGTCAATCCTTAGTAAATGAACTAATAATGTATTAATAAATGAAAAAAAGAGAGTTAAAATGGTTAAAAGAACATATACATACAAATCATTGCCAAGTCTTAGATCAGGTTTGTAGCAATGATGGAATAGACTGCTGGCTTGAAAAAGGCTCTTTGGAAACTTCCAAAAGATTGGATGGTTCTCAGTCCCTAGTTGAAAATACTCCTTTTTGTTGTAAATCCACAGGCCAGAGAATTGGAGCAGGAATGAGGCAAAATGGAGATGGTCCAGTTGCATGTTACCCACTCTGCCATTTGGATGGAAAGTCATAGTCCCAAACAATGCCCATAGCCTCTATGCATGGAAAGTTACTGGCAAAGATGGGCATTTTAGGTCACATGTCCACTTCATATGTCTTTACATGTTTTGCTGAATCACAGGGCTAGCCACTGGTTCCAAGCTGTCTGAGGAATCCACAGAAAGACTCATTTTTGAGCTGATTTCCCTTAATGTACCGTCACCATCTGAATGGTCCATCAAACAATTTAATGGTTCATCAACAAGGGGCTGCCTAGACTGGCTATTAAACTAGCCTGTGAGTGTCACCCAAGAACAAAACACATGTTTGAGATACAAATACATATTCATTACTTCAGATGAAAAGATGATACATGCACATAAAAAAGATTATCATAACTAGCAGATTACAAGTTTTCCATTGATATTTTACGACAAACATTGTATAAGAATTGTTGCAATTGTATAACAGTGGTAATATCAAATATATAAATGGCCATATTGAATCGTACAACATCACACTAAGATAAATGATTTTCCCCTAAGAGTTAAGACCTGACAATCTTTCAGGAGTCTCAGAGCTATCTTTCCAACATCCATGAGTTAGGGTCTTTTACCTAATGATGCCTTTAGGCTTAGTAACCATCAGCTTTCCCCATTGCTCTTGGAGCAAATCCCAAGGATATCTTTGTGAGTTGCCCATGAAGGCATCTAAGGACCAGGAAGGAGATGTAACTGTGTACCTCTTCCTCCACCATTCTCTTTTCTGTAGAGGCATTAGCCTACCACTGTCTCTCTCTCCAAGATACTGAAATAGCTTCCCCAACTTGAAATGCAATATTGTGATTCCCTGACTCCAAATGCTGTAGCTTTCAAATCTAGCAAGATCCACAGGTCCTTACATGTGGCAGCAATTGTTATGAACTTCCCTTCCTACTACAAGCAATTCAGTTAGGTGCAAGAGATCAGGTGGATTTTACCATTTATTGAAAACTACAGTAGAATCCAAATATATGTGATTGTAAGCTACAGTACAGCAAGTAAAGTAAACAATCTCACTCCCTGCTACCAGCGAGATATAGCAGATGAGCCTCACTCTTTGTTCAGAGTCTGCCTCCTCTCTACCCCAAAGAGAAGCTCTTAACACCTTTCCCCCTCACCCTTATCACCTAAATTACTCATGTGCCTTGTGATGGTCACATGCACATATACAGCATGTTCAGACATGCCCCACCACAGCTTTCCCTGCTGCAAAGCTAAAACATACATTACAACATTAAACAAAACACGTTAAAATGGTAATAAGATGTATATTGAAACAAGAAGGGCAAATGTCCCTCACCCTAAGGACACAGAAGTGTTTAACAACCTTCCACCACTGGCCAAGGAAAACAACTCATTAACTGTAAAAATGCTGAGAGTGATATGGAAATAGCCAACCTTACTGAACTGAATGGACTGTGAGAAATGGGGCTGGTGACAAAGGATAACAAACAGGGGCCTATTAGGGACATTTTCCCAGGTGTGGAAGGCCAGTACTAGGTTGTCTTTCTACACTATGTAAAGCCCACAGTGGGGCACTGGAATTAGGGCAGGGTTGAAGGCTTAGTGTTGCCACCTTTCCGTGACACACAAGAATGCAAATGGAGTTTGAGTGAACATCCATTGACTGAATACCAGAAAGGCAAAATTTAGGTGCACAGTACCAACAATGTGAATGCAATTATAGACTCTGATGCACTGCGTGGGCATGGAGAAGGATAATAGAGTGGTGCCAATTACACTGCTCTACAGCCAAAATGCTTCTGAAATAAATGTAGTCAAACTTTACTAATTCTGGGTCAATGAGAACGAAAGTGATGCTTAAAATTGTTGATTGGCTCTCGTTTTCATGATATGCTATTGGGTCAGTATATACGACCCTTGACATGGGAATAAGTTATAAAGGGAAGGGATCTCAATTTAAACCAGAAATGACTAAAATACATCTTTGACTGGATCTATGAATAAATCTATCACTGGGTTTGGACAGTACTTGCTTTTTAGGCAAAACAATGAATGATGCAATCTGAAGCTGGTATTGCGTCATACATGATATGAATTGCATCATGTTATTCCTAGAAGTCATGGATGATGCAATCATAACGAAGCTTACATCACTCTGCTGAACAAATTGACCTATATCAGCTCTAGAAATCATACAGTGGCGTGCTCTCTTATTTGTCAGTGTTTGATTTTGCAAAGAGACACATTTCTGTTTAGCCAAAGTGAGCAGAGATGCCTCGTACTTGTGTATGACAGTGCAGATAACTTCTGCTATGTTTGTGGTGAAGTGACTTTTGCATCACAAAAGCGAAGTATAACCACTATGGTTAAGAAAGCTTATCACCTTTATTTTGGCTGCAAAATTGGAGATCAGGACAAGAGGTGGGCCCCACACATATGATGCAACACTTGTGCAACAAATCTTTGCCAGTGGTTGAACAGGAAAAGGAAATCTATGCCTTTTGCAGTGCCAATGATTTGGAGAGAGCCAACAGATCATACCAGCAATTGTTACTTCTGCATGGTGCCTCCAGTTGGGAAAGGTGTGTCAAAGAAGAAAAAGTAAACTGTGCATTAGCCAAACATTCCATCAGCTATACGCCCAATACCCCACGCAGAAGAACTGCCGGTTCCTGATGCACCAGAATCATTCTCACTTGAGTCAGACAAGGACGAGGAAGAGGATGAAACTTCTGGTCCTGAACCATCAATTTCACAGGACCCACATTTTCTCCCATCCTCCTCCTCTGAACCACACCTCATAACACAAGCTGAACTGAATGACCTTGTCAGGGATTTGGAACTACCCAAGAGTAAGGCAGAGCTGTTGGGCTCCAGACTACAGCAGTGGAATCTCCTGGCATGTGATGTTAGGGTTTCTATGTTCCGTGACCGTCAAAAGGATCTTGTCCCATTCTTCTTCATGGAAGGTGGTTTTGTAGCCTGCAACAACATCGATGGTGTGATGGCAGCCCTCAACATCGTTCACGATCCAGATGAGTGGAGACTCTTCATTGATTCATCGAAGACGAGTCTTAAAGCTGTTTTGCTGCATAATGGCGATGTTTTGCCATCAATTCCAGTTGGTCATGCGGTCCATATGAAGGAAACCTATGACAACATGAAACAACTTTTGAGGTGCATAAACTATGACCAACATCAGTGGCAGCTTTGTGGCGATTTGAAGGTTGTTGCTCTCTTGCTTGGTCTGCAGACTGGATACACAAAGTACTGCTGTTTTCTCTGCGAAAGGGATAGTCGTGCAAGAGATTCCCACTACATCAAGAAAGATTGGCTACTCCGACAGTCATTGGAGCCTGGGAGGAGAAGTGTTCAGCATCCACCACTTGTTGAATCAAGGAAGATTTTGTTACCACCCTTACACATCAAGCTGAGTCTGATGAAGAACTTTGTCAAGGCCATTGACAAAACACAAGCAGCTTTCAAGTACCTCCGTGGAAAATTTCCAAGGTTAAGTGAAGCTAAGATAAAGGAAGGTGTCTTTGGTGGTCCTCAGATTCGTGAACTTCTTCGAGATGATACATTTGACCATGCACCGCGTGGCAAGGAAAAGATGGCATGGAAAGCCTTCCAGTCAGTGGCAATACATTTTCTCGGAAACAACAAGGCAGACAACTACAGGTTGTTGGTGGAAAACCTCCTCAAGGCATACAAAAGCCTTGGTTGCAACATGTCACTAAAGATACATTTTTGGCACTCTCATCTAGATTTTTTTCCACCAAACTGCGGAGCAGTAAGCAACGAGCACGGCGAGCGATTTCACCAAGTCATTGCAACAATGAAGAAACGCTATCAGGGCAAATGGAGCTCATCAATGCTTGCAGACTATTGCTGGACAGTGACAAGAGATGCTCCATTTAATGAATACAAGAGACAAGCCAAGAAGCGCCAAGTAGACACTGAATAGGACTAAACTATGTACATAATAGCTTTTTGCCTTTTGTTTCATAATACATTTAATTTATATAATCCTTTTGCTGATTTTTAAAGTGTTACATAAACAGGACAGGTGAAATATTATCATGTAAAGCAACCATAAATACATGAAAAGACCTAGGTTTACAATTTATGATTAAAACTCTACTATCTACACAATATACATAGACATAAAATGTAAAAACTTAAATATCTTAGAAACAGTAGCTAATCAGTGGTTTTAATTGTCATATTTGAATTCAGCACATCAAAATACATAATAAATATCACATTTTATCTCTGAAGCAGACAACTTCTAAAAAATTGTAGACCAGTGTTATAGGCACCTGAATAAGTAATCCAGGCTAAAATCAAAAGCAATTCTGAGGTATCTTCAGTATTCCCCCCATATCTTTATTTTGTGTGCTTTGCTTAGTTTAAGCCATATAAACGTAGAAACAGCAGGCATCCCCATGAATAACATATTCTTCATCTGAGTTCAGCTGATGTCAATATACATACTGGTCATGTGGAAAGTGTTGGATAATGTGTGCATTTCACTCACCCTCTTTTCCTGCATCTGTAAATATCAATGAGATGTTTGGAGAGGCAGAAAAAAAAACACTCTTAAAAGTGGTGGTGTGCACAGGGTAGAAGGAGGAAAGAACAAGATGATTCAGTGGGTGGAAAACATCAGATTAAAATAAACCACCTGATAGATAATGAAGACTGAATTCCTGATTTGTTTAGTTTAAATTAAATTAAAATTCTCTTCTTGTACTATTCTGTTTTCTCAACCTTTATATTATTCTTTCTTCTTTTTGCTTGACTGAGGTAATAGCTAAGTAGCACACACAAACAAAACCTCCTGAAACTCCTCAACCTGTGATGTGTTCAGCATCTTTCAGGTTGGACCTATTAGTGGTGAAACCAACAAAACTACAACCTGCCTGCTATGCCATGTGATATAAATAGCAGTTTGGCCAAGTGATAACAGAAAAAAAGAAACATTGCTGGAAACACTGCTAAAATTCTGTCAGCCTGGCTGCAGTTGCTGCCTCTAATTCAGTTCCTCGGGCAGCCAGAATGATTTGATCATTCAGTATCTGCTAGAGGTGAACAAACATGGTAATCAAAAATGGGCCAGTCTTAGCAGAACTGGCTGTATATCCAAACAAAGATCATAGGAAGTGTTGTCCAAATGCAGGGTCTAGAGTAGAAAAAAATTAAATGATTTTGGAGGCTGCACCAAAATGAGGGTATCAGAGGGGGTGGCATTCAAAGTAGAACAGTAAAGGCGAGAAGGTAAACAAGGCTCACCATATGGGGGCCTGAATGCAAAGATGAGAAGCTTGAATTGCAATAGGGGTCAAATGGCTATTAGCCAGGATGGGTAAGGAATGGTGTCTCTAGCTTCTGTTTGTCAGAGGGGGGTGATGGATGGCAGGACTGAGATCACTTGATCAGTACCTGCTAGGTTCACTCATGCTGGGGCACTTGGTACTGGCCACTGTCGGTAGACAGAATACTGGGCTGGATGGATCTTTGGTCTGATCCAGTATGGCCATTCTTATGTTCTTAGGACTATCTAGTAGTGGGGAGTCCAAAGAAAGGGGTGTCTTGGTCAGAGTGATGTGCATGAAAGAAGATCTTAAAAGTTGTGTTATGTACAGACTGGAAGGTAGTGACATGGATGTCAGGAAGGTGGTTGGGGCATTCAAAACTTGGGCATATCATTTTGCTTTGACCTGAAACTTGGCATACAAGCCTAGGAGCTGCATCTCCCCCTCCCCTTTTAATCATCAAGGAATGTCTTCATTTTAGGAGTGCAAAAAAAGAAGCAGCAGAATTTAGTACAGTAATAACTATTTTCCATAACCCATGTAACTCAAGTGGCTTTTTTAAAATTAAATATCACAAGAATATAAAACATTGCTTTGAAGTCAGCTGGGAAAACAAAATGTGAAAACCAACCGCTACTGAGGGTTTAAAGTATTTGTAACTATGTTCTTTTCACCCCTCTCCACAGTCTAGAATGATTTTTTTAGCTGCTGACTTAAGACTTATTCATGAAAATCTATTGACAAAATTGACCATAATTATTCCATAGGACCTATTATGGTCCATCATGTAAACGGCCTCCCATAAGGATGCACCATTATGGTCTATTGGGTTATGGTTCAGTGAATTAGAAAAATCTCTAGGTAGAGTAGGCTTTAAGCAAATAGCCTATAATGACTACAAAGTAGTCATAATCATAAATTTTGTCAAGATTTGTGTCTTAATTAATCCCAAGTTATTCATTAGCCCATTAATCCAAGCTGATGAATATTCTACATGTTAAAGAAACTCTTAATTACCTACAGCACAGTGGTTACTATTAAAAATCAACATCACCAACAGATACTATACTGTTCTTACTGTTGTCTTTCACTTTTTAGTAAAGGAAAAAGATGGAGCTATCTCAGATGTCTCTGTGTGGTAACTGTTGGACACTATTGATTGTTTAATGGTAACTGTTATATTTATCTAGAGAGACAAGGTGGGTGAGGTAATATCTTTTATTTGACCAACGTGTTGGTGACACAGACAAGCTTTCGAGCTTACACAGAGCTCCTTTTCAGGTCTGGGAAAGGTACTCAGCATGGGTCACAGCTAAATAGAGGTTGGAACAGACTGTTTAGTGCAAGAAGTTACATTTCAAGGGACCATTCAAGGTGAAGTGGCCAGTTAACACCACTTCAGTCATACAGGGAAAAAGAGGAAGGAGAGGCTAGGGAAAGGGAGTTGAGTGGATTACAGATTGTTGTAAAAAGCCATAAATTCAATGTTCCTATTCAGTTCATGATTTTTAGTGTCTAGCAAAGCCATCTTTTGAAGGATTCCTTTGAGGATGAGGACCGAGAAGTCAGTTATAGAGTGATTGCATTGTGAAAAGAGTTCACACACATGTGATATGGTGTTTTTGTCTTTTAGCATTTTTCTGTTTCAGTTCATTCACGAGTGGAATGATTGTCTGTTTCGTCAACATACTTATTGAGGCATTTAGTGCACTGGATGAAGTACACAACTTGTTGTGATAGGGCATGTGTAAGACTACAGATCTTTCAAGATCTGTTGTAAGAGGTGTTGATTAACGTAGCAGTGGAGCTAGATCTACAGGTTTCGCATCAGTTATTCTGGCAGGGTCTGGTGCAAGTTTGAATTGCCAGGTCTTGGTTTGTGGGGAGCTTGCTTCTGATGATGAGGTTGTGGGGAAGGGATTGTTTGAAAGCCAGCTAAGTGGATTCAGGAAAGAAGATTTTCAGGATGTGGTCCCCATCTAATATGGATTGTAATTGTTTAATGATACCCCATATGGATTCCACTGCTGAGGGGTAGGTGCCAGTTAGGGGTGTATGGTTATTTTTGTATTGAAGCAGATTCTGAATATTTGGATGGCCTGTTCCATGATATGATCTACTTGGCTTTGTTTGGTGAAGGTGGTTTTGTGTTATCCCAGACTTTCTTTTTAGTGCATATTATGTTGTATCTGAGTGCTGGACTGTAGATAGGTTTCTTGGTCTGTTTTGGGTGGTTACTGGATCTGTGAAGGTAGGTGTAGTGATCAGTGGACTTCTTGTGTAGACATGGTTGTAGGGTTCCACTGATGAAACTGACCATGGTGTCCAGGAAGGTGATGCTAGCGTTGGAGTGTTCTAGAGAAATAGTTTAATGGATGGCTGATGGGTGCTGAACTTGTGGTGTAAATCTATGATGAAGTTTATGTTGTCTGTACAGAGGATGAAATGTATCTCAGGTATTTCGTTGATTTTGTGGTGCATTTTCTTTCTAAAGGTAATCCATCAATAGATTGACATACTGGGAAGCCACCATAGTCTCCATGGCTGTTTCCATGATTTGGATGAAATGTTTGTTTTTGAATGTAAAATTGTTAGGGGTGAGGATGGAATGGATGAGTTTGGCAATGTGTTTGGAGTGGAGCGTTTTCTATGTTCTTGTAGATATTTGAAGTAGGCAGTGATCCCATCATTGTGAGAGATGCTGATGAATAGGGAGGAGACATCCATGGTAGCAAGGATGGTTTCTGAGGGAGGCTGTTAATGTTGCTGAGTTTCTGAAGGAAGTCAGCTGTGTCCTGGAGGAATCTACCCCTTTGTGTGTTGAATGGTTTAAGGATGGTTTTTATGAGTCCTGTTATTACTTCCATAGGAGTACCTTGGCCAGAGTTCCCTTGATTTTGTATCTTGGGAAGCATGTAGAAAGTCCCTGGCATGGGTTTTTGTGGGATGATGTTGACATTTTCCTGTGTTTCCTGAGAGATGCTGTCAATGCAAAGTCAACCATTCCCTTCCCATGCCTGTGAATGACATCAATATTAAAGTTATCATACATTGTCAAAAGCATGTTTCACCAAGCTCCTTGATCCAACCACAGGTCCTCGTCCATTTTGGAAAAGTAGAAATTTTCTGCAGCCTCAATGGATATGAGTTGCACCGGCTTTCATGGTCATCATGTAGAATAGAACTGAAGACCTTCCTGGGGTCTGTCTATGGCAGCAGAGTCCTTCTAGGAGCCTGGGGCAGGATAGCTAAAGAAGAAACCAAGTTTCAGGATGGGAACCATGATTAAAAAATCATCAGCTTAGCAAAGTTTGCAAGGAAAAGTTTTCTACAGAATGTCCTGTGGTGAGCGCACAGGGTCAGTGCTTAGGAGACCTAGGTTCATTTACTGCTCTGCCACAGACTTCCTGCATGAACTTGGATAAAACATTTAATCACTCTGAAAATCCTGCTATTCCCCATTGGTAAAATACTGATATCGCCTTCTTCCACCGTTTTTCTGTTTAGTCTGTAAGGTCTTCAGGGTTTCATGTTTTGTATATGTACAGCACCCAGCATCATGGGACCCATATTTGGATGTGTCCTCTAGATGATACCTTTAATGCAAGCAATAAATTGTAATAACTGAAGCTGGCTGGCTGGCTCCAGAGCTCCTTGCTTTGTTGTATCAAACTTTTTAATAGGCTGGACCCTGCTTTTTGGTATCAAACAGTGTGTGGGATTATTCCTCGATAGATAGCAAAGGAATGCTAATTGTCAATATAAGGCACTGAAATGAGTGAGTATCATGCAGATATAAAGGGCAGATGCTGAAATTGTCCCTTCTGGAAAAGTTCATGACACCCCCCTCTGCTCTTTCCAAAGCCTTTATGTCACCATCCAAAGTGATGGGAAGAAACTGAAAGAGGAGGAAGTTAAACAGAACCAGACCCTGCCTTATTTATGGAATATTGGGGTGGGGGTAGAGTGGCTGGTCACCTGCCCCGAAAAAGACAAGCCTTCCTAAAGTGCCTCTCTCTCTCATATGTGAGGTGGAAAATCCTCATGTTCTCTGTGGCACACTGGATCTACACTGTGCAGCAAGACACCCTATGTTCCTGCAGTACCTTAAGAATTCTGAGGCACATTATTTAAAAATATAGGCTTTTACTAACTCTTTAATTATGGGCATGAATATACCACCAGTGAAATATTACTTGTGTTTATTTAATATTGTATCCTATTTATTTCACGCGGCTCCCAAATTTTCAACATGCTAGATAATTTTCTGTTGAAAATTCATAAGCGCCATTGGCTGCTGGATGAAGATGCAACTTCTGCCAGCTCAGAGACAGTTGTGTTGGGTGTTAATACAAGAAACAGCAACGGTAAATCTTAGTAATTGTGACATATACATGATGTAATCAGCACATCACTTACATATGCAAATATGATTGTCCTTAGTTAAATAGCTCCTTGTGACATCATTATTCCTAACTGGAATGGGAATCATGTATCCCAACACAAAGCCTGAGTCGTCAAACTGGTCTCATGTGTTTTAGAAGTGCTCTTGTGTAAAGTGAGGATAGAGTTCAAACGATCAGTGAACCTTCTTCCAAGTGTCTTGTGAAGCGATGGAGCGATGGCCAATACTTTATGCCTAAGTTGGCCATGTTGCCCAGGCTGCCATTGTTGCCCGCCACTGGAAAGGACTGATCAAGAATGCTGTTCATGCTGGCGTTTCCTTTTTACTGTGGAGCGGAATTGCAGCTGTTGCCCCTGCCCATATGCAGAAGACAGAGCTTGCCAATGTTGTCACTGCTCGTGTTCAGACAACCCAAACTGCCGTTGGTGCTGCTGCTCCTGTTCAAATGACCCAGACTGTAAGTGCTGTTGCTGTACCACTGATGAGAACACCAGCTGTCAGTATTATGAGAGTAGATGCTGCAGGAATGCCATCTATGCATCATACCTTCCCCGAGCCAGAAGACAACGTCAGTAAGTGCATTCAAAGAATGATTCTTTGGTTCTTTTTTCACATATTCCGTTCCAATCAATATCAGCATGGGGGGGGAGTAAATCAAAAATTGTCATTTATTCTCAGCATGACCAACCTGGGCATGGAAAGTAGAACTGAGGTAGTGGAAGGACAGTTTTCCCAGCCAGCAAAATTTTTCCCTGCCTGAATCAAGAGGATAATTTAAAAAGGAAAAAACAACCTAAAAATGTTTGTGAATCCCAAAACAAAACCCAAACCCTGAAAATTTATTTCAATTTGGATCAATTGAAATGTTTTGCTTCAATAATTTCAAAATGATCCATTTTATTGGTGACTTTTTCTTTCTTTCTTTTAAACTCTGTTAGGCATAAATTTCAAAACAAAGTTACTTTGAACCAGGAAACTGAAATTTTTCATTTAGAAAATATAAAAATGAAATGTTCTGACAATTTCAAATCATTTTCTTGACATTTTTTCAAAGCAGCAAATTCATTGATTTGTGAACAGTTTTGGTCTTGACAAATTGATTTTTTTTAGTGAAAAAATGTTTAACTGAAAAATTCTCACCAGCTCTAATTGAGTGAAAGCCTGAGAAAAGGAAAAAAAAGAGGAGTGTACAATGAGAAGAGAGACCTGTTTGATAACGATCAATGTGAAGTGAGAGTAAGAGAAAAATACTGACTAATGGAAAATGGTGGTCAGAGTAGAGGAAATTGAAAGTCAACTGCATAAAAATGTTCTGAAAAGAGTGGAAAGATGGAATGATGATCTTGGAGGGGAGTGGGGATGAAAAAACATCAGTACTAAATACAGATTACACTGAAGAGCAGACAGTGAAAAGAAATGACTGCAATGGTATGCCTGGGGCTCTAAGAAACTAGCCAGACCAAAGTAGTAGTAGTGATGATAAAGATTTAGACTGTGAGTGGAGACAAACTGATTGATCTTCAGAGATAGATGACCCATAAGTGATTCTTGCTTTTAGAATATGTAACTCTGGCTCTGAAAATGGGGGAGACAAGTGGGTGGAACAAGGGCAGTGTTAGAAAGAATCTATTTAGTTTATGATATTACACACATTAACTTACATAGGTAACAACTGAATGGGGAAGCAGCAGTTTTGGAGTGTGGGGAGGAGATATGGGATTGAAAACAGCAGCAACAAGAGTGGAGCAAAGAAATGTAATGGTGAAGGCAGTATTATGGAAGCAGGAGGTAGGTACAAGAGTGTCCAACTAAACCAGGTCTATACCAAAAATTGAATGAGACAGTAATTTTATTTCATGTTTCTAGTGAGTATGTTAACCACTTGAGCATAGGTCATCTTCATTGGAATTATCATGGAGAGACAATTGACCAAGATTTTCAAAAGCACTTACAGAGCAGAGAGATTTACAGAGCACTTTCTAAAAACTGGCCCCTTTAAGGCATCCCAAGAGGGGCACTGAAAATATTGACACACCCAAAATCACCAGTCACTTCTTAAACTTTTGTCCACAAAGATCCTTGAGCTGGCAATAAGGTTCCATTATAAGGCTGATTTTGTGTCCCCTTGTAAGGCAAAGGATAATTAGACACAGTGGTTAAGATACCTGTTTATTCTACTATTCACATGCATCATAACTCATTATAGTAATTTTAACAGGCAAAGTATATAAATAAGAAAAAGAGATGGAGCAAAAATAGGTGCTTGATAGTGACATTTGTGTAATAACTGCAACACTTGTGGTGGTGGTGGTGGTGGTGGTGGTGGTGAAATGATCATCTTGAAAAATAAAACAGGCAGCTTTATGTGCATTGTACAAACCTGTAGTAAATGAGCAACCACTCCTGTGAACAGAAACACTCACTTGTGTGCAGTGCTGGTAGAATAGAGCACAGTCATAACCTGTTTCTTGAAATAAAAATCTTGGGAGAATAGAAATTGATGAAGTTGTACAGCAGAATGATGTACATTAGAATCTGTTCCTTAGTGAGTATCCATTTTTTTTGTTTTTGTTTTCAGTTCAAAAGTTGCCTTGCCAAACTTTGGATGTAAAAGTGACACATCAATCATTACATTGGATAGGGATGCATCAGGACATGCTTTTCGTGACCAACTCATTTGTCCATTGTGTAAACAACTGTATCTCTACCCATTTATGCTGCCATGCAATCACTGCATTTGTGAGAAATGTATAAATAAAAGCAAAGCCAAGGCTGAAGTAACTGAGAATTTCTTCATCATCGTATGCCCAGTGTGTGTCAAAGCACACTGCCTCCCCTACACTAATAAAACTCATCTGAGGATGAATTACCTGCGAGCCAAACTGGCTAGGAGATACATGCGCAGACATGGCTTTTTGAGGTGGAGATTTGACAGAACCCAAGCTCCAATCTATTGTCAAGTTTGCAAAGAGAGGACAAGGAAGGCATCAAAGAGATGTCTCACGTGCCGGCTGAATTTTTGTAACGAGTGTCTAAGGTTATATCACAGCGAGCTTGCCACTCAAGACCACATATTTACCAAAGCGTATCGAGAAGATCAAGGAGAGTGCAGTTGTTTACTCCATCCCAACTCAAACCTTTCTAAATATTGTCTAGATGACCATGAGCTAATCTGTGAATTCTGCAATGACTCACTGCACAATGATCATGAGATACTACCCTTGCCGGTGGCATGCTCGAATGAGGCTGCTTCACTCTTCAGTGCTATTGCCAAGTTTAAAAAAGGTTCCTACTTCAGCTTTTCTGCTTGTTTTCACTGTTTTTTTTTTAAACTCTGCTGTTTGTCACTATTTAACTGACTGTGTGATTTTTGTATAGAAAGGGTAATATTGTTTCAGCTGGACTTCCCTGGAACACACTTTCAACAACAATTTGAACTTCATTAAAATAGTTGTTGTTGAAAGTGTGTTTCAGGGGAGCCCATCTGAAACATATTACCCCTTCTATACAAATATAGATAGATAGATACAAGTTTGAAGCACAGTAACACATGACAGCCAGTGAAAAGATGTGCTGTGACAGATCTGAAGTCTATCAACACAAGGCTTCACTGCTGCAGTCATCGGCAAGTCATGCCTGGGTGCTGTACCAGTGAAGCTTTACTGGAGTTCCACAGAATTATGGCAGTGTGGTCTCCCCGAGATGTGCCTTCTGTCCTGTTGTGATCCAGAGCCAGCTAAGTCAGATATTCCCTCGTGCAAGGGGACTCTTCAGCTGTACAGTTGTGGCATCTTTATAGTCACTTTACACTGCCAAAGTAGCAGAGGGCTTATAGTATGGGCAGGGGTGAAAGTAAGTCAAAAGACTTACTGGTAGGAGGGGCTGGGGCCTCGGGAAGAAGGGGCGGAGCCAACCCATCCGCACTGCCTAGAGCTCCAGAGGCGATTTAAAGGGCCTGGGGCCAGTGATTGAAAAGGGCCCTTTTAAATTGCCAGCCACAGGGCAGCTACACCTTTTGCTCTCACCTCCACCCGATCCCCGTTGGCAGTGGCAGGGACATTAAAGCACTGCTGCGGCAGCGCTTTAACATCCTTGCCCCTTTAGTGCCCCCCTAATGGGGATCCTGCTGGTAGGGTTTGTACCGGCAGGGCTGCCGATGGGGAAGGGGAGTGACGTTAAACTGCTGCCATGGCAGTGCTTTAATCTGTGCTGCTATGGGCCAGTACCAGCTTCTTACTGGTATGGAATATCGGCTCACTTTCACCCTGAGTATGGGCCAGTATTTGACCCTTACTTTTAAAAGATGTAAGAGTTTATGGATTTCCCACTTCCCCACATTTCCTTGCATGACCCTCTCTTCACCTCATAATCCTCAACACCCCTCATCAGGTATCCTGCATCTTTGACATTCTCTTCTGTTCATCCCTTTCTTTTGCCTACCCAATGCTCCCCACTTCAAGACCAGATACTCTGTGCCTCTCCCTTCCCATTACTGTCTCCCCTATCAGACCTTCTCTCAGAATACTGCCCCTCTCTTTTTCCTCGTGCTTACAAGTGAATTTATATGTGTAAATCTTTTAACCAAGATATTACCCTGGCACCAAATTCTAAATTCAATTGGAGTTGCATGGCTAAATCCCTATAACAACCACCTTTGAAAAGACAGAGGGTTGGAATAAAAAACAAAACAAGAAACTCAAATAATTGCTGCTATTTGCTAGTATGGTTTTCATAATAAGTAACACTTTGCATTAACATGGTAAATTTCACAAAGATTACTCGGGTCTTTATGATCACTTATAAATTAAGCTTGAAAATATCCAATGTGAGGTACTTAAGCATTATCAGATCTATTTTACAGAAGACCAAATTAAGGCATTAAAAGAATGAGGCCAAATTTTTTGAATTTGGATATGTAAAGTTTATGCATCTAAATCCCCACTTTGGCATCTAAAGAAGTGGTCGCCTAATTTTCAGAAGTGCCATGCTCTGGCACCTCTCAAGAGTAGGTCACATCCAGTAAGGTCCCTAACCATTCAAATTTGAAAAGTAATTAATAATTACTACAAGGATACTTAGCAAGCAGTGGCACAACTGAGAGTAGAGCATCAGAATTCTGATTCCTTGTCTTATGGTCTACCAATCCTGAAGTCCCTCTATGCTATACTAGGCCAGCTAACTTCTACACAACATTTCAATGGGAGTTGAAATTATTGGCTTGATTTTGTTTTACAGTCCGATACGGGGTCGATAATGACCTAATGGAAATCCTTTTGTTAAAGAACAATTTTAAGACCTACAAAGAAAGTAAAAGGAAGGAGATCAGAAATGGATTCCTTAAATTACGGAACATTCTCCATGATCAAGAGAAGGAAATGATGGAATTGCTTGAGAACATTGAACTTAAAAAAGAGCAAGGAATTATAGAGTATGTGGCACACACATCCAGAAAAATCTCTCAGATGGATAGCCTTATTCAGTATTCTAAGGAGGCTTTGAAGGAGGAAAATCAGATTGCATTTCTGCAGTCTGCTAACTTTTTGGTAACTGAAATAGAAGATGCAGTTACTAATATTTATCAGCCCAATGCACGACTCAGAGAAGACCCTATTCAGAACCTTAAACTCAATTTTGAAGAGCTTTCAGTCAACTTGCATAAGCTTTTCCAATCACCTGTTAGAATGACGCAATCAAGTGATAAAGCAAACAAAGCTCCTTATCCCTGTAATTCAGACATAATGGTTCTAAAGAAAATTTCCAGTACCCAGGCAGAAAAACATCTAACCATGCGCCGAAGTCCATCTTTATCAACCTTAAATTCACAGTATGAATCAAGAGTGATGAGGAAAGAAATGTGTGGAAGACCAAATTCCACACCTCTCCCTCATCGTAAAGAGCATAATGAAATGTTTGCATTTTGGGATGCATCTACTCCAGTTCCAAGAAAAGAAAGAAACCGTCAAAGTTGCAGTATCATTCACAATCCAGAACCATTTAACAATGAATCATCTATGGTTCCAGGGCTAGTTATCATCTACCAGACTCTTGTATATCCAAGGGAGGCCAAAGTAAGACTTATAAATATTAAAAATTTATGTAGACTAGATCTTGATTTAGCCAAATTGGTTTTCCTTTTAACATAGCTTAAAACATTCGCTTTGTGAATGAGTAATGCTGATAAAGTTCATTGTGAGGTAATGAATAAGTCACTGAACCCATTGTAGTCAATAGGGCCATTATTAGTATTTACTATATGAAAGTTTCAGTACAAAGGAAATAGATGTATTTTAACATTAAATATTGGCATAATAGGGCATTATATGCTTTGGCTCATACAAAATCAAGTTATTTTTTGCTCAGTATATCTCAGAATTGGATCCTTTTTGAGTGCTCTTTTAAAATTTTGTTTTATTTTATTTTTTTACTTTTGATATATTAATCGGCTCTCAGCGCCTATTAGAAGCCCAGTTATATGAGATGCCAAATAAGTCATAGACCATCCTAAATGCTTACACCAGACATCAATTTCAGTGTGAGAGATGAGGGTGCTCTGAATTTCCCAGAAGCTGTTTACCATTTTTCAAAATGCAATCCCAAATGTCACTGCCTTTCACTTATTACATGCTTTGTTAGGTGTGTTTTAATTTTTAAATGCAGAAGCAGCAGTAACAACTAAGAGAAAAAGCATGGTGGACTATTTCAAAAAAACACTGAAATGAAAATGTAAGAAAATAAAACAAAAGAACATATAACTGGACAATGTAGATCTTCTTTCTCCATAGATTTACTGGACATGTCCCACAGAAGACGTGGATTTCTTTGATGTAGAGTTCTATGAAGTTGTTTCTGTTAGTCCAGATAACATTGTCCAGACACAATTAGCTGGAGCACTGCATGGGATAAAGCGTCAGAATCTTGAGATACATAATCTGGTTCCAAACACAGAATATCTCTTTAAAGTTCGTGCCATCAATGTAAATGGTCCAGGACAATGGAGTGACATTTGCAAGGTACAATGGAATCTCTGTCCCTCTTTCTGTAGTTATTTTGCCTTTCCACTCTCCTATATTCAGTTTCAATTCTTCTTTGTCTCTACCCATGACCAAGAATACATGCCATCTTGTGCTGTCACAGGCAAGTGATTTAACATACTAGCCCACAGTCCTGAGAAGTACTGGGTTTCTCCACAGCTTATTTTTTCCCATCCAAATATGCTATCATTAGAGTGTTTCTGTCTTTCCCACCAGCAGAGTTGTACCATGGTTACAATCTTCAATCAGTTATATTTTAAGTAACACGGTGACTGGGGGCCAGTGTCCTAGATATTGTATGGCCACACAGTGAGAGAGAGTCCCTGTCCCCAAAGTGTTTACAATAAAAGAGAATTAGACTGACCTGGAGTGGGAGAGAAAGTTTCAGAATGTCCCTCAGCACCCTTGTCAAATGCCTCTCTTATTATGGCTTTAAAAAAAACATAAAACAAAAGCAAGATTTTCCAAAATTAACACCTAATTATCACACGTGCTGAGCACCCAGCATCACCTACACTGATGTCACCTCTGTGTTCTAAATCTTGGCCAAAAACATATATTCAACCCATTTATTTTTCCGCTTAGAACCATAATACATACAAGAGCAAATCATCTCAGTGCAGGGAGCCAGTAAAAGGGTCTATGCACCATTTGAGTCCTAATAAAGAACTTCAATACATAGCCCTCTGCATGAATTCTCTGTGAAAAGGGTGGATTTCACTCTGTAGTTCTATGTAGAACAATCTCACTTCTCCCTTCCAGGTTTCACTTCACAATCATTTTTATCCTTCCAAGGCTCCTAGTCCCTTGTCACCTGGATTTAGTAAGAGTCTAGCTTTGAAATGGCACTCAGATAATTCACTAGGTTAGTGCTAATGATAACACTACCTATGGGCCACCAGAACAGCTCTACTTCCCATATTTAACATATTCAGCACAGTATTTTCTTTTTTATCTGACACACTGGAGTACTATATTGATTTTTCCTTTGAAAAGAGTTCTTTCTACAGGCAGCAGAGTAGTATTAATAGTCCAGGGAAACACAGACTTGCTTAACATCTGCGGTAATTTACATAAGCAAAAAGTTCCATGGCAAATGAAAATGAGAAAGCATGTTTGACAGACATTTACAGATCTTTTAAAAAATAACTTAACGCCATTCTTTTTGCATAAAACCAGAATATTTTACTTTACCAGCTGCATAGAAACTTCAGAAGAGTTACATTTAATGTAAATGCAGCAGGAGAAAGTAAGATATTTTATTTATACAAAACAATACAATATTTTCTGGCATATCCAATTATCCAAAAGGAATTGATCAAACACATATTATATCAGGGCCAGATTGTCCCATTCTCAAAACTATAGGAGCACAAGATCTGTTCCCTTCAGACACCCCTTCTGGGGTGCATTTTGTCCCAGAGGTGAGGCCCTCTCCTATCTCAAGCCTGTGTCGCAAGGTGGGCACCCCGGGGATCCTGAAGGATTGCACAGACTGCATATCACCCCTGCACATTAGGGATCATGGGGAAGAATCACTCTGTATTGCTCCCAATCACAGCTGTGCTTTAATTGCCCCATCCAGTCCCTAATTTAGAAATGTGGCTTAAGTTATTTTCATCCTTGAGAAAATTCCTATGTTAATGATGACAGTTAAGTCTGCTCTGTGAACAGAACAACTGCAGTGCAGCCCATGGCAGTGTAAGGAAAGCTGCAGATGTGATTCCACCCTTTTCTGGCAAGGCTGCTTCTAGGGATGAAGGTCAATTGCCATGTGCCCATTTTTAAACCTGCCTGATGAGACGGACAACTTGGAAACTAATTAGTCTAACTGTGTTTTTTGTGATTGGACATTTGTCCACCAAGAACTAGGGAGGAGCTTTTCAAAAGCACCTCAAGAATTTAGGAAACAAGTCTCAATGACTTTTGATGGGATTTGTACTAAATGCCATAGGGTCCAAATCCTTAAAAGCATTTGGGTACATAACTCCCATTGACTTCAATAGGCAATAGATGCCTAAATGCCTTTCGGGAACTGGGCCTAAGTGCTTTTAAAAATTTCTCCCTAGCTGACCAGATACTGGGACTTAAAGGCTGGTGCTAGGTACATTTCAAAAATCATTACATTGTACACATCCTACCAAACAGCAGCCATCTGCTGATGATGGCTTTTGATTATATTCCACTTGCCTTAAGGGCCAGATTTTCAAAAGAGATTAACTTCCATTTAGACAGCAAAGTAAGTGACCAGATTTTTCAAAAGAGCTCAAAATGGGTTCTTTTGAAAATCTGGCCATAACTGGTAGCTGGGCTATTCTGAAAATCAATCCGCTATTGTGGGTACTGAGTACTTGAAGTTCTGTACTTGAAAGTCTGACCCTGAGCTCCACTGAAAATGTAGACCATATGTTGAGGGACTCTATTACTCCATCCTTTAACACCTGAGACACCAAGTCCATGCAAACTGTATGTATTTTAAAATATTCCTAACTCTGAATTTGTGTTCTTTTTTCCAATTCCAGGTACTTACTCCAGATGGGCATGGGAAAGCCAGAGGCAGATGGGGCTTGCTGCGGAGTATACAATCTGCTTTCTATAAACAGCTCTAAGCTTCAAAGAAACAAGACAGTATGTTTTGTTTCATTTTTAAAGAAAAGGTCTGGAAGAATCTATTATATTTTTGACTGAAGCTAGCATGCAGCCTAAGATCTGAAAGGAAACTCTTCAAAATAACATATCCTTCCAATAAAAAAATCTCAACGTTGTCTTTTGCCTTCTTTAGTCTAGAAATATCATCAAAAATATGAGGAAAATTTTGTGCACTACGTGAAAATATAAAATGCAAATCTCAGAAGCCAGTAGAGTGAGAGTGTTAGGTGCAAGATTAAAAGGTGACAGGTCGCATAGGGTTGGTATTAATAAATGTAGGATCACGTGGACACAAAAGTACTCATCTCCAGGAACAAAAGCAGGGGCAAAGAGGGGAATATGTCCTTCCGCACTTCAGTCACACGCTGAGGATCATGCTCACTTTACCTGAAGGTCCTTTACATGAAGGTCAAAAAAGACAGGCAACTAGTATATTGTTGAAAAAATTAGTTCAGGTAAATACCGACAGTAAGAGAAACTATACACCAATTAAGATGACAGGTTACAGCACTGGAATAACAAATATCATTCATCACTCAGGTACACAGCTCCTAGGTATCTACTATGACTGTTTTATCCCATGCAGCTGTCTGGCTTTACTTTAAGGCAAAAAATAACTTATTTGTATGTATGGTTAATACTTTGTATTTCTATTGCACCATTCATGAGAGTAAAATATAGTGAAGATTTAACTAGCTTCACTTCATTACAGTAAGACAGTAATACTCTACCCACTTTACAGATATATAAACTGAGCCTCAGACCATGGATAAGTGTCTCCAAAGGTCACATATGGTCAGTGGCAAAGCCAAAAATGCATCCCAGGAGATCCATATTCTCATCTTCCTTGCCAGTCACTAAATCATTAGTGATATTTCATGTAAAGTACATGAACTGGGCTCATCCTCTTTCTGACAGACCATTTCAACTTGGACAATGCCTAGAGATACTACTTGCAAACATTTACAGTTTGAAAAGAGACCAGTAACTTTGAGCACCTCTGCTTTTGGGTGCTCACTGCGAAACATCTTACTGGGGCCTGATTGTGAGAAGTGCTGAACACCTGCCCTCAGAGACGTTTCAGGATGTACATCCAAAAAATTCAGGCCTCTAAGATCCCTAATAACTCTAGAAAATATAGGCTAAAGGCCTACAAAAATAAGAATGTATTCTTTATCACTTTTGGCCTACATAAATCAGGTCATTATGTTCTGTAATGTATATTAAAACAAGGTGCCAAAAGAGGTTTTTCTTATTCATACAGCTCTCATTGAAGCATGATTTAATGGCAAAGGGCATAGTTGAGGTGTTAAATATAGTCCCTCACTGGACCATTGAAGACTATTATTCATTTCCCTTCCCCTCCTCCCCGCCCTAGGCCCCCGATACTAAAACATAACTATCCTTCCTTTAGTTACAACCCTTTAAGCACTCATTACCTGCAGTACTGATATTACTTGTTACCCTCCCCAGTGGCATATGACTTCCTGGGTTCCTGCCACTCCGGTGATTATCTGCATCTGTCCTTCTCCAAACTTCTCCAGGCTCCACACCTCTTTATATTTTGAAATGTCAGAAAAAGAAGAAGAAGAAGAAGAAGAAAGAAGGATGAAGAAGAAGGTAGTAGTATAGTGAAGGCCTTGAGCGCTGGCCAACCACGCTCTATAAACTTCTGAACCCTTGTTATCTCTCAAGGTCTAGTAGTAAGCTTAAGCACTGGAAAACCACAGGCACATTTGTCCCTCTAGCTGTCCACGAGGTAGCCATGAGGAGAGCTCTTCTTTCACCACCTATCACAATGAAGTAAACAAGCCTATTTATCACTGTCATATACGCCTTACAGCACGTTTATACTTAATAAAAGCGGCAAGCTGGGACTTTCCCAGGTCGCCTCCTTCCGCAAGCTGTCTCTGTCTGTTTCTTCCCGACATCTGGTGACCGCGACGTGATCCAGCCCCTCGGCTCACCGGCTGGCATAGCCTTGGTGCACCTCAGCGTTTACACTCCCTCGTGAGTATGGGGGGGGATTTATCCGTGTCTCAAAAGGCTCATGCGAAGGAGCTTTTTACAATCATTAAGCAGACGGGCTGTGCTCAGGTCTCACAAAGGAGCATAGAAGAGTTAGTGCGTCTTCTTGAGTATAAGTGCCCCTGGTACCCAGAGGCAGGCTCCTTGGAGATCGCGGACTGGCAAAAGATAGGGGACAGGCTCTTTTGAGAGCCTAGGGCAAGTGTTCGCTATCTTCTTCTATGGCAGCACTGTGCAGACGCGGTGGGGCGCTTGCGGGCGGAGGTACCCCCTGCCACGTCTCCCTCTCCTCCTCCTCCTCCTCCTCTTTCTCTTACCCCTACGGCACCATGTTTAAAGCCGCTCTCCGATCCTTCTTCTCTTTCCCCTCCTTTGGCTGCGATAGAGAAACAACCCTTGGAACACACCCCCTCAAAAAATATGCTGCAGCCACTGCTTTTTCGGATGCTCTCCAACTTGCTCTGGCAGGCTATACTGGCTCGATTTCCTATCATTCTTACGCTGATCCCCGCTTGTATTTTGTTCAGCGGATGCCTGTCCAGCTTCTTCCCCTCCTCTCCCTGCAGCCTCTCCCAGATGCGCTTACAGTTTTCACTGACGGCGGTCCCTCCCATGGCGTTGTCTCTTGGTATTCTGATCGCTGGAATGTGAAGGTCACTGCTACCTTTTCCTCACCTCAAAGAGCTGAGTTAGCCGCTGTCCTTCTTGCTTTTGTCCTTTTTCCCTCCCAGCCCCTGAATATCATTACGGACAGTCTTTATGTAGCCAACGTCACCTCCTGCATTTTGGGAAGCTATGTTTCCCCTGTCATAGAATCTGCTCTTTTCCAGCTGTTTCTTTCACTTCAGGCCGTCCTTCACGCTCGAACGCATTGTTTTTTCATTGCCCATATACGCAGCCATCAACCTCTTCCCGGCTTTCTTACCGAAGGCAATGCCCGTGCTGATGCAGCCTCCCGGTCATTGTACCCTTGCTCTCTTTCCCCAATTGCTAGTCATGAACTCCACCATCAAAACGCCAAAGCTCTCTCGCAACAATTTTCCATCCCACTCTCAGACGCCCGTGCCATCATTCAACAATGTCCCCAATGCTCACAGCATTCCTCTTTTCCCCCGACGGGCGTCAACCCCCGCGGTTTAGGTGCCAACCAACTTTGGCAAATGGATGTTACTTCTTTCCCTCCCTTCGCCCCCTGGCGCTTCCTACAGGTCTCCATTGATACGTTCTCCGGTTATTTGTGGGTTACACCACAAAAGGGTGAAAAAGCAAAGCATGTTATTAATCATTGTATTCGCTGTTTCGCTGTCATGGGCGTTCCTAATTCTTTAAAAACTGATAATGGTCCCGCGTATTGCTCTACCACTTTTGCTGAATTTTGTACCCGATGGAATATCACTCATACGTTTGGTATCCCTTATAATTCCCGCGGCCAAGCCATTGTTGAACGGGCAAATCGCACTCTTAAAGTGGCCCTCAATCGTCAAAAGCAAAAAGGGGGAATTCCCTCCTCCTTACCCGATAAAGAAGAATGGCTTGCCTCCGTTTTGTTCACGCTCAATCATTTAAATTTGTCTAACGACGGCTCTCAGTTTTTGTCTCGTACACAGAAACATTTTCGCCAAACAGAAATTCTGCCGGCACCGCTTGTGACTTATCAGCTGCTCCCGAGCCGTACCTGGAGCGATCCAGTACCCCTTATCACTTGGGGTCGAGGTTACGCTGCAGTCTCCACTCTGGCCGGCCCAGTGTGGGTTCCAGCTCGCTGTGTCCGCCCCTACGTGCATCAGCAACTACCCCCGAATCCGCTCGAGCATGGCATGGCATCGAGAAACCTCGAATCCAATTCCAGATTTCAATCTCCACATCACGCCGCCGATCACCAAGGTGATCACTGCCCGGCACCAGGGGCAGTGCAACCCCCCGGTGACATGGGGACAGATAAAGAGCCTGGCACAACAAGCCGAAAGAGTGATGGAGAGTCAACAACTTGAGAAAACCCCTGAGAACTATGTTGTTGCAGTGATTTCTTGCCTCTCGGCCAATTCTTGTGTAGTGTTAATCGTTTTGATCCTGACGATCTTTAGCCCTTCCCCGAGTACGGCCCTTCCCCCCCCCCCCGTCACCCTTAACAGATAATGTTTGGGGCCTTTTAGCCCTCTCGATTAACCAAACCAGTTTCTGCCTGTCTCAACAGGTGGCGGTGGGACAAATTTTAGGTACGTGCCTCATCCCTATATGTCATGAGGCTTCTGAGGTTGAAAGTGCAACATGGTTCTTTCAAAGTCTGAGACCCAACACTACCATACGAAATCTGGGCTATAAGGGCTATCATAATTGGGGGGAACAATCCACCTCTCAACCCAAGCAGACTCTACAATTACATACTCCCTATGTAGCCAGTACAAATATCTCATGTGCCCGAATGACAAATTGTACTTTAATAAGTTGTAAAAGGTTCGGTGGGGAAAGCCTAAATTGTTCTCACTCAGTCAATGTCTCCTACCTATACAAACACATTAAGCTCCCTCTGGGGTGGTTCTGGACATGTGAAGGGTTAACATTCAATTACATCCCCGCCAATATTTCAGATGGCACGCTATGCTGTCTTAGTCGTTTGGCCGTGGTATTACCCCCAAAGACTCCACTCCACCCCCGTACCTCTCGTTCTGTCGCTCTGGATGCCTCTTGTGATTCTGAGGTTCACTTGTTCTCAAAAACAGAGTCTGTGGCATTAGCCCTTTCCCTGGTAGGAATCCCAGGATTGGCTACAGGCAATAGCCTAAATATTAACAAACTTGCCTGTGCTGCAGTTAAAGCTCTTAATGCTACTTCCACCGCTATTGCCTTACTTAATGGGGAACAGGTTGAACTCCGCCATGGGGTTCTTCAGAACCGTGCTGCTATAGACTATCTTCTGCTACTGCATCATTTTGGATGTGAAAAGGTAAATGATATGTGTTGCTTTAATATCTCCGACCATTCCCACGCTATAGAAAATCAAACTAATGTTATTAAAAACCTCACCGCACAAATTCGTGTCGATCCAGACCCCTTTGCCAGTTGGTGGGATTGGCTAGCATCTCTGTTCCCCGGATGGGGATGGTTACATGCATTCATTACGTATGGACTGTTGGCATTGGCGCTGTTGATTTTCCTATGCTGCACTGTCCAGTGCATCCCCTCTCTGATTAATCTCTGCTTGCGGGGCTGTCCATGGAATCAGAAACATTACCGTTATAAATAAAAACCTGAAGGAAGGGATGAAAGCTTGAGCGCTGGCAAACCACGCTCTATGGGCCTTTATCCCTCCCCCATCAAATCCCCGCTTGCGAAATTGTCCATAGTATCAGCAATATTATAACCATATGTACTTGAGAAAAACAAAGGGGGAGATGAAGGCCTTGAGCGCTGGCCAACCACGCTCTATAAACTTCTGAACCCTTGTTATCTCTCAAGGTCTAGTAGTAAGCTTAAGCACTGGAAAACCACAGGCACGTTTGTCCCTCTAGCTGTCCACGAGGTAGCCATGAGGAGAGCTCTTCTTTCACCACCTATCACAATGAAGTAAACAAGCCTATTTATCACTGTCATATACGCCTTACAGCACGTTTGTACTTAATAAAAGCGGCAAGCTGGGACTTTCCCAGGTCGCCTCCTTCCGCAAGCTGTCTCCGTCTGTTTCTTCCCGACAGTATAGTAAATTGTACATGCAGAGCTTCACTTACTTTTCAAGTCCACATAGCAGAACCCAGGGTGTACAGCATAACTGAACTGAGATGTAACAATTTGGTAATAACATGAATGCTCCCATTACAGAGGGTTGAAACCCAATAGATACTTAACAAAAAATACTTGTTTTCATTATGTAACCTTAACATTATTTTGCTCCTGTTGTGTGTGCATAATATGTTGTGAAAGGCCTAGACCACATACTATCTTAGGATTCACAGAAGAAAGGTCCTGAAAAAAAAATGTAAAATGTAAGTGGAAGAAAAAAAGTAAATATCATACAAATTCAGTGTCAGAAATAGGTTTACTTTTTTTGTACTGCAATTAGACATTTATAATTTCTTTTGATGTCCCTGTAATTCAGCGCATATAGTTAGCCTAACTTATATATTAGTTAGAACTAGGGATGAAAGAGTTTGCTTTTTCTTTTTATGAATTTTGATGGATAATACATTTTTCCTAAGCAATGGCAAAACTGACTATGCACCATTTATGTGCAATGAATGAGGCTAGATCCTGTGGAAATAATATACGGCCAGATACTTAGAGATTATATTATAATGCCTCTGCACCATAGAGCACAGCTACAATTGGGCATGCAACCATAACTTTTGAGTGCTTCACTTTGCAACCTTAGTGTTTTCTTGACATGGGTTTTATTTTGTTACTGCTGGATGGAACTATGGAAATCAGATCCACGGGTTCCTTGTTTTTCTCAATCTGTGCGCTACATTTATTTGTACAGATGAGAGCTGGACATGAAGAGCAAGGATAATACATAACCATGTCATCAGAGCTCGAAGCTGACCCAGTAACACACTTTTTGGCACCAGATTTTTAATGGTTTTAAGTCAATGGAGCTATAGCCCCCTGATCTTTAGCCTGTAAACAACACTGAAGGGAGTCTGTTTTCCCAAGATGCATGGGCACAACATGCTAATTGAAGAGCAACTAGCTGCACAGGACAGGATATAAATATAACTTCAATTTTCAACTATTTTCTCTCCATCCCTTCTGTTTATTAGTGGTACTCACTGTATAGCTTGTGTAGACACATAATGAGGTGACCAGATTTTGCTACAGGAGAGTAAGAGATCATTTATTAGGAGACTCTAGTGTATAAATTATATCAAAAAGACCTGACAAGCCTGGAAGATGCAGAAAATCTTCTTTGAGCTCTTGGAAGCCTTTGGCTCCCACTAAGGCTCACATGCTTAGCGATTCACGAAAGATGCATCTTCTAGCATTGGCCTCACATAATATGCAAAAGCACAACCAAACAGAGGCCTAATTCTGATCTCACTTAAACCAGTTTTCTACCTGAGCAACTCCACTGATTTTATAGCAGTCACATCTGATTTATATCCATGTGAGACCTGGGTCAGGCACTCTGCAGGCTTTAATGTTTTTGATTAATTTTGTGGGGCTAATGGAGGCATTCGTTTCTTTAAAAATGAATACCTTTCACTTATTCTGTCTCGGTTCCATTTTCTTTGCTTTTTTTTCAGGGTTGCCTCTTTAAAATAGAAAAATGTATTAAATTCTGTACACATCATTCAGTGCCTGCCTTCTGCAAGTATAGCCAAATCCCATAGTGATTGGATGTCTACAGGCCAATTTATTGCATTCGTTCCCTCTATAAACAGGCAAGGCAAAGAATGGGACAATTCTGCTTATATAGTGCTTATTGCTCAATTTCAGTGGGGTTGGGGGAGAGTGGTACATTCTCTCATCCCGCGCACAGGTTTTCCAGATGCATGCCCTGAAATAGAATTTTTGAGATTTATAAATAAATAAAGCCCCATTTGCATTTAATTCAGTACAATATTTACATAATTACTTTTCAAGGTAATGAGTGTGACAGAAACCGAAACACAGAAGCTGAATATTTTTAAAGCAGTCAGTGCTAGTAAACAAACACAGAGGTCCTGTAAGTATCAAATTGCATTGCAATTTAGGACCAATGTAATTTTTTAGGGAACAGTGAGCATCCATTTGTGTTGGGTGAGTTGCCAAGGTGAAAAAATGAAAGAGGTATATGTAATTGAATATTAGATGAGCCATCATTTCATTTTATAACCATTTGTCATTTGAAATATCTGTAACCAACCACGCTGAACAAGACATCAGGTAATGAAGGTGGCTGTCAAATCACCTTCTTCAAAGCCAAGAGCTTACCAGAGGAAACAGCTGGACTGACTCAATTAACACCAGTTTGAAAGAAAATAAATCTGAGGAGTTCAATTCCATGTTTATAGTTTTAAGATTTGTCTATTCACAATGTCTCCCCACTCCGTAGATGAGATAAGCTGCAGTTTATGCACAGAGCTACTGTTAATGGATCACCCTCACTCCTAGACTACATGGCCTCTGGAAGATAGGGTGGGCTGGAGAGGCATAGGATTGAATAATCTGTGACTATCCTTATCCACTGGCGAAACCAAAATTCCCATGGACGCTATTGCAACTCAAGAATACAGTAGGGTATATCTGCTGCTCCATTACAGCCAAGAGTAGGAAGGGATTCTATTATCATAACTCTCCTGGGAACAACTAAGGGCTTGTCTACACTTGAAATGCTTCAGCAGCCCCACTCTCACACCTCAGCATAGACAATATCTATGCCAATGGGAGAGGGTCTCCCATCAACATAGGTAATCCACCACCTGAGAGGCGGTACCTAGATCAATAGAAGACTTCTTCCATTAAATTAGTGCTGTCTACAGTGAGGGTTAGGTTGGCTTAGGGGGTATGGATTTTTCATACCTCTCAATGATGTAGCTGATCAACATACCTTTTTGATGTAGAGCAGGCCTAATTGCTATAAAAGTTAATAAGGTTAAGTACCTAATTGTCACTTGTGCCTTCAAACACCTCCAATAATTTTCTAATACTGCTATTATATGAGGAGTCCATATAAGCAGTCATGCTAATAAATAAAGATGACCTGATTACTGAACTAAAATTAAAAAGTTGTCTAAACTCAAGTGATTATGACCTGGGATTACATCATTTTTTATGCAAACAGAATACAGTCCTAACAAAAAAGGATGCGCCCAGGCACACACCACAGTTCAAGGGAAACATCACGGAACTAGAATTATTATCAGCATTGATTGAGAGAAAAAGTAAAAACTGGGAATTGGTTAAGAATATTTGTTAGATGCTTGAAAAGCCAAAATTACTTTGCAAAAATGTTGACTTTGGTTAAAAAATCACCCAGGGATATAGGGGATGTGAAAGCCTTGATAAAAGTAGAACTTTATACCACAAATGGAACTGAGGTGGTAGTCTGTAATACATAAACATAAACAGTTAAGAAATGCAGGTAATTATAAGAAGCTATAGATATCAATGAAATAGAGATGGTCAATAGTGTTAAGCTTAATAAGGATTTTTTTAATATATCAGGAAAAGGAAACCTAATCATGGTATAGGTTCATTAGCTGGAGATGGTAAAATGGTCATTAAACAGACTGGCAGAAGCGTAAATCAGATATTTCTTTTCTGTAAATGAAACTAATCTGAACAATGAGTCCATATAACACAATGAGGACAAAAATACTTTTTTCAATAATTATGAAGGTTGATAACAGCATGTATTAAAGGTAAGTATTTCAGAGACTTGGCTGAGGAGTGGTCTGTACCACTGATATTAATTTTTAGCAAATCTTGGAAAAGTGCCAGCAGACTGAAAGAAAGCAAAACTGGTGTGAATTGTTAAAGAGTAAACTGGCTCACTAAGACAAACACAGGCCATTTAGCTTGATATCAAACCCAGGAATAATGATGGAACACTGATACAGAATAGTTGGCCAAACCTCCCTTATGTGTTTCCTACAGCAAACACTTCAGATACAAGCATAGAGAAAACACTCATATATTCAGCTATAAAAATGATACATGTCTACATGAATATATTCAGTTGATCATAACTTTTGCAAAAATATGTTACATGGAATCTAGCACAAAGCATATTCCAGATATGTTATATTTATACTCATAAGCATATTTCCATAAACATACAGAGTGCAACATCACAAATGTATGCATGTATGTGTAATTGATTAAGCAGTTGATCAACCCACCAAGAACTAATGTGATTGGGCAGGGAGCAACCAAACTCTGGCCTGGCTTCCAAAGAAAGATCAGTTAGTGAATCCTACCATAGGGGTACTTCAAATAGCATGTGAGTTACAAGTCTCTGCCACCCCCACCCCCACTCCCCTATATTATATATACATATATATATATATATATATATATATATATAAAATCATGCAAGGATTTCCTTAATCCGTTTTTTTCTTACAAACAGTTCTCTGAGCAGCTACTGTACATTTTAGAAATACTGCCTCAATAGCTTACATCTTCTTCCAAGCTTCAAAAGGTGTTTTAAGGTAAAATTCCTCTCTGGATGGTTAGGTTTTTCCAAATACCCACATCCTACTCCTAAAACCATAAAGAGCCCACCCTAGAATTTAAGCTGGTACCTTTGCATGAATATGTTTTAATTTGCCTCCAAAATAAGATTTGGTCACGCAAATCAGCTAAATGGTTCACAGGCCAAAAAAAAACCCCTGAGTTGACAGCAGAGGTTGAAAATTTCCAGTCACAACACCTGAAAAGTTTCAAAGGAAAATGTTGCTAATGACAACAAAAATTGTTTTTGTCAAAAATTTTCCACAGCAAAATATATCATTTTTTCAGCCAAGCTCACTTGATAGCTTGACAACACAGTAACTGCTCATGTTTGCTTTGTGTGATTATGGGTATTCATATTTTTGAGGGCAATTTTAAAACCTTGGTGCTTACACTTATTGGAAGTATTTGAACAGATAGTAATGTGCCCCAGCAGAGACAGTAACTTGATTTTAGATGGTTAAGAGGTGTTCTTCCTGCCATGGGCTGGTGATGTTGAATAGCAGGAAACTCCGTGAGCAACTAACACCTTTATAAATGCAAGTGCATATCTAAGAGATTGTTATTTGCAGCCTGAAATCCCCAATAATTTATTGAGTCTGTGTTAGTTACTAGTGTGGAGCGGGGGGGGGGGGGGGAAACCCTCTGAACTCTATTAGAAAGATGGATGCATTGCTGGGAGAGTTACTGACATTCAAGCTGTTCTTCTGAAGAGTTGCTTAACATATATATAGAAAAAAGATGGTAGAGAAGGATGCAAATTTCCCTATGAATCTTTAAACTAGTAAAATAACGAGCTGATTGAAACACAAATTCTATGTAATTGAGAATATGCAACTTCCAACTTTAAAAGAAACTAGAAATTATGTAGGAGAATAAAGTCAAAAAAATATATACAGTACAGGGAATTAAAACTATAGGTAAAGTATATGGCTATACATTCAAGGCCAAATCAAACTTCACATTCCCTCTTGAGGTGGAAGAATGAACTGATGGCAGAAGTAGTACAGGTCTTCTGTGAGGATTCCAAGCAGCGGGTCCACAGCACCTGGGGTCTGTGTACTACACAGCAGAGTCTCATCCACTCTACAGAGGCTGTTTGGCCTAATGGACAGAGCACTGGACTGGGACTTGGGAGACCTTGGTTCCCTTCCTAATTCTGCCACTGGGGGATCTTAGACTTCTCAGCTGAGTCCGACAAGTTCCACATCTGTAAAATGGAGATAGTTAAGTGGCATTTTTGTAAAGTGCTTTGAGATCTACTGTTGAAGGATGCTAAATAGGAGCTAGCTATTGTTACAGCAAAGATCAGACTCAGGGGGAGTGGGCTACCAGATCAAAAGATGCACACGTTGAAGCTTAGTTCCATGGCTTGAAGAGAAGATGCCCTTCCTCTTCCTCCATCTGGACCACAACAGGCCCCTGCCCCCAATCCATTCACCAAGCCTGGTTGTTTGGGCTTGTCACAGGAGGTAGAATTTGGCTCATAAGGACAGTTAGTGAGTATGTTGCTCCATTCCAGTTAACAGTGAGGCCGGGACTGGGATAGCTACCCAAATCAAACAAGAAATATACCATGAAGGGTCTCTAATTATCTTACATCAAAGTGTAGCAACCACTGTTGGAGACAGGCTACTGGACCAGCAGGGCAATTCCTATGTTCATATGAAATAACCATTGGAGAAGATAGTCCAGTTCCCTGCCTGTGCAGCATTATTCTTTACAGTACATTTGCTACTGTTTAGACCAGTTTAGTTTTAAGAGTGCCACCACTGCTTTGGGAAACTCCCATTACCTAATATACTTCACTATCAGCCAGTGTTTCCTGATATTCACTCTAATATCTAATAATAAAAATGATATTCATTTTTCATCCAATTGCTTCTAACTATTCCGCTGTTTTCACCCAAGATCACAAACTCTTTGGGGCAGGGACCGTCACTACTTATATATTTGTACAGCACCTAGCACAATGGGGCTCAAACTAATTGTGGCTTATAGGCATGATCATAATATAAATGTTAAGTGACAATAAATAATTCCTTTCCCTCTTTGGTGTTTACATCCTTCCAGTGCTTGTAGGATGTTATGTTATAGCCTCCTTTGTTGTTTCTCAACAAAAATTATACACAGTTTCATTTTGATAACAGCACCAAGTAAAAATAAACAATGGGAGCTGCAGGTGCTCAGAATCATGTCCTATGATTATTCTAATCTTCACTTAAAAATAAATCCCTCCACCTGCTGTGTAATTTATCAACTCCCTGCAATTTATTGTTATTTTTCAGACTTAGACACAGTGTTCCAGGTAGAGTTGATGCTACTTGTATTGTATTTTCCTATGTAAGAGCAAACATAGTGTAGGTCTGCATTTATGTGCACGTGATTTATTTGTTATATGTTTTATTATTGTAAAAATCTTTTCTTAATGAACTTTTATTGCAGAGTCCATTTTTTAAAAATTAGAAATGCATTGCAGGATGTTTCTAAGTAAACACAGCATAGTGTAAAATATAAGAGTTTCCCATGGGACATGATAACTAATATCCAAGGCTTACTTCATGAATTTGGCAAATAGCTTAAATTGGTTACTAAAAATCAAAAATTGTTCTAACTGGCCATTTCAAAATATATTTATTAATACAAGTGCTGCTACTGCAAAGGTGGACCATGTTGCCAGAGAAGCAGAGCCAGAGAGAAAGTGATTTTCTGCTACTTTCAGGGACTAAAGGATGAAACAGTGCCCAGTTGCTAGGGGTGGGAATAAGGGAACCCATTAGCCAACCGAACAATTTGGGGAAACTCTACTGGGTTTACTGTATAGTGTTTTCCCATCATAGTCTCTCCTGAGGTGTCACCTTCTTGTGAACAAATTTCAAAAGGTGCCTACCAATGGCTCCCTAGTTCATTTATAGGGCTATCCCACAACATTTTGCACTTGAGGCAGGGCGCTCAAATGACTCCCCCATGTCCTCTCACTTGGGCCAAAAGTTTGAAAGGTCTCTCTTGTGCCCTCCTTCCTCCGGCACAGCACTCCACCATCTTTGTGCATCTAGGGAAGAGAGAATACATATGCACCAATTTTCTACACTCTGGGTCCTAGTGGCACCCCTCCTCCCACTATACAGTGAACCCACTGAGGCAGCTACCTCAGTTCGCCTCATAGTAAGGTCAGCCCTGTTCATTTGCATGCTATATCTCTATTGTTAAATCCAGGCCTGGCAGCCACAAACTTGGACATATCCATCCATACAAACTAAGTTAGCTTAGTACATTAAAAATATTTGTAACGAAAGTCTCCTCTTAACTCAGTAGGTCTGTTGCGGTTAATTACGTATTGCGGGAGTCTTCAGAAGCTATGGAAAGCTGTAGAATAGATTTCTGCATATCACTGTGTAATCCAGCAGGAATTCAGCCTGGCTACCGAAGTGTTATGCTTTAAATTTTTACAAGGACCATCTTTAGATAGTCAATCAGGGATATAAGATTTATATAATGAGATTCTTTACTTCTAATCTGCTCTGGGCCTTGCTCTGGAGAGCTAAATATGGGTTCTTAGAGAGTGTGGAAGAGACTGCATTATTTGAAAAGTTGAAGTTAATCCAGCTCAGTGCTGGATATGCTTGCCCATCTTATACTCAGATCACATCCTATTCCCTGCTGGCAAATTTATTTGACAGAAAGCTGCATCCATTTTGGTTAATGCAGCACTTGAAAATGATACATTTAGGGCTACATTATCAGGCTTGTGGTGCACCAAGGACGATGTTGAAATTGCAAGCTATTAGTTTAAAGGTTGGAGGGGGGGATGGTCCTAGTCCTACTTGCTGTTTAGGGAGCTGGGTAGTGAAACTTGCAATCAGAGGCACTCTGGAAAAAGCCAGCCTAGTACCAGGTGGAGTGAGTTGAGCCTCTCTGCTTTAGCGAAGGTGTACTTTGTCTCTGTTTCAAGTTACCTTGTGCTATCATTATGTCTTCTAAGATTGCAACCTTCCTTATGGTTATCTAACTTCTCTGTGTGTGTGCAGTGACTGTGAGCAGGGTGATGTGGCCGATAGGCCATCCTGGGTAAATGCTGGCCAGTCAAATGCTGAGGTGCAGAGCAACAACACTGCAGAGGGAGTTCAGAGAATCTTACTGGATCTCAGGAGTAGGCCTGGCCAGAAAACAAGAATCCCATTTTGAGGGAAAAATGTGTATGCGGGGGAAGGTTTCAACATTTGGTTTCATTCCATATTGGGGTGAAACTGAGACCCTCTGGAATTTTTCCATTAAAAATGTGAGAAAAGAAACTGACTCGCCTTTCCACAGCTCGCAGCTGAGTTCCGGAACCAAAGGGATAGAGTCAGTCTCTCTCTGGCCCAATGAACAATTAGTTAATTAATTAAACAAACTAGAACAACTCCCAAAGCAGCAACTGAGACTGACTCTATAGCACTATGGTTAGGAAACTTACCTGGGGTTTAGCTATTGCAGATAGAGGGCTGGGCAGGCCTAGGCCTGCCCAAAACTAAAGGCCCACCCACTCAGCTCAGGAAAAGGGACTACAAAGCTCAGACCACAACTGAATGCAGGGGAGAAAATGTGTAAGACTGTCAGGAATGAAGGTCAGAGGACCAGAACTAGAGATCCAGCAGATCATGCCAACACAGAACCTGTACAGCATTCATCGTTCCTCAAAAGATATCCAAGAAGCCAGTAGATGCCACCCCGAGAAACTCTACTCAAAAACATGAAGCAACAAAGGAACAGAAGCAGGCCCCACAGCTGCAGAGTATGCCGTCATCATGCTTTCTTCTTGTCCCTTTCTGGGGCATGGATGGGATGTCCAAGTATAAGGAGAAGTGCGTCAAAGTGCAACCAGAACCTCTTCAGGTAGTTCTGGAGGAGCCAGAAAAGGGGCTGCAGCCTGGAACACTCTGTGCAGATGTGCTCCAGGGTCTCCTTCTGACTGCAGAACAGGGCAGGTAACAGGAGATTCTATCAATCACGCCAGCCACGCATCCATGCTCTCAACTCCATTGAAGAGCTGCCTAATACCTGGGAAGTGGAGTAGAGTTGGCCCACTGGAGCTCCCTCCCCTCTTCAGGGGCAGCACCTCTTGCCATTTGGTGTTTAAGTTGCACATGAGGGTGAGGAAGTGGATGGTATGGAGCATGAGAATATGGAGATCTTTGCAGGGTGCAGATCAGAGACAGACCATCTGGATGCCATTCAGCCTGCTCAAGTGATCTATGAGGCAGCTGGGGGTTGGGGTGAAGGCTTAAGGCAGCAGCTCCAAAAGATCAGGGGTGAAGAGTGGGGGCAGAGTACCCGCTCACAGGACCCACTTGAGAGAAGCTGTGGGCAAGGCCTTCTAGAGCACAAAACAGGGGACATGGGTGGACAATCCCATGCAACAGCCAAGTGTCACAGTTTGACCCAGGAGGTCTGCAATTCTGGCAATACCAACCAGGACCATCCTCCAGTACACACGGGGAAACACCATTGCCAGCACACACAGGTCTCTGTTTTGTTAAATTGGTTTAAATGTGACTTTTGGGTGATGATTCAGGCCATTTATCATTATCTATATTACATTGGTGCCTAGTGATCCCAACCAGGATCTGGGGTCCCACTGTGCTAGGTAGTGTGCACATAGATTAATCTTACAGTATAAATAGACTCACACTACATGACAGATGGTGGAAGGGGAGAGAGGTCAAGTGACTTGTACTAGATCACACAGCAAGTTAGTTGTAGTACAGGTATTAGAACCCAGGTTTCCTAACTCCCACTATCTACTAGCCCAAACTGCCTCCACTTGGATTGTAGGGGACTCAGGTCCAAGTCCCTGCTTCAAAACAGGCTGAGCAGAGACTTGAACCTGGGCTGCCCACATCACAACTGTGTTTAGGGAACTCTGCTCTGTGGGTTATTTTGGGTTCTCTCTACCTTTCTCACCTATCACCCTCCAAAATTCCATCTTGGGCCTAAGGAACCTTTCCTAAGCTGTTTCTGTGAAACCTTTCCCCATCAATGAACTGACACTGGCCAAAAAAAAAAATCACAAAAAATTTCCAGCAAACTCTATGCAGTAGGAACTTTAACACATATACTGTTGAGTATTCCTAGTCACAATATCTGTTATCTTGAACTTATCACTAAACCTGAACAAGGGATACAATATAGTAGGCTATATAATTTGTTACTTTACCACTTTGTGATACAACCAGTTTCTAGCCATTGTGTGTCTGCTGTATCACGTGTGTCTCAGCTGAATCATTAGTCTGATTTAGAATGTAACCATTAGCACTCAAATAATAATTCCTTAGTTGAAAGGCTGCTTCCTCACATTCTGCCACTGGGGAATGAATCAGACCACCACTAATTGGAAAAAGTAAAAGTGCCAGGGATTTGGAAAGTAACAGGTGACAATTTACTTGGTGATTATTGAAAGCTAATTATATTCAGATAGCAAGTGGTCACCAGGTGTTCTGTATTGCATAAGCCACCAGACTGGTGGAAAGCAGCCTAAGGCTTTTTTGGCCTAGGGAGTTGATCGAAGGAAGAAAACAAAGTACTTCTAGTGTTTGTTTCTATTACAGCTTTACTTATCCTTTATGTAGGGTAGCAACCGATTAAAAAAAAAAAGTTGCCTGACTTTTTCCGGAAGGAGGAATAACCCTTTTGATTTCTTTATTTTGTACATTTTTGAAGGTAAATAGCTTCAATCAAAAAGTCTCTTTGAAAGCACTTTGGTTCTCTATTTCCTCATACATTGGCTTTCTAGGCCTGCTAAAGGAACATGGTAATGCTTCTAATATAGGGGTTCCCAAACTTGTTCTGTGGCTTGGCCAGGGTAAGTTCCTGGCAGGGCGCAAGATGTTTTGTTTATCTGAGCAGCCGTAGGTTCGGCCATTTGCAGCTCCCATTGACCGCAGTTCACCATTCCTGGCCAATGGGAGCTGTAAGAAGCGGTGGCTTGGCCCATGCTGCTTCTACAGCTCTCATTGGCCAGGAATGGCGAATCGCAGTTAGTGGAAGCTGCGAGCAGCCGAACCTACCACCACTTGGATAAACAAAACATCTTGCAGCCAGCCAGGGACTTAACCTGGCCAAGCCACGGAACAAGTTTGGGAACCCCTGTTCTAATATTATGCTGCCATAGGCAGCCTTCTCATTACAAATGGGTAATTATAGTAGTGCATATAAGATGCAAAAGTTTTGTTAAGCACTGCCAGAGATAACCTGCAATGAGACACTATTTCAGATTGATACACACTGAACTCAGATAATACTGATGCTTGCAAGGAAGAAAATGAGCATAAATTCAACCAGGAATATCACTTATATATACTTTATACTGTGCCTCATTTTTAACTATCTAGAGACTTACCAAACTCCCCAATAGTGTTGTATCTGATTACCTCACTAACAGTAACTAACTTGGCTTTTCAATTCACCTGTGAGGTAGGGAAAAAGCGCAGAGAGATTTGGGCCCAGCTCCCCCAAATGTATTTAAGCACTTATATAGGAGTGGCTACAGTTGTAGTGTGTCCCCATTTGATGTCACAGTGAGGGAAGACTCCTTGCTTCCTCTTTCCTATGCTCCCGCATAGGGCAGGGCACGGCAAGGCACAATATATCCTAAAGGATACAGATGAGAGACAATTTAGAACCTCCTTGGGGAATGCAAAAGATTTCTCTAAGGCGAGGATACCCAAGAGACTGACATTAATTTCATGTCATAACAGAAATAAGCCAGAAAAAAAATCTTTAAATATTTCAGAACAAAATATTTGGTTACAAGTTTTAAGTCCACCCACATTCTCTGTCAAAGGCAAATCTTGATCCAGAACAAGTGAGCTACACTAGGTCACACCTGCTAAGTCACACAGCCTCCAGATCCTAATCAAATCAACAGCAAAAAAAAAAAAACCCAAAAAACAAAAAAACCCATTGACTTCAATGGGACCCATTTGTATTTGTGTTTAAAAGAGTTTCAGCTCATTTTGAACTAGGTTTGCCTTCAAGGGGGCATTATATGGCCCAATACATATTTCCCTTTTGCTATATAACCTCAGTTACAAGGCATCCATGATTTTAAATAATACACAATACAGCATCAGTTTTAGGCTTTAAAAGATAAAATTAATATACTAAGCTATCTGCTAACAATTGCCAAATGATAAATCTTCTCAACTCATTGCATTCCATGAAAATGAAGAGAAGATTTTAATTAAAATGTCATGCTTGAACAGGATTCCTATCATCCATCATCAAAAAAACAAATAATTTTGGAGAGATTTGAAAGGAAACAAGCTGAAATTATTGCTTTTGCACAATGTAAAGAAGAATTGCACTACATCAAGTTGGTAACTTCGATTTTTCCATACATGCATGATGTTTCATATTCAAGTGTAACGTCCTTCATGTAGTTAGGTAATTCATTACAATGAACATACAGACTGCACAATACGCTTTTTAAAAGGATGACTTCATATACTAGTAATCTGGATTTCAACAAAAAGTGACTAACAGTCAAGAGAATGGACTTCTCAAACATCCATAATATAGTACGCTTGCAATGGACTTAACTAAACACATTTTCCCACGGTTATGGTGCAACAGTATTCAAGATGTTGCATTATTTTTGTTGAACAGGAAATAATTGTGCTGGCAATAAGTGTTGATTATTTTGAGTGATTGCCACTGCATCGGCACCAGGACCAGTTCCTGCAGAACTTATGATGCTGATCATGCAAAGCGGAAAATCACATGTTTAACTTTAAGCATGAATTGACCTATTGAAGTTAATGGAACGTTAAGCATATGCTTAAGTGCTTTGCTGGGCCGGGCCCTAAATTAGCAGTGGCAGTTGCATTTTGGGAAGTAGTGTAAAAATGGCACCTTCTTATTCAACAGACCTGCTTCTTGTGAGTGTTTAAACACAACTACACTTTGTAAATTAGTTTGTACTCCTCATTTCTCCTGTTAGCACTGAAAAACTGATACAGTAAGAGAGAGAAGTGGACTACATGGTCAGTAGTTTCCTGTCACTGGCATCTGTGCAACCTCACTGATAATGAGGTTGCACTGATGTAGCTGAGGGCAAACTTTTACCCGAAGAACCTCTATTACTGGTGATTATAACTGAGAAGGAAGGAACTCAGTATGAGTTAGAGCCCAGGTTATGTTTGTAGGACTGAGAGTCAGAAAAAACACCATCATTTTCTTTGTAAATTGAGTGTGTTAGATACGGAAGTAATTAAAAGACCAACCATCTGATTTTTACAGAGTTCTTTTACAAGATATAATTACAAGATATAATTACACTTTAATGACAAAAATAATAATAATAAATGACCTTGGCCCAAATCCCAGCAACCCTTCTCCTAATCTATGGGAAAACTCCAATTGGTTTCAGCTGGACCAGAATTTAACTTTACTAGAAGCCTATACAGATGTTTATTCTAGCACCATGGCCCATGAATTAGAGAAGCAGCCATTCCAGATTTCTACCCATTAATACTTTCCTTTAAGAATCTGCATTTGGACAAGTCCATTATGATGGACAATCAATTACCCTCTAGGTTTCATAGTGGATAGTTATGTTGTGTTCAAAGTAAGATCTTCAAACCCCTTTTCATAATGGTCTCGTTCTTTTAAAATTATTTGGGGAAAATGAGTTACTTGTGAGCTTTAGTTCTTAAAGGCTTTATTTTCTTTCTCCATTGATTCTAATTAACTTTGCATTGGCTTGTGAGCATGGTGAACTTGGGAAAAATCTTTTCATTCATGCTCTTGCTTCTATAGCCTTAATAGACATGTACTTTTCATATCTTTCTTCAAAATGAATATGCAGATTGGGCACTACGGACAAAAAACACTTCTCTATTAAGACTATGAAGCATTTGAATGAAGAACGAAGTAGCACTTATGTAAGGAATAAGAGAATAATGAATCATGACAAATGATATTTCATGCAAAATGCAGTGATAACACTCATGCCCTAAAATGTTAGTCACACAGTGTGAGGAACAAACTGATTTTTTGCAATAGGATATAACAGAAGAAAGCTTTTGAGGGAGAGAAATGCTTAACATTCAAATATATTATTTATATTACTTCACAACATTTCCAGACTGGTATTGTTATGTATTAGCCTAACTAGGGAGTGCAGGAAATACAGAATCACCCAGTTTTTATTTGGGGATGTAGAGTAAGTTATCATACTCAAAACATTACAAGGAAAACTTGCCAATGCAACATTAGAAAATGTCCTAATTCTTGTATCACTAATACCAACACTTCTTCTGGGCTATTTTAATATGTTCTCTGTTCTATAACCTCCCCACAATATTCCTTGTTCCTTGAACACATGGAATGATTTTTTTAAAAGTTCCTAGATCTGAATGTTTATTGCATTAAGCTGTTTGTGCTGGCCTTAGTTCTACCCAAATCTTATAATGTGAGGCTACAAATGTATATCCTTTTCATTTAGCTCTGTAAGCCTTTTTAGTAAACAGAACCCAAAGAACTTTCTAAACAAATAAGACTCTAAGCCTCTTATATACTGTCTAAATATTCTAGTTTTCAGAAACATGAAAGGCAAAAGATGAAGCTGCTACAGGTATGTTTGTTCTGTGTTTTAAAACCTATGGCACTTGCACTGAATCTTGGAGTCCAGGTCTACAGACTCGGGATCGCAGTACAGTGCTAAAAACAGACATGAAGACATTTGGGCACTGAAACCCATTCTTTTCCGTGGGACTCAGAGCCTGAGCTCAAATGTCTAACTAGCTGATTTTAGCAGTGTAGTGCAAACCTGAATCTTTAGACCTGGCTGTGAGTCTCTCAGCCACAGGTTTTTAAAACACATTGTAGACACACCCTATATAAGTATTCAGGCTGAATTCAACTTGTGGTTACTTTATTCTAGTTAAATATGAATAAAAATCTCAACTGAACTGTTTAATATTCCAATCTGTTAACTAATAAAGCTGTGGATTGTTTTACAGATAAATTAAAGTGTGATTGCCAAACAAATCATTTGCGAGGCTACAGATCACACACAGTGTTTAGGCAACAGAGCCGGATTTAGTGATGTGCTTCCAAGATTCACACTGTTCAACAGATACCCAACCAGTCTTAGGCCTGATCCACAGTAGGCAATTATTTCGGAATTAGCCTAGTTAAATCTATTTAAAACTGATTCCATCCATACAGGACTGGCGCCAGCTTTTTTGCTGCCCTACACAGCGAAGCAAAAAAAAAATTCCTTACTGCCAGGAAGCTGCTGCCGAAATGCCACTGACTGCAGAAGAGGCGTTGAGCTGCCACCGAATTGCTGCTGGCAGTCAAATAGGCAAGGTACAATCGCCACTAAAATGCCGCCAATGGCGGAAGAGGTATTGAGCTGCCACCAAGGCCGCCAATACGCTGTCCCCCAAATCCTGCCACCCAGCTCGCCTAATGGCTAGCGGCGGCCCTGCATTCACATGACCAACACGGTTTTGTCGATTTAAAGGGCTCTTAAAGGCGGTTTCTGTACTCCACCTTGGCAAGGGGAGTGCGCTAAAATCAACACTGCAGTTCTGGATTAGAGGTATTGTGGATGCAATTCAATGTTATTGGCCTCCAGGAGCTATCCCAGAATGCTCCATTGTGACCACTGTGGACAATACTTTCAGCTCAGATGCCACTACCCTGGTAGGCAGGAAAAGCCCTGGGAACCTTTGAATTTCATTTCCTGTTTGGCCAGCGTGGCAAGCTCATCAGCACAGGTGACCATGCAGAGTCCACCATCACAGGAGACCATGCAGTCCCATATTCGCAAAGGAGCTCTAGCATGGTCTGAACAGGAGGTACTGGATCTCTTTGCAAAATGGGGAGAAGAATCTGTTATGGCAGAACTACATTAAAAAAAGAAATGCAAATACAAATGCCAAAATCTCCAGGGGCATGATAGAAAGAGGCTACTCCAGGGACACACAGCAGTGTTGTGTGAAAATCAAGGAGCTCAGGCAAGCCTACCAAAAAAACAGGGAGGCAAACGGGCACTCTGGATCACAGTCCCATACATGCTGCTTCTTCCATGAGCTGCATGCAGTTATGGGAGGTGGCATCACCTCTACCCCCTCACTGTCCTTTGTGACAAAGCTCCAAGTCTATACTTGTGGGTCCTGCGCTTCCTGGCAGATTTAGGGGCCTCAGAAACTCATCTAGGCCACAGAGTGACCTCCCTTTCTCAGTATAATTGGCAAGAGTCACCACCTAGTGAGTTACCTTCATCACAGGCCAGTATGGAAGATGGAAACGGGGGGAGCCCGGGCCCGCCCTCTACTCCAGACTCCAGCCCAGGGACCCTAATAGTATCAGCTAAGATGGCTGACCTTTTAGGCACAAAACACAATACAATTTCCTGGGCTACTTCCCCACAGCAGTCTCCGCTTCTTCAGACTCCACTTCACCCTTACCTCAGGGCCTCCTTCCTTCTGGATGATATGTTGTCCAACACTCAGTCTCACCAACAGCATAACTTCCTTCCACAGCTCCTGACACCCACAGCCCACCTGACTAACTGGGAGGTTTTTATGTGGTTTCAGCCAGTCCCTGATTGGCTTCAGGTGTCCCAATCAGGCTAGCTGTTTCTACTCCTTTCTAGAAGGTTCTTAATTGGCCCCAGGTTCTTGATTGGCCTGGAGTAGCCTTTGTTTGGCTATCCAGGGAACAGGGACCTGCACATCCTGAGACTAATATACCTGCCTTCCAGCACTCTCCTATATCCTTCTGGTCTGACTCTGTCACACCTTGAACACCTGCAAGGGGGGAATTGCACGGCGCAAGAAGGATGAGTTTTTGGAGGATGAAGAGGAGAGGAGGACAGTGCACAGGCGGCAAGTGGTGAATCCATTCTCCCCAGCAATCAGGAACTGTTCATCACCCTGGAGCCAATACTGTTCACCCCATCCCAAGGCGGGCTCCCAGACCATGATGCCGGAGAAGGCAGTTCGGGTGAGTGTACCTTTTAAGTACAATACAGGGTTTAAAAGCAAGTGCGTTCAATGATTCATTTGCCCTAAAGACTTGTGATGCATTCGCCTCCAGTACAGCTATTGGAAAATTGTGTTAACCTGTCTGGGGATTGAGTGGCAATCCTTCAAGGATATGTCCATGAGGCATCTTGGTGTCTTTGAGCTCCGGGGCAGGGGACAGCAAGTCACAAAGCTCCATGAAAGTGGCCCTATACATGTGAAAGTTTCACAGCCACTGGGAATCATCCCATACTTGCAACACTATGTGGTAACACCAGCCTGTACTTGTTTCCCGGACCCAGAATTGATGTTCCATGGCATGAACCTGGCCTAACATCACCATGGTGTCCCAATTGCCACGTGGCTATCTTCTAGGTACGCCTGTGTCCATGTCCTCATCATTATGCAGGAAAGCTATTCCACAGCCAGGAGTATAAAGGATGAAGATATTTGGGTTTATTATGTGACTTACCATCAAGAAGCAGAACCATAAAATACCATCCACCTCCTTCTACCAACCTCTCCCCCACCAAACACATCACTTGCTGCAAAACTCTTGATTAATTTAGGTCACAGTTTGTGTTCCTCCTTAGAAAAAGAATTAATTCCCTGTACCTACAGCACAAAAAGATTACCTGATAGCAAAGGAGAAAAAAATGAGATTCAACTTAATGTTTAGTTAAGTCATTTTGTGAGACACTGCTTGAGCAAAAAGCTGTCTGGGCATGTGACAGATTGACAGGAAACTGGCTGGAGGAGTGTTTTATTGATGTGATGCAGACATGAGCTGTAGCCTCTAAACTGATTTATAATTTGATAATTTATTAAGTTATTGACACTGGTTGGCTGCATCATTTTTGTATGTTGATCTGAATATCCACAAAACAGCACAGCAGTGCTTGACCCCTGAGACTGCCCAAGTACTGTACATGGATCTCAGTGACAATTAATCTGTAACTCAAATCCATCTTGCAGATCAAGCAATTTCTGACCATGAAAAATATTAGTTTAATGAGAGGGCATCTGTGATATAAGACCTTGGCTCAGTTATCTTTTGCAACTTATTTTTTGACTGATCATTTCATACAAAAAGGAACTCAGTTTGTTATGGAGTAGTTACTCATTTTCCAGTCAATTCCATAGCATTAGCTTTCAGAGATAATTTTATAGTTTATGCACACGGTTCACTTACAAATTAATTCAATTTGGTATCTAATTCTTTACAAGTAAAATAACTTCCCCATGACTTACTGCCACTGTAGATTTTGATAACATGCCATATAACCTCACATTTCTCTTTATTCTGTCCTAAACTGAAATTGTACAACCTGAGTTTAACCTTGTCTTTGTAAGAGACATCACACATAGGGTTGGTTGTGGAAGGGATTTAGATGCCTAAGGCCCAAAATTTAGATCTTAAAAGCCTTCGTGTTCAGCTGATGCCTAAACCTGTGGACACCTAAATTTCCTAGGTGCTTGAAGGTTCCCTGGACTCTGAAGTCCCCAGGTGCCTTAATGCCAGTGGGCATGTGCAAAGCTAAGTCCTGTGACTAGTGAGGTCCTCAAACTAGACATCTGCCCACTTGTTTCACCTGTGAGCTGCAGTCCGTAGGCATGCTCATAGATCACCTTAGAATATACTTACCAAACTGAGCCCTGCACAAGTTGACTGGAGAAAGCACCACTGCTCCACTCAGTAGCCCAGTGGGCAGGACACCTACACAACATTCAGGAGACCAGGTACAATCACTTCCTATGCTGAGCATTGCAACACCCAAATCCCCCTTGTGAATATAGTCAGTAGTGCCAATCGTGGATAAAAACTACCATGATCTCAGCAACACCACTTAAAAAATAACTATAGTGGTTATAAATTGCTTATTATATAACATTACTGTGCTGGTTGTAGGGAGATGGAACAATAAGCAGTAACTAGCTATGTTAAGGATACAACAAACACTGGTAATTTGAGATATCATTAGTTAAAAAAAAGAATCGGAGCACCCATTTGGGGTCAACATACCACAGCAAACAGGCACCCATGTGACTACCAATGTTATGTACAGGGGATATACAGTAAGTACTTTGACAGTGTGGACGGAGCAAGTTATCTTGAGTACACCAAACTCATATACTAGAAAGAAAAAGTAGATTTAGACGACAAATGTCATAGGATGATATACAATGCTAGTCAAAGTATCACAGGGAAAATGACACTTGGATTTATGCTGCTTGGATTAATCCATCAGGAGTAGAAAGATAAAATGATAAGAAAGTTACTCTTTAGTGAAAGATCTAGTAGTAAACCAGGAATTAATTTATGATAACTGGATGACCTCAATATTGTCTTTAAAACTGTGTTTATAGAAAGACAAAGACAACAAGTAATCCTGCTTCAGCAAACATTTCTTTTCTTTTCTTTGTTGTATACTTTACATCTATGCCTCTAGGATGGTATTTCATTCCAGTGTGAGTTTTGAAATCCATTTAGAGACTGGATGCAACACTTCTGAATCAAATGTTGGGTATGGCACTGGTCACATGCACAGAAACTGTAGATCAATAAAAAGAGTACATTCTAATGAGACTGGCTTTTATATCCCTAGTGTATTTTCTCTGACAATGAAATTATACCAGGGATATACTTTGATTAGAGCTGGTTGAAAATTTTCAAAGTTTGCAATTTTGACATTTTTCATGAAAAAGAGGTATGAAAAGTTTTGAGAAAATTGCATCTCATTTTTTGAGCAGCTCTAATGTCAATGCACTTAATCACTTTAGTGCCAGATGATGCTCCAAAAAGGCTAGGCAAAATGATTGCCCAGCACTACCCAATATACTTGATGATATGCGGATACTGCTGAAAGATCTGGCTAGAGCAACTCATGTACTTCTGGCCTCCAGGTTTGATTGCTGGAACGCATTGCACTTGGAAATGCATCCACCAAACACTAAAGAAGCCCCAGTCAATACAGAATATTATCTGCCTGCTTGTTGTCAAACACAGGCAACATGAGTATATCACTCTGATGTTCAGACCATTTCACTTGTTGCCCACCAGCTATTGCATCAAATTCATAATCCTAGTCATGATTGCTGAAGCACATAAGATGCTGCTGAGCTATCTCAAAGACCACCACTGCTTCCAGGCCATGACCTTCCAAGGCAGCCACCTTCCCCAGGATCAATGAAACTCTCAATGGGCCGAGTAAGAGTGGAAGACAGAGTCTTTTCAATAGTTGGCACATGACTGTGGAACTCTCTTCCCAAAAAGCCAAGGATGAGAACAAACCTGACCACCTTAGGCTAAAATGGAAGGCCTATCTCATTGACGTAGACTTCTTGTAATGTTTACATGCACCCACACTGTATTGCAGGTGCTCAATACCTTCTAAAACAAGGCCATCTATTTAGGCACCTAAATATGGATTTTGGAGCTTGGCTTTAGGCACCCAATTTTACAGTTTTAGTCAAATATAAAAGTTATGGGCATGTAAACAAGTTGTGACTCAGGCACAGTTTTGACGAGTTCCTGTGCAGCCACAGACTGAAGTAATTGGGATTGATATTGCCACTAGTTGTGCAGATCATTTACTCACACTTTCCTGCTTTGAGCTAAAAGTGATTTGTCATAATTTCTTTGACAGACTAAATGTAATACACAGTGTTTCTCATTTTAAGAAGTAGGCCTTTCTTTTCAAATATTTATCTTTGTTTGAAATATTAATTCACAGATGTTAATTCACAGATGAATCAGCTTATATTTGCAGGGATACTATAGGATTCAAAACGGAAGCTGCTGTCATTTTGAATCTTTAGAGGAATATTTCATTCTGAAATGCTAATGCTTTCTGGATCCACTCTTATGCAATTGGCAGGTCATACTTTGTGTATTAAAACCTAAAAATAAGAAAGGTTTGCAGTTTTGTAAGGGTTCTTTCAAGTTGCTTTAAAGTTTAAATCAGTATATTATTCAAACTTGAATCCAACTAGCTGTTGTCTGTGACATATGAGGCCAAACTTCATAAAGTATTATGTTGGTGGGCAACTACATAATTTTATTATAAATACATGAGAACATTTTAGATTGAATCTGTTCTTGAAAACAAATTTGTAAACTTAGATATGTCCCTTTCATATGTCTGTCAATTCTCCTAGACACATGTTTGTTCAATTCTTTCTTTATATAAAAACCTACACAACAATGAAATCACTAACAGAGTATGTGATCACTTGGCACTTTAACTGCCCTGTTTAATTTAGTAGTTTTTATCTTTATTTTTTGTTCAGCATTTCAATAATTCTGCTTGCAGAACACATATATATGAAGCCAACAGCAAGTCCCAAACCACTCTTACTATTCTTTAAGCCTTTTCTCTTAACTAAATGAGATTCACTGATAAAAAATGGTGTTCCCTTTAATTTAGTTTTACAAATTATTACATTTCAGTGAATGGATTAGATAAGATTTTATTGAACAAGCTATCATGCTGTCAGTGTAATAAATGTTGGAATAGATTAAAATGCTGGAAAGCAAGAGGCATTACGCTCACAACACTTGAACACCGTATAATTAGCATTTCCTTGTTCAATATTTTAGAAGCATATCTAGCACTACTACTGTACGGCGCTGTTAGATAAAGTCTGGGGTTCGTGTTTAAAAGAGATGGCCATAATTTCAAATTTTACATCTGGATCCAGTTTATTGGGTTTTGGAAACAAATTTTGATTTGATATAGTTAATACTTTTACTTTATATAAAAGAAATAATTTCCCCATTAACAAGTATCTATCCTATATGTTGGGCACACTCACATTAATGAAAAATATCAATAATCTAATACAGCAAGTATGAGGACAGCTCATTCCATTTATGCTGCCAATGATCAATCCCAGCTCCTTTGAACTGCAACCTCCCTGAGCATTTGGTTGAAAAGATGGGCCTTGCATTGTGTCTGGAAAGCTAATACATCCAGACTGTGGGAGACCTACAGGGAAACAAGTTCCATAATAAATGGACTTTAATGGAGGTTGTCATGCTAGCAGCTCACTTCCATTTACAGAGATGGAGTTCCAGCTCAAGTGCTTCTGCTCCTGTATCAGTAGGGCATGGGAGAGAGGCTCTCATGAGTCATATAGGTTTTCAAAAAATTGAAACTGACACCTACATTCATGGGCAGATCCTGGAAAACAAGTGGAATGCACTTTGGGCAAAATGCTTCATTCAAACAGGCCAGTGAATTCTGCATCAGCTTCAATTTCCATGTTGTCTCCAGCTGTTGCCCTATGTAGAATGCATCACAGAAATCTAAACTAAGGTGACAAAAACATGAAAATGATGTAACAAAGTACACGTCCTGAAGAAAAAGTACTAGCTTCATCAAAAACAGATGACAAAATGCCCAGGTAGCAGACAATACCCCTCAATTTTGGTCAAACTCCCTAATCAAGGATGCCAATACTTCTGCTTCCCCTTATCTGGGCCACATCCTGATGTGTCCAGACAAACTGCAGCCCAGGAGTTCACCTTTACACCTACACAACAATCATGGAGTTGTTGTGTATAGAGAAGTTGTGTATTATTTGCCACCCAACCCCAGCCCCAGAATTTTGCAGTGCAGGCACCAATGTAAACCAGCTGTACACATAAACATTGGAAAAGGAAACATTTCCACATATCAAACATTTTGGGGGCATGCTGTGGCATTGCATTAAAATTAAGATTTTACAAGTCTTATAGAGAATGGTTACTTAGATTTAAGCAGATGTAATATTATATTCAAAAATAACTATACATCCTATTAATTAATGACAAAACAATTGTGATTTTTCACAGTACAGATCTCACTGCTGTGTGTTATAGTATCAAATTAAGAAGGGGAGTTTTAATGGTACCTGAAAGGTGCTGAAGCCCTGCTAGAGTTAACTTCCTGTCTAGGATAATCAGTTCAGACTGTCGGATGATAATTAGACAAATTAGTTGCTCAGAATTAAACCAGGACTCTTTATTAAAAGACAGACAGACAGACAGACACACACACACACACACACACACTTACTTTCTTGGAAGCTCATCAGGGAAAGAGAATGAAAAGGTGGAGCATAATTAGAGGATTGAGCTGGAATCCATTCCTGATTGCAGGAGAGGTGGGGCAGGGGGTACAGCTGGAGTCATCGCTATGTTCTGTGCAGCAGACCCTCTGCAGCTCTGGAAATACTGTAGGAGAAGGCACCAGATGTTTGAGATGCTCACAGCAGGAGTGCACAGCTGAGCAGGCTCCATGCTTCTGGGGATATGGTGTAAGTGTGGCGCTTTTAAGGTGCGAAAACCACTGGGTTGTTTGCTGTTGATGTGAGGGAGGGAGCATAGTGCATCATGGGATGTCGAGGCAATGTTCTCATTGTCCCCTGCAACAGTGTTTTGGTCCCGTGAGGCATTGCACAAACTTCCCAAAGTACACTGCAGCAAGTTGTACTTTCATTTAGCTACCCAGAATGCACTGCTTTGTGCATCAATTCAGGTGCTGCTAGTGAGGATGAGACATTGAGCATGGTGTGGCCACTTACAACTGACTTAATTAATTTGGGGGCTTGAAGTCAAATGAGCTAAAGTCAACTTAATTTTGTAGAGCAGACCAGCCCTAAGTCCCCACGACCCAACCACCCCAGGGCTGAAGTCTGAGCCCCAGTAACCCTCCCATCTCCCCTCCTCAGATAGAGAACTCACCTTGCTTCTTCAGTGTTGTGCCCCACCTGTCTATAGAGACATGCAGAGTGGCACATTCAGGAGCAACAGGGCCATAGAATGATACATGGTGCATCCCACTGTTGTGAGACCTCATAGAAGACTTCATCTGCTGCTATTGGTAGATATATATCAGCTCTTTCTGCCTTAACTGATTTTTCTCTTGCTTGTATGGGTTTGTGCTAGAACCATAACATTTTCTTGTAGGTGTATTTGTGCACGTGTTTAGTTATATATGACTTGCTTTTAATTTGGATGTCTGATTTTTTTTAAAGAAGTCATTGCAACTATTTCAGTGAAGAACCATCACAAAAGTTATCTGTGGATTTTAAAATAAGATTAATTACTATAGTGAGAACATACAAAGAGACACCATGTCATTGCCAATATTAGTTCCAGAAGCCATTCATAGATTTGCAGCAATTTCAAATGGCACTTAAAATGTTAATTTAAAATCTCTCCCTTTCCAGAGTGATCTACTTTTGTCCCACTCAGCATTACATTTCCTTGAAATTTTCTTTAATATGCAACAGCAGATACCACCATTCAGTTACTTCACAGAAAATTCTTCTCTCTATTTCTTCTTAATAGAGCACCTGGCACACTTTGATACATTGCATATATCCTTTTAAGGAATGAAGCTCTAGATAAGAAAGATGGACTTGGTACTGTGTAAGTGCCTGGATTTTATTTGTGGGTTAGAGCAAACAAATGGTTGGTGTAAATACCAGATAGAAATAAATAACTGAGCTATGCAATGAAATTTATTTGTATTATGTTCAGTTTGATTTCGCTGGCTCGGTAGTGACTCCCATTTTGATTATAAAATATTTTCCTGTATAATTTAGGTCTGACTTCAGTTTTACATCATACATATAAAGCAGACAACACAAAAGAAACTAAATCAGAGTTAAAATAATCTTTTAGAACTATATTGATGAAGTGATCCATTTTTTAATTGATCCTGTTTTCCATTATACACTTTGTTGCTCCAAATTGATTAAGAGATAATTACATTTGATGTAGATCTTCTAGCAGGAAACAAAGAGCTCAAACAAAAAATGATGAGACTGCAGGTTGAACCATCGATTGATTCATGCAACATTTATCTCAACGTTCTTCACATTAAATGTTACTAGTACTCTGTTCTATTAGAAAATGCCCTATTTGCATGGTTTTAAAGGTTTCACTCCAACATTTACAGATGCAACATTTACACAATTAGTTATATATTCATAAATGACTTGTCTTTAAATGTCATTAAATGGCAATCGATTAAGTTCCTGCACGTTTATAATAGCTGCATTTAGGGTCTGATCTAAAGTGCATAGACATCAAAAGGAGTCTATTGACTTCAATTCCAATGGACCTTGGATTAGGCCCTTGATAATGGCTATCAAAGCAAGCACTGACATTTGATTTACTTCAATCTCTTGGGGTATATATAAACAGTAAAAGCAGCCTGAGAAGCACTGCCACAGGTCTATGCCTACACTGTAATAACACCCGTGGCTGAACTGTGTCAGCTGACTGGGATTTCAGGGCTTGGGCTGCAGGCTATAAAATAATGTAGATGTTCAAGCCTGGGCTGGAGTCCAGGTCCTGGGACCTTCCCCACCTCGCCAGGTTTCAGAGATAAGGATCCAGCCTGAATCCAGGTCAACTGACTCGGGATCATGATGTGGAGCTAAAAATAATAGTGTAGACATTTGGGCTCGGACTGGAGCCCTGGCTCCAAGAATCCCCTCCCATTTCCCCACCCCTGGTCACTGGGTTTCTGAGATAGACTGCTATTTTTAGCCTCAAACTATGAGCTGGAGTCAATTGACCTGGCTCTGAGACTCACTGCTGTGGGGGTTTTTTAGTTTTTTCGGCTATCCCTAGTCACTAGAATCCCTTAGTCCCCTGCACCATGCTTTGCCTGCTCTGAAAGATAGGGTGAAACTATGGTCCCATTGAAGTCAATGGGAGTTTTGCTGTTGATCCCGATGGGGTCGGGATTTCACTCAGCTTCTCTGAAATTATATTAATTTCTCCATATAGAAAAAAGCAGGAACAGCACAGATTTACTTAAAGCTCAGTTGGCAATTTACCCAGCTGAGATTGTTTGGCTTCTTTTGTACCAAGGGAAAGATGTTGAAGAAAGAAAAAGTGAAATTACTATTTCATTTTGAATGAACTGTTCTTTTGCTATTCATTTTGATGCTTAAAGCCAAGCAATTTAAAGTTTCATTAATTATGGTCAGTGATTTAATAACACTTTTGACACTCCCATTTTCACCAGCAAACTTTTGGTGAAAAAAAAGGACACATTTTTGAGCTTACATAGAGCTCTTCTTCAGGTATGGAAAAGGTATTCAGCCTGGTCTACACTACAGAGTTAGCTGCCTTATGTTGATCCAAGAATGTACACTACAATGTAGCTCCCACGGATGTAACTCACCCACTACTCTCACTTAAAAACTCCACCACTGTGAGAGGCATAGCATTTAGGTTGATGCAATGTCAGTGTAGACACCGCATTGCTTACAGTGAATGTCGCTGCCTTTCAGAAACCATCCCACAATGCATCCTGCTGATTGTTAAATCAGTGCAAGCGCTCCTGGTGAGGATGCACACTGCCAACACAAGAAGCATTGTGTGGGCATGCAAAAGTTATTTAATTGCTGTGGTAGCTGTTCGTCAATGGAACTTAGGTTAACTTAATTTTTAGTTTAGACTTTCCTCCAGGGTCTCACAGCCAAATACAAGGGTAAAACAGATAAGGTGTTAACACATGTGGCAAGAGATCAGTCAAAGTGAAGTGGGCAGATAACACCTCTACAATCATAGGACAAAGGAGGGTTAGTGGCTTACAGATTGTTTTAATGAGCCATAAATCCAGTGTCTTTGTTTAATCCATGAATGTTAGTGGCCAGCAGAGTTATGAATGTAAATTCCCAGGTTCATCTTTTGAATTTATGTAGATTTCCTTTGAGGATAAGGACTGAGAGGCCAGATATGAAGTGATTGTTTTGTGAAAAGCATTTGTCTATGGGTGATACAGTGTTTTTGTCTTAATTTTCTGTGAGAGTTCATTCAAGGGCATATTAATTGTCTCATTTCATCCACGTAGCTGTTATTGGAGCATTAGGTGCATTGGAAGAGGTACACCACATGTATACCTCTTCCTAAGCATGTTTAGGACCCATGGATCTTGAAAGTGTATTGTAGGATATATTGATCATTATATCAATAGAAATATCTCTACAGATTTTGAATCTGTTATAGCAGAGTCTAATACTGCTTTGATTTGGTGTGTGTTGGTTGGTGGAGAGCTTTCTTCTGATGAGGTTGAGGGGTGGAATATCTGAAAAAGTCTTGTGGATTAGACCTTAGGGAATCAAGTAAAAGAGACGTGAAGTTTCTAGACCGAACTGGGGTGAAGTAATTTAGATAAATCTTCATAACAACACATGAAAGAACTTATAAAAGGAACTATTTTCAGAGTTGCATATCTTAGAAGCATTTTAATCAATACACTTCAGAGTCTATTCAAATACTCATCTGTGTTCTCCTATTCAATGTTGCCTTTGTGCTGCATCAAGAATGCAATCAGCCCAAAAGCCAATGTAATCTCCTCCAGCGGCACGGAGCCAAAATAAGGATTCTTACACGACTCCCCTCCTGTCCATTATGGTGCCAGCGGAGCACAGTGGGTGGAGAGATGATATGGCCAAGACATCCCTAAACCATACTATCCCTTAGGTTGCTCTGTTTTGTTTCAGAGTCCCTCATAAAGCAGCAGTAAGATCAGCTTTGGGGAAAAAGACATACAAAAGCAACTTCAGCTACTGACCACCAGCACCCACTTACCAGGCTTGTGTTCGGAGTAGTCATAGCTGTGGATGTGGCCCAATGTCCTCTGGTAAGAAGTTCATATTCAAGATTTAAATCAGAAAGGACTTTCTGGGTGGTGAGGGGCGCGAAATGGATAAGTGGCAAAAAAATCAGGCTCATACTGGAAAGCCAGTTACATGTTTAATTATGGAGTAGCTTCTGAGGCACAATGGCATCTATTTTGATGGCAATTTTGCAAGCTAAAGATTTTAAAAGGGGCAACATACCTATAAAAACACAATACACGTGCAAGTATATATCATGCATGATAATTATATTGTCAGTTATTCAGATCTTCAGTGAGGGTAGTCGTCAACTAGAACAATATACCCAAGACTGGTGGATTATCCATCACTAGCAATTTTTAAATCAAGATTGGATTTTTTTTCTAAAAAGATATTCTTTAATTCAAACAGGAATTATTTTAGGGAAGTCATATGATCTGTGTTATAAAAAGGTCAGACTAGATTCCCCCAGTGGTCCCTTCTGCCTTTGGAATCTAATGAAACTTCCATTCAGTTTCAGCCATTGGCTTTAACAGAGCAACAAAGGTTTACACCAACTGCAGATCTGGCCTAATATCATTTCAAATAACTTTCTTTCCAAAAATGTGACTTAAAGGGGAAAAAGTGAAATTAACAAAGCTCATTGCAATTTTGAAAAATAGATTTTCATTGAAGAAACTCTTTCCAAAACAAGGTTAGGTTGGACAAATTTCTTGATTCCAAAAAAGCCAAGAAAAGGTTGATATTCTCTATTTGTTTATTACATTTTAAAATAAATTCCAGTTTTCTGATCCAAAATGATTTGTTCTGAACTTTACATAAGAATGGCCATACTGGGTCAGACCAAAGATCCAGCCAGCCCAGTATCCTGTCTACTGACAGTGGCCAATGCTAGGTGCCCCGGAGTGAGTGAACCTAACAGGTAAAGATCAAGTGATCTCTCTCCTGCCATCCATCACCACCCTCTGACAGAGGCTGGGGACACCATTCCTTGCCCATCCTAGCTAATAGCCATTAACAGACTTAAATTCGTGGAGGTTATCTAGTTCTCTTTTAACCCCTGTTATATTCCTAGCCTTCACAGCCTCCTCAGGCAAGGAGTTCCACTGGTTGACTGTGCGCTGTGTAAAGAACTTCCTTTTATTTGTTTTAAATGCGGTGTCCATTAATTTCATTTGGTGGCCCCTAGTTCTTGTATTATGGGAACAAGTAAATAACTTTTCCTTATTCACTTTCTCCACACCACTCATGATGTTATATACCTCTATCATATCCCCCCTTAATCTCCTCTTTTCCAAGATGAAAAGTCCTAGCTTCTTTAATCTCCCCTTCTAATTTAAGCTATTACACTGAAAAAGGTTAGGAAAAGAAAAACAAGGTCAATATAGAAACGAAGTGTTTCAACTGATCCAAAAATAAATGATTTTGGTTTACAAATATTTAAGATATTGAAATTTTGTCCTGATTCAAGATGGGAAAAGATTTGAACTTTCAAAAATATTCATGAGATGTTAATTAGCAGGAAAGAGTTTTTCCAATACTTGAAGAAATTACTTTATTATTTCATTATTCATTTATTCCCAAGGTATCAGTCTCTTGCTTTGCTACAGAGAAGGCTCTTATATCGTTTAAGCAGTGTATTTACTAATATCAGTCAATAACCAGAGATGACTTACCTGCCGGTACATGCACAACCTAGTTTCTGCAGAGTAAAAATATACTGAAAAGAGTATTGGGAGTACTTGTTGCACCTCAAGAGAGACTGGAAATCCTCAGCTGAGCTAGTTACAGAATGGACAAAAAAATAGAAGAAAAAACTGAGCAAGAGGAATACAGCTGAGTTATTCTTCAGGCTGAGATTATTTATACAGTATTGAGCCTCAACTGTTGAACATACTTTTCCTCTCTAACAGAGGTTCTCAAATTGTGGATCAGGAGCCAAGGTTGGTGTTGGTACTGAGCCCCAGAAGAGCTGAAGCCGAAGCCCCACCGCCCAGGGATAGGGTTACATGCCCCTCACCCAGGACAGAAGCCCTTGGGCTTCAGCTTTGCCACCCCCCGCCCCGGTCTGGGGCGATGAGGCTGAGGAGGGCTTGGTCTTCGGTCCACGCTCCTGGGGTCATGTAGTAATTTTTGTTGTCAAAAGGAGGTCACAATGTAATGAAGTTTGAGACCCACTGCTCTTTAATGTTTATAATGTTTAATTTCACACAAGTAAAAATAAAAAATGTTGATTCTTAATTTGCCCTCTGGTACATATCAATCTTTAATTACATGATCACATTTTCCACAGGACCCCTTGCTCTTTCATTGCATAGGTTGGACACACAAGGGGACAGACTTAAAGATGCATGGGCAACCATAAATCTGACATTTGTTAACTCGAGCATTTCCTTTTGAACCTGAATGAGTTTAATTTTTTTCATGTAATAAATTAAGACTAAACACCAGGCTCAGTATGAATAGCTTGGAATACCCAGTAATTCCATCCCATGCTGAGGACACCTTTTAGACCTGTTTTCTGTTTCTCTTAGCCAGTTTTTATTCTTTCACTTACCACTGACGTCCTGTGTTACCTTAGGCAAGTCACTTAACCTCTGTCTGTAAAACAGGTATAGTGACTCTGACCCTCCATTGTAGAACACTGACATGTATGGATGAAAAGCACTGTATAACAGCTAAATATTGTTAGTAATATTAAAGTAAATGATCTATCCTCAAGTGCTGCACTGAGACTAGAACTTTGCAGGGTGGAGTATTTCTTACCATTTCTGCTTCAATATATGTAACAAATGTGAAGAGTAACTCAAGTGTGAAATTGTTAAGGGTAAAAGATATTAACAAGTCTGCAAACAAGGTGCCCTGGGGAAGTAACCAAGATGAAGTTGCCTATCTCGCATTGCTGTTCCGTCATTGTCTACACGCACAGTTCCTTCTTGGGATTGTAAACCGAATGCTACACTAGCTAGTTCTGCGGATATTGACTGAATGCTTTGAACTACCTTGTGGCGAGATGTCATTTGTCAGGACGAAGAAGCACATCAGTATGCTCAGATGGTATGTTCATTTGAGGCTTTCTGGGGCTTTGGGAGTGATAATATTCACGAATGCTGTGTCATTTGTTTTTATGATGTTTAGTGTTTTCACCAGTTACTGTGGTGGAAGGAAAAGATTTGACTTAAGCGTTCAGTGTATTGAACTAGAAACTTCATGTGGCCCTTTGTAGTTCAGCTATATGAATTTCATATTCTTTTAATCATCCTTGGAAGTATAAACTAATATGTTCATGTGGTGACATTATTAGACAGTTTGTTTTCAGGTAAGAGTCTATTTGTACAGAACAGGGGTGGGTAAACTACAGCCTGTGGGCCACATCTGGCCCCCTGGCCCTCCCCCATCTTCCCCCGGAGCCACACCGCCACCGTGTCGGGAGCACTCTGGGGGGGTGGAACGGGGCTGCACACTCCTGCGGGACAGCTGTTTAGCTCTGTGCGGAGTCAGATACGCTGCTGTGAGCAGCATGGTAAGGGGGGCCAGGGCTGGAGGGATTGGATAAGGGGCAGGGACTCCCGGGGGAAGTCAGGGCACAGGGAGTCAGGTGGGTTAGATAGGGGGTGAGGTCCCAGGGTGGCAGTTAGGGGTGGGGGGTCACTGGAGGGGGCGTTAAGGGAGCAGGGAGGGTTGGATGTGGCATGGGAGTCCTGGGAGTCTGTCAGGAGGCCAGGGGATGGATAGGGGTTGTGGTAGTCAGGGGACAGGGAGCAAGGGAAGTTGGGTATGGGGGTTCTGGGGAGTAGTTAAGTGGGGGGTCTCATGAGGGGGAAGTCAGGGGACAAGGAGCAGTGGGGGCTGGATGGGTTGGGGGTTAAGGGGGGCAGTCAGGGGGCAGGAAGTGGGAGGGGGCTGGATGGAGGGCAGGGCCAGGCTGTTTGGGGTGGCACAGCCTTTCCTACCTGGCCCTCCATACAATTTTGCAACCTGATGTGGCCCTCAGGCCAGAAAGTTTGCCCATCCCTGGTATAGAATCATAAGGCCAGAGCAGCCTGTCTGCTACCATGCACAAGAGATCCCACATGGGAACAAATCATCCTGGCCCTGACAGAAAGGTGGATACACCATTTTTCCCATCACCCTCTGAGGATCCTTGCTGCTTACTGAAACCCCTCCAAAGAAGAATTTTTGTGGGGGCTTGGGGATGAGCGAAGACAGATTGAGGCTCCATGACATTATTCCATACTGGGCCCCTAAATACTTGACTGTAATTCCTGCAGTGTCCTGCTTGAAGCAACATTAACTCCATCAGAGTCTCCTCAGTGATTGCTGCTTAGCAACTGCAGGGGGACTCAGCCAATGGGACAATGGGCCCTGTACCAGGCTGCCAAAAAGTTAGTGTTCTCATACAAGTTTGCTGTGACTTCCTAGAAAGCCGTGGAGATTGCTAACATTGACTCTTGAAGGCCTCTTCAATTTGTCATTTTAACACTTGCAAAGGCAGTATTACCAACTTTAATTGGGGGGAAATCAAGGTGGGGAGCAAGAAATGTGTTAGGCTGTGTCTGAATTAAGAGGTGTTTCTTCAGATAGGGTAGAACTATTACAATACAAGAGGTTTGTCATGACTGAGCAAACAAGAAGTAGCAAAGACTTCTCAAACATGAAAGGAGACAAGCATGCAAAAGTGTATATGTAAAAAGTGTAATCCATAATCACAATTCTCTTTCGTGAGAAACCATGTGAATCTTTCAGCACTTGGGAACTCTCTTGCGCTATTTTGGCCACATAAGTTGTTTGTTTGTTTGTTGCATTTTGATCCCCCTGGAATGTCCTCAGAAAGACTTGTCAATGCAGCTTTGCCTTTTCTAATTTGATTGCCTCTAGGGTAAAGCAGTCAGAAGCAACAACTATTCCAGAAAAGAAATCCTCTAAAGTAATATAAAAGTGATTTTAACATCTGTCTCAAAGATTTGTCCAAGGGTCCATAATATCTACAGTTTAAGAGCTGTTCATACCTGCAATTACTCATGTGTGTGCATAAGCGCATGCTTTCTGCAGGCAAACTCTTGTGCATGAATGCTCAAACAGAAATAAGGCACAAGTCTAAATTTCAGTGGAGTCCCTTGAGTTAAGCTCTATTTAAAATAAATAATTTAGCCTCTGACCTTGTAAACCCATCTGTCCAGATACCCAGGGTGATATGAGGATGCAAAGGTCCATCTCTGTTGATCAGCTGCGGGATCAGGAGCTGAGTCTATGAAAAATCCAGTGCTGCAATAGATAATCATCCCATTGAGTTTAATGCTCATTTTGCCTGACTGAAGATGGCAGGATCAGATCCAGAGTTCTTAGGTGTTCTAAATTGGCTAAAACACACGAGTTCTTTTCCCTTTGTCAAATATCCTATATGGAAACTTATTTATAGATAGGTTAGCACTCTATTCTGGATAATGTTCTTTAAAGCTGTTTAAAGCCACACTTCCTCTTTACTGGGTTATAGAAGTAAATGTGCAAGTAACTCTTTAATTTTTCTCTAACCTATTGCCCTTTTCTCTGTCCCAGTGATCTGTGTGGCTGTTTGAGAATCACCTGTTGTTGGAAATGGTTTTGTTGGCTTCTTGTTAGCATGCTATGCACATGTATCCAATTTGTTTAGCTATTTCATTATGGTACAATATCTGGGAATGAGAAAGTTACTATAACTTCAGGCAAACATGACTATATCTAGTCAGGCTGCTGTCTGGGTTCTTCTATCCAGCAATGAAATCAGAAGTCTCTGTAGAAATTCTATTTAGAATTTGTGTCTGGACTAATGGGAGATTAATCGCCTATTTAAATTTAAATCCTAGTGTGTTAAATAATTCTGTAGTTCTTAGTAGAAGAGGACAGAAACAATACTGACTTTCAGAGAAGCAATACACCAGGTTAATGTGTCACCTACACTAGCAAGTATACATGATCCTAGTTACTGATTTAGAAACTGGATCAGAACCTTGACAATGCTTTCAGTGCTTGACAATACTTTCGTTGCCCAGCTAAGTTTGCAGGCCTTCTGTAGAAGAATGTCATTCTGAATGTAGACCAGTGGTTGGCAACCTTTCAGGAGTGGTGTGCCAAGTCTTCATTTATTCACTCTAATTTAAAGTTTCGCGTGCCGGTAAAACATTTTAACATTTTTAGAAGGTCTATTTCTAGAACTCTATAATATATAACTAAACTATTGTTGTATGTAAAGTAAATAAAATGTTTAAGAAGCTTCATTTAAAACTAAATTAAAACTAAAATTAAATTAAAATGCAAAGCCCCCCAGATTGGTGGCCGGGACCTGGACAGCGTGAGTGCCGCTGAAAATCAGCTAGTGTGCTGCCTTCAGCACGCGTGCCATAAGTTGTCTACCCCGATGTAGACTGTAGAATTATCAGCTTGTTATAAGAATCCTGAACCCTTAATGCATTTCTGTAACTGGCAACATTAGAGCAGAACAATTACAATGCCTTTCAGAATAGTGATTAAAAATTAATAAGCCAAAAATGAAATGGTAAATGTGTGAAGAGTACTCAAGAAACCATAAACAGACAAAAAATAAATCAATGTAAATTAAATGCTTACAGATGTCAACTCAAGAAATATAGTGCTCAGCACTGTAAATCTGGCCCTCACCTTTATAGACAAATCTGATTATGCAGGACATTTATCTAACTCTCCCTGATAAAGCTGTTTTCCCTCACCTCTCTTCTCCTGGCTAAAAGAGAGTCAGAAGGATTTAGACCTTTGATGCTGAATAGATAGCTCATGAGATTCTCAAGCAATCTTAATTGTCACTGACCAGATACTGACATAGATTGTCAGGGGGCAGTTTTAAAAATAAAACTGCATGAGATGGACAGATGGTAGTCATACTGGGCGATATTCATGCTTGATGTAACTGTGCTGATGTCAATAGAGTTTTATCAGAGATGAATTGGGGGGGGGGGGGGGGGGGGGTAAGGAATAGATGATTGTAGAACAACACTTTAAGGACCAACTCCTACTGTCATTTTATGAGTGAAAGCGCCACCAGTGTAACAACTGCAGCAGGAAGACAGGGGCAAGAAGCAATGCCTCTGCAAAGCTGAAACAAATTTCAAGAAGACTGAGCCATGAGCAACAGATACAACCCTTGGGAGATGATCCTCATTCTGAACTTCACATGTAAAACAAAACCAAAAAAGTAAAAGACCATCAGATTCCTGATTTAACCAGTGTAAGAAAGAGCAGAATTATTATCAGAGTGTCTATCTTCTTGACTATAATTACACCATTTTTAGATGTCAAAAAAAGAGGGAGGAAACAAATGCTGTTACTCTATTCAAGGCCTGCCCACATTCCCAGGATAATTGTTTCATCAATAAATAAATAAATCAGCTAACTGTAGCAGAAACATCCCTCTCATCCCCCATCTAAAAATACCATTTTGTCAAAACAAACATTTCATTAGAATATATCGGTTTTGACAAAAGCTCTGTCAGAAATGTTAGCAGAGCAACTAGTCCCTAGGCAGACTCAGGCAGAGCAGGAACTTGAAGCTGTGTATCCCACATTCCAGGCACATGCCTTGGCTACTCAGGGCAGGTTGTTTTTATTTATTTATTTAATTTATTTATTTATTTTGTACAAAAAAATTGTGCAAGGTCTGCATCAGATCAAAAACTAATTTAAAAACCTTTAATTTTTTTTCCACAGAAGAAAATTGCTTTCCCAGTCTGCCTTAGATTCTGATAAAGTGATCAGTAGTAGTTTGCTAGACTGATAATTTAAATTAACATTAGACTTGAGAATCATGATCTGTTGAGACTGAAGGATATTCACTATAAATCTTGCTTCAGTCTAAATTCTGTGCCAGTGAATGTCTTTGCCTCCTATTTAGAAGGCGCCTTCAAAACTATAAGGACTATTTTTTTCAATGCAAAAATATTTGAGGAACTCAGGAGGCTGATATTTTGGATTAACCAGCTGGAAAAATCCCAGTAGGATGCACCATGTGTACCTGCTCTTTTCATCCCCTGCTCCTCCCAATTTTTTTAAAAAGTGTGTATTGAGGGGTAAATAATTGACTAAGCAAGAGAAGACCAGACTAACCTTTGAGGGTGGAGGAACCTATTCTCCCAATAATCTAGGACCTCTGCACTCACCTTACACCTTGGCTTTGGAGCAAGAACCGTACAAGCTTGCATCAGCTACCTGCATCCAAATAACTCTCTGCCCACTCCTCCCCAATCTCCCAAATATAATGTTGCTACGCATGATACCAAGGTTGAAGAATCCACCACAGCAGATGGTGGTGAACCACAGCCTTGCGAATGCTCGAGAAGGCTGATGAGATCCTTCCTGTGGCTCTGCCAAGTTGCCAGTGAAAATGCTGTAATAATACAGGAATTGTTACTGCCACTTCAACATCTTCATCCAATCATCCCTTTAGTGCTACTACCAATGTCATCTGCCCTAGCTACTTTCTCCAGTTCTTTGAATTGGTGCTAGTAGAAATGATGCCTTCTTCAACTTCCCTTTCTTTGGCTTACTATCCAAAAACAACAATTTGTTTTGCGACCGAAAGAAAAGCAAAGGAGTGACGGAGAGAAGAAGCACTTCAAGTACAACTCACTGGTTTGGGCATTTCAGGGTTTACCACCTGGTTTCAAAGTCTTTACGTGCACCTCCCTTTTGTTACTTTCCTGTAGAGAAATGAGAGTCCTGCTACCATGCAGGCATTGACTCTGCTCTTGAAATCTGCCACAGCAACCAATAGTCCCTCCTTGACTTTCACCTGCTGAGCTTTAAAAAGCAAAAGTTATCATTCAGGTAGCCACTGATGGACATGTCTGATCTTTAAGTGTCACCTGTCCAAACCATTTCCTGGCTTGCTCCAACCCAGACTTTCCCACTTATGTTGCCATTCTCTTTCTATAACTCATCTAATGATCGCAGCATCTGTCAGAGGAACACAAAGATACATCTTTGACTGAAACAGTGAATTATGAAACAAATTCAACAAAAAGAATCAAATAGTGTACAATAAAAACATTAATGAAAATAAAACTGAATTCTCGGATCTGCACTTGAAATCTTATTCTCCATGTGGTACAGATGAATATGCAGGGCATCTATCTTACTCTCAGTGACTTTTCTAGTTTCATAGACTTCTCAGCTTGATTGCTTTTTGAAAGTATAACATAACAACCAGGCCTCACCATTTTAACAGCTAGCCTTTTGTCTTTCCTGCTCAGTTGTTACAAAGGCTTATAGTCTCACTAGCTAAACATTCTTCCAACTCCCAATACATTAAATTCTACTGACCCTGCTGCATGTACTTGTGTTCTGGTTGGGAAAGACCATTCAAGGCTTTGTCTGAAATAGGCAAACTGTGAAGTGTAATTTGATTTGAGCTAACACTTTGGAAGCAGTCAAGGCTGTTGGTTTTCCTCTGATTACCTTCAATATTCAATGTGCTGTAAAAACAGCAAACAAAATGTTTGGCCATGTAAAGAAAGGATGGAGAATATACAAAAAATATTATAAAGGAGCAATATTAATCAGTGGTACCCCTAACCTGAAATACTGGATTCAGTTTTGGAGGAGCCATCTCAAAAGGATATGGGTTGAAATACATGGGGTTCAAAGACAGGTGACAATAGTGATTAGAGATTATTAAAACTCCTAGGAAGACAGATTGGAAATAGCAGGATTGTTCACCTTAAATATGAAACAAATGAAAGGTGACATGATTAAAACTATACAAAATTATGAATAGCACAAAGATAGATCTGAGATTTCTATTCACCCTCTCTCATAATACAAAACAAGGGAACATTCAGTGCAATTAAAAGGCAGCAAATGTAATTGATAAAAATGCATCCTTTTCCCACACAATGCATGATTAGCCTGTAACACTATTTGCCATGGGATGTCTTTGACACCAAAGGGCCAAATCCCAGCTTGTGTAAATTTCCATAGTTCCACTGAACAGACAATTTCAACTGCCATTTCAACTGACAATTTAGACCAACTCAGGATCTGCTCTCCAGAGGTTAGCAGGATTAAAAAAGATTAAATTGATATTTATAACACTAATTACAATATCCAAAGATTAAGAATCAAGAGTTTGGGGAGGGATATCAGCCCTCATGCTTCAGGCCATAAGTCAACCTGTAGCTATTGGGGGAATAGGAGGAAACATTCCCCAAAGGCAGATTAGCCTATAATTTTGTACTGCAGGCTTTCTTGCACCTTTTTCTGAAGTAGCTCATACTGGCTACTGGTGGGCTACTGGTGATGCCAGGATAGCGAATTAGATGGAGCAGTAGTCTAATCGAGTATGACATTTATGTTCATCTACTTAATATTGCTGACATTAAAAGAATAGGCCTACATTTTTCAGCTTGGGTTCCTAAATTTGGGCACTCATTTGAAAATGTTCATGTTCACTTGATTAATATAACCAATTACATTCACGTTTAGTTATGTAACTCTGTACTACTTAATTTCTACTTACACATCAAATCTAAAGGCTTATTTGGGAGAATTAAGATACAACAATATGCCGAGAACAACTTTTCTAAAGTTCTCAACTAGGAAGGGAAAAGCAGAATTCATTAAAAAAAGTTAGATATTTGAGGCCTTCAGCTGAATATATGTAAGGATACTTCCTCGTTCTCCTAGGCAACTGCTTGCTGTATATTCAGATCTCTTTTCTCTCTTTTGTGTTGGACTATGTAAGTGGCTGCAGTCACTGCCATAGCTCCCATAGTATCGGAGCATTGCAGGGCTCTTCATCACCAGCACCCCTTTTTGACCACTTTGACCCTGCAGGGGTTTGTCAAGTTATGTCTTCTGTGCCCCAGCGCTCCTGCGAGATGAAGGGCCAAAATCCTTGTGCTGTGTATGTAAAACCCTGACAGGCTCCGTCAGGAACTTTTCACAGGTCCAAAGTCCAAAGCTTGGTCAAGAGGCCTAGAGCCCTAGCAAACAGTAAACAATACTGGATAAGAGCAGCTGAACAAACAAGAGACAACCTTGTGTGTTACTAAAATAAGCATGATCAGCAAAACTCCAGGTGGGGAGCAGTAACTGATACCCTTATCAAAAGCTACACACATACCAAACATTGAAAGGGGCCTCATGCCCCCATATATATTTTATAATTATACAATTTACACAATGTTTGAGAGAAAACACCTGTACACTAACTGTGCTATATGTTAACCTGAAACCTTGGGCAGAGCCATTATGTAATCTTTTAGACTATTGGCTTACTGTGCTTATCTTGTCTTGCTGCTAGACCTATCCAGGGGCTCAGGACCTTCCATCCCATTGCTTCCTTATGCCCATGAAAATCCTATATAATCTATTGTAATCAATTGATTGGCAGTGTCTCTGAAACTGATAAACAAAGTGACACTCTGCCAGAGCTGTGCGAAATAAAACCCCACATGCTTGACTCTACATGGTGTCCATTTTTGTTTCATCACAGGTCTCCTCTTTCCAGTTTTGTGACATTTTCCCTGGAGGCCCCTCGCCTAGCATATTTCTTCACTGCCTCTCCTCCCTAGAAATGCTGCAAACTTCCAGGATCCCCCTGCTTCTGACAGGCCCTAACTGCAGGCCCCCTCACAGGAGCCTGGTCTACTTCCTGGTTCTCTCCAGCCAGCCTTCGCCAGGTCCTTCCCAGAGAGAGAAACAGGGAAGTCCCCATGTCACACCCCACCCCAATGACCTTTTCACAGATGACATCATTAATTGTAGAGTCACTGGCCCAGGATAATCTGCCATCACTTGCAAGGTTAAGCCACACTCCCCTTAAGGATCAGCCAGCCTTGACTAACTATTGGTCAGCTATAAAAGTAATCATTTTCCCGCACAGTTACCACAAACATTTCCTGTATTATACTGGGGGCTATTACCACCTAGTGGTATCCTTTGTCTTCCATAAACTGGTTTCTTTCCTGCTAGAACCCTGTCTTTCCAGCATCTAAATTACACTCAGGGTGATGTACTGACATGTAATTTACACCACCATTTATGTCCCTTCTTGTGCTACAGATAGATTTGCTGGTCCTGGCCAGATGGGAAAAAAATTGTGTTGTAATTACACTGTAGCAAAAAAAAAACCAACCAACAAAAACAACCAGCTTAGGAAAATTAGAAGTAATGTCTCACCATCAGGAAACTAGATGCAAAGTTAGATGAAAGATTCATTTTTGTGATCTTTCAAATCCTTGAAGCTTTAAATAGTTACATCTTAGAAGTAAACATTATACCAGTAATATGAATTCACCTGAATATTCCACAGCTCTGAAAAATGTTTATTCCCTACTATGAGAACCATATACATATTGAGCAGTTCTGATAGCTTCTCCTCTGTAAATTTACAATGTAGCTCTTAACCTTTTATTTATTAGCACAGAGAAAAAGAGGCATGTGTTTGTGCACATAATGATTGTTAAGCTGAAGGAACAGACAGAGCATCCTGTTGAGATCAATGCATGAGCTATAGTCACTTATTGTGGGTCATAAGGACTCCTGGCCTGCACAAAGTTGTTTAAAGTGGCATTGGGCTGTGCACAAGTAATCACCCTCTCTCATCCTTCATGGCTATTTTGTCTACTGGTGCAGAAAGTTTCAACAAATGGGCTAACAAATAAGATGCAGCATTTTGTGTGGTGCCTGCAAGACAGACCCATGAAGAACCCATTGAAGGACAAGCTGACCAGCCCAGTGCCTAGATTATGTAGCAGTACCAAAGATAGCTTGCTAACGCCACTGCAGACTAAAGCAGAAAGCAGTTGCTCCACCAAAGTCCATAACTGGCTAGTGGGCCAGGCAGTCCCAATTTGAATTTAGAGTTTGCTTTCTCCTAGCCCAGCCACCTGCCAGGGTTAAGGAGTCTTTCATCAAAAGAAGTTGCTTCAACAGATATTATCTCACCCACACCTTGTCTCGCCAATATCCTGGACCAACTCTGCAAGTGACATTTATACCCAAGAGGCGTCTGAAGTCCTAATTCTTCCCATTTCAGCTGCTCTGTATTTATCCCTAGGCGTCACATCTAATCTGTCATCTATCCATCTCATTCATCAGCATAACCTCCAAGTGATTTACAGATGCTCAGTCTCTCATGTTCCATCCCACCCTTAGTGCAGTGCTACTCGAAAAAGATCACATGTATGGAATTTAAGCAGCAGGCCCCTTCTCCCTGCTCTAAAACATAGAGAGATACCGAGATTGCACGAATAAACCTCTTTCTGGCTCTTCTCAGCACTTCCCTCTCTAGCTACACACGGGTCTTTAGGAGCACAATGAGAGGGAAGGAAGAAGAAGGGACTGATAGCTATTGCTCAGGCACCATGAGGTCAGACAATTAATGATGAGAAAGCACAACTGCAAGGGAAATAAAATTTCACCCTTGCCCTGTCCTATCCCTGTTTCTGATCCAGGGAGGGAGAGGGGGAAGAGATCAATGAAGGCTTGCTTCATAGCCCTTCCTCTCCTGCAGCTGCGCATTTCTGTCTATCTAGTCCCGTGTCTCTGGTATGAGGCAGGTGCCAGCAGTATGCCCCACTTCTCCCCTCCAGGAGGGCTGGGTCAGGGGAGGGAGGTGTCTGATAGAGGTCAGACCCAGGCCTGAGGAACGATAGTGCTACAAGTCTCCACTACTTGTAGCATGGCACTTTTTGCAGGGAAGCAGAGACGGTGGCTGTTGTAGGGAGGAATAAGGAAGGCTTACAAAAGAGTGAATCACTGCCTCTCCAGGGAAAGGGAATGGTCCACTAGTTGAGGTGATAACTTAGGATACTAGGCTAAATTTCCTGCTCCAGCACATACTTCCTGTGTGACACTGGGCAAGTTACTTAGGCCCAGAACCACAAAGGTATTTAGTCTCCTAACTTCCATTGAAATTAGAAACCTAAATACCTTTGTGGATCTGGGCCTTTTTAGTCTGCCTTGTTTCTATAACTCATCTATAAAATGAGAATAATAGCACTTTCAATTTATCCTTACAACACCCTTGTAAGGTAAGGAACAGGAGTGACAAACAGGAGCGTTCCAGAGCATGTAGCTGCACATCCAACACTTGGAGGCAGAGGTACTGATATGATTAAACATTTTCATCAAAGATCTGGAACTAATAAGAAATTCACTATGGTTAATGTTTGCAATGATAAGGATTGACAGAATGGTAAATAATTATGAGGACTTGGCAGTGTAGGAGTAAAAGGGGTATTTCAAGTGGCTGAGTGCCAAGTAATTTCATCCCTGAAATTACTAAAATTTATAGTCTAGGTAAACAAGAAATGGCAGGGCCCAAATCTTAATAATTGTCTCTCACTGTCCATTCAGAGACGTGACTCCCACTATTTTGGTCATATAAGGTTTTTTTCCATTTCTTAAGGAACACTATGATTATAAACTAGCAAAATAGTCCTAGTTAATCATTTTGGGTATTTTATTAACAAAGAAAGAAAAAGAAATTAAAAGAAAACAAAAACAGAATAGAACACAAATACTAAATATTGGTTACTTTAGTTACAGTTTCTTCTGTATGCTGCATTGGAGAGCTTTTAACAGTAATTACACCTTTGAGAGTAGGCCTGCCTCTGGTGGGGATATTCTATAATCTTATTCTTAAATATTTCCTCTTGTTTAATAGGACTTAGTTAAATCCATTACTTAAAAGAAGACATTCAAGGAGTTGTCAATAAATGAATCAATGAACATTAAGAATCCTAAATCTGAAATTAAATCCAACTATTTATCTCTATAGATCCAAGTCTCTTGTTCCAGAATACATGGTCTAAACTATTTCATGTCTAATGGGAGAAATCTTTAGTATCTTTAATTACAATTGTATATCACTATCCCATTAAAATTATGACAAGAAAAAAATAAATCTAATTTATTTTCTTGGACCTACTTCTCTTGGTGGAAGAGACAAGCTTTGTGTAGACAAGTTTAATGGAAGAGACAGCTTGTCTGTTGGTCTAATAAAAGATATTACCTCACCCACCTTGTCTCTCTCTTATCCTGGGACCAACACTACACACATTTTATTTCTTGGCAGTGCTTTAGCAAACTTCCATTTCACCAATCTATGTTGAAGTTGTGGTGACAGAGTTATTTGATTTGGAAGGTCACTGCTTCTTGAAGCTTCTATGTGGCTATGTTCTTAAAGGTCTTGTTGCATGGACTTGAGAGTGTTCCTGGATGCTGAATTCAGAGTGTCTTTATAACCCTCTGTCATGCTATCCATTCACCAATTGTCACAGGATGCTCTACTCACTGCTGGATGGCACCTCCTTCTGGTCATTTTGGGGATTAGTTTTGTGAGGTCTACAGCCCTTCCTGCAGCTGCCCATCACCTCTACATCTCTCTCCCTCTCTCTCTCATTTGCTCCTTGAACTGCTGCCCAAGTCACTATATGTGTTTCGCCCTTCTACAGTACCAAAGTCTTTTGTGGCAACTGTCCCAGGCAGTCCACTCTCCTCTGCCTGATCTATGCCACTTCTCCAGTAGCTGGAAGGGGAACCTGCCTCCCCTCTACTCTAGGTTCCAGCTCAGGGGCCCTCTCATCAGCAGCCATGATGTTCCCTATCCCATACCTTGCTGCTTTCCCCCGAGCCTTTCATACCTTTCTGTCTCTCCTCTCTCTTTTCCAGCCCAAACTCCCTTCTCCCAGGGAGTAACTGTAAGCTTCCTATTGCTATAGCCCCAAACACACCTCCTTTCTCCCAGGGGTGACTGCAGACTACTTTTGTGCTCAGCTCCTTGGCTTTATACAGGCCAGTCCTGTTTGTGCCCAGTTGAGCTTCATTTATTCAATCCCTGCTCCCTGGCCCCTCCTACAGGTGCAGCCTAGGGAATTAACTAGCCCACCTGGCCACCTTGAGCCATTCAGAACTTGTGTGGGGTGAACACCCCATTACAGCTTCACTTTCCTCTAATTTCATAGAATGAAATGGGGAACTGCACCTTTTTCAGGGGTTTGTCTTGATTCAAATGTTAAGATCCTTTCACTGGCTTAACACCTCTGTGGGTTGGCCTTAGTAATATTTTCAGCTCATGAATAAGTAGCTTGTCAATGCATATGCAGCAGGGTTGTAATTTTTCCCTTAACTTAATTGGTATATTGGCTTTGTCACAGGAAATTCTCAGAACATTTTAAAGTGTTAAATTTTTAATTCTCTCTTTTATGTAGCCCATTTTCTGAGAGATACCTTCACTTCTGTCAGTGTATAATAGGAGTTCAAATTCTGTTTCAAGTAAATTCAAACACTCCTACTTTCTACATAAAAGGGGTTTTGTCCTCAAAATAATCTTTTTAAACTTAATTTTAAAGAGGGTCTTTAAATGCAAATAGCTGGGCAAGATGACATTGTTTCTTCTTCTTAAGAGTCTTTGGAAAGATGGTTCTGGTTTTTTTGAGTTTGGTAAGGAAGCTGCTTAGGCATTATCAGATAATTAATTAACTCATCATTATAAAATATCCTATGTTATGACTGCTTTTTGTGTTAGTAAGCAGTCTAACAAAGTCATTGGATTCCATGCTGGTACATGAGCTACTTACTATTTACATAGCAATGATATTAGAAAGGTACTACATTGTAAGTTTTGCATTTAGATTAGATATTTGCAAATATATTTTTCAAAAGAATCTGATGCCATGTTCAAACATTTAAGGTTTGCACCATCAAGCAGAAATATGAGTTAGACCACAGTAACCCACATCTCCCATAAAATATTTTCCTGCCATCAATGTTTTTCTTAAAGATGACTCTATACTGCTTGCAAAAGAAATTACTTTCAATAAGAACATTATTTAGCACCTTTTGGGTAGGTTTAAAATTAGAGGCCTTTTCTTGCAACAGGCAGAGAGGAACAGTAAGAGAAAACCCATTTTTGTAGTTTAGTTTTATGGCTTCTGATAAGGAGGTTTACATTCTTCTTTGTTCCTAAAACAGAACCACCTTGCATTTTTTAAATTCAGGATTTTCTAAACCATAATATCTTACAAAGTTTGTTTTTCAGGGTAAGATAATATCTACATGAATATTGGTATCTTATGCAAGATAATACCTTTTGGGGTTTTGTTATCTTTGGTGTCCAGCGGTTTAAGATCTACCATGTGCAGTGTATTTACACCTTGGAGCTAGAGATTTCTATTAAATATTGCAGAAGTGACAAAGAGACCTGTGGCACCTTTGTAAAGAGAGACTGCAGAGCTGCAATTCATTTGCAAATTTGACACGATCAGTTTGGGACTGAATAGAGATTTTGAATGGCTAGCTAACTACAAAAGCAGCTTCTCTTCTCTTGCTATTCACACCTCCAGTTCAGCTGCTAGAGGAACACTTCACCCTCCCTGATTAGAGATAACAAGCTGGGTCAGCCTCATTGGACTAACGTTGTTATCTCCCACCTGGTTCTTGCCTACCTATTTATACCTGCCCCTGGATACTTCTACTGCATGCATCCGACGAAGTGGGTATTAACCCACGAAAGCTTATGCTCTAAAATTTTAGTTAGTCTTTAAGGTGCCATAGGACTCTTTCTCACTTCTGCAATTCCAGACTAACACGGCTACCCCTCTGATTCTATTAGATATTGAATACACAGCACAAAGCACCAATGCTTTTATACAGTTTCAAAACATAGCATAAAACAAAACACTCTGGCTCGGCATCCACTCTCGCAGCCTCAAGAACTGCAGCGTCCTCTTCATGACTCAGCCCTTCATGTCATCATGTGTGTTTCCCGCTTCCGGGGATCAATATTGCAGTTCAGTAGTCATGCCACTTCCCCAGTGGTGGGTGAGGGGAGGAGAACCCAGGCCCATCCACTACTCCAAGTTCTGAACCAGGGACCCTGTCGATGGCAGCCTTATGTTGTTCTTGCAATTGCTCGCTATTTTACCCTGGGCCTTTTCCCCATGGCCCCTATACCTACTTCACCCTTAGCTCTGAGCCTTCAAGCATTATGCTGTCCATGGTGCTAGTGCTTCTTCCATCTGCTGGGAGCCCAGTGTTCATATCCTGAGCCCCAGACAGCTCCTGATTCTGCCCTGCCTTGCAGCTCCTCTTATCTGAGCCTGACAGACCGGGATTGGTTGCTCCCTGCAACTTCCCCCTGATCTGCTGAGGCTCACACAGGGTCTCCAGGCAGCTCGGAGGACTTACCTCCACTTCTCCCTGCTGAGATTAACCCTTTCAACACCTGTGGGGGACAGATACCCTATCATACTATACAACACATCTGTGTTTTATGACTGAGGGTGTCACCTTCTTTGACACTTTGGGAGCCTGTCACTAGTTGACAGAAAGCAGAAGCTTCCTGGAATTTCTTTAAATAAGCCCGATATTTAATTTAATAAAACAAGTAACCAAAAACAGAAGCAGGTGATATTCTCCAAGTATCATGGGTATAAACATAACTGTAGTTATCTCTTAAAGATTCATGTAGGTTTGCAATGACCCAGCATAAGAATAAAATAATACTAATTTAATTAAAAACTATTTTCCGTCCATACTGTGGTTTCTAACAAAATGTGCTTTAATAGTAATCCAAAGTTATACTTCTACGAATAAGGAATGCAGGCCAAACCTACAGCATGGGGGACTGTATCCTGGAAAAAAGTGACTCTGAAATAGATTTAGAGGTCAGAGTGGACAAGCAACTCAACATGTGCTCCTAATGCAATTATGTAGTATAAAGAACTAATATGTAAGGCAGTAAGAAAATCACTGGCCATGATCTTGTTGCAAAAACTACAACTTCCAATGCTCATCTCAATTTCCAGCACTCACCTCAGTTTCCAAGGCTCACTGTAAGATTTTCTCCAATACCTGATTTAGAGGTGGCTGGGCCAAATTTCATAGAGTGGCCTGGCAACCTCAGGTACATGGCAGGGAGATGGACATGGCTGGGCTGCCCTGGAGGCTCGCCACTCTAGCTGTCTTGTGTCTGGGTCAGGTGTCACCACTTACACTTAGCACTGCTGGTGTTGACCTTGCACTTCATCCAGGTGCAGTTCAGCCTGTGACAGGTGATATGCCAGGCCTGCTGAACAGAAGCAACTCCTGCACAACCTCGAGGACTTCACCTTCCACAGCTACCAGTGAGTGGAGCTGGGCTTGTGCCTCCTACAGGGCATAGAGCTATGACAGAGGAGCCCTGGTGGTGCCAGCCCTCCACACAGTGTTCTAGGATGCAGGAGCTTGGGCCCCACACCCCACTTTGGAATTGGTGTAAAGGGAGTGTATTTAGCCCCCATTACTAGGAAAAACCTTGCTGCCAACTTGACAGCTAGTCAGTTACAAAGAAGAGTTTAGGTTCTACAGCTTCCAAGACACCCATCCACACCTCCACGCCCATGCCTGTGTCCTGAAGGCAGAATATGATACCAAAACTGACCACACCAAAACTGCAATTTTAACACCTGTGGCTGCAACTTTTGAACCAAAATATCACAACGTTCTTATAGCCCAACGAATGCTGTCCTGGATTGTATGAACAGGAGAATAGTGAGTAGGAGCAGGGAGGTGATTTTACCTCTGTAAAGGTCACTGGAATCATAGAATCATAGAATATCGGGTTTGGAAGGGACCTCAGGAGGTCATCTAGTCCAACCCCCTGCTCAAAGCAGGACCAATCCCCAACTAAATCATCCCAGCCAGGGCTTTGTCAAACCTGACCTTAAAAACCTCTAAGGAAGGAGATTTCACCAGCTCCTTAGGTAACTCATTCCATTGCTTCACCACTGTCCTAGTGAAAAAGATTTTCCCAATATCCAAATTAATGCACCATACAGTTCTGATAAACATAATTTTAAAAAAGGATGTTGAAAAAACTGAAGAGGAGTTCAGAAAAGAGCCACAAAAATTGTTTGAGGGCTGGAGAAAATGCGTGAGTAGTTGATTAACTAAATTGTATCATGCTAAGAAATCCAGATGTTTTCTCTACCTAGTACATAGCACCTACAATGAAATCCTATGGATTTTATGGCCTGGGTGATGGAAACACTTAGCAGTGCAGGTGTCCAGTCTAGGAATGATGGAAGGTGCTTATTAAAATGGGTCATCAGTACTGTACATTATTTGTTTCCCTGATATATTGTACCTACATAGCATTTTCAAGATATCAAGTAGATTATCTGATTTATGCTACCGTGTGATTCCAATGTCATATATCACACTCCTCCTGCTGAGAGGCTTTGAATAGTGTCCATTTTATGCATGTGTGGTATATTATACGTCCTTTGGATCCATTTCTAAATCATTGTGGTCTTGGCACTTTTATGTGGAGACTTGAAGAGTTTGCTTGCAGAACGCTAGGTTACATGAGCTAGTGGGCACAGGGGCTTAACTCTCTAGCCATTCTTCTCTGCAGACCCAAATGACATTGATTATCTTTTTCTAGTCTCCAATGCACTGTGGGTAACATCACAGAACTATTTCAGTTTAGACTTTGGAAGTCTTTGTTCAAGTGAGGTTCTGGATTGAGATATTATTTATATAGCATTAATACAGAAATATAGTAAAGACCAGATTTTCAAAGGTATATAGATAGTCTTCTAGAGGAATTTAAAAGTGACTAGATACCAAACTCCCATTGAAATCAACCCAAAATGTTTATTTTTCATTTAAATTGTTCAGTTTGGGTTGCCAAAAAGCTCTTCCTCCCAAAAAAGTTTTAATACAAGTCAATATTTCCTATGGAAGTTTCTAGTTTTACAAAAAAAAGAAAACAAAAAAGCTAATTTTTTTGGGACAGGGGAAGCACACAACCTTGAATAGTCCAAATGCGTAGTCTCCTATCCAGCATATTTTAATACTACAAACTCAAGATAACTATAGCATGGATGACAGTAGCAAGGTCTGCGTACAAAAAACATGGTGACAGTGTCTCTCAGATGCAGATGAGCATCCAGGAACAATCTAAGAACTAATAAAAATCCTAATCTCAGAACATATGAATTAAATGTCAGATTCAACCTTTCAATTGGGAGTGAAGAGTTAATATTAATAATTACTAATTGATTCTAATCATTCAGACACTAGTGTGAGAAGGGCACCTGGCGCTATGATTAAAGTGCTCGTTTATCTTTGTTCAGAAGGTTCACAATTTAGAAGTACATCTAGATCTCATCTTTTGACAGTTTGACAAGTTTGACAGAGGATGTGATGGACAGTGCAGGAGATAGAAACATCTGGATCCCAGTGACCGTTTAGTAAAGGACCCAATCCTGTGAAGTGAGGTCCAGAAACATCCAGAATCCGGGCCTACATTTGCAATTAGCACTAAAATGTGCAGGGGGAGGGGGGAGGGGGGAGGGCTAGGGGAAACTATGTAGTGGAGATAGGGAAATACTAAATTTCCAGAGCCAATTTTAGTATTAAATGGGAAATTCTGGGTTGAGCCTGACAAAGGTAAAGACATAACAAGGCCATAGAAAATGTTCAAATATTCATGTTGTGTCAAGGATTATGTGAGACACTTAAAATAAAAACCAATAGTGGAAAATAAAGGGTGTAGAAAAAGTTATGAAGGTAAAGAAAGAGGCATCCATGAGATATAAAGGATTTGCCATCCAAAGAAGGAGCACACACTTGTACAATGATTTTAAGTTTTTTTAAAAAAACCCCAAAAAACCTTTGAATAAATCAAAGGTGGCAAATGGAAGGAATATTGCACAAGATAAAATGAGAAAAATGTCAAGCTCTAAAGGAAGAAGAGGTCAATAATGGAGCCTCTTAAAGATAGTGCAGATATTTTTTCTTCTTTTCTATATTCTATTGAGAGAGATAGACATGGCCAAAAATAATGAATTTTCTATTTCAGTTTTCACAATGGAGTATTACAAAGTACAAAAGAGATCACACAGAGCAAATAGAAGGACCCTTAAAATACCATTTTTGTTTTGTTCTTTCCTACAGTTTAAGATTTTCATCTCTAGAGATTTCCTGTTATTGTGAATATTTGAAGTATGGTAGTAGCATTCCTGTTTTACTAGACTGTCTTTTTATTAGGTTGCCATGTAATCTGTGATAGTCTAGTTCTAGAAACTGGCAGAATTTATTATTTTTAAAAGACTTTATATTATTTAAGAACCATGCAAGTGTATAAATTCTTATCTCACTTCCTCAATTTTATAAAGTGTACCCTATTGAAAATGTTTCCACTTACGTGAATACAAGATATCAGACACACATTTTTTGCTCCTTTTATCAATGTGAAAAGATATGATGACGTTTATGAAAAGCAAGCAATTCCCACTTAAGAAAATATATGAGGAAAGAGGTGGGCCTCTCAGTTCTGGGTAGGAGTTTTGGTCTATGTTAGACCAGCAATGAAAGTGAATTCCAGCATCCAAGGAACTCTATGCTTCCAGGTATATAAATGTAGATACTGTTAGCTCAGCTACTCTGTTCTATTCAGGTTCTTATGCAACACCATTTTCCAAGATCTTCAACCTCCGTGACACTACCTAGGAAAGGGAGGAGTCACTGATTTAAGTGACACAAAGAAAGGCCAGATTCTGGGCTTCATTTAAGCTCAGTTCAGGAACATGACTGGAGCCTACATACTAGATATCCTTTGATGTCATTAGACTGTTTATTGATCATTCAGAAATGTTTTGAAATTGTATTGGCAGCAATAGATTTAATCATTAAATTTTGGCTGACCTGAAAGATGGTTTTTGGGGCCGAGTGATGGCATCATTCTGGCTGCGGTCTTGCTTGAGAAATAAATTGATTTTTTTAAAATGTGAATACACTGTAACAGTATTCTGTTTTCTTTATTCTAGCAACTTAAGTTTGTTTGCTTAGACTATTATTTCCTGGGAAAAAATCCAGAAAATATTATTTTTACTGAAAATTGCCAATACTTTTCAATAACAGCTCACACAAAATATAACCTGTATAGCATACAATATACATTGCAAAAGAAATTCAGCAATCTTCTGTAACAAGCAAAATGCTGCCTCCTTTCATAAGATTAGATATTAAGAACAAAAAAAGTCTAAGTTACTGAAATTATTGAAGATGTTCTACAGGAGAAAATCTTTGGAAATCTGGTTATAAATAAGTAAAAATAATACAGGCCAAAGGTCAAGAAAGGAAAGAATTTGTCCTATAGATTCCTGGTCCAAAACCCTGTGAAGTAAATGGGAGTCTATCTGTGGACTTTACTGTGCTTTGAATCATATCCTGAGTGAGTCTGTCTGATTATACTGTCAGATGGTTAGAAATCACAAAGCAGTGAAATTAGGCTACTCATGACTCCCAAGCTGCTACCAGAGATAATGGAGGTGGAGACACTATACCTGCAACAGGTCCACCACCACAAATTTTATTGATAAAACACTAAGAATCCGGTGCAGGCACAGTTTAATAGTCTATGCAAACTTATTAATTCTAGTATGATTTTTTGAACGCTTCATTATACTGGAATAGTTGTCTTTCACTAAATCATCATACCTCTTGTGTTCATGGGAGGAGGAGTAGCATCTGGGTATCTGCCCTTTTATGGGACAGTTGTTAAGGACCATCAACAAACTGAACAATGTCAGACAAAGAGCTGACTAATGCCCAGGGAAAGTTGTTCTTCCAAGGAGGCTGATAACTAAGCAATGGATCCTCTGATGAGGGACTTGAAGTCAGTGAAGTGGTCACCTGACAACAGTAACTGCAACATTCTAAAAAGGACTCACCCCTGCAAAATGGGATGTGGGAAGCTGACATGGCTCAACTGGAAGAGCGCAGAAATCCTGGACTGCTGACAAAGAGACTAACCACATCCCAAAGACCTCCTGCAGTGGTAAGGAAACCAAGGCAGGGATTTGTGTGGAGATTTTGTTGTTTTTCCATAGATCTGTATATCTCTTCTGCAATATAAGAGCAAAGTGTGTGCATGTTTAGAAATTCCTTTGCAGAGTCTGTGTCATTCGCTTTCATTGTCACATATTCTCCAAAGAGAGAAGCAGTAAACCAGGGGGGGCACAGTTTTGATGGCGCTCAGAGAGCATGGGGAGGCTTGGTAGAGTGGACACTAATATCAGAGCCTAGGCAATTGGTCCTCAGCATCCTCAGTGCCAAGATGGGTGTCAGACATGTGGTCTGCACCAGAGTGCAGTGGTATGTGTATGTATATGCATCTGTATAGTTGTATTGGGGATAGTGCTGAGATTCTAGACTGAGAGTCTGGACAGGGTACTTTGAAACTCCTGTTATGCATATGTTATAGAATGAAACTCCAGATAAAACAGTGGTAAGCACTGAGTGATCACTGAACACCACATGAGCCTAGAGGCACAGAGCCAGAGAGATAGTGCTGAAAATCTGGCCAGCCCCAGAAAGACCACAGCACATGGGACCCAAGATGTCAGTCCGTTTCAGCAGCCTGTTGAGTGTCCACTATGGATATAAAAGGCAAAAACTCCACAAAAGCACAACTCAAAAAATAAAAATCAAATATGTAAGAAGGACAATACCCCACATCACCCTAGAATCCAGAACTTCCATTTCTTCACTAATTCCCTTCACAAAACACATACAACAATTCCGAGGCAAAAATATATAGGAGTATCATCAAAGTGAAGGCATAAGGCATTCAAGAAACACTAGGCTGTGTTTCATTTAGAGTTAGAGAAACTAGTTTAGATACAGTAAGACCATTTGCCAAAAACTTAATTTGGAGCTGGACCCAAGCCTTTTCAGAGATCAAAGAAGTTAATCTATGCTATTTTGTTTAAGCCACATCCTGGATTTGGAAGAGACTGAAAGCAAATTTACTAAAATATTCCTAAGAAGGCTGTTCTGGTGGTAGTTCTACCCTCACCAAAGGCAGAAAATTTTGTGACAAAATTTAAACTTGGAAGATATCCACTCTAAATTGCTAAGACACAGAAGTTTTGTTAAGTATGGATAACCTTCCAATGCTCTTTCAAAACTTTGGAAGCTTTTGTAAGTGTTTGAACTCTGAGGTTCACCCATAGCTAAATTCAAACCCTGAAAATGTGTGGCCCCCAAAGTTTTCCCCCTCTTCACTAAGGTGTATAAATATTGACATTAGAAGCTTTAAGGAAACATTTCCAAATTATATTTTAGCTTTTTAAAAAAATCATAGTTCAGACAGCCAAAGTAGTGCAGAAAATAACAGTGTTTCCTTGAACATCTTGATCTTCAATTTTCATAGTTGGAAAAAACATAGAGACAAACCTCAAAGGAAAACAAAAGGCTCTGCAATCCCAAAAAAATACCACAGCCATGCTGAAATAATGCAGCTTGGTATGAGTTTATCAGAGGTCAAGAAATAAAGGCTGTTGGTATTTTTCAGATGCTTTTGTAAAACACAGTCTTTTAATGTGTGTGATATTGATGCTCACAAAAGGGTCAGGCTGAAAACCTGGAACAAAGAAATCTTTTGTTTATCCAAAAAAGAGATACAGTTTCCTCAAACTGCACTGCCAGTGCACTATGTTTATCCTGCATACTCATGCAAATCCTTAGTAATTCATATCCATTTTTTCAATTTACAGCTGAGGCTAGATTTTTGAAGACCATTCAGCTCCCATTTCGGCACCGAATAAGGGGCCAGATTTTCAAAAGAAGTGAGCACATTGAGTGCTGATCTCTTTAAATTCTGACCAGAAATGTCACAACATGACCTACTGGATGCTGAGTTCTTTTGAGAATCTGGCTCCCAGCGAAGATAACAGCCCCCGCCAGCCCAGTGCTGGGTGCACTCTGGTATTAGTGGCCTCAAACTCTATTACAAATCCTAACATTTCATACACTTTCAGCAAAATCTTTACATATTTTTTACAATATGGTTTGCAGCTTTCTACCTTTCTTGCAATAAATACATTTACTTGGAGGCTGTGAAAGTATTCATAAATACACCATATATTCAAATATTTCTGACTAGATGGTTGCAAGTTTAACAATATATGCATTTCTCTTTGGTTTTATACCCATAGCATGTATTGAACTCTCAACTAGTTAATCCTCTTGAATCTAAAGGTTAAACAAGCAATCTATCACCATCATTATACATGGATAATCCGACACTGTTTTGAAAGGTCTCTAAATAATAATCTGACTGTTTGGTTTTGAGCATGTTAGGAATATCATTATTCAGAGGCTTATTTTTTCTATTTTTAATGTGCACATAGAAGCATGTGGACGCTCTCTTGCTAGTACCAAGAACAATCACATCCAAACACCAGCCGTGGCCTCAGACCTTCATTTCCAGCTATCATCCAAAGCAGAGGCATTCCATCCCCATGGTTCCAACTTCCAGTGCCTGGAATAAGATGTATAATAACAATATAATAAGAATAATGGTGTCAGGATCCTAAAATATTAATGACACAACCCTAATAAAAATATTTTGGAGAAAACAATACCCTAACACACCAAGCAACTGTGCTCACTCATTTTTTAAAAAACTATAACAAATAATCAAGTGTATACAATCAACTATTTGCCAGGCTGTTCTGCTCTGATTCACACAGAGCAACTTTCTGCATGTGCATCTTCTTTGTCCTGTATCATCTGTGCAGCAACATCCATCTGCTCTCCATTGAACTTCTGTAGGGTTTGGATCAATAGGGAGAAGGAAAGGAAGCTTGGAGGGAAAGGGATCTGACCTGTGCTGGTCCAAGCCATAGACAGAGCGAATGGAAAGCACGAAGTCACTTCATGGCCACAAGGGAGATAAAGAAAAATATCAAATGCAGTCTGGGGCCTGTACTGACTCTCCTGGAAACACCTCTCCCTCACCTTTCAATGAAGATCTGAAATGAAGCTGTGGCCAGTAGAGGTTCTGGTAGCCAGTCCACTGGATCAATTCTCCTTCTATGTTCAGAAGAGTTTCTTAATCCCAAATTAGGCGAGTCAACACAAACTTTTCTCACAACCCCCTGATTTGATTCCCATATGAAATTATTTGTATTATATTTATAGAAGGAAAGGGGAAAATGTCCCATGTTATTCCCTGTTGTATCTTTTTGTACTTCTCAGACATTAGTCCAGTGGCTGTTTACATTTTACAGTCTGAACACATTTCTGTCATTTAATAATAACTAAACATTCATAAACATTTCATATGGTGCTGGGCTCCTTCAGTAGCCATACTTCAGAGTTCCTATGTATTCTGATTTAAGGACATCTCCTTACAAGTTTGGGAAACTTTTATTGTCAAAACACTCCACTATTTTAAGTTCTCTTGGGTTTGCATTAGCATCTCAGTTTGGAATATATATGTTAAGTGGAACTATTTTGTACTTTTCCCTCTGTGATTTTTGTTTAAGAGATCTATTTTTAATTACAACAAGAAACTCCAGGGTGACATTATATAGTGAGATCTAATCATGCTCTGTAGAGGCTTGTAACTTAATCAAATTCAAATCAATGAGAAGTTTGATAAGAAAATTAAAATGCCACACATCTTCTTGGCTCTCTCTTTCAAACATTTCCTGCTTCTCTGGTTTATCTGAAAGAGATTTATTCAAATCTCACTACTAGTGGGAATTATAGTAGCTACTGTATGTCCACCACAGCTTTATAATAATAAATGTATTACTTATATAGCAGTGTGCATGTTTTCAAGTGCTCACAAGTACTGCACTAAATTTTGTTCTCCTTTGCAAAGGTTCAACTGCAAAGATTAGCTGATCAGGCCTCACCCTGCCATTATGATATAGGTATCCAATGTAAAAAATTGTATCCTCATTTTGCAAAAACTGAAACAGAAGTTACATGATTTATCCAAAGTCACAGAGGAAGCCAGTGTCTAAGATTAGGACTTAAGAGTTCTTTCCTGTCAGTCATGTGCTCAATTCATACCTTTCTCAAACCAAAAACTATGGGGAATTAAATATTGAACGGTTGGCACACAAATGTATGTGTACAACATCTAGGTGAAACATCCATAAGCGATTCACAGGTTGCCAGTCTCCAAAGTTTATTTAATGACCCTGAAAATGTATTGTAAAATAAATGAAGATAAACTTTTCTTTTGTGGAGCTCTCATGCTGACTTCCCTTGTCTAAACTAATTAGGTTAGTGTTTTGCTTTAAAGTATCTTTGCTTTTATTAACAGAATTTCCATTAATTGCAGTGACACGTAATACTGTGATAAGAGCTTTTCTGTAGTTGTATTTAGTCATCAGCCAGTTCCATCACTTCATGATTTTTCTTTTTTTCAAGTCAGCAGAGTACTTATACAACAACCCATGACGGATCACGAACAGATGACTTACTTTCAAAGCCATGGGGAACCAAAACATACCAGTGGGTAGTCAGGTAGATCTGCCTGCTCAACAAACAAAAAGTTATTGGTTGTGAGTTTAATACCTACATTATTAACCCAGTGTACCCTTCCCAGGTTGGTGCCCTATTTTTATCGTTGCTATTCAGCACCACTGTGGAAATACAGAAACATAAAGGAGAGCAGATAAAAAGCAAGCGGTAAGGAGATAAAAAGAAAGCTGCAAGGAGATAAAAAGCTTCTTAACTGTGGTGTGGATTTTCATCCTCTCTTTTGTTCTTGCAACCCACATTCAATTAAGCTACCGAGATGTGATTTTGTCTGCAGATGAACAGACAGTGTGACTGTACACATACAGCAGACCAGTTAATATATGACACATATGCATCTGAGGTTGATTTAATTATTTGCTGGCATATTTTTGGGTGAGCTAGGAAAAATTATTTATATTTTTTTTCAGAAAAATGGAAACGAAACAGTAGTGTCCATGCCCATGATTTGCAAATAACAACAATTATTGATGAATATATGCTGGGCTATCATACATATTGGCAATGTGATATTTATATATTATCCACACCATACATGTATCAATATGTATTAAGCACATAATAGTAACGTAAGCACAGTT
>ML677363.1:9290013-9453845 GCA_007922305.1 Dermatemys mawii
CACAGTTATACAGCTTGAATTGGTCTGTGCTTTTTATATAACTTTGCTCACTTATTCTAAGTATCCCAAGGTCCCTTGCATTCATGGAAGTAAGTTTTGGCTTGAGTAAGAAGGGAAACTGTCAAGACTAACATCAATGAATGCTTTACCACAGCAACAGGAAAGGAATTACTCTTCAAGGCCTGTGCTAGAATGTCCCACAGAAAGAGGAAAAGACATACATGATTGTTCTACACTAGTACGTGCTTTTTCAAAATGAGGAATCATGTGTTCAGAACAAAGATATGGAATATACCATAGTACCAGAAAAATAAGGTAGAAAACTGATTGGTTAAATCTAATTTCAGCTGATGTACCTTTTACTTGTAAGCAAGTAAGGTATAAAAAGAGGCTTTAAGGGTGTAATTCTGGGAGCATTTCTTCTGCATAAAATGATTGTAACAATGCTGCATGAAATGGCTTCTTGAAGACTGGTATTGTATAGAACCTTTTTCCTGTATTATATTATTATTGACTTATAGCAATAAACCAGACTGATATTGGTTATTTGGTCTATTGAATATATTTCATAATGAACCAAAGTGTGGTGAAGCAATTGACTATGCAATTTATCACCAGACTGGTGAGCCTAGCCATATTAAACACCAAGTATAAGCCAGCATGTTTATTTTCACTGTCTTCTAGACACCACCACCTTCTATATGAACCTATATGTGGTGGGTGGGAGTTGGGCTGGAAGACAAGGAGCTCAGGTAGTGCAACGTACTGCAAAATCTTCACTTTTTCATCACACTACAGAAGCTGAATCTGTTAACTCAGCCGAGCTTTAGCAGAGATGAACCAGAGGGAAGAGTGCTTCGGCCTCAGTTAGATTCAATTACACTGTACCATTACTCAATTAGATTCAATTACAGTGTACCATGCAGACCTTCTGACTTGGGACAGTGGCATGAGCTGCATCCCCACTGCAAGATAACAGGGCTTGGACCCGAGTCACAGCAAGTTCTGACCCACCTTCCAGCAAGGGCCTAGGGTCTGTGTGCTGGCTGACCCAAGTCAGATATGTGTGTATATAGAGAAAAGGGGAGCTCGGGTTCAAACTTGAGTCAGAGCCTCAGGCTTACTGTGTAGTATAGACATACCCTAACAGGCTACTAGATAGGCTGTGGTCTCTCTCTCTCACTCTTTTTGCAAAAAAATTTTCAAAGCACCTTGATTTCATTCTGCCTTGGAGTAAAACCAAATAATGAAACCTCAACATTTTCTGTTAAATGGAATTGCTATTTTTCAGCCTGCCCTGTGTGGTTGCCATTCAAATCCAGTTTAGGACTTGGGTTTAGGTTTGAATTCTGCACTATTGAAATGTAGTAGGCTGATCTTGTGAGATTTCAGTCCACAGCGACAGAAATGTCTCTGAAAATACAGCAAATTCCTGAAAATTTGAATGGTATTAAATCTTGAGAAAATAGGAGAAAAGAAGATTTATCTTGGTCTGAAATCACTAGGACTGGTCCAAAAAAAAAAAAAATCTAAGTACCATCAACCAAGGTTTTGAAGAGAAATAAAAAAAATTCTTGAATTTTTCCAGTTTTTTTCAAGTTTTGATTTAAATAAAAAAATTAGTTTCAATTAGATTTGAAATGAACAGTTTTCATGTTGAATTCCCTCCATATTTTCCCCACCCCCATTCCTAGTTAAAAAAAAAAAAAGGAAAGAACAAAGGTGTTCATAAATAAAAAATGAAAGTTTTGAAATGTGAAAATTTTCATTTTGAGAAAAAGTTTTGAACATGAACATTTTCTATGAAAATTTCTGGAGCTTTTTTTTTTTTTTAAAAAAAGAAAACATTAATTGAAAAAATTTAAGCTAAAGTTTTCAACCAAACCCAATTATTGCAATTATAACTGTTCTTCTGAGATTTCTGACTGGAACAGTAGAAGACTCCCATTTGAGCCTTTTAGTTGTCCAGCTCAACTTCTAGGATCAATCCTACAAACATATTTCAGTGACTATTACTTCAACTTTTGAAATAAATTTGTTTAATACATATCAATAATCCTTTTGTGCTTGCTTTCTGTGAACATTTGATCATTTCAGTTTTACAGACAAATGTTTACAAGAAATTAATTTCAAGATGATATGTCAAGCTGCAGATAAAGGTAATTCCATTTCATGGAGGACTTTGATCATTTGAAAGTTGGTTAATTCCAGTTCAGAATGAAAATCAAAAACTTTAAATAGGAATGGAGTTGTGTCTCTGGGGCAGAATGCCTGGCAGGCTGCCCTGAAACTATGAACCCTGGAGGTCCTGGGCCAAATTCCTTGGCGATCTGCTGGTGGGCTGCTGCGATCCCTCGGACCTTTTGGTCTCTCGGCTGGGGCAATTCAGGAGGTGAGCTGCTCAGGAAACCAGGCAAGTAGGGTTCCACTGGAACTCCATCAAAATCGAACCATCAGTATGTAACATTGCAATTTTGATGAACTAGCAAATTCTGGCAAACAAAGGTTGTCCTATTTTTTCCAACCAGCTCTACTGCCATACATGCAGATTTGTGGAAACTAATTTCAATTCACACACACAGAAGCAGCAGCAACAGAAGTGCTTGCAGGGAAAGACACAGTTATCTAGTTATAACTAAGCAATTGAGTTCAACACTTGAATATTCTGATTCAATCCTTAAAAAAAATAAAAATAAAAAAAGATTTTCACTAAAATAAATAAATGAATACATTGGTTAGAATTGCAATCTACTCATGGTTAATCCACCAGCAGAAACAAGGACTAAATTATTTGAATATAATTGTGTGTCATTAGCTATTAGTTAAACTCTACCTAGTCTGGGGTTGGATGCTTTGATTAGACTATGAGCCTTTTTCCTAAAAATTCAAAGAAAAGCAGAGATGAGGTTCCAGTTTCACCCATCTCTAATTGGGAGTTTGGGGATGTTTTCCAGTTGTCAGCCAGCATTACTGTCTCTTATGAAATGTTCTTTTAATGGACAGTTTACAAGTACTGGACACAAATGCAGTATCAGAGGCAAGATGATAACATGACACTTCTAACTTATGTTACAATGAGAGCCTCAGCGTCTGTCTGCATAGAGCTCATTAATGGATCAGAGCCTGACTGAAGCAGAAAAATCTGTAGAACCTACAAACAGCAGTATTATGAGACCCCATAGCCAACTTTCTTATTTCTGAGTCCTCTTTTTGTCATTACTTTTGCAGCTGAGCTTTGCTACATGAGAGGAACTGGTAAAATGAGATATTCCTATAGCACAGAAGGCATAAAATATGCATGACAAAGGTCAATTACAAGTGATTATCGGTAGCTTGTTTATGTGACATGGAATGAGTAGTAGTATTATTATTAAGATAGCTTATTATAAGGTTAAATTAAAAATTAGTCTTAAACAGTCACAACAGGATTTTTCAAACTTGGAAGTATTTCTTCCTTCTATTCTTTGTATTGTAACTTAACTTTAGTGTCAGTGCAGAGTAGTGACAATCAAATGGGTCAACATGACTAGAACCTTGACACTGAAGAACTTTTAAAAAAAACAAATTATCTTTTTTTAATCTATTTTTTTTAAAAAAAACTTACAGGTAAATTACTTTTCTAACTGTGCAGAGCAATGAAAATGAAATCAGTGATAGTGACTTAGACCCTAGGAAAGACAGCAATCAAATTTTCCTCTTATTTTTTTTAAGTCAACTGACTTTAATAAAATGATTGTAATAAAACAAAATAGCTCTGCTCCCATGGCACACTGAGATGTAGTTTGCTTTTTTCTCACTTTCATTTTTCTTCTTCTTCCCACAGCAGACAGCTACCACAATGGCATAAGTCAATATAAATGGCATAGAAGAGCTCCTCTCGCTTTTGTGTTATAAGATCCAGAGCCAATCGGGAGGGTTGGGGGCAGGAGGGCCATTTGCCCTGGACCTTAAGCTCAAAGGGGATCTCAAATTTAGACACTTGTTAATTTTTTGGCATTTGATAAGTTTTATAAACTTGTTTTTATGCACATCCCTATTGGATGAAAATGTGACACGCTCTCAGTTTAGAGCTGCAAATTTAAGGAACTAAGAGATGTGATTTAGTAAAAGACAATTATTTTGTTAACTGATATGGATTTTATCCTATTAAAAAGTTTAAAATGTTCATAAATAGTCATAAAAATATTTTGGTTCTGATGGCACAAGATTAGACCATGATGAATATGTCCTCTCAGATCAGCTGATGATATAAACAAACCACTACTAGTTGCTAGTGCTGATCAAGTGCGTGTTGAAACATACCGATGCATTACATTTTAGTGTTTTTATAGTTTTACACCTTGTTAACTAAGGAATTATTTATGTGTGAGAATTTCTAATTATTATCTTAATATGGTAGCTAAAAGAGATGACTTGTTGGTTGATTGAGCCCTGGAGTGGTAGCTTTGCTACAGTGGTGCAAGTAAGTCGGTACGCCTCGGTACGGTGTACTGGCAAGAGCCCCACCATGGGCCTTTTAAATTGCCACCAGAGCCCCACTGCTGGAGCGCTGGAGTAGTGGTGGCGGGGGTCAGGCGGTGATTTAAAGGTCTCAGGGCTCCTGCCACCTATTGCTCCAGACCCTTTAACTTGCCATTGGAGCCTCGCCTCTGCTACCCCAGGGCTCTGTCAGCAGGGCTCCGGGGACTATTTAAAGGGCCTAGGGTGGTAGTGGCAGCCAGAGCCCTGGAACCTTTAAATCTGCTGTGCAAGCCCTGCTGCTGGAGCCGTGAGGGTTGCAGCAGCAGCAGCAGGGACCCCTGGGGCTCCAACAGCAATTTAAAGGGCCAAGGACTACCCGGGGCTCTGGCAGTGGGGCTTGGGTGGTGATTTAAAGGGCTCCAGCTGCTAGTACTGAAGCAGAGCCCTGGGCCCTTTAAATCCTGATTTAAAGGGTCTGGGGATTTAAAGGCCCCGCCTTTTCCCGTAGAGGCCACACCTTTCTCAGTTGAGGCGCCACCCCTTTTCAAGACTCTGGAGTACCAGTAAATCCTTTAAGTTACTTTCACTCTGCTTGGCTATCATAATAGTCTTTCATAATCTATATGCCCAGATTCAAGATGAAAATTTATGAACAATCTTGTTTCGTACAATGAATTTCATGATCCAAACAAGTCAGCAAAATCAGTACATATTCACAAAGTGTTTTGGTATCACCAAATATTCATTTTTTGCCTAAAAAAGGTTTTGATAAAAAAATTTCATACAACTCTTATAATTCTAAGCTGACCTAGCCCAGTGAATGCCTACTTATTCACCAAGTATATAGTTTGCACCTCATTCTTGAGTTCTGACTCCAGCTTCAGCTGCTTCTGTGGCCTGTCTCTCTGAATTCTACCAGTTCACAATATTCCAGACCATAAACATGAAGGTACCACAAAAAGTTATCACAGTTATTAAACATCTATATATCCCATGTTCTTCCTCCATTGCCAGTTCTGTTGGTTAGTTCATTTAAAGGCCTAATCCAAACCATATTAAAATCAATGATAAATCAGGTCTTTATGGAAATGAGGAAACAACCTATAAGAAGCTTATAAAGGCTTTAGATATGATTTATAATCCCATTTCTATGTCATGTGCTTTCAAGATGACTTCCTGACCTTGCAAATAATCAGTCTGGTTTGTTTCTGACAGAGCTTGTCCACTGAGAGTTGTACCTGTGTATCTGAATAGAACCTTGTATCTGTAAATACCCATCCTTTTTTGAATCTTACAGGCCAATCTCTACTTAATATTGTAATACGTAATGCATATCTACATACAAGACATTATGTTGTAACAAAACAGAAGAGAGAAGAAATTCAGTGTTCTAGGAAATTAAAGCATGTAGGATTTTAAATTGTTTGATGACTGACAAGATATGATTTTTTTTTTGGTAGCTTGAAAATCTGTCTTTCCCCAACAGACGTTGGTCCAATAAAAGATATTACCTCACCCACTTTGTCTCTCTAGGATATCTGATAACATTGTTCTATATCAGGACTCACAATGAAAAATCTGTTTTCTTTTAAGTACATTTTACTACGCTCTTACAGATAGAGAAAAGTTTGTAGTGAATAGTTTACAAGAGTATGAGGAGTTAAGGACAACTTGTCTTTTCTAAAGTCTCAAAGGGTCCTTTTCCCAAACTTTAAAAAAATGTAATAATTTCTTTCCAAAACGTTTATTGATATTACTATTCTGCTGAGAACATTTAAACCCTCTTCAGAGAGTTCCTAAATCCTGAATGTTTTTAAACTGAATACCTCTACAGTCAGAGTAACAGTTGTTTAGATCACAACTTTCTTTTAATAGAGGCAGGACTAAAAGCACAACTGCATCTAGAGACAGAGTAGAGAGTGGGAGCAGGAAGGAGGGTCACTTTTTAATTGTTCAGACAATTTCTTTTCTGTAACAAATACTTACTGATTGGCTTGACATTCTTGTTTTGTCTAACATTTACCATCATTTTTGACATTATACTATGGTTTAACAGTTTTGTAATGTTTTGTTTGCTTGCTGTAACTATAACCTGTAGGTAGCAACTGCACTCTAACAATGAGCTGCAGAGTGATATACTAAAGAACAAATTTAACTAGAGAGATAATCAGCCATTAAGAAAAAAAACAAAATCAAACAAACCCTCCATACCAACCAACCACATCCCAGCAGACAATGAAGCATGTCTCCAAGATCTAAGATAAACATTCACGGAAATATATCTTACAATATTATCTTTACTAACACCATTTGAAGAACCCCAAGAATATTACAGCTCTCTTATCATGTGGAAAAAACTCAAATGTATCAAGATTTTTTACTAAGACTTGAAATTAGCTCTAACCCAAAAGTTCGCAAAACTTTAACTGCATGAACAACACTTTACTAGAAAGACTGTCTTGTGGAACAGCTCCAATCTCCATTTGTGATTGCAAGTACTTCTCTCCTCTACCCCCCATGATTACATAGCATTCTTGTAGCAACTATACAACTGTTTACCTGGGAAAGTAAAGGGTGTCTTTCAATTGTTTTTAGCTTTAATGCAATTTGGTGGCTGTAAACATGGAAGAGGGCCAGCAATATTTGACCAGCTGGATTTCTGAATTGTTCAAATATTAACTTCATCGTCACACTTCATAAAATCAGCCTGTCCACTGGCTTTACACTAAGTTCATACTAAGTAACATAGAGATTACCAATATCTTTTGATCCCTCCGCATATTATGGTAACAAAAATTTTGGTGTACTTGAAGACTTGGATCTTCAAACTCTACATTATTCAGATAGATGCTACCTAGAAAAAAGGATCCCAATCTATTCTGAACTTCCCTATCTGATGTTTGAGGAGTTTGTCTTGTTTTGACACCATCTCTAATTACAATTTGTATTTTTGGTTGCTGACCAAAATGTCTATGAAAAATGACATTACTACCAATTTCCATAAAGGAAAAATATCACACAGTGAAGCTATTATTTTATAACAGTGTCATCAGTCTCCTTCATATTGGTCTCCTCATTTTTTTTTCCACTACATTTGACTCAGATTCTTCACTTCTCTAATGTCAAAAGCCAGAGTTTAGCAAAGTTATTTTATTCACAATCATCACCTCTTATTTAAATGGAACTGCGCTAGCTCCTCTTCTTCCTAAGAATACCGATGGGTTTTTCTGTCCCAGGGCTGGTCCATTTCTGCCTGCCCTAAGTTGCTGACTTGGAATCATTTTGAGATTTGTGGACTCAAATTCTGATCACACTTCCACATAAAATGCCTCTTCCTTGGCAGCTAATCTCAGAGTGCTGAAGGTTTGGCAACAAAAGTGAGAATCTGTGTGTTGTAATTTTGAGATAACTGAAAAGACTAACAAGATCTGGAATCTGTCCACTTCTTGGATGTGAGTGCAGAATTAGGAGATTTAGTCACAGGGGAATTTCTTTGTTTGATATCAGGTGAGCTTACTGTGGTATTAAAAAGAATTCTGTGTAACACCAGCTCAGAGGCAGAAATATACAAGGCAGATATTACATACAGCAACACTCAGCTGTAGTGGTTTGTAAAGAAGGAAAGTAAATCAAGGCACAGAGCAAAAGGAATGAATGAGAGATTTATTTTATAGATTATTTAATCTACGGTGCTTCTGTTTTAAGGAAATGCAGATTTGGTTTAAAGCAGACAATTTATGGTATAATATCTTCTGATGGGGAACAGAAAAATACTGTTGCAAAAGTGATCACTAAAGAGAAGACAGAATAAAAAAGAATGGAATTTAAAAGAAACAAGTAGAGTGTGATGTTTTATTAAGTGATGGGAAATCAGCCAGCACTGCCATTTCCTCATGTTTCTGTTTCAGGAGCCAGTGGGATTAGATATGTTCATACATGTTCATTACCATTTTTATTTTTGCTGCAGAAAGTTGCCATTTTTTGATAAAAGTAAAATTACTGTCAGATCCCATAGAGGAAAGACATCTTCTTTGTTATCTGTCTTTTTAAAAAGTGGCTCTTTCAGATCTATCTCCTTGTTTCATTAGACTCGGCAGACATTCTTCACTAAAGTCAGAGGCTAAAATGCATTCAGAATTTAGAAAAGCCTCCTTTTCTGTCCTCCCTCTCCCACAATGCCCCCTTCCTCTGCTACAGAAGGCTCTATGGAGATGTGCTTCTTTCCATTCAGGTCCTTACTAGCAATGAACCGGAGCTGAGTTTCTGAATAATGCTGATGTTAGGGGCTCAGATATCAATTGCTCATCTAGAAACCCAAGTAAAATACATTTTGGCCTTTATGTTATGTAGCATGAGGGTTTCAGCAACAAACATATTTTATTCTGCATTTTAACATGTTATGTAAGATACATAACATCTTTCATGCAGAACACCACATTGCTCTTCACAAAAGCAACCAACACGATTATAAACAGCTTTCTAGTTCTGGCTTCAAATGCCAAAAGGCTAGAGGTTAAACACAGGTTTTAAAATATACTCTTAAAAAAGTGATAATCCTCATACTCCTAGTGGAAAAGTCCAAGTCACGTGATTTACCCATGTCACATGATTTAGCACATAGCTTGTGGCAAGCTGCAGTATAAATCTTCACATTAGCCGGCGGCGTATTAAGTGTCTGCATGGACTCTGCTGCCACACAAATTCTGTAGTGCACTTTGATCTACTCTTAGGCCAGGTCTACACTGAGGTGGGGGGTCGACCTAAGATACGCAACTTCAGCTACGCGAATAGCCTAGCTGAAGCTGACATACCTTAGGTCGACTTACCTGGGCGTCCTCACGGCAGCGAGTTGACCACTGCTGTTCCCCCGTTAACTCCACTTCCACCTCTTGCGGCTGTGGAGTTACAGCATCAACGGAGAGAGGATTGGGGGATTGATTTATCACGTCTACATTAGACATGATAAATTGATCCCCAATAGATCAATCACTACCCACCGACCCTTAAAATTTGTCTACACTGCAGCTGGGAGCAAGCCTCCCAGCCTGCATAGACAGATTTGTGCTAGCTGGCCTCAATAGCTGTGTGGACGTTGCAGTTCAGGCAGCAGCTCAGGCTTATAAATCCACCCAGCCCTTTGTTTGAGCTCAGGTGGCCTCAAATCTCTGCCAGAACCACAACATCCCCCTTGCTATTTTAGTACACTAGCTCAAGCCCAGTTTATACTAGTCTGCTTACTCAGGCTGGGACGTACTGTAAAAGTTCCCTAATGAACTTTTATCTAATCCCATTTCAAAGCAGCATAGATCACAGTACACCAGTGCACAGTAAGCTAATGTGAGGTAGATTTACCCCACGCACATCCTGCCCCCAGCATGCTGAGAACTAAATGTTTATATAGACAAGTTCGTACAGAGCCACAACATACATTTTGAAAATTTGGGTATGTGACAACATATTTGGGGCTGATTCACATTTATATCATTCTAGCAGTGCAAAAGACTTCAAAGTGGGCATAAATTACAGTTATATCCATTTCAAAGGCTGTTTAAGCTGTCAGAGTGGTGCAAAGGGGGCTTAATGTAAATGTAAGCCCACTGTGTACATAGTTAGGTCTGGAGCCATACAAAGAGACAATTTATTAGATCTAATTATTAGACTTCTTGACTTACAACGTGCATTCCTCTTATGTCCCAAACTGTGTGTCTGTGCTTTACAGAGCACTAGAATTTGCAACTTTTCAGAAGATTATTAAGGTTACTTTGCTATTTCCTGTGCCTGCATTTGGAGAGGGATCTGCATCTGGTCTGTGCTCAATACTGTGGCTCATCTGAACCCATTATAGGCAGTATTCCAACCCACTTTGGCTCCTATATACATTACAAGTATAAGTCATCCATGCACAGTACGCCTGATTTTCATTTCCATAGATCAATCTCAAATCGATGTCTAATCTGATTAAACGTATTGCCTTCTACTTCAGGAAGATAGGAAACAGTGTAGTGTAAGTCTAAAACCATTCCACTGTAGGAAATGCATCATTTTGAGGATCTTTGATCCACTTTCCTTTACCCACGCCAGGAAAGACTGCACCTGTTTGCGTTCACTGTACAGATGATTATTAGGAAAAGTGAGTGGTTGTTTTTGATTGAATTTATCTCTCTGGTGGAACAGAGGTTATGGTATGTGCATTTAGAGACTGTTCAGTTTACTGTGGCACTGAAATTCTGCTTCCCATTTTTCCTTTCTGTGCTAAGTCTTGCACCTCCACCGTGTCCTCAGGTGCTATTCAAACCTGCAGAGAGAATGGAATTTTTCATTTTGATCTACTCCTTGTAAATCATTTTCATACATGGACAGAGGTTGCTGCATGTCAGTCCACTCTGTTACAGAGGAGAACAGGTGATAGATATACAAATTTGATCTCTGAATAGCATCTTCCTGGTCTAGTAATTCAAAGATTTCAAGTTTAAAATCGGAGTCAATCAAGATACATTTGCCCTCCTCACCCACTCTCAATTAACTATCGTGTCATGGAAGAATCAAGGGGCAAAGTCTGGAGTGTTGGACTTACTGCTTAGGTGGGTGGGGGGACTCAGGCATAGGTCATTTTTTCTTTCAGCATTTATGGGAGAGCTAATCAGAGCTTTTGTTCTTCAGCCTTTTGATATAATGTGTTCTTAACATTTCACGATCTGACGTATCCTTGTAATATCAGTGAGCCCTCTACACCAAAACAAAAGAAAGACAACTTAGAAGTCTTCCTTTGCATGGGATGTAAGAGGCAGTCCAACAATGAAACAATACAAAATGTTTCCTTCCCATTTCGAGTCTATCTGAGCTCAATAAGAGTCTAGAAGGGCCCTAGAAAAGGCCTTCCCTTATCACAAGACTGGCTGGCTATCCCCTCAATGAGAAAGAGGAGGAGTCAGAGTACAAGGTCAAAAATAGACAGACAGGGAAGACTTTGTGGGATCAACTATCCAACAGAAGATTCCAGCAGGGGATACTAAGCAGACCATGCCACATACACAGCCCCTGAATGTCAATATAAAATAGTCTTCCCTGTGCTGAATTTGGGCAATGTTTTTTAAGTCAGACAAGAGCCCAATATTCCCACATCTAGGCTCTCCTACATGTCAGATTTTGCTGCTGCTTCTTGTTGTGTTTTATGGCAAAGCAGACTCATCTGCTGGTCTATGACTGCCAAGCACTGCACAGCACAGATTAATTCTTGAATTAAAATCTTTCACTTTTCCAAGTATTTTTAAAGACTTGCAATATTGTTTCTTGTTGTTTTTAAATAGGGCCACATTTTCTGATGCTCTCACTATGTGTTACAGAAAAAAAATGCAATACTCTAAGAACTGTAAGTTTTTCTTATAAATATCCTCTTTTGACGGTACACTCTTTGCACTCCCACAGAAAGTGATCAGCTGTTTCCTGCACCTTGCACATCCTTCGTAATACATCTTTATTTTTATTAGAAACAAATTACTATTTAAGCCACAATGACCAATTAAAATTCGAAACAGAGTCACTTCACTCTTTCCTCCAGGGCATGGGAGTAGACCAGCATTTTTGACTCATCAGCATGTTTCATAGAATCTAGAATCTAGAATTCTTTTGCCCATATTTCCTGCCTGTCCTCTCAGCTCATTTGTAACTAGATTTTTAAACTCCAGTTAAAAAGAGATCTCTAGATCAACTTGCTCCTGTTTGACACAGTTTTTGCCAGTTCGCCTGCCAGCTCATTTCCCACTACCCTTAAATGCATGGAAATCCACGCTACTACTGTTAACATCCATAGTGTAGATTATCCAATCTCATCAATTCTGTTGTTAACAGTAATATTTCATAAAGTATATAATTTCTACTAACTGAAATACCATTTCTGCTTGCTCATAGTCCTGATAAGCAATCAGTCAGGGTAACCACACTGGTATGGTGTCCATTTAGGGCTCAATTTAATGGCAGCATAATCCCTCAAGTATCAGCCATCAAAATGGCTACAAAATTTCTTAGCCTTTTAGCTTTCTTGATTCCCAGTGAGGAATGCAGAATGCTGTTCCCACTCTTCCTGTTCTTACATCTTTGGAGCTGCCAGTATACATTTAGCAGTAAGTTCCCCACTTCTAGTAAATCAATATGTTTGTGATTTCTTGCACGTTTAACATGGCTTTTCCTCTTAATTGCATTTTATGATTTCATACCTTAGTAGGTATAATTCTCCAATTATAATGCATTTCTCCAAAACTATAGATTTTAACCTCTTTTAGGTGTCTCTTCTCAGTAAGATTCTTTGTCCACACTTTAATTCTACTTACATGAGGCATTTTGAGTTTTTTCCTTACAAGTTGACCACATAATTCCCAGCCTTCATCATATATTAGCTTAGTGTTTCCAACTTCACTGTTTCCAATGACTTTAGCCTAAAAGGTTAAGTCTAAAAGCTTCATTTTTAAAATAATAGGCATTTCACCTGCAGCTATCTGCAGTACTCGCAGTGGCATTATGATGAAGGCACCACATGCAATTCACAACATCTAAGCTTGGACTGAGTCAAGCTTTCTCAAATTTGTTTTTGATGCTGAACTGAAAGCCCAGCATCATACTCAATGGCTGGTCTTATTACAGGCCACTGCTGCTCACACCCTTCTTCTTTTACAGCTTTTATCTGTGCCTAATAGGATATCAAGATCAGCTGCATATACCCCCCATACTTTAACCCTTCTCTGTCTGTTTATACATGCCTACAGAGCAGAGGCCCTGATTCTGGCACACGTCACTTGGCATGAGACAGACAGGGTGTGGACAAAGGAGGTTTAAAATCATCTTTGCACCCACTAATAATGGACCTGGTCCCAGCACAACATACAACAGTCCTGTGAAGATAGTAACTTTCCACAGGCACCTGGGGACCACTCCACTATCACACTTTGGCCACCATCCCTTCTGTGCTCCATCTGCCCTATGCCATCGGAGGATTTTCTTTATACAGGGATATTGTTACTGGTGGCCTCTCCACAGTGGCCATAGTGAGAGAAACAATGAGGATGAGGGAGGTGAGCTGAGATTTCTCTGTTGGATTCAAGACCCGACCCAGGGGATTCAGGAGTCCAAGCAGGGTAATACTCACTGATACTGAGGAGCTAGGGATATTAAAGGGTTTTTGAAACTGGTCAATTGAATAAAAATAGAGGTTGCTCATATTCTAGGCATCAGTTACACCTGTGACTTGTCATATCATCCCTAGATGCAATATTTCTAGGGACTGTGCACCTCTATAGGACAGTTTGATAAAGAAGTGCCCAAGACAAAAGAATGGAAAAAAAGGAATAATTACAAAGTCTCTTTGAGGAATCACACTGTGAGAGACTAACTTCGTAACAGCCATTTCCCCCTCACTCACAGAGAAAATAGGCTAGAATGTCCACTCTTTGCAGTGTACTAAGAGCAGCCTCATAGTTACAAACTGTAGCTACCAGCACATACACCTCACTGTATCTATCTTTATTATTTGCAACCTGTATCACCTAGGTGCTGCAGTAATGGACTTGAATCCCATTATGCTAGGTGCTGTACAAACACAGAATGAAAGATAGCTTTGGACACAGGGAGCAGTGATTACACTAACTTACCTGAGCAAAGACAATTCTTCCAGGATGCTAAGCTCCCTGGAGGTTAGTTCAGCATGTATGGCACTGTGTGCATCCCTAATGCACAGATTAGTCACACTTCAGGACTGAGCCTTAGATAGGGCTTGACCAGGCTTCCACTACAGGCAATGTCAAATTTTCCACTGGATGGATATAAGCAGTTTTATTAGTGTGTTCTCTCAGATGATAATTATCCCCTTCTGGAAGCCCATTCACTTACAGCACCCAGCTGAGGAAAATTAGGCACTCGTTTACACCAGTGCTGCCTCCATTGACTTCAATGAGACTGCAGAGGTATAGATGAGAGAAAAAATGTCCCCTCCCTATAACATTTTGCAGAGTCTTATGACAGTGCTAAGTTACAACTTAAAAAATAAATATAAAACAAAAATCAGTGTGTGTGCATATGAAGAAAATCAACTTGGATGTGTAAACTACTTGGCATTGTATAAAAAATTATATTTTGGCTTGTCTACCTTCAACTAGATTCTAAGTAATATGATTAATTTTGGAAGACTGATTACAGGCATCCTGCTCATATATCCCCCAAACATGACATTTTAAAAATCACATCTTCTTTTCATTTTTAAGGATCTGAAATGACTTTGATCTCTTGACATGAGTTATCATTCTGAGGTTGAACCATTTATCTATATAGGATATAACCTATAGCTCCTAGGACAGATTATATATTATCACACTCTGTTAAAATCAGGAAAGGTGTTCTGCAGCTGTCAGAGAGAAAACAAGTACCGGCACAAATATTTATTTTAAAAGTTGCTTGTTTTAGCTGCATGATCTGTTTATTACTTCTAAGTAAAATAAAAATAAAAATCTGCATCAGAAATAAAGTTTGCACACAATAGTTTAAAATTCTGCATAATTCTGCATATATTATTTGTCAATAAATACATGTGGAGGCTCCACCATGGCAGTGGGGACCACGGGCCACTGGCTGCATGGAGGTGGGAGATCGCCTGCCAGCCTCCCCTCCTTTCGCCTTGGACATAGACTCAGAAGTGAGGCTTCACTCAATCCTGACAAATCGCAAGGGCCAGGTCTTCACTAGAAACACCCCAGAGTCCTGATCGTTCATGCCATGTTCAGAAAGCAAGAAGGACAGAGCCTCACATACACATCCAGTCCTGGCACTCAGTCCAGGTGTGGCCCAGGCAGATCCAGGCAGGATCCAGGTGTAGAAAGGTTTAATGTGGAGAAATCCAGGTGCGGGGTGATAGGATTTTGTCTGGGGCAATCTGGGTTCAGGTAGCTTGGAAGAGGGGTCTGGATGCAGGGGAGAATGTGGGCACACGAGTGCATTGTGGGGTTCAGTGGCAATGGGACTTTGCAGGAGAGTCTAGGTGAAGGTAGTTGAGACTCAGTGGGGATCTGGTGAGGGGGAATGGGGCTCAGTGGAAGGGGGTCTGGGTGTGGGAGGCTCAGCAGGGGGTCTGGGTGCTAGAAGAGTGGGGCTTGGTGGGGTGGAGGTCTGGGTGAAGCTGGCTGGGGCTCAGTGGGATGGGGATCCGAGTGCAGGGGGATCATCTGGATGGTCCAGGTGCAGGGAGGAGGGGGCTCATTCGAGTTCATGGGGTGCTGAATGCAGGGGCTCAGTGAGAAATGGTCTGAGTACAGGGCTGGTGGTCCGGATGCAGTGTGGAGGGGGGTCCAGATGCAGGGAAAGTGTGGCTTTGGAATGGCTCAGGAGCAGGGGGGCTCTGGATCCACAGGAATTGGGCAAATGGGGGAGCAGCTCCCCACACAGTGATCCCTCACCCTGTGGCTGAGGAGCAATGGGGGGCAGGAAGCAGAAGGGGGTGCAGAAATTCCTGGAGCTGAGGGCGGTTTTGGGAGGTGGGTATGACCCAGCCTGATCATGCCTTGCTGGGTAAGAGGCAGTCCCGTCCTCCCACATCTCCAGCCCAGCCAGGACTAGCAGCTGAGCCTGGCACTGGGTAGGAGCTACTGGGTAGGAGCTACTGGCCACAGCATCCCCTGCCCCACTGTGGTCATATACCTCTCCGCTGGCTGGCTGGCTGCTCTGGGCACACAAAATGACACACCCACACTGCTGGGGAGGGGCACATGATGGCTCTTGCAGCTTCTCTGTCAGAAGTTAATTTTCTGTGGGGAAGCAAAGACTCTGCAGGGCACATGAATTTTGCACATGCACGATGACACAGAATTCCCCCAGGAATAATTTATTTCAATAAGTTGCACAAGTAATATGCTCTCTGATGGGAGACTGAATGACTAACGGGATTGATATAAGAAATGGAGACTTTCATCTCTGTTACTAATTTAAACAAAGCTGAGGAAGGTAGTAACTAACTGTTATTGCCATCTAATGACTGTATAGTGGCCTGTGATCGGTTGATGACTTCTGTCCTAATTCCTAGAGGATGTATCTAATAATGAAGCTGCCACTATGACTGACATCCTTGTTGCTAGTCTCAGCAAAGAAAATAACATTTGTATGGGTATGGAGACTACACTTGTTTATACAGACAGCAAATTCAATGTTACACCCTAGAGAGGCATCTGAACAAAATGAAAAAGCAGGTGGCTCAGGTTTCATGGGATAAATTTGGAATTAAGTAGAGAGGGGCCCTCATCCAAACTTCCCTACAGCTGGGTCATGTTCGGTCAGGATTTGAACTTTATAGCTCTAGAACTAATAGTTTGTGTGAACTGTAGTTGTGAGTTTCTGCTACCTACTCGAGAAAAGTCTTGAGTCAAAGCTTTATCAAAGTCACTTTCAGCTCAGTGATAATAATAAATCCTATGATGTCCAGAGCAGAAAATGTACCTTCAAGAAATGCTATGAGAAACTTGGCATCTCTGGTTCATTATGTTATAATATGGAAAATCAAAGTACAGTAGCACTAGTAGCACCTCTGAAGGTTGAATCAGCATTTTCATTAGAAAATCTATTTTCCACCGATTTATAATTTGGCCATAAAAAGTTCCTCTAGGCTGAATTTTAACAATGGCTACTTAGCTCAGATGTAAATTCTTTCTGAAAATTTAAAATGTGGTTCAGGTATTTCAGGATATGACAAGCCAAACAACAGAAAGCCAGATTATTGGGTTTTAGTTGCTTTTCTCTCTCTCCCTGCTGAAACACCATAACAATGTATATTTAAAAATAAATAATTACAAATAAAACTGGCAAGTGATTAATTGGCAACGTGCCCATTTTAAAAGTATCTATTCAGATTACATGTGTAAATCCCATATCTGCATATGCAAATAGGCAGTTAGACTTAGAAAACATTTGTAGCAGTTACCTGCCTAAATATCTAGCTGCACATCATAAAGATTGATTCAAAGAAAGCAAGATCCCCAAAAGGATCTGTGTCACAGGGTGACACAGGCCCTGTAAATGGGAGCAGGGCCACTGTATCCATGCCTCGTCATTTCACTCCAGTTGGGGCTAAGAGTGCACCTGGGCCCTTGACTCAGGATTGCTGGGAGAAAGATGAATGCAGCAGAGAGGTTTGCTGGTTGGCATCCCAAAACCACAGAACCAGGACTGAAGAGGGCTTAAGGCATGAGAGCAGCAGAGGGAGTGGATTGTTGGCTCTAAACCAGAGAGTAAAGCTGAGGGCCAGAGAGGACTGAAGGAGCAGTAGAGGAGCTTGCCCACTGACATCTCCAAGGCCAAAGAACTGGTCCCAGGGGAAAAGCAAGAGAGTCAGGGGAATGAGGTTTCAGAGGGGTAGTCGTGTTAGTCTGTATCAGCAAAAATAACGTGGAGTCCTTGTGGCACCTTAGAGACTAACAAACTTATTTGGGCATAAGCTTTCGTGGGCTAGAACCCACTTCATCAGGTCCATGGAGTGGAAAATACAGAAGCAGGTACATATATATGGTACATCAAAAGATGGGAGTTGCCTTACCAAGTAGGGGGTGAGTCTAATGAGACAATCCAATTAAAAATAGAATACCAAGGGAGAAAAAAAATCACTTTTGTAGGAGTAATGAAGGTGTCATTTCAAACAGTTGACAAGAAGGTGTGAGTAATTCGGGACACTCCCCTGGTAAAGATGATCTCCCAGCAGACAGGCTGTGGGGGTTCCCACTGAGAAGATATATTAGAATTGGAAAAGATAGAGAGAAGGGCAACAAAAATGATTAAGAGTATGAAACAACTTCCATACAAGGAGAGATTAAAAAGACTGGGATTTTTCAGCTTGTAAAACAGTTGACTAAGAGGGAATATGATAGAGGTCTATAAAATCTTATCTGGTATGGAGATCGTAAATATAGAGGTGTTATTCACATGGAACCAGTGAGACATGTGCCAATGATTGCCCCAATCACTTTGTTTTGTACCCCACTTTGTCTCCCCCACTTTGTTTTCTAGCTATTTTTCCATGTGTATATGTTCAGTGCTTAGTACACTGGGTCCCAGTTCTGACTGGCACTTGTCTGTGCTAATGGAATATATAAAAGTATTAATTATTTAAAGGGAATCAGATCATTCTCTATTTACTGGGTGGGAGTTCAGGAGTTTCCAGATATGGCAGGCAGTGATATGCTAGCAAGCCTGTTAAGTCACTTTCTGGTTAGAGTGGTATATATCAAGCACAGCCTTCACTTTTTCTAAAGTGATCATCCATTTTCTTTATTTTAGAACAAATTTCCTCCATTTTGGTTTCCAGGGAAGTCAGAACAGTCCACATGCCATTCTGGGTTAATCTGTTCTACTATCTCAACTACTACCCTCTTGTAATGAGGTCTCTGCAGGGCCCTCCTGGCTCCTTCCCCCGCTAGGCTGAGAAAGTCACACAGAGACCTTGGTGAAGAGCTCACCTGGTGCATTTATTTACAGGTTGTGTTCCCACCACCTTTCCATTATACACATAGTTCCCTTCTTACAGTCCACCAGCCAGAGAGAGGTGCAAGCTATTTCTTTCTGCTTCCTCTCACTGCCTTTCCTCTAGTGCAGCTTCTCCTCTTTCCAATTCCTTTCCCTGGCTTCCCTCCCCTGGGGCTTTTACCCAGTCCCAGCCGGAAGAGGCAGCAGCTGTTCCAGCTTCCCCAATCAGGGGCAGGTGATCTACCCAGCTCCAATTCACCTCCCTTAACTGGAGCTGGAGTGACAGAGGGTTGACTAGGCAGTTTTCTGCTTAGCACCCTGTCACACTTACCAATAATATAAAAATCAGCAAGTTAAGCAGGCCTGGAACTATTTCTGTGAAGAAATATTCTCTATTGCTTAATTCTTAATCTGTTTATATTCCTAAGGATTTAAAATGAAATTATACCCCATCTTCTGCACATAAGAACTGAAACTGCATTCCCAAAAGCAAATAATCAATACACTGAAACAGAACCTTTAGAAACACCATCTACTTCCTCCCCGTTCTTAAATATGTAGTCCTACCAAGGTTTTCTGCTTTTCTGAATTCCCCATCCTTTATTGATTTAAATCACTCCATATGGGCCAAATTCTGTTCTCAGTTACACAGTTGTAAACCCAGAATAACGTCATTAACTGCAGTAGGGTCACCCTGTATCTGCACAATTGTAGCTGAGATCAGAAGTGAGCCCTCAGAGAAGCTGAATACATTGTACCATATTCCGCTATCAGGTTTTCCTGTGCAATCCTATTGATTACTTTGGGCTTGTGCTGGTGTAATAGCACAATTTGGCCCACTATTTGTATCTCTTCAGCCTAATGAACATCCAGATAAAACTCTACCAAGTTCACTAAATTCTAGCGGCTAAAATCTGTGTGTAATGCGATCAAGTGTATAGGCTACAATTATAATTTGCCACAGCCACTTCACAGCAAGTATATAATCACATTTATTTATCTGAAATGCCTAGCTGTTCCTGTGGTCAGCATATAAACAGTTTGTGCAGACTTGGGCCAAGCTACATGACAGATGCTAAAATACAGAGGATTAGTTTCTGAGAGAATAAAAAATTGTTAGTTCATTGGGGACTGCTTTGAAGAAAAAGCCTTACCTAATTCAAATAGATTACATGTCCTTTGGAACTCTGAAAGATAGCAAATTATTATTATGTGATTATAACATATCAGTGTATAAACATTAGAGCTTAAAAACTAGGTTGAAATAGTTCATATTCAGATTAATCTCTCTGTAACACATTTTCATCTGCTCTAACTCCGTTACTCCACTAGAGCTACGGTGGCACCTAGTGGCCAGAAAGATATGCCTCAAAAATTTCTTCCTCTTTGTACTTCAGCTGTCTCCTCTGATGCAGAGTCCAAAAGGAAACAAATTCCTTCTTCTGCTAGAATATTGAAAAGTGATCCTCTGCACTATCAAACTAAAGAATGATAATAAAATTCTGAGTTCCATTACAAGCTAGTGGGCCAGATATTTAATAAATTCTCTTTAATTAGCCCACACCTCGCAAAGAGACTTAAATACAAAACCAGTCATTGAAATACTGCAGTCAAAAGTACTCACCTCCGGGAATTTGCCAGAAGCCGGGAATGAATGCCTGTGGATGGATCACCTGATGATTACCTGTTCTGTTCATTCCCTCTGGGGCACCTGGCACTGGCCACTGTCAGAAGACTGGATACTGGTCTGTATGGACCTTTAGTCTGACTCAGTAGGGTCATTCTTATATTTATCCCTGTAAAAACTTTGAAGAAAGCAACCACCAGATAATTTTCAAACTACTGTCAGTTATTGGGCAGAGCCCTTCTTTTTGTTCTGTATTTGTACAGCAACTAGTACAATGAAGTTCTGGTCCATGACTGAGGCTCCTACCAGCTACTGCAACACAAATAATAAATAATCTCCTCATATGAACTGCATTCCCACAACTCCTAGACCAATGGTTCTCAAACTTATTTAATCATATTCTGCTTCTTTGTGTCTGTTGTAGTTTACGTCCCTCCCCTCCTGCCACACAAGTACATATTCTAATAAAAAAAAAATCAACATGCAACTCTAACTGAATATTCAAAACAGTAATACATTGATTCAAACAGAGCCAACCATCCATTGTAATAAAAGAAAAAGCAAAACTGTGATTGAGGTCAGTGCTTACAATTAAATGTTCAGATAGCATTGTATCAAATGGATTAACATGCAGATGGCAACAACTTTGTATAATGCTATGAAAACTTAACAGAAAAGTCAAAATGCACAGTGCTATCTACAGTCAAATGCACAGTGCCTGATATGTCTGGAGGAATCAGCTTTGCTTGGTATTCATTGCAGTGGGTAAAATGTGTACAGTATCCCCCCCAAAAAACCTTTTCATACTCCCCAAGAATACATTCTGTGCCTCTCTGGGAGCCCACCCTGCAGTTTGAGATCCTCTGTCCTAGACAATAAACAGGTCGATGTCTGGAAAGGGTTTCCCATCTCCTGAACATTTTCCAAGAGGAATTTTCTGAGGTGTGAATATAATTCACCTTACTACCCCTCTAAAGCTGAAATGTCACAGGATTTTACTTTCCCACTCCCTCAATCAGACAATCTAATTGCAGGAAGCTGCTTTAGTGTCAGAAAGGCAAAAATCTTGGTGTCCACACCTAATGAGCTTCTTAAGAAAATTAATCCTGAAGTAGGCAGGAAAAAGCAACACGTTAGGAAACTAGAACAGAAGAAATGCTACGACAAGAATGCTAATCAATTACTCCCTTTACAAGTGTAGAGAATGGCAGATTTTAAACAGAAAAATGGCTGGCAGGCTTGTATATTAACAGCTAAATCATGCATTCCAAGGTCTAGTGCCATAATCATCCATATAATAGAAAGAAAACACAAGAGAAACAAAATCAAAAAGGGCACTGGCTCTCTCTTTCTTGAGGCCTTTTAGGGTGCCACTAACATAAACAACTGTCCACCATCCAGTCACTACCAATGCAAAACACCAAGAGCAGCATATACAGATCCTAGGTAGAAGATTCTTCTCAGCAGCTGGGCAGACAGCATCAGAAAGGAATTGTCTGGGGAACAAGTAAATCTGATCAAAAAGCTAGCAGGGTTTCTAAGACAAAATAATCTTTTCATCTCTTAAGGGCATTCTGGTAACTTCCCTTGCACTTATCCAAGAAATCGCTATTTGTGATATTTTATCAGTTGTGATTGCTCTTGATGTTATATATAGTATGATTTGTTTTCATTTAATTTTTTGAAAGGCAAAGCTGTAGCAGTAGCCACTGGAGTCAACAGCTTCATTATTCTGAAGTGTCTTTGCTTCCTTTGTCATTTTTATTCTCTCAGCATCAGTTTCTCTGTGGCAGGCCTCATGGACATGCCCACTTATGACAGAAGGTATCCAGTTGCCCAGAACTCTATTGAATTGCTGTCCATTAATCAGTAATACAGACAGTTTCTCTTGTCTTGTAAGACAAAGATATAATCTTTTCTAAGGAGTGTAGCACTCTGCCATACGACAGGATCATAGCCTTTTGCAACCCTGGCACATATCATGGGATATAACCTTTTGCTATGTGACAAGGGTATGAAACATTGACACATACCATGTGACTGGGGGCAGGAAATAAAGGGCAGTCTGTTTCCAGTGCTCCTATGTGTCAAACCTTTATTACATGGGGCAAGGAGAGAGATGAAGGCAGAATGATATAAGATGATATTCACAAAGGTACTTGTTTGAATACTAGGGGGAAAGCAGTGAATATTTCACATATGCTAGGCCTTTGGTTCAATGTGACTGTATTAATGCCATTTAGTATTCATAAATTTGCAAAGCTTAGAAACTGGTCTTCATAACAAAAAGTCAAATAAATACAATCTAATCAGTAGAATACATGTGTGAGCAATTTTAAAGCCTGAATACAAACAACACCACTGTTTTTTTTTTCAAACAATCCATAAAGTGACATTTATTCACTAGTTATATCTTCAAACATCAAAGATATTTACAAACAGTGAAACAAAGTCAAAAATAGCCAACTTTTTCTAAATTTTGTTTGTGGCAAATACTAATCCACCAATTCTAGTAGAAATGAAGACAGATGTATAAAGTACAATATTTCAGCTTACAGAATGCTGTTTTGTCATTTTTGTTTACCTCACTTGTAAAGGGACAATGTAGGTTTTAAAGGTGTACTAGGCATAATCAGAGACAATGGAAATCATATAAAGATTAAATGGAAAAATTCAGAACAGGCAACAAGTAAAAAAAGAAAGTCCCAACTTCAGATCTCCTGAACAGGTGAAAGAGATATAGTGGTGGTTTTATATCAAGAATATATTTGTCCCAAAGATCACATGTGCATCTGTTGCAGTTTCAGTAGCTTTGGAGAGACTGAAGCAGATCCCCAAATATCAACTATACATTTAACCTGCCATCAACCTAGAAAAGTCAAACTCTGCAATAGCTTGGCAGGCTCAGTGGTGATGATTAGAAATGAGTATGAACTGGAAGCTTGAAACTGAACATCCTCAAACTTTTCAAGCATTTGGAACTGAGATTATAGATTGAAATCCATCTTCCTGATTTTATATCCAAATTTTAAAGTGGCTAATTTCTATCTCCATGGTTTAGAAGCAGCTATGGCCTCAGCCCTTGTCAGTCCTCACTCTACTCCCTCTCCCCAGGCAACTCTGTTTTTGGGGTCCTAACTTATCATTGCTTACTTCTGGGAAGAGATTCACAGGCATCCAGTCCCTGCTTAGTTCTTTAGAGGGTGCTATCTGATCACCCCTGCAGTTTCTGCTTTATTGCTACTGTCTAGTCTGACTTCCACACTTCACAGTTGAACGGGGATCTTCCAGAGGGATATAGTTTCCCTTCCTCTGGCCATTTCCTCATCTCACACACATGGATAAGGGAGTGTGATATAGTTCACTTTCTGCTGATACTGAGGGCCACCAAAACTTCACAGAATCACGTCACAGAAACTTTTGTGAGACAAGGTAGGTGAGCTAATCTTTTATTGGACCAATTTTGTCTGGAGAGCTCAGCTGTTCGACATATAGATAGTAATACCTCTGGGTCATTTTATTTCTTACAGTGACATCTACTTCCTGATCAAATGTAAGATATTATCTCCCCTACCTTGTCTCTCTAATATCCTATGACTAACATAGCTACACCACTGCAGAAATGATTGTGTGATTCCTTAGTAACTGAACTGAGAACAGCTTCTTTCTGATTCAGATACTGGAACTGAATATGGATCAGGACAACACTTAGTTACTCCATCTCTAATGAGAATATGAAGCCACCACAAGTAAAGTGTTGAATATATTCGGATGTATCTAAATGGACTTTTCAAAAGTTAACAAATTTCTTATTGTTGTTTTTTTGTTAGTTAAAACCAGCCAATCTATTAATTTTGGACTTAGGCTACAATCTGATCTCTTATGCTATGAAATATTTGGTTCCTATTTGGTCCTTCTTTATTGTGTATTTCTACAAATTCAGGGGTAATTCAATTGCCACTAAAGTGAATGAAAAGAACACCATTGACATTAATGGGCATTGTGCTGGGTCTAATTCTATCTTTGGCTAGCCATCTGTCATATTTGTAGGTTACCCAACACTACAGAATGAATGCTAAAATGGTACTATTTCCAAGTTCACTAAGGGAAAAAGAAACGCAATTTGAGTGATTCTCAGTGGTGAGGATACAAGTACTGAGGAATCTAACTTGATACAAACCATAATAAATTGTTCACAATCGTTATGATAATGGTTTTGCCCCTAATCTCTGTCCTTTTTAGTCTCTCCGTGCTATTTTCTCAGGAGATCCAGTGGATATTCCTCTTTATGATAGAAAGTAAGCAGTTGCACATAGGAGAGCTCTACTTCATTGCTGTCCATTAGTCAGCGGTACAGACAGTTTTTCATCCCTTATAAGATCCCCTTCCTGGACAAATTGTTTGATCTGTGCAATCTTGAAAATTGACAGTGATAAAGTTTGTTATTCCAAAGGACAGTCTTGGGGACTTCAGTGGAGCACAAAAGTTGTATGTGTGACAGCTTGCTTAGTTTAAAGGCATTATCAAAGTGGCCATTTCAGAAGAGTAATGGCAATGATAATGTCTTTACTTGATTATTGGGATCGTGTTTTAATTAACCTTTATAATATACACCTTAAAATTCCAATTTGATGAGTTATGCTGGAGATGTAAATAAATTACTATTGCTTAATAATTAAGATCTGCAATTTTGATCATACATCTTATTTCTAGGATACTATTACTTTTGCTTTTTCCTTTCACCAATATGTCCCAAGCAAATAGATTCCCTTTGTTTACATCACCTAGCAAGGCAAGGCATCTTTTTCACCTCATCACACTCAGTGTTTCCCCTTCTGGTGCGGGGCTGGAATAAATCAGTCCCACTCAGGAGAGTTTTTATTCCTCACTTGGGTTTATTTTTCAATATTACAAGGTGGGTCTCAGGGTAAACTAAGTATTACTCTTCAGCCAAACAAAAGAAACAAATTCATAGCACAAGAAGAAAATCCCCTACAGCTTGTCTCTCATCTCTTCTCCTTCTGCCACATGAGAAGAGTGGGGCTTTAAATGGCTTAATTGGACTCAGGTCCAACTCAGCCCTCAATTAGACTCAGGTGTCCCTAATTGACCGGACGTGACCTTTTTTCAGCTCATAAGGAAAAGGGCCTTTACTAGCGTAGGGCTGATTTACCTCCCTTCCACCATGCTCTTATAACTGTCCAATCTGACTTTGTCACATGAGATTTTAATATGTCAAAGCTGTTTTTTTATCCTGCTGCTGCTGCTGCTAGTAAAATCCAAACCAGAGCACCGAGATCATACCTAGTTTTACATATCAATTTAAGCCATTAGGATCAAAGCCTTGATCCCCCCAAAACTGCAGACATTTTGCAATTAATTTCAGTAGGATGAAGAGTTAAAGTTTATGTAGAGCTTATATGGTGCATAGGACTCTATGGGAGCCCTATGCACTGCAGTGAATTTCACCTTTTATTCGTCATTCACCTTTCAATATCAATATACTGATTCCAGCTTCAACATTAAAGTATACACTTTTGTTGGCATGATTGATCCAAGGTGATGCAGAACCAGAAGTTGCCATGTATTCAGTAAGCCTATGGTATACACTGTTCTCTGTAGGTGCAATGTTTAATATTTGAGGCAGCTCTACTAAGTATACATACACTTAGCATTTTTAAAAGGCTAATTTTGCAAAGCTGAGGGAAATTATGAGCAAAATTGATTGGGAGCAAAAATTTAGAAGGAAAAATTTGATTGAAAATAGGGACTTGAGGGTGCCCCACAAGAAGGAATTTCCCTTCCTGGGCTCTCAAATGGGATTCTGCATTTGAGTGGTGGCAGCATCTACCAAAGAAAAGCCATAACCTTAGGAGTTTCATACAAGGCTGCAGTGGCCAGTATTAATTTCTAGAAGGTCCTCACCTTCTGCACTCAAAGTGCCAGAATGGGGAATCAACCCTGACAGAAGTGAATTAAGAACTGGCTAACTGGCAGAGGTCAAAAAGTAGTAGTCAAGGAAGAATCATAACTGAAGGGGGCTGTTTTTAGTGGGGTTCCAAAGGAATCAGTTCTGGGCATGACACTATTCAATATTTTTATCAATATCTGTGAGTAAATTCAGGCCAGACCTGTAAAAAGGGGGACTGTATTTCAAAAAGCAATGTCTCTGGAAAGGATTTTGGAGATTATAGTGGGCATGCAATGGAGCAAGATCTCCCAGTGTGATGCTGTCACAGAAAGAGCTAAGGTGATTTCTGGATTTATAAAGAAGGGAGTAGCAGTTAGGGGTATGAAAGTGATACTTCTATATAAGGCATTGGCGAGACTGACAGTGGAATAATGCATACAGTTCTGATATACATACTTCTAAAGTACTGTTGAAAAATTAGAGAGGGTATAAGAAAGAGCTGCAGAAATTATTCAAGAGGTGGAGCAATTTCACTGTAGTAAAAGACTTAAAGAGCTCAATCTATTTAGTTTATCAAAAAGAAGATTGAGAGGGGCATGATTACAGTATATAAGCACCTCTATAGGAAGAAAATACAAGGTTGTAAAGGGCTCTTTAACCTAATAGGGAAAGGCAGAATATGAACCAATGGTTGCAAGCTGACACCAGACAGAATCAAATTAGAAATAAGACACAACTGTTTAACACTAAGCGTGATTAGCCACTGGAACAAATTACTAAGGGAAGTTGAGGATTCTCCACCTCTTGATGTCTTCAAATGGCAAAACTCCCATTGGTTACAATGGGATCAGGATTTGACCCACAGTGTACTCCTCCGTTAGCAGCTAGCTGCAATCTACCTTATTTTCAAACAGCAGACTATTATTCGCTGGAATACTGCATTCCATTCAAAGTCTTCACATTATTTAACAGTGCTGGCCCATTACAAAAATGAAATGTGGTTCTCTTTGTCTTTCCATGACATACCTAGCTTAAATTGGTCATTGGCTACCTTAACAAATGCTTACTGGTTTAAAAAAAAAATGCCCACAACTGTAAAAATGTAAATGTCTGACTGAGACAAGACAGTAAATCCTGTGGCATTTTCTCTTAATATAATAGTTTGTTCTGTGCCTTAAAAACCATCTTCCATGAAAGCTTTTTGGTGTTTTATTTTTAATAGGTTATTTTTCTACTGGTCAGATAGAATAAAAGCACATTGTTTTTACTAAAATAATATGTCCTTCTTCATTCATAATAACCTCTCTAAGCATATTAAATTTAAAAGAGTGCTATATTAACTAACTGCATATTCAAAAAAATTGCAAAGACAATCAATATAGGTATTGAAACAAAAACTAAGCATGTTAAATATAATTAGAATTATTTTATGAATTAGAGACTTACCAATTATGAGTATAATAATTAACCTATCAAACATTCTCACATTAATCAAATATAGTCACATTTTGTCAGCAGCTTACTAAAAACAGACACGTATGAACTGACAATTTTTACCTGAAAAAAATAATATAGAGAAGGATTTATGAAAGGCTGATTCTAGTGCAGTTCTTTAGAAACAGAATTTGCAAGTGTCAGTCCTAAGGAAGTCATATTACACATATTCTATCTCTAGCATTCTAATAGCCTTTAATGCGAAACTGTGTTGAAACAGTTTGTAGGCTTTTCAGTGTGAGTTTCCATAAGCACTCCAATAAAAGTGTGGCTATTAGGATACATGGATGTTTGCAATCCAATCTATTTGGTGAAATCTTAACTCTTTGGTCAACGTTTGCAGCTGTGAAAGATTAATAAAAAGAAAGGAAATGTCTTACACTCTCCATTAAAATATCTCAGAATGACATAATTAAGTTCTTCTGATATTAATCAGATTTGTTGGTAGACAATATTAAAATGTATTCAATTAAAATATTAATACAAATTAAAGATATTGATCTTCTTTAATACTTCTGGGATCCAAAAGTTAGGGTTCAGAAGTCAACTGGAATAGACTGAATAATAGATGCCAATATGTTTTGGTTTTAAAGAGCAGACTGCAGTCCAGTACTTGTGGGAAGAATTTACTCTTCTTAGGACTCCTCATTCTTCATCAGAAGCCATTCTTTTTCTTGCAGGGACTGGCAAAGGTTCAAATTTTGATAGTTCACATTTTTCTTAACTCATCTAGAAAAAGACTGGAGAAAGTTTGGCTGTCTTAAAGACAAGACAGTATACACAACGGTCCCAGCTGCTTCCATTTTAATTAGTGCATGAAATTAGATTCTCCTGTCTTGTTATATATAAGAATGTGAATATAAGAAGGGCCAACCTGGCCCTTGCCTCTTATTTATTCCTGCCCCTGGATGCTTCCACTGCTTGCATCCGACAAAGTGGGTATTAGCCCACGAAAGCTTATGCTCTAATACTTTAGTTAGTCTTTAAGGTGCCACAGGACTCTTTGTCACTTCAAGAATGTGATTGTTATTTATAAAAGTAGATACTTACATTATTGCATATCCTTGGTAGTATACTATAAATAAGATATCCATCCTCAATTTGGTCAAAATGGTATAAGTTGCCTGCTCCAAACTATCACCGAACACTGTTTTTCCTTTCCCTCCAGTAGTGTCTTGTAGGGCTTCAACATGTTTTGAAATTTTGATTATTAAATTTAGAATGGACTCTGAGACTTTGACCCTTCTCACAACTTTGCTTTGTTTCTTCTCATTTCTTATAGCCCAGGATGGGCTGTCAGATCTTTATCTCCTGGTTTGTTAGTCCTATTAGTAAGGATTGAGATACCAAGTTAAAAAACCTTTGTTTCCCATCATCAAAACCTCATTCTCTGTATAAAACACCATCCCTCCAGATTTTCCTGCAACTGACTCATAATCTGTTTTCATATCTATTCTCCATGTTCACATATTCACTATGGTTTGTCTTTATTAGTTAGAGATGTTCTTCTATTTGTAAAAATGACAGTGGTGAGAAATGAATGGCTATAAGAATTTTAGTGTCCATGGTAATATCAAACTGATATTGGTGATGAATAATGCAATTCATTTACAAATATTTTCCATTATCTTGTAGCTTGGTTGGCATATGCAGACTCTATTGCCTGGTCTACACTACGACTTAAGGTCGACTTTAGCGCTGTTAAGTCGACCTAAACCTGCACCCGTCCTCACATGGCAACCATTTAAATCAATTTAAAGGGCCCTTAAAATCGATTTCTGTACTCCTCCCTGACGAGAGGATTAGCGCTGAAATTGACCTCTCTGGGTGGACTGTGGCTTAGTGAGGATGCATGTAGATTTTATTGGCCTCCGGGAGCTGTCCCACAGTGCTCCACTGTGACCGCTCTGGACAGCACTCACAATGCTCCACTGTGACCGCTCTGGACAGCACTCTGAACTTGCAGCTCTGGCCAGGTAGACAGGAAAATCCCCGGGAACATTTGCAGACAGGAAAAGCCCCGGGAACATTTGCAGGAAAAGCCCTGGGAACTTTGCAGACAGGAACTTTCAGAACTTTGCAGACATTTGCAGGAAAAGCCCCGGGAAATTTCAGAACTTTGCAGACAGGAGAAGCCCCGGGAACATTTGCAGTTGCTTTCACAGTGGGAGGGGCGGGGGGCGTTAGGGAACGGAGAAAGCTACCCAGAGTGCACCGTCGAAATGGTGCCTGCTGAGGACTCCGGGAACTGTGGGATAGCTACCCACAGTGCACCACTTGCTATGTCTACGTTTTCCACAGTACTGTGGATGAACGCTGCCGACTTGCTGTGTTTTGTGGGGACACACAAAATCGACCTTATACAGTCTGCTTTGAAAAATCGACTGCAAGGTAATCGACCTAAATTTGTAGTGAAGACATACCCTATGTATTGAATCTCTAAACATAGGAGCTTGTGAGAAATTATCTAAGATGGGGTATATCACCATTTGTATAATCAGGCACTAAGCACCCAACAATTCTCTGGTGTATTTTTTTAAATCATTATTATTCCGATCTGTTCTTATACCAGGAAATATTTGCTAGCCTCAATAAAATGTTCTTGGTTCTGCATGTTAACATATGGGCACATCTTTTCAGAAAGCCATCATTTCGTGCTAGCAAAGAGTATTCACACAGCTCACACAGACACAACTCCCTATTACATCATTTCCACAAATTAAACCTCCACAATTCTGAATCTGAGCTAGTTAAAAACATTTTAAAAAACAAGCAAAACAAAATTGACAATAGCTTTTTATCAAAATGAAAAATTACAGGAAAATTTGGATTTAAAAATAAATAATTTGTTTCAAACAAACCCTATAAACAACATTTTTTTTGCAGATTTAATATTTCTGTCCTTTTCCCTCAATTTCCCTACCCTGCCTGCTTTCAAATATGGAAAATAGGGAAGGGGGAAAGGAATGGTGAGAGGAAGAAAAAAGAGAACAGAAAACCCCTGAATGGCTGCTTCAATCTAACAAAGAAAAATATAATATGATCCAATGGCGAGAAGCTGAAGGTAGGCAAATTCAGTCTGGAAATAAGGCATTCATTTTTAACAGTATGAACGTAACTATTGGAACAACTTTCCAAGGGTCATGGTGAATTCTCCATCACTGACAACTTTTACATTTTTCTAACAAACATGCTCTAGGAATTAACTTGGGAAAGTTCTATAACCTATACAGGAGGTCAGACTAGATTATCACTATGGTCCATTCTGACCTTGGAATCTAAGAAAGAATAGGAGTGAAAGGAAGGAATGAAAAAAAAGGCAAAAATTGAAAGTTTTCAATAATAATATTTATGAACAATTATGAACAAACTATAACTCATTCCCTTTTTAAACTTGTGGAATAAACATTCTTTTGACATAAAACCCATTACAGTTTTTGACCTAACTATAATCTGAAGTCAGGATATGCCTGGAAGCTTGGAAAAGTTCTCTGCTCACAGCAGCTCTATAATCTTGAGAGGATAGAGCAGACTGCAATATTTGCAACTGTTTGGTGGGTTAACAAGATCCAGCACTTGTCTTTTCTGCATCTGTTTCATCAGCTGGTGCAAGCTGGCTAGCTCTGAGCTGTTCCTAACAGCTGAGAAAAATGAGAACTCTACCATTCATAGAAAAAGATTCACAGGTTCTGATAAAAATCTAATTCCATTTTCCACTAACTGTTCTCATTTAAAACACAAAAAGTAAAGTTTAAAGTCTTAACTCTTAAAAGACTACATTTTGTTGAAAAGATTATCTCAGCATGGGTTAAAATAAAATCATGCCATCGTATGGAATCCTGCTCCATGATTACAGTTCCCAGGCATGATAGTAATACAAATAAATAATAAAAATTATGCAAAAGCCATATAATGTATACTACTAGTAGTAAATAAATCTATCAACTAATTGTAGTTAACTCATGCAATTAACCCCCAAAAATTTAATTGCAATTAACAAAGTTTATTGCAATTACTTGCAGTTTTAGTCACATTGTTAAATAGAATATCATTTGAAATTTATTAAATATTTATCATTTGAAATGTATTAAATATTTATCAACTTTATTAAAAAAAATTAAATTTGTGACCGAACTCCTTGGCTCTATTTTATCCAAATTCTGCCATATATTTCATGTTATAGTAGTCTTGGATGATAAATCAGCACATGTTCATTTTAAGAACACTTTCGTGCAGATTTGACAAAATGCAAAGAAGGTACAAATGTGAGATTTCTAAAGATAGCTACAGCACTCAACACAAGTTTTAAGAATCTGAACTGCCTTCCAAAATCTGAGAGGGATGAGGTGTGAAGCATGTTTTCAGAAGTCTTAAAAGAGCAACATTCCGATGTGGAAACTACAGACCCTGAACCACCAAAAAAGAAAATCAACCTTCTGCTGGTGGTAGCTGACTCAGATGATGAAAGTGAACATGCATTGGTCTGCTCTGCTTTGGATTGTTATCGAGCAGAACCTGTCATCATCATGGATACATGTTCTCTAGAATGGTGGTTGAAGCATGGACATATGAATCTTTAGCACATCTGGCACATAAATATCTTGCAATGCTGGCTATAAAAGTGCCATGAGAATACCTGCTCTCACTTTCAGGTGACATTGTGCACAAGAAGTGGGCATCACTATCTCCTGAAAAAGTAAACAAACTTCTTTGTCTGAGCGATTTTCTGAACAAGACATAGGACTGAGTGGACTTGTAGGCTCTAAAGTTTTACATTTTTTTATTTTTGAATGCAGTTATTTTTGTATGTAATTCTACCTTTGAGAGTTCAACTTTCATTATAAAGAGATTGCACTGCAGAACTTGTATTAGGTGAATTGAAAAGTTCTCTTTCTGTTTTTTACAGTGCAAATATTTGTAATAAAAATAAATATATGGAGAGCACTGTACAATTTGTATTCTGTGTTATAATTGAAATGAATATATTTGAAAATGTAGAAAACATCCAAAAATATTTAAATAAATGGTATTCTATTATTGTTTAACAGTGTGATTAATCACAATTTTTAATTGCTTGGCAGCCCTAGCAGTAATATTACAGTAGCGTCTAGAAGTCCCATTGCGTTAGACAGTGTACAGACACATAATAAAATATAGCCTTTGCTTTAGAACTTACAATCTAAATAGACAAGACAAAATAATTTGCTCAAGGTCACATATATGGCCAGTGATAGAGTTGGGAAGAGAACTTCTTCTTAGTGTATGTGCAACATGCCTCAGGTGACATGGTAACCAGGATTTTTGACATGATGTGACACCACTGGCTTCATTCATTTATACTAGTGTGGAGAGGAGAATGGGGGGCGGGTGTTGGGAATATGCCCAAAGCATAATGGATAGTTAACACTGTCATCAATATCTTTATTTTCTTCTCCAGTACTTAAAATTTAAGGCAAAAGTTTAAAGAAAAGGGTGCATCAACTGTACAAAACCACATGTGTACTAAGCAATATGTGAACAGAATCCCCTATAGCAGTGCTGTGCAACCTGCAGCCTGTCAGGGTAATCCGTTGGTGGGCTGTGAGACAGTTTGTTTACATTGACTGTCCGCAGCCACAGCCATCCGCAGCTCCCAGTGGCTGTGGTTCTCCATTCCCAGCCAATGGGAGCTGTGGGAAGTGGCACAGGTCTCAGGGACTTGCTGGCTGCCAATTCCCACAGCTTCCATTGGCCGGCAACGGCAAACCGTGGCCACTGGGAGCTGTGGGCAGCTGAGCCTGTGGACTGTCAATGTAAACAAACTGTCTTGCTGCCCACCAGCAGATTATCTTGACAGGCTGCAGGTTGCCCACTACTGCTCTATAGTGAAGGGTCGATAGAGTTTGTGTCAGTTTCCAATCTTGTTTCTCAAGCGAGGTAAAGAGCTCTGCTGAGAACAGTGTCAAGCTTATCTGTTGACATGTGACATTAAAGGAGCTGCCTAGGAGATGCAAATAACGCTACCTGTTCCCAGGAGATTCTATGCTTACATTTCAAACCTTTTCCTTTATGTTGGGATAAACTTCTTTTACAGGCCACGGACACTGGTTTGAAGTCAAACTGCATTGATATTTGTCTCCTAAAGAGATTTTGTGGGTTTGTATCAAGGATTACTAGGAGAAAGAGAGAAAAAAATACAGCTGATCTTAATTTACACTTCAAAAAGGCATCACTTTGTATTTTTTAAAAATTGACATGAATACTTGTGCAAGAAACCTTTGTTAGCCAAGTAGAACTAATTTTAATTTTATTTAAAGTACATCTAAAGGAAGATTATTGATGCAGGAGATTTGAAAATTACCTGCAATGTGGCCTTTTTAATGTCCAATGGCTGCAGCAGATAAAATTAATGATTATTTTCTGAATTAATCTGGTATTTTTGTATGTGATAAAGTATCTGATAAAATACTATTTTTATCTAACCAGGGATTACTTTGAGCCATTTTACAATTAAATGCCTTGCATATCTTACAAAAAATGAGAGCCAAAATATAGCCAGGGGAAAAAATAGGCAGCAATGACTTATTTTATGAAAGATGGGATGTACTGTTAGTAAATATGCACAAGGCCCCATGTATTCACAAGCAAGCAAGACCTAATTTTCATACAAGGTCTCTGAATTCTGCAGAATGGAAAATGTGCAGCAGCTTCATTTAAAAAAAATAAGTTTCAAATTAAATATGAAAATCAATAGTACAACCAGCAGAGAAGCCTTGTGGTGAAAATTGGTGGTGGTAAAAAGAGAAAAAAAGACAAACATTAATACTATTTTCTCAGCATCAGAATTCTTTGCATCACTCCCTAAATTTTTGGTTTCATAGGCAAGCACCCATTTTCCTCCAGAATAATCACTCATTTTGTCAACTACATAGGTTCCAAAAATAAAATCTACCTTCTCTGAAATTGCCGTCTCTGGTCTCCTCTGAATTTGTGGGTGCCACCATGCCAAAGAGACCAGGTAAATCCAAAAAGAAGTACAGTGGTTATTGCTGACATGATTAATATATTTGGTACATGGAAATCAGAGTGGCAATTAGGATCTAGATTTGGCTGCCTTCATCAGATCACTCATTAGCAGTGTTTTGCCATGGGCAATGGGCCTGCTGTTAGCTTCAGTGTGATGCACATTTTATTTTGCTCAACTCAGGTTATTTCTTTCATTAAGTTAAGTATTTTATGCATTTTAAAGGTTTTGATTTGACTTTTCATATTCTTTACGATTACTTCCTATACGAAAAGAAGAGAACATAAAAGAGAGTGGATCTGCCATACCACTTTCTATATAATGAAAGGATCTGTGTTCTATCCTCTTAAAAAATCTGTCCCTGCAAACACTTGTGTATGTGCTTAACTTTATCCATAAGCTTAGGCACGTTGGCATGTGTGTATTTGGAACTCTACAGTCATACAATTACATACCATAATGACATGCATGGTATAAGAAACCACAAAGACTAGATTGAAATACTGGCTTTGATCTCATGATAAGAAACGATGAGCATGCTCACTGATCTGCATAAATGGTATGTCTACACTGCAATATAAGCCCAGGATTAGTGGAACTCGAGTTAGCAGACCCTGGGTTTATTAACCTTATGCTTTAGAGTCTACACACATTTGTACCCATGTTAGGAATTGTTGAATCCTTGGTCCCAAACTGGAGACCCAGCATTTACACTGCATTATGCAGGTCCAAGTCCAATCACTCATATCCCAGATTTCCTAGGGTGTGTTCACGTTGGAATAAAAGACCTGCAGCATGGCCAGGCCCAGTCTACAACAGATGACTCTGGCTGTGGGGTTCAGGCTGCAGGGCTAAAAATTGCTGTGTATATGGAGTCCAAGAACCCGGGCTTCAACCCAAGCCCGAACTCTACACCACAATTAAACAGCCCTGTAGCCCAGGTCCATGAGTCCAATTCAGTTGATATGGTCCAGTTATGGTGTTTGACTGCAATGTAGATATATGCCTATGCTCCCTCCCCCTCTAAAGTGGTGCAATGTGGGAAAACTTGACTGTCCACCAAACTTGACTGTTTAGAGGACAAAAAGTCAACCCATGGGATCATGGGATGCTTTTGGAGGACTACCAGAGCACAAGTCCAGTGGGCCAGCACCTACACTGCAAAGCAATAGGGCTTGAACCCCAGTCCCAACTTGACTCAGTCTCAGCCCCCTCGATTCTCATGTGGTCTTTGGACCCTGGATCCAAGCCCTTAGTTAGCACAGTCTATGTGTAGATAGAAGTAGCAGTAGACTTGATCTGGAGTTTGAATTCTGGGCTTACATTGCACTGAAGACACACCCAAAGAGCTTATATTGAGCTGCATATTGATGTCCATTGTCAACCTTCAGGAGAAACTGAGTAGAGCTTAAAAAAAAAAAGAATATAATCACAAAATTAAAAACTGTCATTCATACTATAAGGGGGCACAGCTGAGGTTGTGCTGACAAATGTAATGTTGTCATTTCTTGATATATGAATATTGGGTTTTTTCAGTGTTCTATCACTGTAGTTGTTTGGTATGGAATTTTTAATTTTTTTAAAAAAATCCTACTTCTTTTTTCTTGCATCAACATAAATGCAGATGACTGCATTTTACACTTACCAGGCATGGATCTCACTCTTTATGGACCAACTTCTGCTTTCAATTCCATTTGTATAACTGAGAGTAGAGTTTGGGCCTAATTTCTTACTTATGTTTTGACTTTAGCAGGCTTCAACACTGCATACTCTAAATACTGTTACTTCTAGAGAATGTGTACGCTGCAGTCAGAGGTGTGACCGCAGCATGAGTAGACATACCGGAGCTAGCTTTTACTTAGCTAGCTGGAGGAGGCAGGGCTAAGGGGGCTTTAAGCACCTTTGCATCCTCTTGATCCTGCTTGCTTGGAAACTCCCATTGTGCCTGTTTTAAAGTTACAACAGCCTTCTGGAGGTGCCCCCTGGGTCTCATCACTGCTTGGCATTTCCAGTGCTGTGGCCCCTCCCCTGCCATGCTATAGCTTGCCAAGAGTAATACCGCTAGACAGACTTACAACCATCTTGCACAGTGCCTGGACTGGGGAAAATCTTTCCACGGTCAAAAGCAAGGCTTTGGGGATCTCTCTTAGCTGGCTCTCTTACCCAGAATAAAGAGGCTGGAGTGTGTACAAGATCTCACTTTCCCTGCTTAGAATGGATGGTTTCTGACTTTAATATTTCAGAAGCTCAACTTTTTGCTTCTTTATGCATTTTTTAAAAATTTTATATTATTTTAATAGAGCAATATAAAATCATCTCACTCGTCCCATGAATGTGCTTCATCTCTATCTTAGAGGGAACAGCTCAAAGGGTAAGATGGTAAGTTGGCTTCCATGCACTTTCATTTTTTGATTTGTCTTGAAACTGCCAACAAAGGTGCCATTTGGTAGAAGTGGATTTCAGAATGTGGACATCTGTCCAGAAGGAAATGGATCAATCCGAACTATTCATTTCATACACACACCACTGAAGAGGCATCAGAGGATAATGAGTATTTCTTATAGATTTAGACCAATAACCTAGATGTGAAATATTCCATCTCCCATTAACAACTGATAATTAACCTTTGAGATGTCTAGCCACTCAACCCTTAGCCCCTGACTTGGAAAAAATTATTCTGTTTTGCTTTTGAGTTGCTATGGGATACATTATGTAATGGCAAGCTATGGAAAATTTCACTATACTAATAATTTTGTGGCATTTATTAATATTTGTAAACAATCAAAGCTTTTCATTTGCAGTCCTGTATGTCACACAGCTCTATTTAGGATATAGAATAAATATAACAAACCCACGTCACCACCTATTTGTAAGCAGAACTCTCTAGTGGATTCAACAGAGAAAAGGGATCGTCTTTTGTTTAAGGTGCCAGACTAGGCCCTAGGATATTTGGGTTCCATTCCTGACTATGTTAAAGACCTCCTGTAGAACCTTAGGCAAGTCATGTAATCTCTCTGGCCAGGTTTTCAGCAGATGAAGATTGGCCCCCAGTGGGATTTTCAAAAATGACTGTTCTGTCACTGAAGACTCCACTAAATTCCATCTACCGTTTTAGACATCTAAGTACCTTTTGAAAAACCTGGCTCTCTTGTGCCCTTGTCTTCTCCAATCTGTAAAATGAGGAGTCACTGTCTGTCTTTTCTGGTCAGAGAGTAAACTCTTCACTTTCTATTACTATGGTTTATACAGTGCCTTTGTGTCTAGCTGAAGGCACTCCTGTAGCATGTAATTATTACTACTAACAACTCCTCTCTGCTTCAAAGGAAATACTTCTAAAAATTAGTGCACAATATGTCCCAAAGGAATTTGGCAACTCTTTAGCTAAGTGTATTTCATATTGACTATTTTTTTATACACAAAACCTCACCCTAAGTATAATTTTACTCAAGAATATTGGAAACATTTTATTGTAAGAAAAATTATTCCACCTACAGCAGAGTGTTTGTTAAAAATGGAAATATTGTCAACTTCTCTGGGTCACAAGCTATAATTAAAGTTTTCAGCATTTTTTTTCATTGCATTCCCATTAATACATTTGATTTTTAGTGGGAAATTAGAGCCGTATTATAATAATTTTATAATATATTCAGCTTTAAATCAATTGCCAACATGCTGCAACTTTAAATACTTATCACCCAAGTTCAAGTGAATATTTGTGTGTCTTTATTCATGGAACATCTTTCACATCCCATTTATGATTGTAGTTTGATGTTAAGTCTTCCCTGTCAGTGAAATAAAGGTAATGCTGAGGTCCATTATCTTTCTTCATTTTCCATTCTCTCTCCCTAAAACTGCTTGAAATGCCTTTCAGTGGAACTACTGTAGTTAGAACTTTGGCATTTCAATAATGAATGCTCTTACTAACACAAAGATGTAGCTCTAAATATATCATAAAGCAGAAATATGCCAAACTTCTACTAACTGAACCTGAGGTGAGTATAAAAATATTCTTAGATTCAGTGGAGTTGATCTCCAGTTGAAACTCTGCAGCTGCAGAAGAAATTTATGTCAATACTGCAGCACCTGGAGAGGAAAAGAAAGGTGGGTTCCAGCCAGGCTTACTCCTCCTCCTAAAATCCCCCAGATCTACAACTATGCAGGGGAGACTCCATGTACTAGGGCCATTATAGGGTGACCAGATAGCAAGTGTAAAAAATCAAGATGGGGTGAGAGGATAATAGGAGCGTATATAAGATAAAGCCTCCAAAATCAGGACTGTCCCCATAAAATCAGGACATCTGGTCACCCAAGGCCATTAGGACCTACATGATGGCCCACCCGCTATGTGGCCCTGGGGGGAAAAAAGGAAGAAACTAGAGGGAGGAACCAGCCAGAGACTGAAGTTGGAAACAGCAGTTACAGAGCAGCTTGAACAGGAGCTTTCAGACATGGAGGGTGTCATCACATAGCTTTCTACACTTATATACCTGGACATTCCCTCTACTGTGCCGAATGGCTGTTTGCACCATCCCTGCCTCAGTCTTGCCCCACCTCTGTTTCATTCCACCTGCCTTCTATACTTCCTTTCATCGTTTTCACTGGCCTGTCCCCCTGAACACAGTCTCTTGAATGGTTGTGCTCTCTACCTTTTTCTATCCATTCAACTACTCATCTCCCAACTAAACCTCATTCCAAAATTTTAAAAAACAAAAGCCAACTCCATCAATCAACTCCCCCTCCCACAAAAAAAATGGAACTATCATGACATTTACCAGTATTGTGTAATCTATATGTTATATCATTTTCCCTCTATTCTTCATCTTTCCTGCCAATGTTGATTTTAAATGCTTCAGGGAGGGGACTGCCTACTATCTGTGTTTGTACAGCCTCAGCACAATGGCCCTCATTCTTGGGCGGTCCTTTGATTTCTTCTCCCAGCAGTGCCAAAGTGTGGTGGCACAGTTTTCCTATCAAATGAGGTGGAAGAGGAAATTCACACCAAATTCATACTTAAATCCTAATCCAATCAAGTGCTTAAAGTTAAGCAAGTGCTTTGCTCTGTTGAGATCTTAAGGCTCCAAGAGAACAGAGTGAGGAAGGAAGCATTGCCCAAAGGCACAAACAAGAGCAAAATTTTAAAATGCTGGTGAAAAGCTAGGTACTTAGATGAGGAGGGCAACACTTAGAAGTCAGCAAATTTTGCATAGTCTGATCTCCCCAATATTCTATGGGCAAAGATTTAACCTAAAGTTCAATTTGACAGCAGAATTAATTTAACATCAAAACTAATAACACAAGGGTGATGTCACTTAGTGTCCTGTGCCGGGGGAAGAGAGCATTTTAGAAGGGGCTCTACCAGGTAATTCTGCAATCCCTTCTACAGGGTTTAGAGCTAACGTGCCACACAGGACCCTAGACCTTTAGACACCTATATAGAGCTTTAAAAAAGTGTGACAACTTTTATCTAGTAGTCCAGACGAATATTTTGTTACCTGTCCAGTGGTCCTCGTCTATAATACTGTGATCAGTCAAGTTCTAAATAATGGAACTCAGGTTAACTACTGCTGTGTTATAGTATGATTGGAAACTGTTGTTGTTCTCCTTTATGTTCAAGATTTACTAGGACATCAGAGTTTGAAAAACCTTTGCTTAAAGAGTCAGGAACCAGAAACAACTCATTTTTACAATGTTCATCCTGTTGCTGAGAGTATTTGGAAAATGTTCCATCAGCTTCTGAATTTCCCCTTCTCTTGTGTCCCTTCTCTCTTATCTCTTTGTGCTTTCTCATTTTGGAAAGACCATCACTCATGAGTAGACTGCAGTAAGAGATAACCTTCTACAACTGCTTAAGCTGCTACACTGATTATTTGCTTAACTGATTAAAGAATGAATAAACAATAGCATCTATTAACAAATATTGATTTTTTTCTTAACTTCAGTGCAGATTTGACCTTGTGGAAATATTACACCAAGTGATAAAGTCTGCATTAGACAAAGCTTACCAGAAGGAATTAAACATGTTAAACGGAAAACTTTTAAAAGATGCGACTAGATTATATTGTCTTAAATTTGGTCATGCTTTGCTTTGAAAATATCCAATCAACATTCTTGTTTTTCTCAATACAGCCTATTATGCAGGCATACAATGATGTTCAGGTAATTTTATATGTTTGCTGCGACCTTGCAAAAGCAAGGGAATGAAAACTCCCCAGTGAAACAATCAATTTTTCACTGAATATCCTGGAAGACATTTCTGTAAAACAGGCTTGAGAGATGGGATTGAGAGAGCTCAAGGCACATTTTGGCATTATTTAATTCTTCCCTGAAGCATTTTCCCATTTAAGGGCAGTGCCATCACTTAAAAGTAAGCATTTATACTCAAAGCCCAAAGCAATCAATGAGAGTAACTCAGAATGGACGTGCCTACCTCCCTAGCTTTCACTAAAGGAGAAGTCCCACAGGAATGCCTTGGTCTCAGTTACATCTCCCATTAGCCTAGCAACATGATGGTGCAGTTCCAGGTCCTCACTGACCACCTGAAAGACCTCCCACAAACCATTCTCAAGTTGTCTAGGTATGAGACAACACAATGAAAGACTAAGGCAGTAACTCAGGTAAAGGCACTAGTGCTGTATTAACTAATGTTACTCACAGCAGGGGTCACAGTGCACAAACTCAACAGAGCCTTACAGAGCAGAAATAGATGTGATTCAGCTGTGTCCTAGGAAATGCAGCTCTGTCTCTGAACCCTACTCATAGTCTTACGGTCTCCTGACACTGTATCAGTGGAGATTTCCTATGGCAGGGCAACCTGAGAAGCTGTTCCAGATGCTGTGGTACAGTGGTTGGTTTACCTGGTTTCAAGAGATTGTCTTGCAGTACGATGCACTGGGTCAATCCAGTAGCTCATTTTCCTTCCTCTGTAAATTCCACTGTAATATAAAGGAAAAAAAATGAATATTTTAAATAAATTTTTAAATAGTCCCAAATCACCTCTTTGCCCTGGATCAAAACAGAGCTGACCCTAGACCAGGATCATTAGGGCATTTCTAAGTTACATCATCTACAGCAGTCCCACAGAGGTCCAAGATCAAGCAGAGTACCAGGTACTCCACCTTGCTCCACTGGGGCATGACTCTGCCTTGGCAGCTCCTGGCATGTCCCTGCCCTGCCCTGACATGACATATAGATGGATAAGTTAAGGGAGGAATCCTCACCTGTCCTTGTAGGGTTGCTCTCAACAGCACAAAGCAGCTGAGGCCAAGAATCTGGGAGATTTATTATGTCCTTAACTATTTATCTCCTTTCCTTGCTATTAAGTGCTTAGGTTTTGCACATAATATGACCAGTAACTCCACCTACTGCTCAGCAATCTTTACTAAAAAATAAACCTCTGGGATTTCAGAACAGTAAGAAATGTCTGCATGTAAAAAGGGTCTGAAAGGTAGAGAGCAGTGAGGGGACTAGAGTAAATCTCCAAGGAGTTTTCTAGTAGATATTTCGCTTGTATTTTTTGTTTGCTTGCTTTTGTTTTGTTCTGAAGTCAAGGTGAAGTGTACGATGGCTCAGACAGGCCACCCATTTGTGGTGCTACAGAAAGAGAGTGAAATGGATTCCAAAGTCATGGAAAATCCATTTACCATCCCCCTAGAGCACACCATGATTGTGGTTTTCTCTCAGAAAACATGTGAGCAAAGATATATACATAACCATACATAAAGATAGAGCAGGCAGAGGTAGCTCAAGCCATTCATGAGAACACTTTTGGCAGAAATAAATTTAATGATGAGATAACATTGTTCACCTAAGTAGGAGGGTATCTCCCACAAGTGATAAGGTTGAATTTAATGTGAAATGATTTTTTAGTATTCTTCTGCACTCCTTTCTCATTTTACTTTATAATAATGTTCCTGAGGCATTATCATACATAATGTATAAATGATCTTTGCTCAGCATTACATTTATTGCAATATGAAGTGTTCAAAAAGTTCATCTTATGCTGTCTCATAATGATATAGAGGCCTGCATTTTAAAATGTGGATTCCCATGGTGCCCCTAAAAGAAACTGTCCTTACCTATTGTGCATGCAAATGAATACACCTGTATGCAATTACAAGGTGTTGTGCAAGAAGGTTCCAACAAAGCCCCAAACCATTCAAAACCTACCTGGCTTTGGGTTTCTTTTATTGTGGAAATGGACTCAAATTACAAGACAGATCTAATTTTCAACAATTGCAGACTTTGCACAGTGTTCTGATGTGAGGAGTTGTTTCTTGCCCTAAAATAACATTAAGAGTAATTTACAAAATCTAGATCCTAAGCTAGCAGTCTGAAGAGAAATTGAATTTGGACATATTATTTGGGGATATTCTCTAGTTTTGTTACACACAAATTCCATGTTTGTAGAAAGAGAAACTAAAGTTTGCAGAACTTTGGAGTTGCCATGGGCCCGTTTTCAACAGAACTTGCCTCAATTCTGGTTTTGATTTAAAACCAGGTGAAACCTACTGGTTTCAAATACCTTCATACAGAAAATATTTTTTCAGTACCAGTAGTGCTGAACAAAAGTGTATATATTTTATATAAAACACATGGGATTTTTGTTACTCAATAAGGAATTGATTGTGGAGTTACTCTATATCGTAGTCATCACTACTGAGTTTGTATTTATATTTGTGCAGCACCCTAACCCGGTCCAAGGTAGAATATGGCCCAGAGAACTGAACCTGCTCCCAGATAAGTCATGGTAAAACTTGCTAACCTCCATGAGTTACCACAGATGTACAGTTCAACAAGCCTTGTGTTTAAAGAATGGCAAATTTTTTTCACCAAAACCTTTTCCAGCAAAAAAATGTTCACTCAGCAATGCTGAAACATCTCACAATTTTTTGGAAACTTTGCAAAAACAAAAATAGTTATTTATCAAAACAAGAGAAATCCTAAAATAATTTAACTTGCAACATATTCTAAATAGAGGATTTTGTTTGAAAAATGAGGGTTTTTTCAGTAATGTTCTTTGATTTTTTTTAACTTTTTAAAAAAAGTTTAAAAGGCTCAAAATCAAAACAAACCATCTGTTTGGCCTTTTGGTTTGACACAAAACAAAAACAAAAAATTCAAATTGATTTTTCTATATTGTCAGCAAACCAAAAAAACCTATTATTTACCCATCTCTTCTTGTTCCTTCTCTTCACTAGAGATGGCATAATTTCTAAGAGCTGGTGGCTCTTATTTGATCTAATTCCCATTGACTTTGCCTAAGAAAGGACAAAGTATAAACTGAGTTAAGGCTCCTGGATTTGTCCCTAAATATAAACAGAAAACATGTCCTGTCCTGTCAGTTGAGATTCTTCCATTAAATATTTTTAAAATTGTCCTTAAAATAAACTCTCTCCTAATAACCGACTCTATGCAACACAACATTAGCTGATAGAATGCATGGGACCAAAACGCTATATTGATTTCAGTCACAAAAAATGTGCCTGACTCTTAAAGATCTAGACAGTAATGTGTCATTTGAGCAACTGCCTATGGAATATGATCTTACAAAACACCATTTTAGTGCTTCCATCTGTATACAAGAAATAAGATATCAAACATGGACAGAGAAATTACTGATTTCAGAGTGATAGCTGTGTTAGTCTGTATCCGCAAAAAGAACAAGGAGTGCTTGTGGCACCTTAGAGACTAACACATTTATTTGGGCTTAAACCCACTTCATCAGATACATAGAATGGAACATACAATAGGAAGAGAGAGAAAGAGAGAGAGAACATGAAAAAATGGGGGTTGCCATACCAACTCTAAGAGACTAATCAATGAAGGTGGGCTATTATCAGCAGGAGAAAAAAAAACGTTTGTAGTGGTAATCAGGATGGCCCATTTCAAACAGTTGACAAGAAGGTGTGAGTAACAGTAGAGGGAAACTTAGCAAGGGGAAATAGATTTCAGTTTGTGTAAACACATCTGGTTATGTGCTAAAAAAAAGGGATAAGTTAATTTCTATGTAAAACTAATTATTATGTATAATAATAATAAAAACTAATTATTATGTAGGATGCATAAGCCAATGTTTTCCAACTCGCTTATGCATCCTACAGCCAATTGGAAAACATCTTTAAGTCCTATGGTCATTAAATTCCAGTCGCTGTCCATAATACATGATTTTTCACACCTGAAAAGGTATCCCTGTGTATTAATTTCAGGCATCTTTAAAATCTGAACTACAAAGTAAGGGGAAGGAAATTTAAATATATTTATTGCAGAGCCTGGATTAAATACTATTAACAAGTAAAAAAACCCTCCGTTAGACATGAGAGCAGAGCAAGATACTTAAGCCCATGCCCAACTCTGAGCATGAGTTGCCCCAATGAAGTCAATGGGACTCTTCGCATGCATAAAGTTAGACACATATTTAGTACCTTGATGAATCTGGGCTTTAGATAGCGAGGAAAAAGAAAGAAAATTGTGTTTCATTTCAGTTTTCCTCTACTTTGAAGTACACAATTTTTTTAATCTAGTTCTCTTCCTCCTGCCTTTCATTCTTTCTTCTTTCACTCCTCCAGCCCCTAACAGAACAATTCACCATGAAGTACAGAAATTGTCAAAGACAATTCTTACGGTCCCTAGAGGATGGAAACAGATTGATGAGAGATTTCCCTTTTGTTAATTCAGAGTGGCAGCTGAAAGCATCCTCCTCCCACTGAAACAAAATAACAAATGCATCACAATGTTGTGAACTCCCAGTACAAAGCACAGAGATATAATACTACAACACTTGTATTAATGAGTCGTGTGTATCTGATCTCTCCTCATCGGCCCAAACTTGCTTGTGCAGTGGAAATGAATATAAATTACATTCAGTCACACAGTGGCATGAGTTTATTATACGAACCAACCCAAATATCCCAATTCAAGCACAAACTCCCTGTGAAGTGAGTGAGAGTTTTACCCAAAAGAGAAGTAACAATGACATTATATTAAATGTTTTTGCAAGCAGGCAAAAGAAAAGACACCCTCCCCCTCTGCTTCCCAGCTGCATTAGGGATACCCAGAAGTTAGCTTCACATGCTGAGAGATGCTCAAAAGCAAGTGGGTGAGTACTAGGCAGGCAGCCATGGCATTGTTCCAATGGCTGGTTGCTCTGGGAAAGTATCTTACACATTGAAAAAAGGATTATACCTATAATGTGTCTCTGAGGCATAAAGTCACTTGTATTCCTCCTGGGCCAATGCACAACCTACTATTCAGGGCTGTGCCTAAAGACACAATCTTACCCTAACACAATAAAATAACTTTGCATAGCAGTGTCCAGATAATTTTTTAAAAAGTCACAGCCTCTGCTCCCAGGAGCTCACAGTCAAAAACAGGCAAACATAGTACATGTTAAACAAGGAAGTAGTCACACACTAAAAGAAATAGGAAAGAAAGAAAGGTCACATGTTAAATATCACAAGCATTTTCTTATGATATTGCCAGCAAAGTTGACAAGTTCTGATAGTTTATAAATGAGAATGAGGTAATGGAAGAGGGGAGGAGCAGGAACTGCAGGAGAGGAAACAACAGTAGGAAGCTTGGCAAAAGGAGTGAAGTTTTGAGGAGGAATTTGAAGTGGAAATTGAGGGTGTTTGGTGCACAGGAAAAAAGCTGTCAAAACAAACCTAGGCAGTAGCATAGTAACATGGAAGTGTACGTAGGAGGGGGAAACAAAGGAAGAAACAAGGCATTTGGGGGATAAGAGCCATAGAGATGGCAGATGAATATGCACATGAGGCTAAGCTGTACAAAGCATTAAGAGTAAAGCTGAGTAACTTGAACTTTACCCAGAAAGTAAAAGAAGGTCAGTGAAGAAACTATACAGAAAATTATGTTACAAGCTACATTATAAATCCTGGTGGACTCAGGAATTCACTTGCATCCACCAATGGACACCACTATTCCTCACTGATTTAAGAAGCAACACTTCGCTAGGAAAAAACATTTCTCAAGAGGCTAACCCACTTCTTTTATCTTACTTCACAGACTTTCCAGATCCATCTTGCAAAATGGCTGATACCTTAGAAACTTACGAATATCAGAGGGCCAAACAATGGAGCCAAAATTTCACCAGATCCAGTGTGTGTCTGTTTCACCAAAGCCTCTGATCTTTATGGGGAAAGCTAACTCCTTTGTCCCCTCCAAAGTGCCTCCTCCTCCTGGCCTAAAGGTTCTGATGGTGACGTATCATTTTACCATCATCTGCCTAAATCAATTTGGAACTGTGTCATCTTTTGGATCGTTACTTGCTTCTTTTCAGTCCTGCCTAATATCAAGCAGTCTGCTAATTCTGTGTTAAATGCTTCAGATTTAGGGAGATGTTTTTAAAATCAAGAGCATTGACTCTAGCACCTTTTACCTGGACAAAGAACTGTGGCGTCTGAAGTGTTCTGTTTATTCCTAGGACAAGTGTAGCATGGGTAGTTTTCTTCCTCTTTAGAGAGCCCTGCAATGGAGCTCCAGGGCAGGCTTGCTCTCCTTTAAAAATATATGAGACAACTAATTTTCAGTGCCATACAACTTTGCCCATCTCTAGCTATTGATTGCACCATACTTTGTACTTTATTCTCTGAAGCAATGAACTGAATAATGCATTTCTTTTAACTAAACTAGTGTTTAAATTTCTTTTTTTCAAAGTATGATGCACCAGTTGTGAAAATTGTAATGAATAATTTATATTGTATAAAAAGATGGAATCATTTGGATGGTACAATGTTACTTTTATATTACATTGTCACTATTAATTTTAGTAAATATTTTGGTCCAGGCCCTTAGATTGTGTACATTGGCATAGATCTTTGAATGGAGCAATGCCAATTTATACCAGCTAAGATCTGATCATTTTTTATTCAGGCTAATGTCAAAAGGCAGTACTAGTTCAATCCCTAGCAATGAATGACTGGAAAATGGATGAAACTTTCCAATAAATTTGACAGCAACAACACAGTTGTTTAAGAAACATACTCATAAAAAGATACCCCTAAAAACCATCATAAAATTAAAAATTGGACCCTATTTAGTGAGTACTTTGGGGAATTATGCCACTTCGTTGTAACATAAAGATATGTAGTTTGGAAGCAGAAATTGAACAGTAAAAAAGAGAAAGGGCTTATGTGTAAATCAACTAGAAATAAAAACTTACCCACAAATTAGCAAATGTGTAGATCTAAGCCAGAAAGAGGAATTTATCTAGAAATTTCTATAGAAAGGGATCCGCTTCCTAGCAATCTTGAAGTTTTATTAGAGGATGGATGGATACAACATTTTTTATTAGGAAAGGAAACAACCTAGAAATGTTTTCTGGAAGAAGGCAGTATAATAACCCAAGAACAGCAATCCATGATTCATGCAAATCAATCCCTGAGTGCAAACTTTTAAAAGTCAGGTCTTCAGGTGCAGAGCACTATAACTATATCATCATTATGTACTAATATTGGGATATGTTAAACCACACTTAACTGTGGTAGCACTTTACTCTGTGAGTAGCCCCAGGGAGAGGACTACTTATAAAATAAGTAGGCAGGCAGCCATGGCATTGTTCCAATGGCTGGTTGCTCTGGGAAAGTATCTTACACATTGAAAAAAGGATTATACCTATAATGTGTCTCTGAGGCATAAAGTCACTTGTATTCCTCCTGGGCCAATGCACAACCTACTATTCAGGGCTGTGCCTAAAGACACAATCTTACCCTAACACAATAAAATAACTTTGCATAGCATCATCTGCACAATAAAATAACTTTGCATAGCATCATCTGCCTAAATCAATTTGGAACTGCGTCATCTTTTGGATCGTTACTTGCTTCTTTTCAGTCCTGCCTAATATCAAACAGTCTGCTAATTCTGTGTTAAATGCTTCAGATTTAGGGAGATGTTTTTAAAATCAAGAGCATTGACTCTAGCACCTTTTACCTGGACAAAGGTATAATCCTTTTTTCAATGTGTAAGATACTTTTCCCAGAGCAACCAGCCATTGGAACAATGCCATGGCTGCCTGCCTACTTATTTTATAAGTAGTCCTCTCCCTGGGGCTACTCACAGACCTATAAAATAAGGTCCTACTCATTGTGGATAAAGGTGATGGAATATTACCCATTGTTATGTACATGCCATTACAGGTCAATTAAAATTATATCCCATTTGATTTTAAAATCATGGAACCCAATTATGGCTACGTTTGCCAGAGTGCATTAGAGTGCAGGGAGTCCTATCCCCTTATAGTGCATTGTACAAAGAGCAATAACTTGCATACAAGTGCTGAGAGAACAAGTGATTGCCAGTTAGTGCTGCTTACAACACTCCCACACCTGTGTACTAGCCAACACATGGGAGAGGAGTCTGGTGAATGCTCTGACTACATGCTTTAACATTGCCCAGAACTACTTCCCTTCATCTTCACATTGCTTCTAGAGGTGTTGTTCCCTATAAAGGCATAATGGCTCTTGACAGAACCACTCGGACAGTGTTATTCATCTCTCGCCCTATAATAATTTGCCCCTTGGTATTTTCCTGACCTTATCACTTCCTGTTCATATCTTTTGAGTGTCCTCACAAAGAAATGACATTTTCCACTTCAGACGTTTTCACCAACCGCTGAAGTGCAATCAGCTAAGGAAATTAATTTGGAAACATAGATTAGCAGGCAAGTGTAGCCCACCAAAATGTCAGAATCATCTAGAATTGCAGCATTACTTTGTTCTGCTCCTAGACATCTGTTTCAGAGTAAAATCTTTTATCTTTTATTAAGTATTATACGACACATTAGGGCACTATAGAATAAAACAATAGTAAGACTGCTGACACTGAAGAGAATACAAATATAAATGGCAATTGTGTAGAATGTTTGGTTGATTGGTTTTGATTTTGTTTTTCTCAGCATTTCAAGTTTCACTTCTGAGGATGATACAAAGTGTTTTTTGGTTTTTTTTCAGGAATGAGTTAAATTTGAACTCTTTCCCATTTTTATGTCAATCACTAAGGATTCATTTTATGTCATTTGCTGGGCTCTTTGCAATTTCTGTCACAAAAATGATGTATTAGAATTTGAACGCCTCATGTGTTTTGTAAATTACTGTTGTGTGCTGTACTGCTTTGACCTTTTCAATATTCTGTAATTTCATTTGCTGCCAAGGCTGTTTACCTTCTTTTCTCATGTTTCGGCCTTACTAAACTACAACTAACAGATAGGAATGTCCAAACAGTCAAATATAAAATGTGTTTTTTAAAAAAGATCTCAAAATATAATCAAAAATATATCACTATTTCACAATGTGTGTTAGATATTGAAATTCTGCTGTCTCATCCCCTCATCGTAGATTGTGATGAAAACTGCAGTCGGTACCAACTGAATCTAATCTTCCAGCAAAGCTTTTAGTAAGAATGGTAAATGAAACAAGACTCACCCATTCTAGTTACAATCTTAAATGTACTGTCACAGTCTTCTTTGGAATGCTCAATATGGCATCAGCAGGCATGAGTGCTTTTGTGCTTATGCTTAAATATTTTCTTTAACACAAATTAACCACAAAGGAATCTATCTATATTACTCCCTGACTTTATTTTCCTAAACCCTATTTTGCGTGTATTTATCTTTAACTGAGTCAGCCAAAGTGACTCAACAGAATCAAAGCAAAGCCTAAGGAATGAGTGTTGGAAAATGCAAACCCAAAACTACTGAAATTTGGGCAAGTTTGAATATGGATCCAAACTGGACCATCTCTACTTTTCAATTGTGGAACCATTGTAGACACTTCAGATTTAAGAGTTTCCATGCTAGAGTGTATATCCAAAAATATCTGTATGCCTTTTTACCATTAGGTAAGGTTTAACCATATCAGTGGTATTCCCTATTCTGTACAAAATATGCTGGCTCATACTATTAATCATGTAACTGTAGCAGACTATTTTAAGGTTTCAATTCAGCTCCATGCATCAGTGCATTTACAGATTCCATGAACTACAGCAGTTTTCCAGAGTTACCTAAAATAGAAGCATAGCTTATTTAAAATTATGGGCCAAATTCTGGTGTAAATATAGAGTAACAAACTGTTGATATCAACAGGGTCATTCTGGATTTGAAAGGAGACTTTGGCTGGCTGTTTTTAACTCTAAGGAAAGGATAAATAGAACATAGCTACTTTTCTAAGGAAGCCAGCAGTAACCGTTTTAGACTGTACTTACTGTGTGTTGAATAGTACATGTTCAACTGAGTGCCTAACTTCCTCATGGAACTGATTTCAACAGAGTTATAGGTAAGGCTCCGATTCTTTCATGGAGGTTGCAGAAGTCATGGATTCTGTGACTTTCTGCAACCTCCATAACTTCTGCAGCAACTGATGCAGCTGACTTCACAACCAGCTGCTCCGGCAGTCTCCGGGACTAGTCGCACCGGTTTCTGCTTGGGAGGCCCCGGGCAGCTAGCTCCAGGGAGCGCTCCAGCAATGGCTGGTCCCACAGACCATCCATACGGCAGTCCTGGGGGAGGCCCTGGGGAGCACCCGAGCAGCAGTGCCAGGTGCAGTCATCCCCCAGCACTGGAGCAACACCGCCCAGCAGAGGCCCCCTGAAGTAGAGATTTCATCAGGGGTGTTTTTGAAAAAAAGTCATGGACAGGTCACAGGTTATGAACTTTTATTTATTGCTCCTGACCGGTCCATTACTTTTACCAAAAATATCCATGACTAAATCTTAGCCTTAGTTATAGGCCCTGATTTTCCACTGTCCAACATCATTTTGATTTGATATCATTTTCAGTGACCTTTCACTGGTGTAAGGTACACAAGATGCACCGCCACAGAAACACATGTGTTTTAAGCTCCCTTTTGGCCCACCTGCTGATATAAAGAATTATGTATCTTAAATAAATTGGCTAACAGTGCAATGTCTCTCAAAGAAGCAGGAAAAGACAATGAAGTAGAAAGGTAGAGATGACAACATCCAAGAGAAGTGAGCTAAAACTTATAAATGCTAAACAAGAAAGAAATGGGTACGTGTTCTTAAAGGGAATGGAGAATGGAAAGATTTATCATGGTTCAGAGACAGCTGCTGGCTGAGGAAAGCAAAATTGTTGGGAGGAAACATCTAAGGAGTTGAACTAATGAAAACTGGTAAGGGGATACAGATCCTTTTACCTCTGGGACAGTGGTTCCCAAACTTTAACAACCTATGAACCCCTTTCACTAAAATGTCAAGTCTCACAAACCCCCTCCTTAAAATGAATATTTCCAGGGATTTTCTCCTTTGCCTGAGAAAAAATTATAAAAGAAGTGATCTTGGAAATTTAAAACTTGTTTTTATGACATACATATTACACACTATTGATTATTAATTATTTATCATTACAATATTTTTATTACATTATGAAAACAGCAACACTCTTCCAAGATTTCACTTCCGTACATGTATCACTTTGAATAAGCCTGTTATAAGACAAGGCTCCTATGTTTCACAAGGAGTATCAGATGTGAAACAGCATGAAGGTACGTAAGAAGCCACCTCAAAGAGTTCCTCCTAAACATGTATTCAGGTCTTGAGCAATCCAGGCAAACAATGTATGTTACAACAAAGCTTAAACTTGTCCTTCATAATCATTTTAAAAACAAGACTAGCTGCCTATTTAAAAACAGCAAAAAATATCCACCTCCCTTTCCATTTCTTATAAAGAGTCTTGAAGGTTAATATCTCTTCAGTGTGACAGAGATCTTGCTTTGATCTGCTTAGCTCTTGGAAGTCTAGGGGCTCCGGGCTTCTGGCCTTGTGCTGCCTAGGGTCTCTAGGGACAGCTCTGTCCGCCATTAGGCATTTTTTTCCTGAAAACCCCCTGTAACATTTTGTGAACTTACCAGGGTTTCACAAAACCCAGTTTGGGAACCACTGCTCTAGGACACTGGCTCAAATCCAGTAGCTTGAATTGGTGATCCCATAAAGAAGTGTCTATTTCACAAGAAAGCACTGCTAAACTGCACATAGTACCTAACAGCAGAGCTGCCAATAACTGAAAGGTCTTGGAAACAGAATTATATCCTGTGGCCTCAAGAGCCAATCCCTCCAGAACAAAGAAGTGCGGAAATCTGTGCTCTACTTCTACAGACACAAGAGAAGGTATCTGTCTCCAGAGATGTCAAGCCAGACCCTTTCAAAACTACTCAGTGCTGTATTATCTCTACTCCCATTGAAGTCAACGGTTAAACTGACTTTGATAGGAGCAGAGTTAAGCCTGCAATGAGCATTGATCACTTTCTAAAATCCCACCCAGAATCCCACCCACAGCATCTTATAGCGTGGGAGGGTAGGAATGTTTCAGATAGATGGAACAGAAGAAAGGAAAGAGCAACCCACACCTGTGGACACCAGTAGGAGGGGGGCAGGCATGGGAGTGTAAGACTAGAGGAACAGATTGAACAGCTGAGGAAGTAGGTGGCTGAAAGAGACAGAAGACAGAGCATATCCATGGAGAATTTTGAAAACCAGGAGAGGAATCAGAGCTAGATTTAGAGGTGGATATAGCATGCTATCACAGGTCCTGTCCTGGGCCAAAACCTCAAATTTTACTCAAAGCCCTGTGAACCTGTGTCTGATGAAAGGGAAATGAGTAAGGTGGAGAAATATTCATTCTAATTAATTTCATAATTGATTGTGTTTAACAGAAGCCTGCAGGTTGTAGTTATTTTATTAATACAGTGGGTTGATTTTGATTTGTTGGAGATAAGCTGCTCCTCTCACTGTTAAAAGTTAATTCTTATTAATTTTTTGTTCCTTTGTTTGCTTAATTATTGCTTCTAACAAGGGTGATTTTGGGATCTGGGAAGTGAACACGTCATTAATTTCTTGATCACGTTAATTGTTCAATTGAATGTAAATTGTTTAAAGTATAAAATTTCTTGATCACGTTAATTGTTCAATTGAATGTAAATTGTTTAAAGCTGCCCTGGAGAAAACTACTTGTCTTGTGCGTAAGCTTATTGTGATTGCTGGTAAATAAAAGACTCTACATTTCACTTCCTCTCATTTTGTTACTTTTGGCAACTGTACTGCAAAAAGTCCTCCATGCGGTGTACTTGAGATGTCTATAGCTCCTTTGAATGTTTATGTGCTGTAACTTGTACCATTTATCAGCTGATAAGAGTTGGGTCTGAATCAATCTATCTCAAAAGCACAGCATGTGTCTATCTAGAGCAGCATGACCTGAGGGGATTGGGGAAGAAAGAAAAATATACAAATTTAGCAAGCCAGCTAAAAGAGCCCTCCCCATATGCAGCTCTGTCCCTCTCTTTCCTAAATCCTACTGCCCTATGTCATATTTCTTCTCTTCTCCTCCCTTGTTACATCACCGCCAAACTTCACTTCACCCTCTCTATTCCCTCTCTTTAGCACAGTGAACAACTGGAGCTCAGAGCGGTTGCCTGGTCTGAGATTAGACCAAGCAGCGCCAGTTGAGCACAGGTGAGTCCAGTCTCCTGGAGACCCCTAATCTTCTAGAGAGGTGAAGGATCCCTCCATTTTGATGGTTAAGGAATCTGCCCTTTGGTAAGAATGTCCTGCTTTGTGACTGAGGGGACAGTGAGTGTGGGATGATGTGGCTGTCTCCGTGTATCTGAAGGGGGACAAGTAAGGAGAGTGAGAGTATGAAGGGAAATAGTTAATGCATATGTCAGAAATAAGTGGATTTGTTCGGGGCGGGAGGAGGGGGATTTCAGCAAACCAGTAAAGTGCCTGAAACTACTATACTTCTTGCTAAAAGCAGCCAAGTCAGCAGGCTGTAAATTGGCCAAGTCACAGCCTCAGCTTGACCAAGGCGGGAAGGGAGGGGGTCTTTGGGTGCCACAGAAAGGGCAATTTGGCCCCACGTCCTTCCTGATAAGAATGATGCTGAAGTCACTGATTCATGCATTTTAGAAGAGCAGGGTATGCCCCAGGAATGTCTATTGTGGGGGGTTTCAAAGCTGCAAACTCTGGAAAAACCCACACCTGAACGAACCTCTTGCTGGATCACTGAAACTGCCTGTAACATGTTTTCTTTAAGGGACATACTAATTATAAATATGTGGGGGAAGTTTGAGGTAGTTGGACTTCTCTGGACTTTCCTTCTGGATACATCTTGCAGTCCCCAGCGGCAGACAGGCTGTCATTGTGCCATTCGAGAGCCACACTCAGTTTTGGTAATTATCAAGGTTTGGGGGTGTTTTACTAACCTGTTGTGCACATGTGTAAATGCTTGAGACCAAGTAAAGTTTAGCTTTAAGTGAAAGCACTCCTGTGTAGTCCTGTTTGTGCCAGCCATCTATCAGTTGGACAGCCATGGCTCCCCGATTTATTTCCTGACTGATTTATTTCCTGACACCACCTCGCACAGAGTAAAAGTTATCAAGAGCTTTGTGTTGAAAGAACCCTGGGTAACAGATTTGGATGAATATTTTAGGGAGTGAGTGAGTGGATGTGTGTGTGTATATATATATACTCTGTATATATCTACAAAGGCAAAGGGCATGAGGGGAAAGAGAGTTTAAGAGAAAATGATAAGTGCTAAGGGCATGAGAAGCAAAAGTAGGGAGCGACTTCTGTGATTTATGTGGGCAAAAAAGGAAGAAGGGAAGATTGGAAAGGAGGAAGGAATGCAACACAGAAAAGAAAGCAGAATGAAGAAGTAGGGTGGATGGAGAAAAGGATAAGACAAATTAAAACACTTAGGAAACGAATGTGGAGGGGAAGTCCTAGGATATGATAAATGCCTGAGAAGAGATCTAGGGTGCACTGCAAATCAGCTTCAGTGTGCACAAGGATAGCACAGTCATCAGCATACTGAAGTTTTAAAATGAAAATGTTACAGATTGAAGAGCTGTCCATTAGACTGTCCATTAGCTGTCCATTAGATACTCAATTCCAGAAGAAAGGCGATCACAAATAAGAAATCAAGATTATGGCATAAGAGATGGAAAAAAGCATTGGGGCAATAACACAGCCCTGCTTAACACCAGTACAGATGGTGAACAGGTTCTGATGCTATGGTCTCTCTAGTGATAGCAATACTTGTACAACAGTGAAATTTGATGAACTTATTACTCTTGCATTACAGTCACTCCACTGACTCCCTGAATGTCAAAGAGCTTATTTTGTATTGAAGACATTTTCTGTATGTATAGAGTCCATCAGGGAATGGTATAAGATTGCTTGCCTAAGATTTTAGCATGTCTCCATTCTTGATCACACTTTCTTGCAGTTCTCCCAAGACCATTGTATACAAGAACATAACACCTTTTTCACCGGTGCAGTAAATGGAGATGGCATAAAATAATATACAAAACGAATGAAAAATCATGTTTCATATGTTGATTTGCTGAACTGGGGGGATTGGGGGGGTGGATCACAACAGTTGACCATCCATTTAAGATGTTGAAAACAAACCTTGATAATCTCTCTTGCAAAAGATAAGAAATACTGAAAAGACTGTCATGGAAGCCCTACCCAAGAAACCTAATTATCTCATGGAACCTACTGACAAAGTGCTTCCTTTTACTGCTATATGAGCACTGTGAATGTGCTATTTCTGTGAGAGAAGGTGTTTTAGCAAGTGAGGAATCACCTTTGTTTGCTGCACCAGTTCCAATTTCTGCCATACCTAATGAAGCAAGGATTCAAGCTGCCAAGTGTACTGGTCCCCAGAGCAACATTTGAAAACTGCTAAGTTAATTTTTATCTTAAGCAATCTTGACTGTGAAATGAAGCATCAGCTGGCAAATAGACAACATATTTCCAATGATTCATGGAAAGCAAAAAATGTAATATTATTTTCAAAATATACCAACTCTTAGAAATAGTCAAATATTTTCCACAGCCATTGATGAAACTTAGATCGGGAATGAGTAAAACACTCCTTTAAAGGATGACTAACAGCTATCAAGTCTTAAAAGACCTGGACTGTGTGACAGTCCAAAAAAAATATGGCAAGCATCTTTGAAATAACATAGAACAGGCTCTCTCCTAGTGACTTAACAACTATAACATGCACACCATTGAGTGTGCAGTGAAGCACTGGCTGAAGACATGATTGGCTCAGAGTTGTTCTTGGTTGTTCAGTACTAATTAAATAACAAACTATCTATCCTATTTATAGCAGACCAATTACCAAAATATCTAAGCAACAACATGCCTAGTAGCAGAAAAATAAAATCAGAATTACATTATTCTCTGTGTCTCAGCTACACACGTTGTAGTCTGAGTGACCTTGATCATTATTCCCAGGTAGAGGGAATTAGAGTAATCCAGTCTTGGTGTGATAAACACGGGCTGTGAGGTTCCCATTAGAGAGGAATGGACCACATCTCTTGGCAAGCTATTATTGCCACTACCTTGTTTTCAAGGTTAAAGTAGGAAAGGTCAAAGTATAGCAGTTATACTCAAGATAATAAACTACCTTTAGGAGCAAGGGCATGTACAAAAATTTAAATTTTACCTCTTTTGGAGGGGCATGTTAAACACAAACGTATTATACACATTAAACCATATCAAAAAATGCACATTCATCATACACATAGAAATAGACAGCAGTACACTCACCATTTCAACAAAAATCCATGTGCCATGGAGTCATCTAAACAAAGGTATCCAAAGCCTCTTCCATGTTAACACTGTTGGTTACGTCAGTCTCTACTGCAAGAAATAACAGTTGCTGAAACAAGCTTCTGTGAGGCTGCTGTGAAGTCTACTAAGGATACATTTTTAGTGCTAAAATGTCTTTCTGCAATTGCAACTGTAACAAGTAGCACTGCCAAAAACACCAATAGGTCCATACATCAGGACACAAAAGTTCCATGTCATGTTGTTTACAGACCTTCATGAGTTCCAGAAAAGAAATTGCACTGTCCGAACCCCAAGCATTTTAAATAGGCTCAATATGTCACACAAATAAATTGTACTACGTTTCAGGAACTCTGCACTACACTTCTTCATTCAGTTTCACAAGTGCGTCTTTTCTTTTTGGTATATTAACAGTTTTCAGGGTTTTTTGCAGCAAATATTTTTTGCGGCTTTGAGTATTACTGTACTTTTCTGATTAAATCCTCTGTTGATTTCTCTTATTGCAGTGTCGGGTGCAGAGAAAAAGAAATTGACTTTATATTTCTCTTCTAAAGATTCAGAAAAGTAGGATTCTCTGCAACTACTGTAAACATGATCTAGAGTTTTTGCCAGTTGCCTTTTCCTGTAAATTGGCATTTACAGATTCAGTTCAATAGTAGCCCAATGTTCAGCTTTTATGAAGTAGACATGGAAGTTTTCATCCATTCTCATGTTGTGCAAAACTTGCAAATACCACTCTGTTGCATTTACTGCATAGGCAAAATCAATGTTTTCCCACTTCAAGAAAGTGATAGCATAATGCACACAGTTTAACACAGTCAAAAATACCAAGAGGCAGATTGTGAATTTGAAATCCACCTGTACCATAAGACCCTTTGCCTCTGCTGACACAGTTGCTTTTGGTGGCATTCTGCTGAATACTGACCAAAGTATCTCTAATAAGAGAAAACTGTTCATCTATGACCTGCAGAGCTCAGCTGTGCAAATGCCAGCAGATTTCGTGAAGAGCCTGTATCTCTCTCGACCACTGTATTCATTACCACTGACACTTGAAGTCCATTCTATTTGTGTCATGGTGTCTGTATATTTTCTTAAAGATTGTACTGCAGTGACTGCTAGTGTAGATGAATATATATATATAGTGTGATAGACCCAAGCCAGTTGGGTACAACAAACTAGTAGAAAGCAGATATACTGGCCACTGGCTTAGCAATTTTCTGTTCCCTGACTGACCAGAGCAGGGGCTGCTCCAGGCTAATGAGAACACCTGACTCCAACTAACCTGCAAAGAGTCAAGTGAGGCCATTAAGGTAGCGTGAACACCTGACTCTAATTAAGGCCCCTCTGGTACTATAAAAGGGCTCACTCCAGTCAGGCTGAGGAGAGTCAGGGAGCCAGAGGAGAGGAAGTGCTACTTAAGGGCTAGATCAGGCCTGCACAACTCGGAAAGCAGCGAGGGCCATTTTATTGCAAAAATACCAGCTGCAGGCCGAAAAGCCCTGCCCTTGCCCCGCCCCCATCCGCTTCCCCCCACCCCACCACATGGCTTGCCCCATCCCTTCTTACCCCCTACGGGCCGCACAGTGAGCCTGAGTGGGCCGCATGTGGCCCCCAGGCCGCATGTTGTGCAAGCCTGGGCTAGATAATGAAGACACCCTCAAGCCACTGGTAAGGGAGTCCTAACGTAAGGGAGAAGCAGGACAGGTGAGGGGAAGTGGCCCAGGGAAAGGTAGCAACTCTGGCAGTGAAAGGTCAGCTGCCAACAGCTGCTATCATTAGGGTCCCTGGGCCAGAACCCAGAGTAGATGATGGGCCTGGGTTCCCCCAATCCACCACTGCAGAAACACCTCCTGGGAGGGGAAGACAGGCCTCTGTCAGGACAGGAAGCTAAACTGCTCTGGAATAAGCTCATAGGGACAACAGTGACTGTGGTAGTTCTCTCACCAACCTCTTTGCTGGCTTTATGATGAAACGGGCTCAGTAGATTGTAATCCTGGCCCTAGAGAGAGAAGGGCTACGTGGAGGGTTGCAGTGAGCCTCTGAGGCTAGCACAAACTGCCTGGAAGCATGGGACCCACTGGGATAAGGTCAGAGCTCTGCCACAACAGGTTCTGAACAAGTCCTAAAAAGTTCTATGAAATGGTATGACAGCTCACAGTATCATACATGACTAAATATAGACATTATGGATAGCAATGTGTTACAGCAGGTAGTGGGGCTTTTTTGATCAAACGTTTGTACGCCTGATATATGATCACTTACATTTTTTGCTCCGTCATAGTACTGTCTTCCTACCTTGTCAAAAGACAGGATAATTTTAATAAGCATATTCTCTAAAATATGAAAAAGTTCTGCAGCTGTTGTATTTGTTGTATCTTGAAGATCTACAAGCCTGTCAATTTCACAGTCACTATTGCTAACATACAAAAATGCAACTGCTATTATACCCTACGAACAAAATTGAGAGTTTTGTTTAGTATCACTCTGAAATATCTGGCCATGGCTAATTTATTTCTCATATTCTGTATAACGGTAGCTAAAGCATATCATCTCATTTTTTAGAATGATTTGATAAGTAGGTGGCATTTTTCTGCACAAGTCATTTTTTTTTTTACGTAGAGGAGTCCCAAAGATTAAGATAATCAACAAGCTCTAAGAAAAGCCAGCAATTCTCCAAAGTTACATATTCATCATGTCCCTAAAGTGGTAAGCAAACCTACCCCAATGTATGATACAGACCTAGCAGACGTAATATACTCCTTTTTCCCCCTCTTTTTCCATATTTCCTTTTCAGTGCAGTGCTTGCATTGCTTTGCTTAACATCAAATCCACATGCAACGTTTCTAATTTAAAATGACCAATATGTTCAACTGCCATTGTGTGCTGGCTAGTCTTTGTGTGCTCTTTAATTTTTCCAGGTCCCTTTTTCCAGTTGCAGCAGCCAGATGACATCAATATTTGAGCTAGCTCATTTGTTGGAGATACCTCTTCAGCACTAGTTGATGTGGCCCTTGCTTTACAATCCACAAGAGTTCTATTTTGTTATACGAAAAGGGACACCCATGATGAGAATTACTCAAATACTCACTTTCAGGGAAGCCTTCAGCTCCTGTAATTAAGGTTGTTTCAGTCGCTACACATTCGGTTCTCTCACTGAAGCTGCTAGTTGAAGCACTGATTTCCGCTGAAAGGTGTGTGAAGCTCTTGATTTTCTTCAGTGGAAGTTGAAGAAGGTCCAGACTTGATAATCAGATGGCTGAACCTCAGATGTTGGTGACACAGTCCATTGTGGTGATTTTTTTCTTTTGTTTTCCTTCCTATTCTAGCACTACAACCGAGCTCTATCGTGAAATTGACCAAGAATATGCACATGTCCTTAACGTTATGGGGAGAATGTGTGCAAACCAAGTATGTGCACATCCATAAGGATTAGGAGGGTACGTGTACGACCTGAGTTTGCACTCGCTCATAGCTGCATGTTATTGAGGAAATGCATTTACTTTGTTTTGTGAGCACCAGTGATAGAAAGCACAAAAGGCAGGGACTTGATATGCAAAAATATCAGGGCAGTCATGCACCCAATTGTGCATGCCCCCGTTTAGAAGAAAGAGCTATAATCTTTTTATACATATCAGTGGACATTTTAATGACAGATGAAAGAAGATAATATAGGCAAGAGCCACCAGGAGGTCAGCATTTTATAATGGTGTGTCTCTTGAAAGACACCAAGTTACAGCTGAGAACCCCAGCAATTCTGGTAGAATCAGTTAATAGTGCACAGCCTTCTGCTGAATGCAGCCCAGGCTACTGGGGCTCTGCCAATGAAACTGTGCTGTATTTGTTCCTGCACATGTGCCTGAATTTACTTCCAACAAGGCAGTACCACTGATTACAGATGAGGACAGAAATGTTTCCTATAGTGAGGTGCAATTTGAAAAAAAGGATAAGAGAACTACACACTCTGGCAACCTGTAAAAGGTGTGAAGAAATTGACAAGAAATTTCCATATTAAAACTAAAACCAGAGAAAGAAGATGGAGCCCTGCTACTTGGTAAGCCATCTGTAATTAATAATCCAAACAAGCAAGAAAAGAATTAACAGCTGGCATTTCACAGCAGATGTCGTTCCCATACCAGGTATGAAGCCCTCTTCCTCCTCCCTCTTCCCCCCCCCCCCCACAAAAAAAAATTTTTTTTTTCCTCAGTTCTGTACTAGGGTCCTCTAGGAAAAAAAAACAGGCACATGCAGAGTTATCAGCAGAAGAATTTAGCTGACCCATGGGTCCCAGGAGATCTTGCAAGAAGAAAAAATCATATTACAGCCACTCACTTTCTTGTCTCTAAGCCTCATTTGACCTTCTATGAGTTTGGGCTGTATTTCCAAGTGCCCTTCGATTTGTGTACAGAAAACCTACATGACCAATTGGGTAACAGCACACCGAGTACCAAATATGCACATGCAATTGCTGAGTATTCAAAATTTCCATGCTGCTGCTGCAAGTATGCCCTATTGCATTTGTTTGGAAGAAATCACTTGGTAAACTAGATAATGTTCCGAGAAACTTTTACAAACCAGAACAGAGCTTCAAAAACTTAATCTGAATTCTACCTTCTTAGATGGATTGGCAAATTTATGGCCAACCATGTAGTCTGCCTTGTGAGTCACACTCATGTTCAGGTCCTGGTGTTATGGAATTAGCATCATAACCATTTTAAAATAACTGTCAGAAAAATAATATGCTTATTTTTATATTGTGCATGAATATAGTTCTTATTAAATGGAGGGAAAAATTGCATTTTTCTGAGCCAGTAATATTATAAGTAGATGCTGTTCAAGCTTCACCACACAGCTCTGCCAGGGCAGCTCAGTCATGACCTACATCACCCTAATTATTGCACTCCTTGCCCTCACTTGAGCAGAGAACTGCCAATAAAAAAATGAACAAGATATTAGCCAGAAGTAACAGCAAAAGGCAATGCAATGTCCAATGTTATTATTAAACCAGAAGTGCCTAAGGCTCAGCTCTGCCATGCCTTCTACAAAAAAAAAAAGAAGCAAAACAGTAGTCATCAACTTCAGCCAGGTAATTTTACCTCCACTGCTGCTACAGCCACACTGATCCTTTTTAGATTTGCTTCTCGCTTTGCTTAATCTGTGTCCATGACACAAGCACAACAATAGTTCAGTAGTAGTACAAGTCCACTCATTGCTCGAGGCTGACCCTGGACTAATAGGGGAACACTGATGATACCTGTGACGGGATCCCTGGGGTGCAGCCTAGGATTGGGGGACCTGCTCTCTCTCCAGTGTGGGTTGTCTCTCACAATGCCTTGCTAGTGACCAGCAGCAAACCTCTCCAGGTGCTGTTATCACTCAGCAAAGCAGCATGTGGAGGCCCACACCCAGCTAGATGGCATGAATGCTCCCAAAGCCACTCATGAATTACATAGGGAAAGGCACCAACCAAATTCCCCCAGCTCTCAACACAGTACCTCAGGAATATACCTCCTTACACTGCTCAAGCCTTTGCAAAAACCTGAGCACATTTACCACTCACTTCAGGCAAACTCACTGGTAAATATAAACAGTAAAACTGAAGTTATTGACTACCAAAGATAGATTTTAAGTAATAAGCACAAAGTCAGAGTTAGTTACCAAAAGATATAAAATATAAGCACACAATCTAAATTCTCAACCCTATTAGACTGGTTAACAACTAGACTAAGCAGTTTTTCTCACCCCACTGGATATTGCAGTTCTTACCATGCAGATTTCACCCTTGAAATATGGACCAGTCCCCTTAGTTAGAGTCTTTAGCATGTCCTTGTTGCTGGCCGCTTGGGAGTGTGAAGAAGAAAATGCCAAGGATGCAACCACTCTGTCTGTTTTATACCCTCAGTCCCTGTGCTTGGAAAACACAAGTCCAGGCATGTCTGGGTGGGCACTGCTGCCTCTCCAGGCAAGATTTAGGAATTCCCCTGGTGTGGCCTCATGCAGGTGAGTCACTGAATTGTAGCTCCCATGCTGGACAAGGGCAGTTGATGAGTTGTTTCACACCCCGCCTGGAAGTTGCTGTTGCCCCTGGGGAGCTAATATCTGGCTGAATCCCCAGTTTACAGTATGTTTTCCTCATAACTTCATATGAGTTGGTTATATGTGTATATAGATAGAGAAATGACTTTCAGCAGATCATAACCTTTCCCCTAATACCTTACAAGGCATGCTTCATATGTAAGACCATGATTATACAAAAATAAGGAATATGGGGGTTCCAGGATACTCCCCCAATGTATGAATGTCACAATACCCTCATAGGGAGACAGAAACTGGTAACAAAAGTGACCCTAGTATGTATTTTGAGTTAATGCTTCTGGAAATACAGGAACTATTGATCAATGTCTCTTCACGCAGGTCTAGACTGTGATAGTCCTTGCATGTGAGGGCACTCAAGAGGTGGTGTGCAAGGAGCTTCACTCCTTGTAATTTATGCAAGGGATTATCATAGTCCAGAGAATTCAAGTGATTGCAGGAGTAGTCTGTCAATGCTCCTCCAGTGGCACACAGTACCTACTCAAATGGAAGCAGGGAGGCAGCAGGCCCATGGCCCTACTCCTCTGAGCTGCACTGTACCACGAGGAGAAGGTGCTAACGCATGGTTCAGCCTGTGTACTGGATCACACAAGGAAGCATTGTGCCTCCCTGAGGAACAATCCCTTCACCACCCTCTGAAAATCAGCAGAGTTGCACCAGTTTACAACTGGAATAACACAGTGGTGAGTTGAGCTCATTAACCACAGAATCAAGGGCAAACAACCAGTCAATAGCAGTGTAAATATAAATGCTCTGAATACTGACAGAAATGCAAGCTGCATGCAGTGTGGTTCCTTGAGAAATGTAATACAATAACAACCCCTACATAAGATTTATTAATCTAAACTACATAATGTCACAGTTACCAGGCAAACTGCACTTCTCACCTCTCTTGATCTTTCCTAGCACACCCCTCTAGATTTCAGGCCAGTGGCCATTTTCTGTTTTTGGGGTGGGCTCATGCAATTCTCCCATTCTCAGTTTTCAGCCCCTATGTATGAGCCATGATTTACCTCAGCCAGTCTGACCCTATAGTTCTGTTCCCTCCGTGGCAATGACAATCAGTTACCAAACGGCCTCCTTAAACCAAACTATTATGTAGTTAGAACAAAAGCATTTCAGAGAAAACAAATCTTAAAAAATAAAACTGACCAAATGCATGTATAGCTTACCAGAGGATCAATCATCTCTCACATGGGGACCCTGGTAGGATTAATTCCCTATGGACTTTTACACAGAGCATGTCTCTGTGTCAGTTTGTCTGCCTGTTGCAGTTCATTCACAACTCCCTGCACAGCCCCTCGCAACTCTCCCACCATTGCAGCAATGAAGCCACTTTTTAACTGTTTATAGCCCTTTGATTTGGTAACTCTCAGCTTTGGAAAAACAAAGTTTACAGTTGGTTGGAAACAGGATCCCTGAAGCCAACAACTTGTCCCTTTGTCTTTCAAGTGTGTGCTCAGATGTTCTTATATGGGAAGTTATCTTCATGCACAGACCCCATTGAATCTGAGCATTTATAGGCACATGCTAAACATTTCACAACTCCCAATATAAATTAGCTCAGTATAGTCACACTGGAAATTCTAATAACCCAATATATAATCACTTCTCCTCACTGACTTGATCATGTACAGTGTTCATAAAATTGTTATACCACAGAATTTATAAGACTACATATCAGCCGCACTAGAATCACACATTTCCCTTCTTTCATCTCTTAATCTTATCTGCTTTTCTCTCATTCCATCTCTCTTCTCATTTCTAATATTCATTTTTCTTACTCTCTCTCTCCCTTTTTTTCTGCCTCCATTTTGTCTCCTGTTGCTCAACAGTAAGTACCTTTGATGGGAGAAAATAAAAGAAGAACAGGTTTTGGAAAATAGAGAGGATTGCAGTAGGTCCCTAAACATCCAATGACAGGCTTCATTTATATTCTGAAACCCCAAGTGTCTTGTGTGGGCAAGAATGGTATTTAAAAGAACTATAATACAAAGGAATGTGAAGAGTTTTCAGAGTTGTGTCACTTGCCAAATTTGAAAGCACCATCAGCTTCATGAGGAAAGACACTATGCCATGGTTACTTCTTCAGCACAGAAAATGAAAAAAACCCAGATAGAGATCAGATTAATGTTTGCACAACCAAGGCATCTTCACATTGTCCTCCTTTCACCAATATTTTTGATGGATGTTAAATAGAGACAAAAATCTGTTGGACTCTCTCAGGTTAAGTGAAATATGCAAAGAAAAACATAAATAAGCCTTCAGCATAGACTCTGCCCTTCGCTGCTTTATGCCCATGACTCAGAATGCTCATATTAAGACTCAGGCATCCCATACCTCACAATCTAAGGGCTCTAGCTGGATATGGATGTAATTTAATATCCATGTAATGTAAAAAAATATATTAAAATACTGCTAGGGTTCAGACTTCATCCACCAGAGCAAGGAAATTCAGAATGAAAGTTTCCATTTCACGCTTAATTTATTCAGTTGTGTCTAGATGGTGCTGTTCAAATATTATGAAAAATGACCCCTGCTCTGCACTAGCAGAATACAATGGGCTCAATTAAGTTGTGTTGCATGTCTCAATTTTTTCCAGTTTTTGGTTGCATAGCTTGAAAACAGGTGGTTCAGACTTCGGGAATTCTTTTGTGTTCAGTAGCTTTTAAAGTCCTTACTTTTATGAGTTTTCAGCAGCTTTACAACTTCCTTTACTCTTATAATTGCTCTGAAATGGAGAATGTCATCACTTATTTAATAAAAATATCTATTTTTCAATTAGGAAAAATAAACAGCATAATAAAATTAACCTCCGAAATTAAAAAGTCTACCAAGATCAATACATGTTCTAAAAGGAATAATAAACGTGACAATATTTATCTCAACTATTATTTCCCAGTTGTAACCTTCCACATTAGGTGCCTGAGCCACAGAGTTCAGAACTGGGCCCAAACTTCCTTAAAATCTGGAATAGTTTGGAATTAGCTTTTTGTTTCTGACTCATCCCTATTTGATATATACATAGGTAAAGCTAGTCGAAATGATGATAATCAATAGGGCATGATAATACCAGGGTACAAAATATATAGGAATGACAGAGTAGGTCAAGCTGGTGGGAGAATGGTATTATATATGAGAGAAAGCATAGCCAAGTACAGTAAAAATCTTAAATGAATCAAACTGTACCATAGAATGTCTAGGGATAGACATTCCCCGCTTGCATAATAAGAGTGTAGCAGTAGGAATACACTACCGACCACATGACCAGGACGGACAGTGATGGTGGTTGTGAAAGGCTCAGGGAGATTAGAGAGGACATAAAAATATACAACTCAATAATACTAGAGGATTTCAACTATCCCCATAATGAGTGGTACATGTCACCTCAGGATTGGATGCAGAGATAAAGTTTCCAGGTACCATTAGTGACTGGTTTTTGGAGCAGCTACACTGGGAACCCACAAGGGGAGAGCCAATTCTTGATTTAGTTGTAAGTGGAGCACAGGATCTGGTCTAAGAGGCGATCGTACCTGAACTGCTCAGAAATAGTAACCATAATATAATTAAATGTAACATTCGTGTGGGAGGGGGAAATGCCAAAGTTCATATCTGTTTTTCTTCCAGTGACTCAGATTAGTCACTCACCATGTTACAATTGCACCAAATTGTTAGGATGTGTTTTTTCCTCTCCTTTTTTCTGATAATTCTACATTTTCTGCAATATCATTTTAACAGCCACTAGTTCCAGCACTTCCAGTCTGGGAGTAATTCTATATGTGGTGCTTTCCATTAAAAATCATTTTAGCAGTTGCTCATAGAGCACAGATTTTATATTAAAATATTCAGTGATCCTAATCCTCAAAGTTTTGCAGCAACACATGGCTTCTTAAATTACTGACACATGGTGCATGCTAAGCTCCATTATGCTTTATAATCACCCAAGGGAATAGCTTTTGATGGCACTATATAAACTGTAACCATCATAATTAAATATGAAAACATACCGGTTAGTACCATAGCGACATGGCAGTAGTTATAAGCAAAAATACATGGTTAGAGAATAGATCAAGATGCAGAACTACTAGCCAACTATAAAACAAATTACTGTATAACCCTTGGTTTTCCAGGAGCATGTGCATCACAGAGTGAAGCCTGCAAGCTACATGGAAACTTAAAAAACCACCATAATAGAGGCTCAAATTATATATATATTCCCCAAATTTAACATAATACTAACAGGACCAAATAAAATGCCACCATGGCTACACAAAAGAGTAAAAGTAGGGGGCTAGAGGCAAAAAGACATCCTTTAAAAATTGAAAATAAAATGGTACTGAGGAAAATAGAAAGCAGCAAAAATTCTGGCAAATCAAGTATAGTTAGACAGGTCAAAAAGACTTTGAGGTGCAACTAATCAAAGACTCAGAAATTAACAGCAAAAAAAAATGCAGGTACATCAGAAGCAGGAAGCCTGCAAACAACCAGTGGGAACACTGGATAGTTGAGATACTAAAGGAGCACGCAAAGAAGACAAGAGCAGCTCAATGAATTCTTTGCATCAGTCTTCACTGCAGAGGATGTGAAGGAGATTCCCACACTTGAGCCATTCTTTTTAGGTGATAGATCTGAGGAACTATCCCAGATAGAGATGTCAATAGAGTAGGTTTTGAAACACATTGATAAACAGTAGTAAGTCACCAGAACCAGATGGTATTCACCCAAGAGTTCTGGAGGAACTCAAATGTGAAACTGAAGAGCTACTAACTGTGGTGTATTGCCTGTTATTTAAATTAGTTTCTATACCAGATAACTGGAGGATAGCTAATGTGATGCCTCTAGAAAATACTGTAAATCAATTATGTGCAAGCACTATCATCTTCCTAGTTTTCACTTCAAATTATTCCTAACTCTCAGCACTCTAATTTTTGGTGTGGTGTTTTCATGAACAGGACCTGGATCCAATAGATTTAGTAAAAACCAAACACTACTGTTAGTTTTCTCCTTCTGTAACTGAGCCAGAAGTCAGGGGTGATTTAAGGGAGGCACTTGGGGGAAAGGGAGCTACGCAGAAATGTATAAAACCCAACACTAAATTTAAGGTTGCACATTTTTTCTTTTATGTTTGCCATTGAAGTCCGTAGGATCTTGTGCCATGTTTAGCTTACAAAGTTGAATCTATAACCCAAAACAACTCAAATATAACCATAACAATGTAAAATAGGTGTGTTACTTCCCAGTGAGGTACCAGCAATGTAGTTTGCCCCCAGGCCTTATTAATGATATAGTAGTGTACAGCGGTGACAAAATATTGTCAAATGAGTCAGGTGGAACAGATCTGTTTCCTCTCTTTCCCATAGAGAACAGTTCTGAGACTGACACAAGGCTCCTGTGTGACACAAACATGCAGCAGAGAATACAAGGCCTTACGGGATTATTTCAGACGCAAGTGGGGTCCCCACAGAGGGCCAGAAGAGAAAGAAAGAGGGCCAGAAATACAGAGGGGCAAACAAATAAAAAACAAACCAAAACAAAAAACACCACACACTTTCTAGTCTGGGAAAGCAATGGCTGGGCTGGATTGGGGAATAGGAAGGGGCACAAGCCATTCCCTGTTTCAGTCAAGGAGGGAAAAGGGGCAGGAGCTGGTAAGCAGTCTCAGCATGGCTCAAGAGGGACTCAAAAAGGGGAAATAAAGGGGTGCACAAAAGGGAAGGCTTAATTTTCCCTTTCCTCTGGCACCAGTGGAATGGGGTAGCAATAGGAGAATAGATTCACAAAGGGAGGTAGAGTTGATTAGAGTGGGGGATATGTACAAGAAGGAAAAGGGTTGGGAGAGCGGGCCTCTCCCTTAGCATTTGCAGTGTACATGAATGTTTAGGGAATTGTGGTGCAGTTTTTCCCTGCTGTAGCTAGAACACAATGGGATGGAGAGAATTTGCATCACCCCCACCCCGTTAGGTTTATGACCACAGGTTTTCAGCCCCGCCCCTTTTTCTACCTAGGACTCCCTGGGGGTTTGGCCATGCAACCCTCCAGGGTCGGGGTTGAGTTTTTGCTTCATGAGGGGCCTTCCTTTGGTAGTTGGGTCAATTCCCTGGCTGTCAACCTTCTTTCCACCAATGTGATCATTTCGTAGGTGGACGGATCATTCTGGCATACCCATTTGCGGAGATCTGGCGGCAGTTCCCGCATGTAATGGGGTCCATTAATCCCTAAAATCTCCTCTAGGCTGCATGCCTTGGGCAGTAACCATCCAAATAGTTGGGACCTTGGAGGTTTGTTCTCCCTATATTTCCATTCCTGGAACCTCTGGGCCCATACTGCTGCCTTCACTACAGATCATGCGAGAATCTCCACCCTCAGCTAGGAATAGTCAACGGTGTCCTCGGTGGGCAGATCAAACTAGACCTCCTGGGCCTCTCGGCGCAAAAAAAGGGCAAGAATGCTGGCCCACTGCTCGTGGAGCCACACCACAAGCTGAGCAGTCCTTTCAAATGAGAGGAGATGCGCCTCTACTTCATCCTCTGCCATCATCTTTGGAAGACAACCAGTGGCCCTCAGGGTTTGCGTCCCATCGGACTCCTGGGGGGACTTGGGGAGGAAGGATCTTCAGCGGGTCCACTGCCTCCCGCAGGAGGGCTTGATCTTGGGTCACATTAATAATTGCTTGGTTTCTTGCTGTACTTCATGGACTCCTCTTGTGCCATTGCCTGAGCCCAAGTTGCCTCTTGCTGGGCCACCATGGCTTGCACCAGCGCTCTCATCACCTCTTCCATTGTAGTACAAACAAAAACCCAAAACCAAAAAGTCCAGGCACGTTTTTCATAAACCTCTTTGGTCTGCCATGCTGTGAACAATCACAATCACACTCTGACACCAGATGTGGCAGAGCTCCAACCTTGTCCCTGTGGGTCCCGCACTTCCAGGTGGTTTATGCTAGGCTCAGAGGCGCACTGCAACACTCCACACAATCCTTCTCTGTGGCCAGGGTTACAGTCTACTGAGCCTTTTTCAGCATAAGCCAGCAAGGAGGTTGGTGAGAGAACTGCCACAGTCTCTGTTGTCCCTGTGGGCTTATTCCAGAACAGTTTAAACTCCTGTCCTGACAGGGGCCTGTCTTCCCCTCCCAAGAGGTGTTTCTGTACTATTGGGCTGGGGGGAACCCAGGCCCGCCCTCTACTCTGGGTTCCAACCCAGGGACGCTAATGGCAGCAGCTGTTGGCAGCCGACCTTTTCACCGCCAAAGTTGCTACATTTCCCTGAGCCACTTCCCCACAATTCTCCCACTTCTCTTTTCTTCACTCTTACCTTAGGAGTCCCTTACCAGTGGCTTCATTATCCAGCCTTTCAGCCGCACTTCCTCTCCCCTGGCTCTCCTTGGTCTGACCAGAATAAGCCCTTTTATAGTATCAGAAGGACCTTAATTAGAGTCAGGTGTTCACATTAGCTTAACGGCCTCACCCAACTCTGCAGATTAATTGGGGTCAGGTGTTCTCATTAGCCTAACGGCATCAACTGCCTCTGTGCAGGCTAAGTGGAATCATGTGCCAACCCTAGCCTGGAGTAGCCCCTGATCTGGTCAGTCAGGGAACAGAAAACTGCTTATCCAGTGGCAAGTATATCTGCCTTCAACTACTCTGCTGTACCCAACCGGCCTGGGTCTATCCCAGAGGGGTTTAAAAAGGTCAGCCTGTGCCTGCACCCTCCCCTCATCACCTGGAGCAGGCTAGGAAGCACCTACCCTCTCTTCCTATTTAGGTCAAAAATATGCCGGGTGATTAGCTATATCTGCTGTGGGCATTACACTAGCTGTCCCATTAAGAGGGGGCTGGGAAGGAATTTTTCCCCTACCATGATATTGGCCAGGTGCAGTGGGGGAGAGGGGTGGGTCTCCTTCCTCGCAGCAGGTTCAGGTGGGCTCTGTTCATGCATAGCTCAATGTGTGGTAGGCCATATATCGCAACTCTTTATTTAAGTGTATAGTGGATGTTCAGTGCAGCTACTCCATAAATTAAGGCACAAAAGAATGGATAAATAGCTTGGGAAAGGAATTAAGGAGAGGAGCTTGGTAACTGAATGAGCTGGGGGTAGTTGGGAATTCCTCTGATTGGTATGGCAGGGAGCCAACCCTGCATCATTATAGTCCACCTTAACCTCTCCTTCAAGGGCAGGAAGGTCGGTAAGGTCCTGCAAGGGAATTGCTGGAGGGACCTGGATTCAAAGGTGTGGGGGAGCTCTTAGAAGCCCCCTCCCCATCCTACCTCATCCCGAATTGGCTGGAATTGGAGGTTCCCAGCAGTGGATCTGCTGTAGGGACATGAATGGAAAGGTGAGGGAGAGAGGCTGAAGAAAGCACTCCCCCCCCCACAGTGAATTGTGGGGTTTTTCACCTGGACTGCACATTTTATCTGCCGGGTTAGTCCCAGATATCCAATAATAAAGTTGCAGCCTGATTAAACCCATATCTAATGTTCCTGTCATTCTTTCAGCACAGCCAGACAAACCAAGCAATGGTTCTCTGGTGACACCTATGCCACTATACTACGTATAGCCCTCCCAAGCAAGTCCCCACACAGGTGTTGTATGGATGCGATTGGTCTTTTGGAACATTTTGGAGTGTTTCAGGGTGCAATGATCTCTGTACTGTTCTGCAGTGCTGTATTTGTGACTCCATTAAAAATCAGTGATTGGGTCAAACATGAAATTGTATTGAGTTTTATATAATAGAGTACTCTATTCCTATAGGTTAAACCATTTTTAGCAGGACATGTATTAATGGAACCTTTATAGCAATATTGCTCATCAAGATATGCAATTTATTAACAAATAAGAATCTAATCTATCCAGGTACTATTAAGATGCCTGTTACCATACTAACATAAAATAACAAGCAAACATCTGTGGAATATGTTACTCAAATTGGCAGAATGTATGAAACTTCTGAATGTGATAACTCAAGCAATGACAGGCCTCATGTCACTAAGGACAATACAAGTATCTTCCCTTGGAGTGCTGAAGTGCTGTTCCACAGAGATTCAAGAAGCATTTCAGTAGCACAAAGAAGTAAATAATTTTTATTTGCTTGGCTTCTGTTTCAAACTTTCTATAACTCATTTGAATGGCATAGCCATTGATGCTGAATTATAATCAAGAGCTATGGAAATACCAAAGCCATTTTCATGAATACCAAAGTGAATTCATTAAAAAAAAATAATCTGCTATTCAGAAAATGGCAGTGCTAAAGAGCTCATATTAGCTTGAACACTCATGCCAGTCCATGATGATAAAACATTTTAGTTCTTCTTGTTCATTTAAAGAAATCACACTGTTTCACTTTTTTATTCTAATAAATGAAATTTACATCTTGGGAGGGAAAAGTTCAGAGTAAAAAGATAGGAGCTGGCATTTTGCTGTAAGGAATTTTCTCCTGGTGTTTTGCAACTAATTAGGAGGAAAAAGTTAGTGTAATATATTTCCACCTCCTTTATGCTCACACTTAATTAAGAGAAATATCCCTACTGTGGAACTACAGGTCTTAGTGCAGGACATCTCACCAAGTGTATTGGAATTTAAAATGAGAGACAGATTAAATATCCCAGTTCATTTGCAATATCCCAACCTGAACTCTGAAGGTCAGCTCAATCCCAGAGAAAAGATTAGTTTCTCTTCACAGGGCTGTCAGTTAACATCTAAGCTTTTGATTTACTTGAAGTACTTCAAGAGTAGAAGTAATTTTCATGTATTCTCAGTCATCTAATTTTATAACTCTCCTCTCCCCCACCCCGCAAAAAAAAAACAAAAACCAACTTTGGCTAATTTTAGTCTATGAGTGAAGTTCAGTGTTCAACTTTCCAGCTCTTGTCTTCTTTAGGGAACTCAATTGAATTACAAAAAAAAGTATAAGTGTTTTGAAATGAAACATATCTTCACAAGTGACAAACTTTACAAAGAAAAAAAGTCAAGGACTAGAAAGAGTGAGTTTCTATGGAAACTATTGCAGATATAAAAACCACCAATTTCCCACTCCCCTCCCCCTCCCCCAAAAAAGTTTTCACTGTAAAAGGAGGACAGAAGGGGATCAGTATAGCACATACAAATATTGTTCCCTCCTGATCTTGGTCTTAGCTCATCACACATATAATATCATCAGCTAATTCTTATGCAGAGCCTCTTTCCATTCCATTACTTCAGATTTATGAGTTTACAACTCATGAACTGTACTTTCAGTGGCTATAAGCCAAATAAAGTTCAAAGTAAGTTATCAACCTCCAGAAATATCACTGCTATTTTTTTTTCCTATGTGGTACCTCCTCTGCTTTTGCTCCCTTTCAAGAGAATATTGCTCTGAGTGTGTTACTGAAAAATGCCCCATTTTAAATACCATAGTACATAAATGGCATTTAGCTTATTACTAACTGATACTGATCACCACTTATTTAATTATAGACTTTGTCTGAGCCTCTAATACTTGACCACAAAAGAGATATGCAAAGATGACAACATTACAGTAGTATAATGGAAGCAGTCACTGTAGTGGCTAATCCATATGAAAGCAAATTATGGACCGATTTAAAATGACTAAGAAATATTTATAGTTGAGACTGCCACTCATCCTTAATTCTTCTTGGGTGACATCCCCTATGCAAAGCCCTTTGCACAAAGAAACAATAGAGAGAGACTGCATATATCCCACAGTGGTACATGTACACTTTTTGCATGAATCATAATTCACTCTAAATTGAACACTTAATTTATTAAACTCAGGAGAGCGACTATGAATGGGCATGGATGGAGAATGAACTGGCCGCTGTCCATTTTAGCACTGGGAGGTCTGATTTCCAGCTTGTGTAAACATACCCACATTAGCTATGATCAGGCTAGCACCTAAAAACAGCAGTGTGTCAGTGGTGGCATTGGCGGCAGCTCAGGTTAGCCATGCAAGTAGTCACCCAGGAGACTGAGCAGGATTGTCTTCAGGATGGCTAACATATGGAGCTGCCAGTGTCACTGAAGACACACTTAGGTGCTAGCTCAAACACATCTGGAATAGGTACATCTACACCAGCTGGGATTAGCACCTCCCAGCTCAAATGTAGACATACTCTCAAAGATAGTGCCTTCACTAGGCCAGACAAGACAACCGAGGGGATAGTGATGTAAGTAAATTTGCACTAACTGCTGCAATAAGGCCCTTTGTTTAATCTCAATAGAGATTCTGTGTCAAATCACAGTGTATATATAGTCTATGTGGCTAGTAAGTGGGGCAACTTTAAGAAGCATTAAATTAGTTTACAATAAAATAAATTTTGAAGCCAGGTTTTGCTACCTTAACTCGTGTAAAATAATTCACTCTAAGTTGAACACTTAATTTATTAAACTCAGGGGAGTGACTATGAATGGGCATGGATGGAGAATGAACTGGCCGCTGTCCATTTTAGTATTTTACTCCAAAACTGTCTCAGTTACTTCAGTGGGACTGTTTGTGGAGGGAGGTAGTATTCAGCATTAATAAAGTTATCAGAATTTGTGTATTGTGCTAATTGCTGAAAGCACCAACCAACTGCAGAGCATGCTACGAAGACTCGAGAAGAAAAGTAATCAGGTCAGCCTGAAAATGAACTGCTGCAAAATGAAATATATGCGATCAGATGTCTTACGAAAAGCCTGAATAACGGTAGCAGGAGAAGAAACTGAAGTGGAACAGTATGTATATTTGGGCCAAGAAGCCAATATGCATCAAGATCTGAATTGAGAACTCTCGCGAAGGATTCGAGCAGGACGGTGTGCGTTCAGTTCCAGCAAGGATGTCCTCAAAGGAAAAATCAACAAGACCACATGCACAAATATCTTCAATTCAACAGTGCTGCCAGCCATATTGTATGGCAGTGAAATGTGGGCACTGATGAAGAGAGACAAGCAGCGGCTGTCAGTAGCTGAAAGGGCAATGGAATGAGCTATGTTGGGAATTTTCCTTCTGGGTCAGAGAATGCAGCGATGTGAAAGATATTGTCGTGGAAAGCAGGCATAACAAGATGTGATGGGCAGGCCACACAGCACGGTTCACGGACAACAGGTGGACCACAATCTTTGCTAAGAGGTACCCTCGAGAACAGAAAAGACCATTCAGCCAGCCTCCAAGAAGATGGGAAAATGACATTGTTAAACATTTCAGACTAACGTGGAGAAGAAAGGCAAGAGCACGAGAAGAATGGCGGACATGTTGTGATTGGTGCAGTATTAACGACAGCTGAAGACCAATTGATCCAGGTGATCCAGATGTGATCAGAATTTGATCCTAAGAGACCAATACAATCATTTTTAAACTTACAACTTATCCTTACTGTTTGGACAGCAAAGAAGCATGTCACATTGTCTTCAAAATTGAAAAATGTTACTGGGTTTGACAAACATGGAAGAACAAAATTAAAATACATAAGCAATTTAAGAATGACCATAATATAAAATGAATTACAATAAACAGTAACAAAAATTACCCAAATATATGCAATAAGTTGTAAAGTCATTTGTGAAGAAAGCACCTCATTCTCATTACACAAAACAGATAGCACTTAAAAAGCTATCTGTGGTCATATACCAATTTTATTTCTATTATCCACTCTAGGAGTTTTCAATGTTAATAAAACTTTCAATACCCACGGAATTTAATGTCTCTACTATCAGATCGGTTAATAGTACTATGATAGGAGCATGATAGAGTGAATAGATAAACAGATCTTAGACAGAGGGATTGACAATGCAGTACCAATAATACAATTACCAACTGCAAGTTATCAATTGCATATCCCAACTTCTCACAAACATTTATATAAAATATTGCATAGAAACCCTCAGGTTTATTGAAGTTTTATTATTTACTTTTTCTTGATACAACAAAGGTTATTATTATACTGTTTGCCATAGAAATATATTGCCATTTTTCTAGACACCAGAAAAACTAGGATCACAGACATATTCATTAATTTAATCATTGAACAGCATGGCTGAATCGTTCTGGTAAAATGAGAGAATATTCCACCAGGATTAAACATGCTTATACAAGTAAACTATGTTTCAAGAATGTTTTATTCTAACAAGAAATTGATTTTGGATGTACAAGTGTACCCTTATTCAAATAATTTTCAAAAGTAACTTTAGCGCAAAGAAAAATGTCATTTTCTACACCAGCAGAGCATGTAATAGTTTGCCATTACAAGTAAAGTTTAATTTACACAAAAGGCTCACTTAGTAGCTTTATTTTATTCCAGAAACAATGGATCAGCCTGCACAGTGACATACTGTATTGACATGTTATCTACTTGTTCATGTGCATTTGACAGTTATAGTCTTAGAACGATGGAGGATGCTTTTTTTTATATAAAAAAAGAGAAAAGGTTTTTTTTTACTTAATGGAATCCTTTTCCTATATATTTTGTGTATATTTTAAAGAATAAAACTGTAATTGTAATCACTTCCACATCTGGCACAGTTAGAAGAAAAAATATGAAATGCATTGTAATGTGCAGTTGGTAACATGTACTTATTTCAAAATATAATTGCTGCTTAACATTCACTTTGATTAATTGGGTATGATTTGTGGTAATTTTTAATTTAATTAATTCAACTGAAATAAATCCTTTGTATCAAGGTTCATTTTATATCCATTTGACAGGATTTCTACTGAGTGCTATTTAAATGTCTATTGGTTATTAGAAACATATTTTAGATGAACAACATAGTAAATATTTAAAAGTCTGTTGTCCCATCAATGTGAAGTATATTTATATGGGTAACTCCCATTATTTGAATGAATGTTCTTCCATGCACACAAAGTGGAGCAGATCTCTTATGACCTAGTATAAAATTAGTAGTTCCCAGGCTTTTATATGGAAAAGGTTCTGAATGTTTGGTACATAAGGAACCTGCTCTTCTATAAACTATTAGAAGATGAAAGTCATACTGTATGTTCCTATTCCACTGTTCACTATTTCTGGTGTGCTGTGTTGGTCCCAGAAAATTAGACAGGTAAGGTGAATGAGGTAATATCGTTTATTGGACCGACTTCTGTTGGTAAGAGAGACAAGCTTTCAGGCTTCACACAGAGCTCTTCTTTAGACCTGCAGAAGTTTGAAAGCTTGTCTCTCTCATGAACAGAAGTTGGTGCAATAAACGATATTACCTCATCCATCTTGTCTCACTGTTTTGGGGGGCAGTTTGTTTGTAGGCAATCTCATCCCAGTAAAGTGTGCCAAGATACTATAATTATGATATAAAATATGGGATATAGAATTATAAAATCATGTAACGATAGATAATAATAATACCACTGAAAGGCAATTTCCCAAGGACTCACATTTTATTGATGGACTCAGAATCATGAGTTATATATACACTGTTTAATTCAGGCAGTCTGACTATATGAATAGTTGAACTTAAACTCTTTCTACACCAATCATTCAGAAGCTAATTTCTCTGATATTTGTAACAAAGATTTAGATTTCATCTAGGACCTTGATCTCTTGATAATGAATGCTACCAGTTTTTGAATAAGCAGTTTTCATTTTACTGTGAGTCTTGTAAATGATGCTTTGAACAACTACAAGAAAATAGCACTCATTTGGCTCAGTCCAACATGAATGAACTATGAAATGTATTTGACAATAAAGTTTTTAATTACGTAGGCATTTATGAGCGTACCACTGATAGCTGTCACTTAATAACAGCCAGTAAACAATACACATCAATATCCATCATCTTCGAGATATACTTGGCTACAGCTGTCTTAGATGATGGGCTTCTTTGCAGTGCATAAGTATTATTTCTGTTTCTTTCTCTTTTTTCGGTTGGGCAGGTTTTTCCATTAGCTGTATTATGGGTGGTGGATATCTTCCTTGAAAGCATCTGGTATTGGCTACTGCTAGAGACAGAACACTTCACTGGATGGACCATTTTTCATCACTTCTCTGCCCAGAATGGAAATGTGGTTGTTCCCATTACCTCCCCCACCACCTTTGTTTAATAGTTTAGCTATGCCACTTCCTTGCTTCTTCCTGTCTTGAGATGGTTGTCAGAAGGTCCACCTTGAATCAATCTAATATTGTTTACCGCATGACTCTGGAGCTCTATGAAGAACATGTTCCTGGAAAATCAAGGGTGATACAGAATTGTTTTTTTATACTTGGCTAGATCTATTCTTGATCACATCTTGATCTATTTTCTAACTATGTATTTTTGCTCATAATTACTGTCATGCCATTATGGTACTAACCAGTATGTTTTCATATTTAATTATGATGGTTACAGTTTATATAGTGCCATCAAAAGTTATTCCCTTGGGTAATTATAAAGCGTAATGCAGCTTAGCATGCACCATGTGTCAGTAATTTAAGAAGCCATGTGTTGCTGCACAACTTTGAGGATTAGGATCACTGAATATTTTAATATAAAATCTGTGATCTATGAGCAATTGCTAAAATGATTTTTAATGGGCAGCACCACATTTAGAATTACTCACAAACTGGAAATGCTGGAACTAGTAGGGTGTTAAGTCTACATTTTCTGCAATATCATGTTATCAGAAATAATCCATCCTAACAATCTGTTACAGTTACAATATGGTAACTGGCTAATCTGAGTTACTGGAAGAAAAACAGATAAGAACTGTAAGTTCTGTAAGCAACTGTAAGTTGCTCTACACATATAAATTCTAATATCTTATATCCTGTCAATGCAGGTTGATAAAAGTCAAAATGCTCATGAATAATTTGTTTTACAGAAGCCAGTAGCATATATTGTCTCATCATATGTATGTGTCTGACCTAAATTATTAGCAGTCTATTCTTTTCCATAGTCTGCCATTTACTGAATATCTGCAAGTAAGGGCAGGTAATGATTGATATTTGATGCTTTCGTCTTTATGATGTGGTCCAGTTTATCATACCCCGATTTATAAATCAGAACTTTTAAATGTCTACCACACATATAGATTTTTGATTTATATAATATACAGCTGATTTATAAATCATAACAGTAATTTATAGGTCAGATAACTAATTTATCAGTCATGCACAAAATATATGTTACCCAACAGCTTCCTAAAGCATGCCCTGATTTATAAATCTTTTAAGTAATTTATGAAGAATGAAACTAAATTGGTGGCAGGTTAGTTTGGAAAGTAAGGTGGAATGGTAAGGTCGCTTTCTGAGAGGCTTACATAGCACTTTTGTTCCCCATCTTCAGTGGGATGGTAGTGAACTTAAAAGCTAATTTCCTCCAACATTAAAAACAGTTTGTTTATCCTAGTACATCAACAGGTGATAGTTAACTATGGAGAAAATATAGCCTTTATCTCTTTATTCCTTCCATGTTAGCAAGTGTGTCACCATTAGAGCAACATTATTATTTTTCACTGTTACCATTTTGTGTTAATTTAACTTTTAAGAATATAAGTTGTTATTTTTTGCACTGCACGAATAAGGTATCAACAAACAACTGAATCGTGTCTCATCTCTATTTGTGCAAATTGTTGTGGAGTTGCTCGTGGTTCCCAGTGCATTCCACAGCTGCTGAAAGCCTAGACTTTAGTGGGAATACTCACATGAGTGAAAACTAATTATATGAGCACAATCAGACTTCTTAGAAGCAGGATTCTTAAGGATTCTAGTATTCCAAACTGGGCCAGTGTATGGTTGTTGGTTTCCCCCTGTACCACCATGCTTACACTTTCCACTGGGTAATTTTAATAGCTATTTTCAAATTAAATCTGCTGATATCAGTTAGTAAAACAGTAAAGGTACCTTAGAAATCTGTCATGCAGCTTCAAAACAGTAGTGCCAGACATCTAGAAACTTGCCCAAACAGGATGCTGAAAACTAGCAAAGAAAGATAGGAGTTTGACCGGACTCTTTAACCAGTCAGTACACTTGAGAGCCAATCACTTACGGAAAGTGAACACTCTTGTTGGTTAGTTACCAAGGGGGCATGTATCTTGGAAATATATGTAAGACAGAGAGATAAGGGGAAGCTAAGTAAAAGCTAGAAAGCTAGAAAAGTAGGAAGATTAACAGAATAGAAAAAGCTGCTGCAGTCCTGTCCCATTCTGATGTTGTTAGCTATCAAGAATGAAACTAAGTTACAGCTCTCTCACAAAAAGGCCAGGATTTCAGCCTTCATTCATTGCCAGCAGTGATACTGAAAAAAGCCATTGATAACTCTAAAAATAATCTAGTTTACATCCTACTTCTGTTAGGGTGAGAAAAATACTTAGACTCTGGATGTGCAAGCTGTTTAAGAACATGGTAAACCTGCATAGAGGATAGACAATTGGGTTCAGAAAATGGAGGGAAGAGAGTTTGACAGATCTTACTGTAGTTCTATCCATATTGTGTGGAAAATTAAATGATGGCATCACTTTGGGAGTCCCCACACTTGGGAAATGTGTCATGTGGCCCATTTAGGAAGGAACTGTGTATGTTTCTCTTCATGGAAAATTGTTGACCACTGTAGAGGGATGGCAGGGTAATCATCCTTCCTTATTCTGACCCACTGTTGGCATAACTCATTCAACAAGGTGGTATTAGCACTAGGGTGACCAGATATCCCAGTTTTATAGGGACAGTCCCACTTTTGGGGTCTTTTTCTTACATGGGCTCCTATTACCTCCCTCCCTACTCCTTTCCCCTCCTCTCCCGCCCCCACCATCCTGATTTTTTACACTTGCTGTCTGGTCACCCTAATTAGCCCACAGTATTCTTGGCATTCAAAAGAACACAGGGATTGCATATGTGGCTAGCTCCTGTAAGGGATGGGGGAGCATGTAGAGGGTGAAGACTCTCCACTCAAGCAAGAAACACAACCCATTGCATAGAGTTCAGACAGGTACATTGGAAAGACTTCTGAAGAATTACATATGAGCTCTAACCAAAACCAGGTCTCAGCTGGAATCCACAAAATCACAACATATAGTTAGAGCCACATTTCGCACATGTTCTGCCTTTATATTAAAAGAGGATTTTATATTTCTTGCTGCTCAGAGTGAAAACCTAGGGTCAGATATGATTGAAGCTAACAAGACACAACGTGAGCAAGATCTGTCTCCTCTGCAGGGGATGGACTGGCATGTGAGGGATCAAAATTTATCTCTTTAAGTAAGTAAATCCATGTATTCATATCTGAACATTGGTACATAACAGCAGAATTTTCTAGAGACTTCATAATCCAGCACTAATTTTACCAATCAGTAGCTAACCTTCCAGTGACCTCTCATCTACCATCTTCTCACTGGTCATCCCCTACTATGATAAACCTCCAGTACTCCTTCAAAAATAACTTTCTTAAGGTTACTTCTGTTTCTACGCTAATGTGACCAAAGTACATATGTTTATATCTGTTGATTTCTGACATCAGGGTTTGCTTCTCTTCAATAATATTTCAAAATAGGCATTCATTTTTTTTTCTGTCCAGGAGATATGAAAGAGTCTTTGCCACCACCACATTTCAAAAGCTTCAATTTTCTTCTGATCAGCAACATTAACTTCCCAGAATTCACATCCATAAATCACTGTGAAAAAAAATTAGGCTTTCTACCAGTTGCACCTTCATATATTTTGAGATGCCACTGTTTTTCCTCACTTTAAGCAAGACCATAACTGAGCAAGCAATCCCTAGTCTTTTTTTCCAATTTCTTTTGAACAGCCTCCTTAGTTGGATATATATGATTCCAGATAATTCAATTAATCTACTGCCTCTACAGCTTGTCCATTATTTGTGATGTCCATCTGAATCCTGATTTAGTTTCCTGGTCAATCTATATAAATTTTGTTTTCATGGTATTTAGGAAGAGTACATAATCCTAAGTGTTTTTACAGACTCCAGCATTTAGAAAGCTGTTTCAAAACCTCACACCTCTGACAGTTAGAAACCTTCTTCTCATTTCCAACAGGAATTTGTTCCTGGTTATATTTTTAAAGGATGTGTATTGAGCAATCACAATAGTACTGTCCCCATCCCCAACCCCCGAGACAGTCTGTCCATTTGTTGTTGCATAAGAAGATTGCCTTAAACCACCAGATTTCAGGCATTACTACAATCCTCCCTTTCATACCTGACACCACACACACACACGCGCACACACACACTGCAACTATTGTGATCAAAGACATAATTTTGTCCTAATATTTTAAGGCATGTTTTTATAATTGAAATAGGCTAGTTGGGATTAGGCTGCTAGATGCCTGACACCTGAAAGGCAGTCTTATTTAAAGGTACTAAGAGTCTACAGGTTGCACTAACATTGAGGTTCTCCACTATTTTTTTTAAAAAATAGGTAAATTGTATTTAAATTCCTAAAAACAGATCAAGAACCTTACATTTAGTTCCTGCCCTTGCACCTCATGCAGTCAATTATAGCTAGGTAAAGGGAGTGCAAATAGGAGTGGTAGTGGGGCAGCTGCCCCACTCCAGGAAAAAGGGTTAAAACAGCCCTGCAAAGGGCTGTGGCTGGGAGCAAGCAAGCTCCCAGGCTGAGTGGGCATAGCAGCCACAGCTGTGGCTGCATCAATTAGGGCCCAGCTGGCCCTGAGAAAAAGGCCAGAGTTTGGTGCAGGGAGAGTCTCCTCTGTCTGTGGAGCGGAACAGGCCTGGCTACTGGGAGCTTCAGTACGAACCTAGAGTAGTGCAGGGCTGGGACAAGGCAAGAGGAGCTGGGGGAACTCTGACCTGGAAGCTCCCAGGCTGCAGGACCTAGGGGATGGCCCAACAAAGGATACTGGGATTGCAGAGGGCAGCCCAGGGCTCTAGAGGCAGAAGCAGCAGGCCAACCCTCCTTGCCAGTGATGAATGGCAATGATACTGCAGTCTGCCCCAGAGAACGGGGGCAAGTGGTGACTGGCAGTTGCCTAGACATAGGCAAGGTGGGGATAGTGGGTAAGGGTTCCCCAGGGAGGGGAGACCCAGCGTGAGACTGTGGGGGTACTGCAGCGGTGCAGCACCCCAGTGGAAGAGGGCACCGGGATCAGGGAGGGACACGGGGCTGAGTGGCAAGCGGGACTACGGCCTGCAGAGGGCGCTCCGGATGCTGGAAGAGCTAATTCCCGGACAGACCAGCGGGAGGCGCCGCAGGGTGAGTCGCCGCCTTGCTACAGGGGTAAAATGCTATCACAGTGTGATTTGGTACACCTGGTTTGCACAGGTGTAAATAATTATACAAAGTGCAAAATCAAGTCCAATGTATCTTCTTCCATTCTATTTTCCAATACATATTCAATAAATTACATTCAAATAAGGCTAGGTCTACAATATCGGGCAAAATAATGTCATAGCTCTAGTTATTCAGAATTAACTTAAAATTGCAGCACATTTTGACTACTTCTCTCACAAACTGGGAAATTGGGATTTCTCAACCATGGGATATTCAAACATTTCACCTCCCACGACCCTCAAATCTCATTGGATTGAAAAGCTGAAAGTTTGAAATTTTTAGAGAAACGTATATGCTGAGAAAATTAATTCGGAATGTCAAAATGTTTTCTTTTTACTTATTTGATCAAATCAATATATTTCTACATAGATGAACACAATATGTAAAGAGACAGCATGGCTTTTGTAAAGGGAAATCATGTCTCAACAATCTATTAGAATCAACAAATATAGACAAGAGAATGGATATAGTGTACTTGGACTTTCAGACCAAAGGCTGTTAAGCGAAGTAAAGAGTCCTGGAATAAGAGAGGAGATCTTCTCATGGATCAGTAACTGGTTAAAAGATAGGAAACAAAGGAATAAATGGTCAGTTTTCTCAGTGGAGAGACGGCCCCGCAGAATCTGTACTGTGACCTATGCTGTCCTACAGATTCATAAACTATCTGTTAAAAAGGGCAAACAATGAGTTGGCAAAATTTTCAGATGATACAAAATTACTGAAGATAGTTAAGACTAACGCAGACTGTGAAGAGTTACAAAGGGATGGATCTCACAAAAGGGGGGAACTGGCCAACAAAATGGCAGATGAAATTCAGTGTTGATAAATGCAAAGTAATGCACACTGGAAAACATAATCCCAACTATACATATAAAATGATGAGGTCTAAATTAGCTGTTACACCTCAAGAAAGATCTTGGAGACATTGTGGATAGTTCTCTAAAAAACAGCTGCTCCACGTGCAGCTGCAGTTAAAAAAGCTAACAATGTTAGGAGCCATTAGGAAAGAGATAATAAAACAGAAATTATTATAATGCCAATATGTAAATCACCAGTACATCCACACCTTGAATATTGTGTGCAGTTCTGGTTGCCCCATCTCAAAAGACATATTAAAATTGGAAGTACAGAGATGGGCAACAAAATAATTTGAGGTATGGAAAAGTGTACATATGAGGAGAGATTAAAAATATGAGGACTGTTCAGTTTAAACAAGAAGAGTACATAAAGGTCTACAAAATCATGAACAGTGTGGAGAAAGTGAACAAGGAAGTGTTATTTACACCTGCATATATGGCAAAAATAAGGGGTTACTCAATGAATTAGTAGGCACCAGGTTTAAAACAAGCCATAGGAAGTACTTCTTCATCCAATGCACAGTCAACCTGAGGAACTCTGAGGATGTTGTTAAGCCCAAGACTATAACTGGGTTCGAAAAACAATTAGACGAGTTCATGGAAAATAAGCCCATCGATGACTAGTAGCCGAGATAGTTAGAAACACAATCCCGTATTCTGGGTGTTGTTAATCCTCTGACAGCCAGAAGCTGGGACTGGATGACATGGAATGGATCTCTCAATAATTGCCCTGTTCTGGTCATTTCCTCTGAAGCATCTGACACTGTCCACTGTCAGAAGATAGGATACTGGGCTACATGGGCTTTTGGTTTAACCCAGCATGGCCATTCTTATGTTCTTATGTACATGTCTGAAATCAAAATGTTACCATTCAGTTTGTTGAACTGACCCCAAATGCTTCATATTGAATCAGTTGCACATTAAACATATTTTCTCCGTAGTGATGCATTGACTCACAGGAGTAGTAATTCAGGAGCCTGATGCCTCCTTCTCCCCTATGGACCAGATTATCTGTCCAGATTCCATTGCTCATGAAACACCTGGTGTCATGTGACTACCATGATGCACCACACCTCATAGTCTGATGAAAATCACATTGCATTATGTGAGATAATAGTCTTCGAAAGAGCCCAAACTACAACACCTATAAAACAATACACTGATAGGAAAGTGCTATAAACTTTTTACTGGACGTGATGTGGATTTTGTAAAATTGTGGATTTTGTAGAGCGAGGTGAATGTTGCAAAACAAGAATCTGTGAACATTCTAATAAAGACTGCAAGTCCATTTCAAATACAACTCAGACCTATACCCAAAAAGCCCTGTACCTAAGCTTCTGCCAACCAGAAAAATCAAATTACTTGACAATCTATTACTCTGTTTCTTTCCTTTTGAAGAAGATAGCTGAAGGACAAGGATGTTCACTATCACTAAGATTTATTAAGAAAACATGGCACATCATGCTAATTGCTAGAGGGAATTATATGTTTTTAATTGCTGAAACTTGGCCATCATTAATGATTTGTGATATATGTTCATGCCAAATCCTGAAGCTAATGTTGAGGCCAAGCACTCCTGGAAACATGTGGAGCATTAATCTTACTGCAGGTGCTATAAAATGGGCCAGATTACCTGCTAATGTAAACTGGCAGATTCATCATTCAGTGGAACTCTGCTAATTTACACCAAGAAGAAAATCCATTCTATATGTTCATCTTTTTGCTACTATTTTGTGTAACCATCTCCTTGTAGTGGTGGGGCTCAAGGCTGCACATATTTTAAGGGACTGTTTACGCACAATTATATCAGCTAGGAAATAACTCTATGAAAATAGAACTCTACTACTTTTAATTGTGCTATATAGCATTAGTTTATTTTGTGTATCATATTGCATTCCTCCCCACTTCAATATCTGGGATGTTAAGCATGCTTGGAAATAACTCTTTAAATCTATTTTCAGAAATCAATACCACCTCTCCCCGTTGACCTCTCCCCTTCCTCCCACCTCCCAGTACATCTGACGGACTGTAAGAATGCTTCTGCTTGTTATTGAATTTTATACCAGTATTGGGAAAGTATGCAAAGGCATTCTGAGAGCAAATAGTACCAATTCTTCCCTTTGTGACAGTGTATCCTCCTTGGTATCCTGAGCAACTCATTAGTTTCCCTGCAAACAATACAAAACAAATTTCTCTGCAAAACTACACACAAATGACTGTCATGCTGTATGTGTCAACAAACTGTACACGGATCAACACTCTCAAAGGCAGCCCAATTGAATGACATTATTAAGCATCTTTTAAAATGCTCCTTGATTTATACCTACATATTACTTAATGTCTGCAAAGGAGGTTGTGTATTAATCAGAATATTTCCAAAAATAAACAAACAAACCAACAACATTTAATTAGAGAGAGATTGCTGAGAACAAGAAAGAGGAAGAAAGAAAAAACACTGCAGGATTAGTTATAGTACACTATTAGTTATAGTTATTATTGTACTATTAGTTATAGTACAATAGAAATTATTTGCAGAACAAATAGGTTATAAAATACAAGAGATATGTTTAAATAATTGCCTGGGTAAGATTTATAACCCCAATGTACTAGTCTGTGATCCCAGAATCAATTAGGAGCAGTAGATACTTGTGTAGAACTCATTACTTCATTATCTGGCAGACTGCTAGTTACAGCTACAGCCTACATTAGACAAGAGTACATTATAAAGGACAAAGTACATTATAGGAAGGGTTGGTATCATGGTCTACTATTACTAAGGTTGCCAAACACTTCCCTTTGTAACAGCACAATATCAGTTGCTTATAACTTTGCCAAACTATGTTTGCATATAGTTAAAAAATACAGTTATTTGGAACCCACCTGTGTCAGTGTGTTTCCTCTTATGTATAATATGTAGAATAATAGGGATAATGATACTAACCATCTTTGTAAAGCACTTGGAGATCTACGGATGAAAAGCACTATATAAGAGAGATAGGTATTATTATTATAAAATTTGTATAAAGATTAAAGACACAACAAGGAAATTGATGAGGAAACTAGAAACCCACCATAAACCAAAATGAAATATACTGGACAGTTTTTGTTGGAGAGATAATTAAAATGGTAGCGAAACATGAGAATTATTTTAAATGAGACTTTTTTTCAGTACTTTCCCTTTTAATATCACAACTACCCAGTCCTGGAGCCCTTACATACTCAAGTATTCCCATTAATGTGAATAGAGTTGCTTGCATGACTAAGTGATCACAAGTGTGTGTAAGCCAGCCCAACTGATTCCTATGTTACCAAAGTAAGGAAGAATGCCTTTTAAAAATATATGGTTACTGGTCTGATAGAGATATAATGCTGAAGTTCCTTTCATAAACTTAAATTATAACTATTATGTGATTTAAACATAGATGAAGATCTCATACATGACTGCCTAATATTAAGTATTTAAAACCACTAAATAAGTGGTCTAATATAAGTCCCAGTTCAGCAGGATACTTAAGCACAGTAGTCCTATTGACTTGAACAGGACTTTAAATCCATGAGATTACTCCTGCTTTAAGATAGATGAGTGCTTAAATACCTTGCTGAATACAAGACGTAGTGCAGAGCACTCCTATCACCTCTGAAAGCGACTACTTATTTAAATGCCTAAATATGGGCTTAGGTCTCCAACCTTAGGCACCCACATTTACAAATTTTGGCCATAGGTTTTCATATTAAGATCACCCCAATTTAGTAATCATAATACTGAATTGTATGTTTCCTTGACAATGTAATAACTCCTTCAGAACTGATCCACTTTTTTCAGTCATTATGATTTAAATTCTAATGTAACATGATATTGGTGGGGTTTGTACCAGTCTGAAAAATAGCTAATATGCATGTGAGGTAATATCCATACTTATAAAAAGTCATCCTGCCATCTTGTCTTGGTTTATATTTTAAAAGCTATTGGCTCTCTTTTGCAAAACTCTTCTATCTTTGTGCAATCAACAAAACAGATGCTTTTTTTTCCAGGCACTGACTTCTCTACATACATTTAGCTGAATTAATTTGCTGAAAGCAGAACTTTCAGTCAGTCAATGAGGGAAAGCACAAAAGTAACTCTAGATGTACTAAGTCAGTACAACATAATGTGAGAGTGGGCTGATGGGCAGGCTCTACTGCGCTACAGACATGCAGTACAATGCAATCTGGGTTACATATGGAGCAGCACTGATTGTAAAATGGCCCTTTTGGCCAGATGTAAATCCATGAAGATTACCAGATATCTGTGGGTTGAGAAGTAGAAAATGAGAGATAATGAGCGGCCCAAAACAAAGAGATGGGGAAAATCCTTCAATTTTGGGGATAGATTCAGGTCTCAGTTACATCAGCAGAGCCAAAGATTCCCTGATGTAAATGAAATCAGGATCTAGCAATCTGTCTGGACCACTTGTTTAGTAGTTTAAAAAAGCACATTTTGATGATTCAACTCCTGCGTAAAAAAGCACAAAAAGAAAGAATAGTAAGATGGATGAGGAAAAAGAAAAGAGTTGAAATAAATAATGGGAAATTATGGGTAAGAGAAAATAAGAGAGCTCAGAAATAAGTGAAGGATTAAGGAATTTTTCCATTTGCTACAGCAATTTCTCTCTATATTTACCAGTCAAGTGTTTTATAGAATGACACTCCATATTTGCTCAACATACAATGTTGAGAATTTTATAAGGTTCCTCATCCAGCATCTAATCAAGATAAAGAACAATAAATATCAATTAATGGACTTTATTTTATTCCTGTCTGGTTACTGGTGACTTTTTGGCAGAACTTGTAGAAGTCTTCTTGATTCATTGCTAACTTTACACAGCTAACCTCCCACTAATCTGCTGCATTCCATCTATCCATTACCTTTCTGGTTGCCCACTACTACAATGACCCACCACTATTCTTACCATGGTAAATGTTGTCAAAATTATATCCATTACTACACCTGATGTGACTGAAGTACATAAGTTTGTGCCTGTTGATTTCCAAGAGCAGAGTCCATTTCTCTCCAATAATATTTCTAGCATAATGTTAGTCTTCTTTTCCATCCAGGCGATAAACAGGAGTCTTCACCAGCACCCTATCTCAATGCCTTTAATCTTCTCCTTGTCACCACCATTAGTTTACCAAGAGACACATGAATAAGTTATTATGGAAAAAAATATGCTTTTCACCAGTCAAATAAAAGAGTCCCATAAATTAATACATCACAGCCAGAACAAAGCTGTGCAGGTCAGATCCAGATCCAAACTTCCACAAAGTTCGGGGATGTTCAACCATAAATGTTCATTTGACAGTTATATGTACACTGCAGTGAAATGTAGAGTTTGTCTATAGATTCAGACCTGAGCTGTGCAAACTCTGCAAATGTTCAGATCCAGAATATCAGTTTGGGTTCGTCTCTTAAATAAAGTCACCCATGTACAAGCAGGGTGGAGTCTTCCTAATCATAACATTTTAAAGAAAAAATGAGGTTGGCTACATTGAGTAGCAGGGCAAAAAATACTTTTGGGGGTGGGGAAGGTAATATATATACACCGGTATCAATAGTTCATTATAAAACCTTTGTTGTAGAAAGTTTTCTAATGCACAAAAACTGTTCAACTGAACTAGACAGAATTGTGTGTCCAGTAAGTCTATGATCATAGTTTTGTTTGTTTTGTTTTTTTAATTTAAACAATACTTTCTGACCTGTCTGACAAATCAGGCTCTGCTTAATCATGTCAAACTGCAGACAAGAGCAAAAGGCATTGTGGTTATGTTAACAGCTGCCAACTTCACTGTTTATAATTGGCTACCATCTGGGATAATTAAAAAAAAGTCTAAAGGGTTAGTAAACTTTACACATTTAATTTTGACAAGATAGCGGAGAGGGTGAGAAAAATAACAGAAGGAGGTAATGGAAAACAACAGAAAGACATACAGAGAATCTAATCAGAAAACAAATGAAGCAGTACGTAAAATATAAAATAAAAAGTATAATAAATAAGTAATCAAAAGATTACTGGGACACTTGGAATCAGAGCTATGGGGATAAATGTGAATGGCATTCATGAAAGAAAGAAAGAATTATCATAAAATATTGTCATTTCTGGCAGTGATCATAAAAACTACAAAGTGAAACATGGAGTGAAAATAAATTAAAAATGAAAAGAAATACTTTCAGTCAAAGAAAGGAAAGAAAGCAAAAGGAACAGAAAAAGAAACTGGAGAAGAATGTGTGGAAGCGAAGAAAGCAGTGATGATAAATGGCGAGAAGAACAGAGAAAAAACTCACAGGGGAAATGGCTAAAGGCAGTGAGCTATTCATTTACGAGGCAAGCCAACAGAAAGCTTGCAGTAAGTTTTAGAAAAATTCATGAAGGGGTGGGGGTTGGTTATCAATTCTGATGACCATTTTCCTGACATATTCTTCGTTGTTAATCTATTTGCCTCCAGAGAGAAAGAAAAGTTGCCACATTTTGTCTGATAAAGAATGTGATATGATTACACAATAGAATGCCACAATACCAAGTAATCAAGAGAAAATTATGAAACATATAAAACAGAGGGAATTTTACCACAGAATCCTACAGAGCCTAACCCAGATAATTTGACCTTAGCATGTAAAACCCTTTGTTATCTTGACATGTATTAACTGGAACCATAAAATTAAAAAGCAGGCTCTTGCCAGCCTTTCTATGGATTTCACTCTTGTGATAAAACTTGCAAAATGAACAGTTAACCAGTATATAATTTAAAGACTGAATTATTTGTGGTAAAACTGGTAATCAAAGCAAGGCAACAAATGTATTTGATTTTGCAAAGAATAGTAGATAGTTGTGTGCTAGGTTAAAGAGAAGCCTGCGATGCAGATGATCAAAACGTGTATAATTTATCAGATAAACAGAATGCAGAATATATTTTTAAGGAATTTGAAACGGTTTTGAGCTTTAAAACAAATCTCATTCCTTTTTTCTACTCTGTTCTTTTTTTTGTAGTACGTTTCCAAAAAGAAATCAAAAAAGAAGAAAAAATAGATGTAAAAATATATATTTTTCCTATTCCATGACACTCTAAAATGAAGGAGAAATCTGAAGAGATTCCCTTTTTTCTTATCACTGTATTGGCCTCTGACCACACTATTCTCTTGCCTTCTAATACAATCACCAATATAGTTTAGTCTGCCTTTCAAACACTAGAATCACATTTTGATAAAATCAAGAGAAGTAGTCTCTAAATCTACCTTTTTAAAGAGGAGAATTTTAACAGAAAGCTGAAGGAGAAAAGTAATGAATTACAAACTGTCTGACAGCACTAAGATGCTAGTAAGTGTTTTGATTAAGGATGATGCAATTCTTCATAGAAAAAGTAGAGTTTTGTGAAAATAAAATGAAATCAGAAAGGCTTGGGTCTGTCTGAGCATTTAGATTGCTTGGATCTTTGTGATAATCTTCCTTTGTGGTTTGAAATTATGTTGTGAAGCAAATTTGAGCCACATTTGAAGATTGTTGAAGCATTTTACATTTCATTTAATTTTCATGTTTGGCTTCTATGTCTTTACGCGAAACATTGATAGTTCACTTCAAAAAGTCAGAAAGAAAGGGTTATGCTTGAAGTATGGAGAAATATGGAAAATGTATCATCTATCAGGAAAAAATGCATTTTTTCTGATGTAGTGAGAGTTACATAGATGAGCAGAAAGAAATTGGTGATGTTTAAATCTGAGTGTTTATTAGTATAATAACTGGTATAACAGCATCAGTTCTTTTTCCAGTAAAGAATACATCACATATACGTGGACGATTCCTTTTCCTTTTGATGAAGCTGAAGCTTTTCTTAAGTCATCTTTGAATAATGTGACTGGTGGCCAGAGTGCCACAGGTTTAAGCGGTTTGCAAGACAATCCTATGCCATAGTTTATCCTTTCTGGTTCTTGTGGTATTCTTCTAGCCTCTCTATATTGCAATGTTTCTTCTTCCAGACTGCTATCTGGTGCTTCCTTTGGAAACCACAATCCCAGAGCCCTGGTCCGTAAAAGGTCCAAATTTTGAACAGAGATATGATGGGCTTATGCTTGCCTTTAAATGGACAGCACATCTATGGCACTATTTTATAGATTTCAAGGCCAGAAGGAGCCATTGTGATCATCTAGTCTGACCTCCTGTATTTTAAAGGGGGGAGAGAGAGAGAGGGAGAGAGAAAGTGCTTCAGCGAGAGAAAAAAATAAGGCATGTTAAATTCTGCTCATTTACATTGTTACAACCCTGCTGGCTTCAAACAAATTGTATCAGTGTAATGAAGAGCAGTCTTTGGCCCAATATGTGAAAGATATAGAGCCAAAATCAGATGTGGCTTAAGCAAACTAAACGTACATGAAATTCAGTTGGAGTTTGCAGTTATTTACACCAAAGCTCGTTTGGCACACAGTCTCAAGGTAATAAAAATGTGTATACAGGCTGCTGAATCACCATTGCTCAGCGTGTGTTTTTTTCATAATCATTCCTGCAAGTTGTGCTTTTTCAAGCAGTTATATACACTGCCACAAAGAGATTTATTGCATACCATACAGTACTAAGTATTTTTGCACTCTTCTAATGACAATGGGCCTGATTTTCAGAGGTGTTAACCAACCACAGCTCCCATTGACATCAGAACTTGCAGGAGGTGCTTTACAACTCACAGGATTCAACACTTTGTTAAGAAACATCCAGGGCTCAGTGTTCCAGGACCATCCTATCTGTAGCCTTTGGAAACAGAAATAAAGGCACACGGTGGCACTGTAAATGATGCTTTGCATATGATGAGCTGATTACTTGATGTTGGTCAACAGCCATCTTCTCATGCAGTGCACTGCTGATCTTAACAATACTACTGATCAGCTGTGGAGCCTGAAATGAGGTAAATTAGTTGCCAAGGTCTCCGCTCTTCTCATAAGCAATTTTATTGCACTAATTTCAACAACATTTTTACTCCTTCACATGTGCTCTGCTATTTTAAAATTTTTATGTTTGGTTTTGCTCATTTTCCTTGAGGGTTTTTCCTAATTTCTTGTTTTGTCCCCTTTTCTCAGGTGGAAGTAATGGGAAAGGCACAGGAGCTGTAGATCATGTCATTGGAACTACATTTTTACAGCAATCACTGATTTTCTTTTTAAGATGGTACTAGTCCGAACCAGTCAAGTGGGCTTTTTTAAAGTGCAAATCCTGCACTTTCCACTGGCAGGAGTAGATGGCCACTCATGCACCAGAACTGGTGTGGTCACCCAGTGCACAGAGGACATGATTTGGGGAGGCTCTGTGGAGGATCCCAGAGTGCTGTCATATTGGGGGCAGGATCAGAGGATCCACCACTGGATGGATCCTCTTGTCTTTCTGCTTGCTCAGGGACAGGGGCACTTTGGCCAAAGATCCTACCCAAAGTCTTACACAGGAATAACAGCTGTGGAGCAAGTCTGCTCACACTCTGTGGGATAGGGTCTCTTCTGCTTTCCTCCACAGGAATCCCAGGGCTAAGCCAAATTAGTTAGGCTTGGCGTTGGTCCATACTAAGAAAATAGATAGTAATATGGACAAGTGGTAGGAAGAAAACAGTTCATGCATTTTAAGCTGTCTTCCATTGCAATTTAGCAGCTGCATACAAGAAGAGAGATGGCACCATGTTAACAAGCCAGCTGTCTGTGGACCACTAGCAAGTACACTGTGCACTCCCTATGATCCATAGGCATAGAAGGCCTGGCTACCTTTTTACATGAAATGCAGTACATTTGAAAACTCAGGTTTGTGCAAAGGGAAACCAACATAGTTTTTATTTTAAGGGTAAGGGAGATAAGGAACTATGAAATGGACACAAGATTTGTTACATTTGGTCTACAGTTTACAGATGTTTTCAAGCTGCTACAGTTATGTGGGATATAATACTTTCCATGACAAACACACCACACCTTACAGGAACAAATCAACATACATATACAATACCAATAAAAAACCTATTAAAAACCAGTTATTATATAAGCAGTTAAAAACATTTCCGTGCAACACCAAAGCCAATGGTATTAAACTGCATTTACCCTGGTTTAATTGAGATTACAATGTGGTCCTACTCTGCCTTAAAGACAGTTACAAAGCTTAGAAGCATAAACTCAAATATAGGACCCATCATATTCAGGCAGAGTTGCACAACAGTGAAAATTCTGGAGGCAAAGAAGAGAATAAAATGTGACTGAAGGGTTAGGATGGTATAGCAAGTCATGCAAACATACCCATAGTCCCACAGGGTCTTATTTGTAAGTCAAGTGAAAAATCTTAAAAATCAATAAAAAGCATGAACCAGAAGTCAATGTGAAAGACTTCAGAATAACAGAAATTTGACTTGAGCTTTTCAAGCAAGTAATAACCGTACCAGTGGCATTTTGCATTAATTGAACTCTTTTGACTGAGGTGTCTGGCAGATCAGTTAGAAGAGAACTGCATTATTCAAGCTTAGAAGTAATAAAGAAAAAAATGTCAATACATCTTAAAGACACATAGCACAGACTAACTATTCCGTCTGTGATTAAAAAGAAGGCTTTCTGCTATGTCAAAGAAAATATTGCACATTTTTCTCATGAGGGGGTTTTAATAAGCAAAGAATAATGAAGAAATTAAAATAATACTCAGAAATTGGGTATAAAGGCTGATGAGCTGTGCTAAAGATGAGCTAAAGTGTAGCTCCACAAAGAAAGACCAGAACTCTTACATTTAGGAAAATTAGGTTCAGAAATTATTGCTCTTTACAAACAGACAACACTGATTGTTGTATAAAAGACACAGCAGAAATAAAGTTGGATGCACAATTTGCAGTGAACAAGTTATTCAGTGATTATAGACCAGTTTTATAGACCTCAAAATTGTCAACAGGCTATGGGACAGATATTAGACATCTGTTCCCATTTCCTTGCATTGATCTCACCACTACCTCCCACCCCACATCACTCCAGAGGAAGGGACACATATTGTGATAGGAAGGGATACGGGTGTGACCAGAAAATTTTTGAATGCTGGCCATCAAGGCCAGCATAACTGTCCTTTAAGAGCCAGTGAAGGTTAGCGCACCCTTGATGTTGATCTAAATTATCACAAGGGTCAAACCAGTGTTCAAGTGATTCAGGATTGTGAGGAGCACAAAGACGGCTTAGCCACCTTTGCCCATCCTCCTCCCCCAGCCCTAAACCAAGTGAAGCTCTGATGGATCTGAGGATCTAGCCCCGTCATTTCATAAATTAAAGGATTCAATAAATGTTTCGTGTAAACACGTTTCAACTCATTCACTGCTCATGAATTGTTTGCTGGGAGTATTAATCTGAGCAGTCAACTTTCACAATTACAAATTTAAACTGTGTAATTGGTCACCTCAATGTTTCTGTTTCCTGACTGGATGACTCACCTTTGTGCTGTAAACCACTTCACCTCCAAAAAAAATCCTAAAATTATTTTGTTGATGTGTACAAGTAAAACTTTACACAAACATTAATAAAGAACAAAAAAAAATGCAAAGTTTAAGCAAACGTTGCTGAAATGTTCATGAATAATTTAATTGCTATTTCTCACTAATTTCAGCCAGTTATTTTCAATTTAGAATATCCTCCCCATCCATTCAACTACAAGTATCACTGAAGCAAAGCAAGAGCTAAAACTGAGCTAAAAACCTAAATATGGGCTGAATGACCTATGTGCATCCTGTTAACAGTCTCTCCCCAATCCTGACTTTTTCGGTTCAAGATGTGCAGATCGTTAAAAACAAATCACAAAAAAGACTAAGCAATAAAAAGTTATGTGGTGCTGGGAGAGAAAAAAATGCATGTATACTTGTATACTTCCAACATCTAGAACAATTCAGGGAGAGGGAAACACCCATACACTGACTCATCAATTGACTGAGGCGATTATGTAAGAAAAATTGAGCCAGAGAATGTTCTGTATACTTCTGTATACTATACTTTAAAGATGGTCTGCTATTTGTATGGAGAAGAGGACTTTTCCAATATTTTTTGCCTAAGCAAAATAAAATAAAATTGATTGCCTGCTCTGTAGAAACAGATTAGCTCTGACTAGATCCCTCAGAAAGCCCATAATCTTGTCAGTCTATAACAAGAACAAAGCTGAAGCATTGTCATGAAAATGGGTAAAACCCTCACCTGGTTCTTCCTAACATTGCAAAAGGGAACGTGTACGAAAGAAAAATATCGTATCAGCTAGTGAAAGGCATTTAGTAATGGTTATCACTAACATTTCTGCAAAAATCGATGATCAGCCTGAAGCAACGAGAGACAACAAGGGCTTGAGTTACCCCTGTTGGCACAGGGCTTGCAAACACCATCATCTTGTTCTTACAGGGGTAGCTGTGAGCTTGGGGAGATTGAAGGGAGAGCTTCCTCCTCTGCTAGAGTGCAAACTGTGTGTTCCTATCCAAGATAGACTTCTGGGGAGCTTTAATTGTAGCAACTATACATCCTTGCTGGTAAGGGCTGCCTGAGAATGGAATGAATCACACCAGCCTAGCCAGGCCCCCTCTGAAGACAGAAACACCCAATTTATGAGTTTGAGCCACTTGGTTGCAAGCCGGGTTGTGGTGTGGTGTTTACAGACACTTGTGCTGCTACAACCCTTCTTCAGGCCTTGGCATAGTTTGGCAGAGACTATAACAGGTTGTAATATGGGTTAACACATTCACTTAATTTCCTGCTTCAAAAAAAATGTCAATATATTTGTGATGGGTTCAGTTATAGAGATCCCCTTGGGACTGTCACTTGACATGCGGAAGTTACCTCTAAACCCGAAAAGCTAATTGAAAAGCGGCTTTGCCTCCCCTGGAATTGACACCTTCTCATCAGTTATTGGGAGTGGACCACATCCACTCTGATTGAATTGACCTTGTCAGCACTAGTTCTCCACTTGTGAGGTGTAGTGGGGCAGCTGCCCCCCTCCTGCAGAAAAAGGGTTAAAACAGCCCTGGGAAGGGCTGTGGCTGGGGGCAAGCTGCTCCCAGGCTGAGTAGAATGGAGCTGGGCTGATTGGGAGGCAGGCTCAGCTGGGGGCCATGCCCCAAACAGACCCAGCTGGCCATATAAAGGCAGAGTTTGCCGCTTAAAGACAGTGTCTCTCCTCTGTCTGTGGAGGGGGACAGCCCTGGCTGCTGGAAGCTTGAGTAGGTACCTAGAGTGGTGAAGGGCTGGGGCAAAACAAGAGGAGCTGGGGAAGCTCTGGCCTGGAAACCTCCAGGCTGCAGGGTCTAGGGGATGGCCCAACAAAGGGTACTGGTGTTGCAGCGGGAAGCCCATGGCTCTAGGGGCAGAAGCAGCAGGCCAAACCCTCCTTGCTAATGATGAATGGCAATGATACTGCAGTCTGCCCCAGAGAACAGGGGCGAGTGATGACTGGCAGTTGCTTAGAGACTGAGACTGGGGATAGTGGGTGAGGATTCCCCAGGGACAGGGCACCCAGAGCTAGACTGTGGGGTTACTGCAGGGTTGCAGCACCCCAGGGAAGAGGGCACCAGGGTCCAAGGAGGGACATGGGGCCAGTGGCAAGCGGGACTACAGCCTGCAGAGGGTCTCCGGAGCTGGAAGACGAGCTAATTCTCTGGACGTACCAGCAGGAGGTGCCGCAGGGTGAGTCGCCGCTTTGCTACATGAAGTATCTCCCTTCTCTTCATGTTACAACATATTTATGCCTGCATCTGTAATTTTCACTCCAGGCATCTGAAGAAGTGGGGGGGTTTTACCCATGAAAGCTTATGCCCAAATAAATCTCTTAATCTTTAAGACGCCACCAGACTCCTTGTTGATAATCTGAATTGTTTACCTTTAGGGCTTAGATACACTTGGGTGTGCATAAGACACTCCCCTGAGTGACATAAATTACATTGACCTAAGCGCAGGCATGGTCAGTGCTATGCTGGCGGGAGAGTTCTCTCCTGATGATATAGAGTGTCTTCACCAGATGCACTACAGCCATGAAGGTGCATCGGTGCAGCTGCACCACTGTAGCCTTTCTAATATAGACTAGCCCTAAGGTCCAATCATATGCACCTGTAAAATTTCAGTTAAGACCATGGGGTCACACAGGTGATATTGATGGCATAATTTGGAGACAATGAGGTGCAAATGAGGGCATCATCTGACCTTCAGAGCCTGTATTACAGATAATATATGAGACAAGATGAACTGCGTTTGCAAAGTTGATCAGGTAACCAGCTTTTTCTTATAAACTGGGTCATTTGTTGTTGAAATCATTGAGTGGCAACACAGACCCCACAATGCCATTTTTACAGTCACATTTCAGAGCAGAGCCATACTTTAAAGCCCAGTGAGCAGATATTGATTTTATTTTTCTTGTCTTTTACTTCCTCCTCTTTTAATCATGAAATCAGACCCCCTTCTATGAAGCCTTGGAGTTATTACTCATTCTATTCAAAACGGCCCCAGAAATGTGACACACCATATCTTGAGCAATATTTCTACCAGCTGTTTTCACACAAGGTTGGCATTTAAAAATCTCTCTCTTCCTATCTGAAAAGTGGGACCAATTTCCTCAAACAGCTGTAGACTATTTCACCTACAACTGTTGTATAAATGATGGTACTGTAGGCAGCCTATGAGTCCCGCAGGTGATCATAACCAAACTGTGCCCTTCTGGTTCATCAAGGTCCTACTGTTTTTTTGTTTTTTTTATAACTACCCTTGTGCTGATGATCAGAGCTGAAAGCTTGCCAGGGGGAAAGAAGAAATTTTATGATCATCTTTCTAAAAAAGAAATGAGAAGAGTTTATTCTCGGTCCATCGGTACAGTAAATGACAATATGCTGTTTACTCAATGGGATATTATGTAACTAGTTACAAGTGCGATAGTCACTAACCATTTCCTTTAATTTATTACCCTAAAAGGGATATATAATTGTCCCCCAGACTAGCTAGTGCTTCATCACATGTGCATGCATGCAAACAAATTACATATGCATAATGGGCCAGATCATGTACTCCTTATTCAGTCAAAGCTCCCTCTGAAGCAAAGAGTAAACAGACCCAACATCTGGAAGGAGAGATGCTCCCTTTGATCCGCAGTTAAGATCCAAATCCATAATGTATGTCCATTAGAGATAGAGTTCGCGTGTGTATGTACGTGAAACAAATCAATCTTTCTATTTACAGGACCCTTTCATTTAATTGATCTATAACAGTTTGAACAGGCATTTCATGGAAAATACTAGCCAATTTTATAAAAGGGACATGGACATAAAAAATCCTTTGTCTTTATATTATTTTCTTATTCAGAATGTTTGGTCACTAAGGAAATCTTCCAGCATAGAGGAGGACTGCTACAGCACATAGCTGGCATAATGGCTGTAGGGTGATCAGATGTCCCAATTTTATAGGGACAGTCCCGATTTTTGGGTCTCTCTCTTATATAGGCTCCTATTATCCCTCATCCCCCGTCTCGATTTTTCATACTTGCTGTCTGGTCACCCTAAATGTCTGTGAGCCTCCTGCCTCCTCCCTGAATATGGGGCATAGCCAGGAAAAAGCATTTGTTGCCAAAGAGTTGCTACATTCAATCTGTTCATGACTGCTGGCACAATCTCTTGGGCCTAGGTAGCCAATCACCAATTGAGGCAGCCCTAAGGTTGCAGTACCCACCTTCTCACATGTTGGCCCAAACACAAGGCAGGCCCAGAGTAGTATAAATCCTATCTTTTGGGTGGTATCTAACTGAGCTCAGATGAACTGTTAAATCAGTCCTGATGTAATAAGGCTATATAAAGCAAAAATCCACTCCCCAAACTCTAGTTAATCAATGCCCAAGGGTGAAAGTAACTTAACGGACTTACCGGTACTCAGGAATCCTGAGGGGGGATCTCAACCGGAAGAGGCATGGCTTCAGTCGGAAAAGGCAGGGCCTTTAACTCCCCCGGTAGCAGCAGCTGGGAGCCCTGGGCCCTTTAAATCACCCCTGGAGCTACCAGCTGCAGAGGCAGCTGGGAGCCTTGGGGTTTGGGGACAATTTAAAGAGCCCGGGGCTCCAGCTGCCATTAATGCAGCGGCACCCCGGGCCCTTTAAATCACTGATGGAGTCCTGGTGGCTCCCTGCTGCTACCCCCACCCCAGGGCTCTGGGCTCTGGTGGACCTTTAAAGGGACAGGGGCTCTGCTGCAGTAGCGGCAGCTGGGAGCCCCATGCTCTTTAAATCACCGCCACAGCCTTGCTGCTGCTACCCCAGGGCTCTTGCGGCAGGGCTCAGGTGGTGAATTAAAGGACCCGGGGCTCTGGCTGCCACTACCACCACGGGCCCTTAAATTGTAGCCAGAGCCCTGCTGCTGGAGCCTGGGGGTAGTGGTGGTGGGGCTCCAGAGGTGATTGAAAGCACCTGAGGCAGTGGCGGCAGCAGGAGCCCCAGGCCGTTTAAATCGCCGCCCAAGCCCCAAGCCACTGGTGGGAGCCCCGGGCCCTTTAAATTGCCGCCTTGGGAAGCCAGTCCCTGGTACAATGCACAGGCTCTTGCCAGTATGCCATACCAGGCCATACCAGCTTACTTGCACCTCTGTCAATGCCCCAAACTCTGAGCTGGGTAAACACTTGTCTTTGTTTTACAGACTGGAGAAATGACGACCACACTTGTTTGTCTGGGGTTTAGTTATTGTGGGAGGTAGAAGTTTGTAACGGGGGCAGGGGTTGTTGTACACTGTACCATGTGCTCTCGCAGCAGGAGGTCTCAGCACTGACAGAGCTGGGAGCACACAGAAGGCAAGCAGAGAGGAGGCTGCTGGACTGTAACCCTATTCTATATTCTTTATAATCTTCTTACTAATATACATCGTCATCATTTTCACTGAAAACTTATTGAGACTTATCTGCCAACATTTAAAAGCCATAATAGGGGACATTTGGGAAGAAAAAGAAATTTCAAGGTCCAAAGAGACCATTCGGATTATCTGGTTTGACCTCTTGCATAGCACAGTCCATTAAGGACATGCACTTTAATTCCATTAAAATACTTTAGTCTCAGAGTTTTTTGGGAGGAAATGGAGTGAAAAAAATATGCTGTAAATTTGATCAAAGCCTTTTGAATGTTTTCAATAAATTCTGTGTATGACAAGAATTTTTCAACACAATTTATTACAGATTTCACTATTTTGATAAACTAAATAGGGATTGAAGTAGGGACAGTTGGTACAGAAAATAAGGAATTAATCTGTTGAAAGAATAATTGTACACAGTGATGGGTGGAAACAAATACCTGGAACATTAAGGGGATTCATTGACTCCTCTACACAGAATCTCCCAATATACTGAAGTCATTCTGGATGAAATCCTGCCTCCAATGAAGTCTGTGCAAGTTTTGCCATTGACCTCAATGAAGTCAGGATTTCATCCCATATCACTGTGCTCAAGCTATGGTTCTCTAACTACGGTGAAAAAGCTCTGTCCTTGTCTCCGTGGATCCTGCGTTTCCTGACGGACTTCACTAGCCTCAGAGGCTCACTCTGACCCTCCACGTAGCCCGTCTCTCTCTAGAGACAAGGGTCACAGCCTATTGAGCCATTTTCATCATAAGCCAGTGCGGGAGATGAGAAGACGCTATCCTTCTTTGCACAGTCTCTGTTGTCTCCTAATCTCAGTGATTAATTAGTGGAGGTAGAAAGAGGGGAGCCCAGGCCCACCCTCTACTCCGGGCTCCAGCCCAAGAACCCTAATAGTATCAGCTAAGATGGCTGACCTTTTAGCAACAAAACACATACACTTCTCTGGGCTACTTCCCCACAGCAGTCCCCACTTCCTCAAACTCTATGTCACCCTTACCTCAGGGCCTCCTTCCTTGCGTATGATATGGTGTCCACCGCTCAGTCTCATCAACAGTGCAACTCCCTCCCTCCCACAGCTCCTGACATGTGCCCGTTCCTCTGCACACACACACACCTGACTAACTGTGAGGTTTTTTTAACTGGTTTCAGCCAGCCCCTGACTGGCTTCAGGTGTCCCAATCAGGCTAGCGATTTCTACTGCTTTCTAGAAGGTTCTTAATTGGCCCCAGGTGTCTTGATTAACCTGGAACAACTGTCATTTGGTTCCAATGGTACCAGGGATTTCTTTAGCCTGGGACTAATATCTCTGTTCCTTATCACTTTCCTATAGCCATCTGGCCTTGCCCCATCACACTACATAGAGAATAGTGATAAGAAAAGCAACTCGAAATCCAAAAGAGCAAGACCATCTGTCACACCATACCTTCATATTTCTAGAGCTGAACTCCTACCAAACTTTCTATAACGGTCTGGAAATATGTACTTCACTTCCCCTTTCAGGCCTGGATTAGAGGCAGAAGTGTGGGAAATTGAGCAAAAGAGTTTGTTCCAATTCAGTTTTGCAGATTCAAGAAATTCAAATATGCTTTGTATAAGTATCCAAGTGCTTACCCTAAGCTGAAGTCTAACCTCTTCTTTGATGCAATAACAACATAATACTTTTCACTTCTAAAGTCCTTTCATCCAGAGATCTCAAAGTGTTTTACACACAATAATCAATTAGCACATGTAAGAACCTCGTGAGGTACGTGGGTATAAGTATTATTTCCATGTTACAGGTGGGAGAAAATGTGGCACAGAAGAGTTAAGGGAATTGGCAAAGTTCAGACCAACATCTGCAGCTGTACCAGGATATTTCCTTGATGCCAGTGTATGTCCTTTACAAACATTGGGAAGCAGGTTAATGGGAAAAATCCCCCACATCCAGGGGCTAAAAATGTGGCATTAGAGTGAATTCACATGTAGACTCAAATGGATTTCAATAGGCCTGCTCACATGAGTAACTGGTCACCAAAGTGAACAAAGAGTTTGCAGTCTATCCTTTAATTTGCAGCATAAAGATGAAAACAAATACTGTGTGGTTGCTGTGTAAATACATTGTAAAGATTCATAGTTTCTATGGCCAGAAGAGACCATTGTGATTACCTAGTTTAGCATCCTGTATAACACAGACCATAGAACTTTCCAAAAATAATTCCTTTTGAACTGGACTATATCTTTAAAAAAAATCCAAAATGGGCTTATTCTGAATCAGTTCTACTAAAGACAAACATAAGAATGAAACCTTCTTCCTTATAAAAAATATTGGAGGATTTCATACAGATTCCTTCCAGATCATTTTTGGAGATTATTTAATGAAAGTTATCCAGATGAACAGTACAAGAACAAACCTATTTAAAGATTAAGCTTCCTTCACATCAGTTAAAGTCTAAACTTACTCAATTAATTAAAACCTTGCTAACAACTAATGACAATTGAATTATTCATGATTTGTCTGGTTAAAAGAATAAATCTCTTAAATGAATACATGTGATTTTCACCAATTCATTACAACCTGCCAAAGTAATAGATTTGCCCTTCCAGGATCTGTATAGCAATGGTCTCGTAATATTGGACCATTTTCAATGTATCATATTTCTCCACATTATTTGTGACTTGATAATCAGATGCAATTGCTAATTTATGAAATATTTAATTGTGTAATGTTTTATTAATCTCTCATGAAATGTTAATAGTGAACTTTTTGCTAATACAATACAAAGGTCTTATTGCATCTAATGGCTTTTGTTCCTGACAGATCTTAATGTTGCCTGTTTAGCTGTGGTCATGGAATATCAGAAGCATAAGGGTGACAGAGAATGAGAATTAGGATGCACACTCCTGCTTAGCAGTTCCAGAGAAACAAAGTACAGCTCACAGCCTGAACAACAGATCAAGGAGGAATACTACTTGCATCAGGAGGCAGAGAAACCGAAATGATTAACTTTCTACAACTAACTCTCCAGCATTTACTCTATCTTAATGACCTGACATGCAAGATTCAGTAGGCACACAGGGCTGAACTGTGAGATGGCAAAATTGCAATTAACAAGAGCAATATTAAGGAAATGTGCAGGAGCCTATTGAATTACAATGGGATTACAACAAAATTAGTAAGATATTACGGAACAAAAGTACAGGGCCTTAGATTGAATTAGTTCTGAAAGGTTTGCATCTCTCTCTAAACATTTTGCACTTTCTCGTCACCCTTTATAATATCATTCCTCACATCCTCCTTACTATTTTTTAACTAAACCCAGTCAAGTTGTTCTTCCTTCCCCTGGTACAGCCATTCCATTCTGTATTTTTGCATTTTCTCTCTGCATCACCTGCTTACTATTGGCCTCACTTAAAAAGTAATAAATTTACTATTTGCAGGTCTATAGTCCCCCAAATGTCTTTAAATGTAACCGACTCCTGACTCTGATGTATCCTGTATCCTTGTTCATATTATGTTCTGGAATCTTAGGTGTGACACACACACTTCTGCATTCAGATCAATGCCTCTATTCACATGTAATGGATTGTAGGACTTTCATGGCTTAGAAGTTACATCTTCTCAGTGTCATTCACCCACCCATTGTAATGTAGGACAAGGTTTAGGCCCAGTGCTGTAGTATTAGGAACAGCCCTGACAAGGCCATTACTTCTCCTGATACATTAACTCCTAGTACAACTGCAAAGAAAGGATCATTTAATAGTTTTTTAAATAATTGGTAAGTCTGTCACCTTGCTGAATTTTTCCCAAACTCTGTGAAGTAGGCAGTACACAATGATGCAAACCAGTCAAGGGTCTAGCCCAGCTAAAACCATTTTCCATGATAATTCTCATGCCAGTGTATAGAAGAGATTAATAATATTACTGAGCAGGGAGACAGTGGTGGTTCTACTTGGAATGAGAGTAAGTTGTCCTGGCAGAGTTTACTTACAAGCTATTGTCACAGGGCAGCAGTGGCCTGCATCTGTGACTGGTCAGCTGAGCCTCAGACTTAAGAGAAGGCATCTGGCCCTATAGGAGGGGTAAGAGAGAGAGAGGCACACACATGGAGACTCACTGACTGGTTGGGAAAGCTGGATATGAGTCAATTAGGAAAGTGGCCAAGAGAGTAAAAACATGGGGCCCTTGCTGCCTGAGAGAGAGAGAGATTGCAGAGAGCAGAGAATCCTGCAGGTGCTCCCTGAGAGTAGGGAGACAGAACAGAAGCTGGGAGGAGGACACTCTAGAGCAAGATGACAACCCAAGGGAGCACACTTGTGACCACTGTCCTAGTCAAGGGGCAGGGAGCTGGGAGAGAACCAGGAGAGATGTGAGACTTTTATTAAGTCTGGAGGTGGACATTGTGTTATTGCTTTTTTAAGCTTTTGAACTGTATTAGGGATTCCAGGGGTGTTCCCAAGAGAACTCAAGGATGACTGAGACCAATGGGGAGCCTGCAGTCACAGAGGACAGCTTTTGAGTTACGGTATTAAACTTTATTTTGTGATCTGAGGTGTCCATATTAATAAATTGCTCCATGACATGGGTGTTATTTGCCTAAAAGAGTGGTGAAGAAGTATTCTGGTGAGCCCTGAGAATGGGAAACCAAAAATGGGGTACCACAGGGTCACTCTGTGCAATGAGGGGGAAATCCTAGATGGTGACTCTAGGACACCCGAGAACCAAGACTTGAGATGATTGCCTCTTTATAGCATCAGCTTCTCATGCTGCCATAGAGAGAGGAAGTGTTGCAGACAGAAATGTTCAACAAGCCAGATGGCAAGAAGGTTAAATCAGTATATGTGAGTCATCTCATGGCAGGACAAAGACAGCATGTACTTGGGAATACAAAGAGAGTTCAAACAATGGACATCACCCCCAAAGAGAGGTGAAAAAGCCAAAGGAGGGTCCCTGAACAGAGAGGAAGCAGCTGAAGGTGGGCCTCCAAGGAGAAGTGAAATAACAAGGATGAAGGGCCAGCCTAAATACAAATCTATGTGGCATTTGTTAAAGTCAAAAGGTAGCAAACTCAGACTATATAATGAGGGAAGCTGCTTTCTTGTCACATTGAACTATTGTTTTAAACTGAGTTCAGACTATCAGGCTTGTTTCACGCAAGATTTGAACCAGAACATGACAGAAAAGTACTTTATCTCCTTCAAGCCACAGGGTTCCCACCAGAATCATTACATCTATAATTTAAGATAAAATTTCCCAGGGTATATGAACATAAACTTACCTTCAAAAATCATTGACAGGGCTTCAGCCGTGGAAGGGAAACACTGTTGAAAATAAATTTCAGGTTAAAAAAAAAGTCCCAGCTAGAATTATCCTAACCCCTCACGTCTCATCCCTCTTTGAAGGTGTCCCTGGGACCGTCAACGTACTGTAATTACCTACAAGACAGAGAAAACTGACTCTCTTCATGGGCAACTGTGCAGCTAAAGCAGTTAGATATTTGTACCACTCTGCACATTTTGCATACGTCCTCCAATATGTAGTAATACATCAAGGAAGCAGGTTGTTGGAGAAAAGGTGCAACTCTTCTACTAACTGCATTCCCATTCCATTATTCTCCTGTGGTTTGAGTATATCTGAAATGGTACCAGGCCCTGTACAGCATCCCATACAAACATCAAAAAGCACACAGGATGTGAATGATCACCTGGTGCATATTATCAGTAATTGGTAGGTCTTTGGGATGATGCCCTGGCCACATATCACTTGCAGTCATCACTCCTGTTTACCATTTCCTAAATGTTGTCAAATTATTACACAGTAAATATAATTGATCTGTATTTATCTCATCATCATAAACACTTGTGACAGGATACTTTGAGCAGAACAAAAAATACCTATCTTCTTCCTAGTTCTAATTAGTACTTTATTAGGCACAAACTTCAACTCCATTGTCAGCCTATCTGCAAAAAATGCCAAAGATGGTGAATTATAGGATAGAGCTATACAATTATCATGCTAATTGTATAGTTCTATCCTTTTGTCTCTTTCTTTCATTATTCCATAGAACATTTGGAATATCCCATTTGCCAGTCCTCCTTAGAATAGATGTGTATACATACATGCATCTACCTACCCCATTGTTTTGCTCATCTTTGTGTCATACATTTAATATTGTAGCTATTTATATGTTCTACTTTTTTGAACATTTCTTATGAGTTAGATAAATACAATAGTATTTTCCCCCTCTTCCTCAGATCTATGAAATTTTCTTCTGTCATACCACTCTTCTTGTCAACTTCACAAAAAAATAAAGCAAAGTTTTCCCTCCACCTTTTCCTTAAATCTTAAATTCTGACCTTTGTTAAACTGGTGCAACCCCACTTCTCTATAGGTTCTTTTAACAAGCCATTCACTCTGGTATCTAACTATGTTGAAATCAAAGAGTTTAAAGGGAGGTAATCAACATCAGAATTTGGCTTCTAGTTGGTGAAAACAACCTAAATCCCATTTCATCTAGCAAATCCTACTGCAATAATTCATTGTTCCTGATAATGTAATTTTTGGAATACTAACTGTATTTTGGGAAAGAACTTGTTGCCTGTCCATTAAACATCAAAGCAAAGATTGATATTCACATCATTGTTGTTTCAAAAGCTAATTTCCAGTATTAAAAAAATATGAGTACAATTTCCCCAGTGACTTCACAATAAATTATGTTTTAGTTAAGGTTCATAGAAATGTTGTTCTCTACCCTGCATCCTTCTGAGAATCACTTGAGTTAATCCAAGAATCAGGCAGTTGGGATAGAAGACCAGCTTATGCTGAGTTAGAGGTTATCAAGTGTACTGCATCCTCTCTCCAGATTGATGGGATACGCTTCTATGATTTATAATATACTAATCTCACTAGAGAGTGAAACCCAATTAATCTTAAAATCTTGCCACATGCACTTAACAACTTTAGAACCTTTGTTGTGTACTTCCCCTGCATTTCAAATACAAACCGTACTCCCCAAATGCCAAAACAATCCTTCCCACACAGAAATTCTACACTCTGCAGTTCAACAGGAAAATATTTTAATAATTTCTCAAGGGAACAATGGGTTTTAAATTAAAAACATATTAGTAAATAAGCACCACAGCATTAATTTGCTAGGAGGACATGTTATAAATATAAATACCCAGTAGGAGGCAGCCATGTAGTTCCCGGAGACCGAAATCTGACCGAGCTCAGTCCAGGGGCACCACAAGTATGGATTAAGGTGCACTGTGCCAGAGTTGTTCACAAAGGTTTGCAACATGTATAATCAATTCACAACAAATCATTAACAGATCTAGGATCTTACGATACACTGTTGTTCCTAATCCACTATACCTCAGTCCCATCCTGACAAGTCACTTTTTTGCATCTTGCTTTTCATCTTCAGTAGGAGTAGTGATGTTAAGCTATTAAAGAATGTTTGTAATATACTATACAAATGCAAATGATGACACTTACCTATTATAAACAGAGGGTGGAAAAGCTGGACTGGGGAGGAACTCTCAGGCAGGATTGGCGGGTAGTGATCGATCTTTCGGGGATTGATTTATCGCATATAGTCTAGACGTGATAAATTTATCCTTGAGTGCTTTCCCGTTGACTCTGGAACTCCACCGCTGTGAAAGGCACAGACGGAGTTGGTGGGGGAGTGGCAACAGTCGACTCAGTACCGTGAATACACTGCAGTAAGTCAACCTAAATAAGTCTACTTCAGCTACACTATTCCTGTAGATGAAGTCACATATTTTAGATCGATTCCCCTCCCCTCACAGTGTAGACCAGGGTTCAGTCACTCTGAGTTCATTTTGATAGGCTAGAGGGTAATTGAAAGAGAATTTTGTCTAGTATCTGTCCCTGGACTTATCTCCATAACAAGATGCTTTCATTAGGTATCGATAAGGAGGCTGAACCAGGAGGACGGAAGCAGGAGCTATGGGAAGGTGACTAGGGGCAAAGAACAAGTGGATGACAGTAAATGTCAATAGAAGAGTATACTAACTGCAGCTGGAAGAGTCTGGATACCAAAGGTGCAGATTTGGAGAAATACAGCTGAGGGTGATGAAGAGTAGAAATGACTAGTTGCTGCTAAGGTGTCACTTCCACCCATGGGGATTCCATATCTGCTGGAACTTTCAAGCTCTGTCCTTGGAGGCCATGAGGAAAGGTATATTGGGACTGCTGCCAGGACTTGGTGTTTTCAGGTGACTTTCATATGACTCTGGCTTTCAGGAAATGCAGGCAAGAAAGCCTGGATGCCCTTTCTTCTCCACAATACTTATGGTGGCTCCAGGTCTGCTGGGGACTTTTAAGTGCTGCTTATTGGAACTCATGATACTTGAAGACATGGATAGGTTCCCCTTGGCTCTGATAAGGAGGGCCACAAAGTCCATCTGCCTCTTCATCTCCCCCCGAGTTGCTGGCGCTGATGGCAGTTTCATATCCACTGGGATTCCATGGGAGGTAAATTTAGTATTTTAGTCCACGTACCAAAAGCAATTATACTGCATTAGGCAGTAATCACCAGTTGAATTTAATTGTTAATGAGGGATGGTTCTGTATGAGGGGAATATGAAAAAGCACCTAACTTCAATTTTACATATTAAAACTGTGATTTTAGCCCAGAAGCAATTCAGAAGATATGGTTGCTGTATTCAGGACTTCTAATGGAATGATGTACTGGTCCTTTGAACTTCAAAGTGGTAATAGATAGCCTTGTCTTGACACCAAATTTTTCTGTCATAATTTTGGAAAGTCTGGCAGAAGCTATCAGAAAACATTTGAGAAAAGCTGGAGTTGTGACAGAGGGAGAGGAACACAACACATTTTACTACAGGGGTTGGCAACCTTTCAGAAGTGGTATGCCAAGTCTTCATTTATTTACTGTAATTTAAATTTTCACATGCCAGTAATACATTTTAATGTTTTTAGAAGGTCTCTTTCTATGTCTAGAATATATAACTAAACTATTGTTGTATATAAAGTAAATAAGGTTTTTAAAATGTTTAAGAAGCTTCATTTAAAATTAAATTAAAATGCAGAGCCCCCCAGACTGGTGGCCAAGAGCCGGGCAGTGTGAGTGCCACTGAAAATCAGCTTGTGTGCTGCCTTTGGCACGTGTGCCATAGGTTGCCAACCCCTGTTTTACTACTTGAATTATATCTTTTAGTATGAAGTAACCATGAGATATCCATAGCTCATTTAATTAATTCATACATTTTCAAAATTCTCTACATACAAAATAAATTGACAAAAATATAGATTTCCTGTCTCAATTCTGATCTAATATTTACTATCGAAATGGAACTTTGGAGGGCTACCAAAGGATAGGAAATACTCAGGCACTTCATTAAACAAAGGACAATATCAATCTGGTAATTCATCCATTAGAAGCCCACTTATGACCGGCATCAAAGTGGTGTTCTCATTGTGGAATCAATCTCAAACCACTAAAGTGAGAGCAGCTCTGAAACTAAATTACATATTTAATATGCTGTCACTTAAAATCTCAACTAATATGTTCTTTCCATGGGAAGGGACCAGACCAAGCAACTAGAAAGTTTAAAAGTTCATAAAGCAGAAGTTGCCTTTAAGCTTCCAAATACATAACTACATTACATGACAAACGGTCATTAGCTATTGATTCATTTTCTTGGATCTACCTATCCCCTTTCTATTTGGATACATTTAGAAGCTGTACCTTTTCCATTTCTATCTGACCTAGTTACACTAACAAAGAATTTGATTAATCAGGTTTCAAAACACAGTATAGTTAGAAGCCTTAGGGAAGAGATCGTAAATTCATGTGTTCTACCATGATTAACCCGTAATTCGGCACACTGGAACAATGCTGAAATAAAAAGTGAGGGTACATACCTTCACTGAGAGGAATGGGAATTGGCCAGGATCGTTTTTCCTGAGGATTAATATCAGGACCACTCATCAGCTACATTTTTGCAAGATGGTTTTAATTTGTGAGGCAATGAATAACTGAGATTTCTATCATTTCAAGTTGTCTGTATCTCTCCTTGCCGAGAGCCACCTCCTATAGTTCTTTCAGTATTAAAACTTGCATCCTCTTCTCACCTAAACTCAAAATTGTATGTGGCATTAACTGAACTATTTTATCTGCCTTGCACATTTCAACCCCTTAAACTGAGATCTGTATGCTAGACAAGCATGTGTTGATGAGCGGTAATGACAAGATCTGCTAGTGGTTCTAAAATGAAATTATAAATTATTGTTATGCCAGTTAACAGCCTCCTTTGGTGTTGCTTCTTTGCATATGCCCTTGCGATATTTCTGTGTCTATAGTGAATGATCCCTTTGTTTGTTAGTTCTTTTTAAGAAAGATGTAACAAACAGACAGTGTTAATGATTGCAGCACTCAGGATAACTCTTCATATTATACATTCCATAGTACGCGTACTGCATCTGTAAAGTTGAGAAACTTCTGTACATCTCATACAAGTTCTGTACCTGTAGATTAAATAGAATTCTAATAAAGATACCATATAGAAATACATCTCTAGGGCAGCTTGATAGCACCAAGGTACCTTGTAAATGACCCGGGATTCAAAGCTTAATCTTAGCCTTTCATACATTAAGAGTGCAGAGATAGAGTTGTTGTGGCCGTAAAACTCTTAGCCTCAGCAGATATATTATAGTTTTCTTATACAGTTTCTAGCAGCTGATTTTCAGCAGCACTGCAATCCTAGAATAGACCCACAGGCCTGCTCTCTCAGACATAGGTTCAAGTGTCACAGCATACACTAAAGAACAGGTTAAGAAACATAATAGTGAAAGTGATGACCCATAATGGATTAAAGCCCACATCACTGGGCAGACCAGACTTGTTCTGCTGTAGGGCAGTGGGGGTCCTGCTGGCACACCTCCCAGATACAAATGACAGTGCATTACATAATAAATAGCACATCTCTCCAAATAAAATTATACCACCCATCAAACCATTTGATTTATTAGTGATATATTGAATTGCTTTCAACTTTGATTCATTACTGTAAAGCTACAGTTTGACAGAAATATATACTTGATTCACTGGGGCATTATCTGGTAAGGGGAGGTATCCGATCAACTGGACTCAGTAGTGATATGATATAAATGCACAGTGCATTTACTCAGTGAGTGGCTTCAATACTGCCTATGCATTATACAATCAACTACTTTCAATGTGTTGTCTCATGTGCCAAGTTTGTTTAGTCAGCGCTTGTGAAAAGTGACAGATTGGCAGCACCAAAATCTAAACTCCTCAGTTTATCTGTAGAACAGGGATAGGCAGCAGCAATGCAAGCTCCTCATACATGCTGCCCTGCCTCACCTCTGAACTGGGAGGGCAACCTCCAGGAGACAGAAAGCTATGCCGCCTCTAGACTGATTCAAATCTGGGCTCACTGTTGGGTTTAACTAGTGTGATGGAGTCAGACCAGAAGGATATAAGAGAGTGCTGGAAGGCAGGTATATTAGTCTCAGGATGTGCAGGTCCCTGTTCCCTGAATAGCCAAACAAAGGCCATTCCAGGCCAATCAAGACACCTGGGGCCAATTAAGAACCTTCTAGAAAGGAGTAGAAACAGCTAGCCTGATTGGGACACCTGAAGCCAATCAGGGACTGGCTGAAACCAGATAAAAACCTCCCAGTTAGTCAGGTGGGCTGTGGGTATCAGGAGCTGTGGAAGGAAGTTGTGCTGTTGGAGAGACTGAGTGGTGGACAACATATCATACAGAAGGAAGGAGGCCTGGAGGTAAGGATGAAGTGGAGTTTGAAGAAGCGAGGACTGCTGTGAGGAAGTAGCCCAGGGAATTGTATTGTGTTTTGTGGATAAAAGGGCAGACATCTTAGCTGATACTATTAGGGTCACTGGGCTGGAGCCCAGAGTAGAGGGTGGGCCCGGGCTCCCCCCCTTTTCCATCTTCCATACTGGCCTGTGATGAAGGTAACTCACTAGGCGGTGACTCTTGCCAATTATACTGAGAAAGGGAGGTCACACTGGGGCCTAAATGAGTTTCTGAGGCCCCTAAATCTGCCAGGAAGCACAGGACCCACAAGTACAAACTTGGAGCTTTGTCACAGTAGATACAGCTAGATACTTGTAGTATCTACAGGTACAGGTATCCACAGGTGCCCCAAAAATACCATAGACAAATGAAAGTAATGAAAATGTGGATAGTGATTTTTATTATGTGAACAGCTACCAAAAATGGGACCAAAACCACCAAAGTCTTATTGCATAGACCACCAAGAATCCAATGGATATCAAATACTTTCATTTACTAACAAGCTGGGCCAAATTCAAATTAGCAATCTATGGTAAAAGAGTCTATATTCTATGATCAGTCTCCTGGTCTACCCAGTCTCTATTTACATGCATATTCTTACAATACTAAACACTTTATGCAGGTAATTTTGTGGAGTACTTTACCAGCGCTATTTAAGTAGAAAGGCTATTTTTTCCATCTACATTAATTTCCAGTCCCAGGTCAAAGAGGTATCAATTAGGCATTACTCTTAAATGACAGATCCCATACCACATCAGTCACAAAGCCAAGAAATTACAGTAACATTTTCACTTTGAGAGCCAGGGGTATGTTTATGGTCCAAAGTTCACTGATGTCTCTGGCCTCAGATAAATAGAAGGCTCTTAGTGAAACAAAGTACATTGTAGACTCGTACAAGTCACGTGTTGTGGTAATTAATGTCTTATGTAACTCTCATCGTGGAAAAATTGCAAACAATGATTTTTTTAAAGATGCTGGTCATCTGAGTGTTCATTTCTTGTTCCTCTGGCTGTTGTGAATTTAAGTGAGAAAGTCTTGAGTGAAATGAAAATGAAGTGGGACATTGTACAGATATAACACACAAAATGCCTGCAGGCTCAGTTTCATATATTCCAAAGCCTGTAACATGTGATTCTGAAATTCTGCCTATAGAGTTCACTCCAGTGAGGGAGAGAGTGAGCAATGCAGCCTCCACTGCATCACTGCAATAAATTGGCAGTACACAGGTAGAGCTAACGAATCTTAGTTTTTATCATCAAAAGAACAGCTATTTTTATAGAAACATTTCAGCCATACCAATTTTTTGTAAATGCTTTATTGATGTAAGCAGTGTCAGGAATGAGATATATTCGGACATCTGGTGGCGAACTATGGGAATTGCAGTGAGTTATGGAAAATAACTTTGGGGCTGATCAATTTGCATAGACACACCCACTGCGCCTAGCCTGAGCCCACAGCAGCCCACATGGCCACTTCGGCTGATGTGGGAGCCCCAGTTTCTATGTGATTGGGGCAGGAAATATAAAGTGATATTACCCTGATTTTGTGAATGAAGGACTATGGACACATACTTGGCCCTTGTTATGATGGAAGGACTCGCCATCATCTAGGTAGCACTCACTGGTCAAGGGCCATGCGTTTCAGAACACTCTGAGATTGAGAGAGGTTGGGGATAAGCACCTATATCTTTTGGTGAGGGCTTTGTCTGAGGACCCCACAGGCCTATTGTACCTTGGCTCTCTCCGCTGTGGAACGTCAGAGTTAAATTTTGCTTCCATTAGGAGCCTGGGTTCAGGCTGCTGAGCTGAAATCACTTTAGGCTCACTGGTGCACCTGTACTAAGGCTCCCCTGCTATATGCTGAAATTGCGTAAGAGCTGAAATTGCCTAAGAGCTAAAGAAATCACTGAGCACTGTCTCAAGTTGGGGGGCTGAACATAGTGCAGAGTGGCTGGTGCAGCCGAGCTGTCTGTGTGTCGGCTAGCAGGACGGCTAGCGGAGTGATTGGCACAGCAGAGCAGTGTGTGTGTTGACTAGCGGAGCCATTTGTGCTGCTGACGGAGCGATTGGCGCAGCAGAGCAGTCCGTGTGTTGACTAGCGGAGCCATTTGTGCTGCTGACGGAGTGACCGGCACTGCAGAGCTGTCTGTGTGTCGGCTAGCAGGACGGGCTAGCGGAGTAGTTGGTGCTGCTGGCGGAGTGATTGGCGCAGCAGAGCAGTCCGTGTTTTTACTAGCGGAGCCATTTGTGCTGCTGACGGAGTGACCGGCACCGCAGAGCTGTCTGTGTGTCGGCTAGCAGGGTGGGCTAGCGGAGTGACTGGTGCTGCAGAGCACTTCGTGGGATGGCCAGCAGAGCAGAACGGATTGCGGTGAGGGCTGCAGCGGAACCCCACGGAGAGGCGGCGCAGTCGGCCTCGGACCACGTAAGGTGCCCCTTGCCCTACCCTCCATTTCCACCCAGGCTGGGAGGTAAGACTCTGCCGAGTGACTTTTGAACTCTGCACTGACCAAGAACAGAGACTCCTGGGCTGTTGGACTTTTGGGACTATTGAGTGACTTTTTGGGGTTGTGGTACTCAAGAGCCAAAGGGAAGGCCACGGCCTATTTGCTGGGAGGGGGCTCCTGGTTCATGGTTTGGTTTATTAACCTTGTTTGTGCTGTTTCCCCAATATTATGCCACATTGGTTCTCCCTGTTATTAAAAGGCTTTTGGTACACTCAGACTCTGTGCTTGCGAGAGGGGAAGTATTGTCTCCTACAGACGCCCAGAGGGGTGGTATATGGTTGTCCCAGGTCACTGGGTGGGGGCTTGAGCTGGTTTTATATTGTGCTATTGGAATGGAACCCCTGGATACTGAACCTGGCCCTTGTTGCTGCCAACTCTGATGGGCAGAAGGGTTACATTCTGATTTTTCTCTTTCTCTGTCAAACGGACCCCTGGCTTCAATGGAGCAGCACAGGTGTAACTGAGGAAAGAATTTGCTCATTAAAAGTTAAGGCCACAGTCATCAGTGGTTTTAAGTTGTGAAGTATGTCACAAATCAGAGTCATAGCAAGCAGTTCATGGCCTCTTTTTTCTCCATTTTAATTTCAAGGAAGAAATGAAGCAGTGCATACTCTCAAATCCCAGTGCACCTTTTAGACTGTAGCTTTAAAGGGCATAGTTGCTGGCTTCATCTGCCATTCATCAGCTTCTTATGCAAGCATGCCCTGCCATCCCCCGACGCTGCCCCTTACACATGGAATGAGCTCCCTTAACTGACCCTCTTTCTTCACATCCCTTCAAGACTTACTGCTATCACAATGCCTATAGGAAAGCTACCAATTAATAATGGTTTGAGGTGCAGGAGGGAATAGCTGACATATAATTAAATTAAATTAAAATTAAAGTAAAAATTGTCAGTGTGCCAACACATAAAATACTATTTATTTAGTCCTTTGCCCCACTCCTGCAGGGTAAAGGGCCCTGAGGATGGATGTCAATGTAATTTTAAAATATTAGAGCAGAGTAAAGCAGCCTCAATATAAATGAGAATAAGGCTCTGTGTCTTAATAGGTGTTTGTAGACCATCTAACGTGATGATGATTGTGGCATCTGGGCCGTATCATAATAGCATTAATAAATAACAATAATAAATAACAGAGAGAAAGGACTTTGTCTAAGAAAACATTTATATGTACCTCTTCTACCCAAAGATCATTGCATCCAAGTACATGACACTGTTACTTCTTCAGATTATCAGATGTTTTCCTAGAGATGCAGGTGGCAATTTACCATCTTTGTTCTTTACCAAGTTCTTTCAGCATTCTCATTATTACAGACACATCATGTGAGTTAGACAGCAATGCACTCTCCCTCTCTTTCTCAGGGATACATACACACAGTGTAGGGCAGCTACATGCAAAATTTCCTCACGTATAACCTTCCTGTGAAGGTTCACTCATCTTCCTCCCACATTTTCTTTGACATGCTCAGTGAGCAGTGCTGAACTCAGTGCCTTCTGGCAGTCAGAGAGGATTATGTGCTTCCTCCTTGGTCGCATTAACACTGTAGATGAATCACTTTAATACAGCTCATCAAACACCTAAGACAGACGGAATAGGTGGGAAGCAAGAGAGGAAAGAGATAAGTGAGGGGAAGCATATTAGATTTCTTTTAGTATTAACATATTTACAGAGTGCATCTGTGTTTGGAGGATTTGAAATCTCTAGCAAATAGATCTATTTAATAAAATATCTTTTCTTGTGTATCCTTATGCATTCTCTCTCTCTCTCTCTCTCACACACACACACTTTGTTACATGCAGTACAGATATAGCCTATAATTAAGGTTGCTTAACATTTCCCATTATAAAACCCTGTTTCCAGTTCCTCATAAATTTTGCCAAACTTAACCTCCAGCCTGAAATTTTCCATGCCAGGTGTTTGCCTCAGACTGAATGTTTTTGGAATGTTTCAGGAAAAAATGTTTCATCTGTTTCTAAGGAAATGATTCATTTGGAAATGTGTTTTGCTCACATTAAAAAAAATATTTGAACTGTTTCATTAAGAATCTCTTGAGCACCCATTCTTTAGAGCTTTTCAATTTTCCTTGAAATTCAACAGAGGCTTGTCTTTGTGTCAGTGATGTGCCTTTTGTTGTTCCTGTAAAAAAGCATCCAAACTTGGCCACATTATAGGACTACGAAAAATCTCATTTCCCATATGCCCAAGAGTTTTGCAGCTAAATTCTCTGAAGAGTCCATCTGTACTGAGCATGAATAAACTATGCTTGGGTATGAATCAGAGTTGTATAATGAAAGAGACAACTGCTGTAGGATCCCTGTCTGATTTGCAGTGGAAGTTGGAAGGAGCATAATGAATGAGGAAAGGGACTGCAAAAAGAGAAAGCATGGTCTCATGGTTAAAGCAGATGAGTGCGCTGGAGAATTGAATTCTGTTCCTATCTCTGACAAAGAGCTTCTATGTGATGCTGGGCAAGTCACTTAGATCAGTCTCTTCACAGGAGGTTATTAATTGTGTACCTCATTTTTATGCGAGCCTGTCTTGAGACCCACGGATTGATTTGCAGAAATGCTGAACACCATCAACTGCAACTGAAAACAAAGAGGGCCATGCTTTGAACATATAAAATGACATCAAACGCTAAGTACTTTGATAGAAAAATGGACCAGTGCAGCATTTTCTACCAAGTCAAGTTTGAATACTGTGTAGTAAACAGGGCACTGGGAGAGACATTGAAAAACAAGGAGAAAATAAAATATTAGATAGCTGTCCACCCTTTGAACAAGGCAGGCTCCTGTGAGAACAATAGCATGTGATCATGTAATTAAAGGCTGAGTCATAAAGTACCTGCACAAGGGGAGAAAATTAAATTGCACAGGCAGCCTTAATTCTGTCATTTTCTAACTTTTAAGTGTTTGACTTTGCAACCTCAACATTCATTTAACATATTGTGTACGCTATATAGATAGGAAAAACTGGTACTCATAGCATGATTGACCGGGCTCCTCCAGTTCATTGGAACAGGCAATGGCCAAACTGTGAAGAAAGGGTTGAGTAATCAATGTTCTTTTGCATGCTGCCTCAACATCAAAGGAAATATTAACAAAGCAGGGAATGTAGCCAAAACTATCCACCAACCAGTGTATGCCTCAAAGTTTGGCCGTTATGTGATTTCTCCACACACCTGGAGAAAAGATGGGAACTTGATAACTATTCCTCACACTTCCACAAATTCCAAGACCAGAAGGCACCAATATGATCATGTGATTTGAACTCCTGCACTAGCACAGGCCATAAAATGTTGTCCCATGATTCTTTCTCCCAACTTGTGGCTGGTGTAGACAAAACATGGCAAAATATCCTTACGGGGTGCAGGCCTCTCTGATCTTTTGTTTCAAAGCCAGAGAGAAGAGAGAAATTTTAGTGTTTCCATTTTTTCTATGATGAGTCCGTGCTGCTTGTTTTCCCCTTGTAGATAATCAAACTCACATTCAAACAACAAATCAGTTCCCAGACTGTGGAAGTTTTATTTGGATGGCAGAGAAAAGAAGAGACAACATATTTTTCTGGCTATCGTTGTACAAAATTGCTAAACTACAGCCTCTCCCTCGGAGAAATAGGATATAATTGGTTTTGCTGAGTGCATGAGGCATATATAGCCAAGGAGGGAACAAAAACCAGTACCTCTAATCAAATCCTGCTGGAAACTAGAAAATACACTGCAAAAAGCTGCCTCTCATGCTGCCTTCCCTTGGGCAGCTATATTGCGGAAAATATTTTTCATGTAACTTTGGCATAGATTTTGTTTGGATGAATAGTTCAAAGCAAAATGTTGAACTTACATGGGAACCCTGAAGAATGAACAAAACTGGACTGGTTTTATTGTGTTTTGTGATTAATATTTTGCACAGATCCAACAGCAAAATTAATATCTCTTTTCACTATACAATGGAAGACTGAAAGTTATGACAGGGAAGCTGCGAAATCCACCTAGCTTTGAAGAGACTTAAACCCAAGCTCCTACTGAACTGTACAAAATAAAGTTGTGAATCCTGAAAATAAGTTAACTCTTTCTTTTAATCAGTGGTAGATTTTCTTTTCTTTATATAAGTATGCACTTGTGGTGTTCTCCACCCCCCTTCAGTCCAAAAGACAAGAAGAGAGAATCATGATTACTTTTATTTATTGAGCACCCATATACAGATGTATAGGAAGATATGCTATCTGTCCTGAACAATATGCCATCTAAAAGAGAAGGAACAAACAAAGGATGAAGGCAAGGAATGCAACACAGAAGTAATGTGATCAGAGTGATATTAATATATGTCTTGTTAGTTCAACCCCCCCCCTTTTTTTAATTATAAGCATTCCCAGCATGTCCCAATGACTAGCCATTGTTTAGTTTCATGTTTTCTTAGTCAGGGCAATCCCTAGCTGCACTTCTGTTTATTTGTCCCACATCCCAGATGGAACCATTTCTCTTTGCTACCCTGGCTTAAAAGCACTTTCTTACACCAAATTTCCCCTGCCTTTCTATTCACCCTCTTCCCCTATCATAAAATGCATAGGCACCAACTCAGTGGGTAGCTCCAGAGCTGGAGCACCCACAGAAAAAAAATAGTGGGTGCTCAGCATCCTCCAGCCACTCACTAATCAGCTGTTTGGGACCCCTGCCAATCAGCTGTTCAATGATGGGCAGGAGGAGTGGGAAACGGGGGAAGACAGGGAGTGTGGTGTGTTCAGGGGAGAGGGTGGGCAGGGGAGAGAAGAGGCAGAGCGACAGTAGGGGCTTGGAGGAAGGGGTGGAGTCGGGCGGGGTCTTGGGGCAGAGCAGGGGTGGGACACCCACCTGGAAAGAAGAAAGTTGGCGCCCGTGATAAAATGTGAACATGAGAGGGAGGAGGTACCTGGAAGCTCAGATATCTAGTTGCCCAAAGGTTATATCCAGATTCATAGCTAGAGTAGAGGCTTCTCCTCTTTCCTGGCTTTGGCACTTTCCTCTGGCCAGGTGACATGGGAAGGGAATCACAAGTGGGACTTGTAGGAAACAATACTGCAAAGGGGGAAATCAATCTTCATGTTTGAGTTAAGAGGTTTTGGCTAACTAAGGTAAGTTTATTTTCCTGTCCCTGGAGGGATGTTTTAAAGATTGCCAATCCTGAAGAGAGACTGCTATATGCTGTGTATTTGGTTGTTGTGGTAATAGAATCTTATTGTTATGGCAGCTGAGTTAGATTATTAAGGGATAGCCCAGTCACTTTTGGCTGGTTTGGTTAGTTCAGTATGTGGCAATAAATAGCTGCTTTTAAGGTTTACAGCTCTCTGTCTCAAGTGATTTCTTCCTAAAACTGCTACCCTGAAGGATACAACACTATAAATATGAAGATGAAGCCAAAGACTCAAATAAACTAATTGTACATACAGCTGAACTGTAAATGTCAGCATTTGAATATCTTGATACTGTCCTAAATCATATTTCACTCCTTTGAAGCATTTCTGTTTCTCCAGAGAAAGACATATCCCACTTTTTCTTCTAGTATGTCGCTAACACCATGTAGTTGTTAAGCAGACAGTACATCTGAAACTCCAGCAGAACTTTTCTCAGTCTTGCAGGGCATCAGTCAGAATATTTTCTGGATTTATTTTTAAAGAAGCTTGGTTGTATGGAGTACAATGACTTGATCGGAAACTCTCAATTCCTGAGCAGTCACCTTACTCACACAAGTGAACCTCTTGAAATCAATGGCATTGCTTGTGTAAGTAAGTACTATTTAAGGCAGAGGTTCTCAAATTAGGGGTCAGAATGCCTCAGGGGGTCACGAGGTTATTACATGGAGGGTCATGAGCTGTCAGCCTCCACCCAAAACCCCACTTTGCCTCCAGCATTTATAATGGTGTTAAATACATTTAAAAGTGTTTTTAATTGATAAGGTAGGTCGCACTCAAAGGTTTGCTATGTGAAAGGGGTCACCAGTACAAAAGTTTGAGAACCTCTGTTTTAAGGGGTGTGGGATAGGATCCAGAATTTGCAACTAATGAGGAAATGCACTGAAGTAGTCAGGGTTCAGTTTAAACAGAATTATTTAAGTAAAATTATAGAATTATTAAGTAATTAAGTAAAGTCACCTACCTCCCTGATGCAAGGAAGCAATGCCATTAGGCTAATTTGATAGCCTGCAGCTCCCTCATGTTTGAGATTTTGGAGAGACTTGCCTCTGCAGGGGTCACAGGTAACACCCCCCCAAATAAGGTCCAAGCCATCTATGACTAAGGTAAGAGATTATCAAGATGGGGCAAAAGGAACTCCTTTACAGATTGGCAATCAACTGTCAGCTGGCCGTTCTTTGGAAATGAAGGCGGGCATGAATAGATCAATCTGCATTTTAGCAAGCAACATGGAACATCTTTCAGCATGAGATTCCACATCTCCATCCTCACAGAGGAAAGGAACTGTATCTAGGGATAACCCTCAGAAAAATGCATTTCAGTGGGTGACTGGATTATAAATGTGAGGGGCAAAAACACTCCTTGTTATCTATCTTTGTTTTTCTCCCTCTCTCTCTTTCACCAAAGATGATGAAGGAATCCACCCTTGGGCTTTGGGGGAGTTCCTGACCTGAAAATTTGGTCAGAAATGTTTCTGGGAACTTGTGGTAAGAATTTTACCTTGGACCAAGTCTAGCTCGTTAAGTTTTAGTTACTAGAAAGCATTTTATGTTAATTTCTCTTTAGCCACTTCTGACTTTAAAAGGGCAACAGACCTTGAATGTCTGAACTGTCTAAGATTGAGTTGGACAGTGCAAAGCACACCCTTTTGGGAAAAATTCAGGACTGGGGTCAGCCTGCAATTGGTAACCAAGGCTGGTGGCAGCAAGAGTGTGACTGGAGTGTTGTTGACAGGCTGCTACGGTCAGAGTTGCTGGACCAAAACTGAGTCTATTTACAGACACTCAAGGTGTGACCTTCCTCCTGCAGGCTGGCTGTGAGCAGCCCAGATGGAACTACAACAGCAGAGCACTGTGAGGAACCCAAGGTTGGAAGGCAAGTGGTGATACCTCTCCTTGGTCTGGATTGCACCCTGGAATGTGACACTTGATATGCACCATTAACATGTCCATGGTGCCTATTTGGAGCATACAACTCTGTCAACCAGCTGTGAAAGAGTGTGAGGAGTACGAGACATAGTCTGGCAAACTGGGCCACATGAACACACACTGTCATGTGTTCCAGCTGCCTTAAACATCTTTTCACCATGGTGAAAGGATAAGCCTTTAAGTTCATTGAATGAAGCATTAGCTGTAGCGATAAGGCCCAGGCCTTTGAGTCCATGATGATTCAAAAAATACTATTTTCTGTACCAAGGACAAGACTGACATGTCTGCCTTGATCAGCAGGCTCAGCACTTTGCAAGTAGATTGGATTGTTTATGATGGACATCAGCTGTGACGTCGATCGACTTCTTATCAGCCAGTCATTCAGGTAAGGAAATACATGGACCTTTGACATGGAGGAAAGCTGCTACCACTGCCATACATGTTGTAAAAACACATGGAACAGCTGAGACACCAAGGAGATGCACTCTGAAATGATAATGGCAACCGCTGACAGTGAATATCTGAATCTCATCACTGACAGTCAATCTCACAGAAATTTTCTGTGTCTCTGATGAATGGCAATGTGAAAGTGGGAATCCTTTAAGTCAAGAACAACATACCAGTTCCCCAGGTCCAGGGACAGAATAATGGAAGCTAAACCATCCAGAATTTCAGTTTTTTCAGGATCTTGTTTACCTGCCTTAGATTGAAGGGGAGGGGAGAGGCCTAAGACCCCTTTTGCCTTTGGGATTAGGCAGTATCAGGAGTAAAACTGCTTTCATCTGAACAAAGGGGGGACTTTCTCTACAGCTCCTACATGGAGGAGCGGTTGTATTTTTTGCAGTAACACCGTCTCGTGAACGGGAGTCCTCAAAAGGGATGGGGAAGAGAGATGGGAGGGGGCAGAAATGAATTGGAGTTTATATCCCACTTCTACTCTGCTTAGAACCCACCGAGCTGTTGTGATGTGGGCCCAAGTACAACAGAAATGAGATGGGGTTTTCAAATGCCACTTTTATAACTAATAGCCTGCTCTCAGCCTGCCCATCCAAACCAGCTCTTGGAAGATGTTGTTGTCTGCTTTGATGACCTGAAGGCTGCCAAAGCTGAGGGGGGTGGAGGGCATCTTTTGTAACATCTGCTTCTTCTCCTTGGCAGCTTTTTGGATCTAGAGGCAACTCCCTAAAAACTCTGGAGGAAACCAGAAAAAAGCAAAACCAGGATGAGTGCCTTGTTGTGATACCAGAGGACATGCTGCATTGAGAGCCACTCTGGTGACCAACTTCCCCTCCTTTATAAAAATCTGCAACTCCTGTTTCACCTCATCTGAGAGCTTATCATTGAACTTTCCCACAGGGTGAAATCTCAGCACCCCAGCCAAGCTTGCTGGTTTGCAATACAAAGCTGTAGAGTGTCTGCCTGTCTTTAATTAGAATGGGCTTAAAGCCCTCACAAAGTGTTTATTTGTTACTCATATGAGTCTCCGCAAAGAATTAAAGGCAGTTAGGACAAGAGTCACTATTAGCCATTATCTTACCACAAGAGTGGCAGGGCTTGAAACCCAGAGAGCATGGCATAGCTGGTGCTGAGGCCAGTTCCCAGTTCCCAACCAACCAACTGGCTACTAAACTACACTAACTATATAATGGTTACTATTTACAGGTTTTGACTACAGACTTGCAGAAGCAAGGACAGGGAGCTCCAACAACCGTCACAGACATAGGAAGGAGCTGTGGAGATCAGGGGCAGTTTGGCCCTTTATGTCGGCACATGGTGCACGGAGCAACAGAAGACACTCAAGCTGCCCCAATGGATACTACTGTGGGGAAAAACGCTTCAACAGTTGTGCACTGGAGCTCACAAACACCTACAGTTGAATTGACGTGTCCAATCACTCAAGGAAGTGATTTATATTACTTATAAAGAGAAGGGATTCAAATCCCAGGAAAAACTCCAAAGATAGAGCTAGATCCTCAGCTTGTGTAAATTGGAATAGTTCCAACTGAGCCCACAGAGCTACAAGCAATTTATACCAGTTGTGGATCTAGTGACTAGATTCTAGTCCCAAGAATGCAACACTTTGCTTTGATTAAATACCTGATTAGCACTGCTTTCATGTTTAATATATATTGTATATGAAAGGCATATTATTAATAATATAAATGAATATAATGAAGGAGTCACTGACTAAGTCAAATAAGGAAAGGGGACAACTTGTTCCCAAGGTTTTAACTGTGCCCACTCTAAGACATCATTTTCCCTGTGAAGAGACAACTCCAGTAATTTATGCAACACTGCCATCAATAGTTGATATAAGGGAAGTGCAAAAAATCTTTCATGCAACAAGAGAAGTTAGGTGGAGGGTAATCAAGCCAAGCTGTCTGTCTGTTTTAATTTGTATCAAGAAACACCAAAGGATAGTATTTTACAAAATGAATACTATTCAGAACAAAGGTGTTTATCTCCTCAGAGACTTCTACACATTATAGTATCTTTGGAAGAATTCCAGTTAGAAGTGATGAACACTTTAAATAATTAACCATATTCTTCAAAATAGGTCCCAGAAGCTAAAAATACTCTTGGAGCAGTCTCCCAGGGACAGTGTGCATGTGCTTTGTGCTTACTCACATGCAACCCAGAAAGCCACAGGGAGCTGTAATAGCAGTTACATAACTCCCATCTATACATCCCTAATCTATATTTTATCGCCAAAATAATGTAGTTCTAACAACCCTTGTTCACAAATAACAACAAAGATGGAGGGCTCTGAAAAAGAAAAGTTTTCAGTTTGAGAATGAGAGAACTATTGCCATTTAATAGCAAGATAATTTCCAACAGAGTTAAGGGGATTCTACGAGACATACATTAAGTCCATCTGAAAAATCATAGGTAGAAGTGATATGATAGAAGAATATGATTGCAATAATAGCATCAGTGTTCTTCCTATGCTCTCACATACCATAGAAAGTCCAGACTAGTGTTTAAGTGCATTAAGTGTTTAAGAGAAAAAACACTTAAGACCATTACCATTGAATTGAGTTGTGTGTAGGACAGCCCCATTGAAATTAGTGGGAAAAAACATATAAGCTGTTTAAAATATTTTCAAATTCACAATTTCACAAAAAAGGGTCAACATTTTCAATGAAAATTTCTTCATCTTTCTTGACCAGCTATAAAAAAGTCACAATTAACTTTGACTTTTTTTAATCAAAGCTTCCAACAAAAAAAGGTATGATGTTTTGAAAAATTTATCCTGGTTTTAAACCAGGTCTACCTATGTGCAAAAATATGGCCCAAATCCAGGAGGAAAAAACGGGAGTGAAAGACAGAAGAAGATGATGGGGAGGGCTATTACAAACAAAAAGAAAAAAAAGCTACTGTGTTCTAGCAATTGTCACTGCTTTTGTTTTTCAAAGAAATGCCTTGTTTCTTCACCTAGTCTCAAAAAGGAACGTCATCTCCAGCTTTTTTTTTTTCATAATAAAGCAAATTCAGGTGTGATGCATCCATGCCATTCCATTCTCCCAAGAATTAATTATTCAGAACCATTTCCTAATGAAATATAAAGGAAGTGCATTATGAATTTATTAACCACTGACACCAACTTCCTCTCTATCCTTTGAGTTCTAAAACCTTGTTATGGTTGAAACAGATTTGATCACACTGCCCTAGTTCAAGTCCAAATAAAATTGGCATATTGTCCATCGCCAGGAAAAGAACATTGACCTGGAGAACTTTATGAAAAGGAACAATTTCAGTATATAGAATTTCATGAAAATGTTCTCTCACTCCCAGGGCCATAGCCCATAAGTTTCCTTTGAGTCTGAAGGATTTAGGAACTCCATATCTTAATATGAAACTCAGTTGAAACTACATTTCATCAACCACAAGCGAATGAACTTCATCAAAATTTTTCAATCCCTTTAATATATCTGGGCTGAATCTGAATTTATAAGAAAAGCTGAAAACGGGCTAGTTTGGCATGCACTCAGATTTCATAATGGATATTTCTCACAGACACAATGCCCAGTAAGTCTTTACTCTTCACTAGTTATTCCATGGTGGCATCAATCCTTCAAATTAAAACCCGTCAAAAAATATTCACATGCAAAGTTATTTTGACAAAAAATGGCCTTTTCTTAAAAATGAAACTTTAAAATATTGTTGACTTTTTTCATTTTTTTCCATGAAAATTTCCAAAATCTTTTTGTAGAATTTATCTAAATAGTTTCAAAATTATTACTGAAAACCTGGCTTCTGGTAAACAAAATGTTTTGAAATGGTTTTAGTAGAAATGTTGGCAGAAACGTCAATTAAAAATGGAAAATTTCATTGAAAATGGGTCCCGTTTGAAATCATGTGTAATGGAAACAATTTTGAAATTCAGCATAAAATTGTATTCCCATTTTTCAATCAACTCTATTTTTAATAGTTTTGGCATGGGGAAGTCTCTTTGATTTTTATCACTGTAATGAGATCCATCCAACTTAGCTTCTCTAGGGGGAGTTATGCATGTTCCCCTGGGGAAAGAACATGGCTCAGAAAGAGAACATTTTGTTGCTCAGATTTGTTTTGACTAATATAGTATTTTCCAAACACAAACAAGAAGCACTTAAGAAGGACTAATCTGCTTGTGCACTGTTGCCAGCACAACACTGTCTCCATTAACACAAAAGAGCTTTTATATGCACCAAAGCTATGAATGAAGGGGCAAGTTTCTCATATTGTAATATCTACCTCTTCCTCACTGAAGGAAGATTTTCAGAGGTACAAATGGGAGACCAGATGCCTAACTCTCACCAATTTTCAATGACACTTGGGCACCAAACTCCCATCTGTGTCTCTAAATATCTTCCCTTTAGAATATATGTGATACTGCATACCTATTCTTCATAGGAATATTATTATGATATGATTATAGCATAACCATAATGTATTTTATGCAATATATGTCATATAAGATATCATTGGAAAAGTTATGATTTACTGACTATGATTATCCTATTTGTATGAATGTATCATTTTTGTATCTGCAGTTTTGAATATTGGCTATATATCTGTATTACAAATGTGTTTACACCTGTCAGAGAAAGACTAGGCAAAAGACTGTCAGTCTAAATGGCTGGCTGGGAAGGGCCCATTCAAGTTAATGAACCATTAGAGAGAACAAAAGGCCTTAGAAAAAGCTTATTTCCCACCTGGGGCTCTTCTTGAGGATGCAACAAATAACCTTGAAGCAATGGCTGCTGTGGCACTACAGGGACATGTGACCACGTCATCTGATACTGGATTCCATCTTGGAAACCAGTGTTTTTCCACTGACTGGCATGGGAACTAAGCTTTGAGACAAAGGGTTCCTGCCATATGCAAAAGCTATTTAAAGCAAAGAAGTGACATTATCATGATTCCTCACCAACTTCCTGCCCAAGGAGACTCCTGGAAACACATGAAGGAACAAAGATTGAACTGGGGAGGAAGTGCTGGACCTAAGCTAAAGGGATTTTTAGACTGTGAAAAGAACACATGGGGTTTTAAAGCTGTAAGCAAGTGCAACTGGCCCCTTAAGAATGTCTGCAGCCTTCTTGAATCATCATTTAGGGTGGAAATTTGCTACTCATATCCAGTCTCTTTAGTACATTAAGCTTAGTTTGCATGTTTTGTTTGTTTGCTAGATAATCTGCTTTGATCTGTTTGCTGTCCCTTAAAATCACTTAAAATCTATCTTTTGTAGTTAAACTTATTTTTACTTTGCCTAAAAGCAGTGTGTGGGAGTCATAACTTGTTGCATATCCTTTTCTATATTGAGGGAGGGAGGGAATTTCATGAGCTTATGCTGTACAGATCTCTGTGAAGTGCCAGAGGGTACAACTTTTGGTTTATACCCCAGAGGGTTATGTGCATTTGAGTAGCTGGGTAGTTCCTGGATTGCAGCCTTCTCATACACAGCTGATGACCCTACTTATATGTTTTCTGGAGCCTGGGAGAGGGCTTGGCATGCTGGTCACAGCAGTACAATATAAAGAGAGTACAGGCTGGTGGGTCATGGGGGATCAGCGGTACCAGGTGGCACCCCAGGGGGAGGGGGAAACCTCTTACAGTATATTTACACAGCAATAACAGTGGACAAGCTAGCCTACCCAAGCTAGATTGAATCCAGATAGAACAGGTAATAATATCATCACCAACAGTACAGAACAGGCTTCAGAACAGTCTAGTGAGCCAGTTACGTACCCAGGGTCTATGCCAGGCTTGTACTACCCGCACTAAACCCTGCATTGCCCTGTCTTCACAAGTACTTGAGGTAGCTGGTAGTTTGCACAGGCTAGCCTATGCACAGGTATCACTCAGACACTCCATACATGACAGGGTTAGTTGTACACTTCGGATCTCTTTATTGTTGTCAGGAAGTGTAGCTCTTATCTATCATGCATGGTGCTGGGTTGCAATGTTTCAAAAGGTGTTAAGCCTGCCCAAGGTGATACAAATAAGTATTCCTTTCTACATTTCACAAAGCAAAAAAAAAAAAAAATCAGATCATCAATAACATTCTGAACATCTCTGGTAAACTCTTTCAGGATATAAAGTAAAGCTAACTATGCCAATCTATTTCTTCTGTTGTTGGTGTGAAATATCACAAACCTTAAGGTTGGAAAAGTTTCCTCTCTACTCATCTTTGACATTGGGATGTCAGTAACCTCCAGATGGTTGAGCGAAATTGCTGAGAACAGGGTACGAAGGTACAAGAGCCATTTTGCAGGCCATTCATCATTACTCTTTCCTCTCCAGAAGTTTAGCCATATTGCATACTACCCTTGAATTTTATCTTTTGTCCTTTCAGACAGAAATGAATCAGAAAGTTTAATAGCTTGGCAGCAAATCATTGAAAGATGCTGACCTAACACCCCCCCCCCACCACCACCACCACCACCCCCCAAGACCTAATGTACTATCAGGGCAAAAAGGGAATAGAGAATGTTCTGTTGAAAGCAAAACTGTTCTTGAAAATCTGCTAGAAGATCATTTAGAAATACTGCATAAAAGTATAGCCATTCTGTAGTAATTCTCTGCAGTTTTAGTGTCATGGGATCAGTTCTCCCATGGATGAATCTGTAAGCACTTCTCGATGCATCATTAATGCTAACAGGAGTTACGTGCACACATCAAGAGGAAAGTATACTGCTACAAGTTTACAGTTTTGCTGTCTGGAAGTCAGCTTGGCTTTGCTCTATTGCAGATCAATCTGATAAGCAAGTTCACTAACTACAATCCATAAATCATTAAAGGTATTCTGTGATTCTGAACACTGCTGCTCCAATTTGTTGATAGTTATTTCAGTCAGGATACCAGGAAAGTAGGTCAATGCTGGGTTTCTGAAGCACTACAGAGAGAAGCTTGAGAAATGCTCAGAATTCCTTACTGATTTCCACCCACTCTACTATGAATGGCCTTCTACAAACCCTTAACAGGAGAGAAGGCAGCTCATGTCAAAATTAATCAAGACAATTGTCACCTGAGGGAAAGAATGCCTTAAAAATCAGAGCACAAAACAAGGTTTGTTCTTCAAGTAAATCTTCACATGCTTATTTTATGCCTGTAAAAAGCCACAATTTCTTAAGTGTTGTTATAGAGATGAAGACAGTAAAAAAGTTATTTCATTTACTGTTACTTCATAGTTATTATTTCAAGCAAATATGTGTCTTTGGTTGGTAGACCTTTAAATTAATTGGATATTTAATTGCTTAAGTATTTAAGCAATTAAATATACAGGTGGCCATTTCTAGATGTTTCTATCTGTCTCCACTGTCATTTTCAATACCTGAAAGGATCCATAGGCTGATGCTTCAGTCCAGTCTTTATCTAGTTACACACAGTGTACTCCAGAGTCATACATGTTGCCAAATATAGCATGAGCTATTACATCAGTCATATTAACAAACTTAAAAGTTAGCAGGCTGAATTCAGAGTTGATGTAAAATCAGTTTCCATACACTAATTTAGACTACTTACACACACACACACACACACAATTGGACTCCCTTAGTCCTATTTACACCTCTATACCACTAAGTAAGGGTAGGCATATTGGTTTAAAGGTGTAAGTAAAACAGCTCCCACTTTACTTTAACTTGCACTTTGTTCCAGCTCCTCAGTGAGTAGGCTGCACCAACACACCAGTTGAATGTGTATAAATAGGTTTGACTGTGAAGGGGATTATGTTTGTGAAGATGTCTAAGTCACATCACCTTAGTGATCATCCCTCTGAATTTCACGTAACTTCTCAGTGTTATTCCTTTCCAGGGCCAGCATTTCATTGATCTTGCCTTGGTAACAATTGAAAATGTTAATAGGTCAGTGTAAATCAGAAGTAACTCCACTGCAGAAAATGGAAAACATTCAATCAATGCCTGGAGTTATTACTATTAGTGAGAGGGCTTATCATAGGATGCACTCACTGCATGTGGCGCCTCCTCCTGATGGCTCTGGGAATTAGCTCTTACCAAATGTTGCATCCTTTTCTGGCAGTGTCTCTACCTGTTGTCTTTTTCACCTGTGATCCCTCTCACTTTCGGAGCTGCAGCTTCCTGTCTGTGGCTTGCCCCTCTGGTCAGGTCACTAAGGTCCTCCCTTTCCATGGAAATCAAGATACTAAACTGTATTTCTCTCTATTTTCTTCTGCTACTTCCTTTTCACTGAAGCTAGTGCAAAAGCTTCCTTTCCCTACCTCTGACCAGGGGAGTTGGGAATTCTTGTGGAAGGATCCAGGCCAAGTTATGTTCCTGGGGGTGTGCAAAAGCCACATAACATGCTGAGCTCCGGCTTCAAATCAGAACAGCTGTGAAGGGCAGGTAGCTTTTGGGAACTCCACATTTGTGCTGAGAAGGCTGTGAACAAATTGGAACTCAGTGAATGATCTAGAGAGCATGTCAAAGAACATTCCAGAAACTTCTGAGGCAGATTGTGGGGGGGAATGGGAGAAGAAAGGGCATTCCTAGAGACCAGGTTTTTCCTCATAATTCTTAAATAACTGCAAGTTTTTATTTCATTTGGGGATGCTTAATTTAATTTGTGTATTATCAATTGAATATTTAATTTCCAGTAATAGTGAATTAAGTGTGGCATTTGATTGTATAACCCTGAAAAGCTAAGTCTATTTTACAAAGACTTGGTAAATCCTACCTGAAATTTGTGTGCCTGGCAATCCTCAGTTATATGGTGTCTAATAACAATTGCTTTGGTTATCCTACTGGTTTTTATTCCTGTGATATTATTCTTGATACTAGTATCAAAGTGGTCAAATTCTATTAAATCGTTCTTGTGTGCCTCAAATACAAGAGGTACATAAAACAAAGAGAATGGTGGTGTTATTGTATAGCTATCACAAGTGTTTCAGACTGGCTTATCAATACTGGGAAGCATTTTTCATAGCTTATTAAATAACTTATGGCACCACTATATTTGACACAATGCTCACTTAGTTCATTTTTCACCCTCCTGATGAGTTATGCTGCAGTTGCCAAAGGACCCTCAATGTGTTTAATCAGTTTCCACTAACTCTTGCAGCCTATATTGAAGAAGTACATACAAGTTGCTATAATTTACCAAAAGGCTTTTCAGCCAACTGCAAAGTTCACAAAGAGAAAATCTGATCATATTTCATATGGTGGGCCAGATTGATTCTAATGCACCTCCTTTGATTTCAATAGAGTTACACCACCATAAAAAGCGGTGTCTCCACACCAAAGTGTTCAGAGTCTCCAATAAGTCAAAAAGGTAATTTGTGATATATAAACACCAAGTGATAGGTAAGAATGTACTTACTGAAGTGGAAGTGCTGCATAATAGAGTTGTATCATCGCATAGCTCAAACTTCAAAACATGCTGGTGATCAATTTGTATTTAAAGATGTACAATAAACACTGCAATTAGATGTATTGGTATATAGTTAAGAGATATTGCATGTTAATTATATAGCAACTGACTTATCTGAAGTGTGAAATCTGTTATTGCTTCATAGTTTTTTGATAGCCTTAATTTCACAGTCAACATATCCTTGAATGAGATGTTTATTCTGGGTGAATTTCATCATCTTGAGAGAATTAGCGCAAGCATAATGACCACCAGATCCAGGTAACAAATGCTTTTCTTACCCCATGAATATATATGATAATTAATTTGTTTTCCCCGTTATGAATCAGGACACAAAGTAGATAACATGAAAATATTCATAAACACAAACAAATGTTTTTTGAGTCACAAAACATTGTTTTAATTCCAGCCATTTTAAAAAGACATTTCACTGCCTTTCTCCCCATCTGATTAGCTAAAATAACACAATGAAAAGTAATTTCAAAACAATTTGATTTTTGTTTAGAAATGTAAAAATGAAATGTTGACAATTTATTTTGAGTTCGGAAAACAGACCACATTTTATAGACAGTTTAAGTTTAACAAATAAGCATTTTTCAATTAAAAATGATTTGTTGAAAAACTCTTGAACACCTAATGATCATTTAAGTTGCACTTATGACCTCAAAATAATAGACTGACCAGTACTTGAGTGCTGTATAGGCTTTATACATAAATAAGAGGGTTACTTACCAATCTACTGTAACTTGTCGTTCTTTGAGGTGTAGGCACAGACATTTATTAAACTCAAGTGTTAGAGTCAATGTTGACTTTCCTACAAAATCAGTCTCAGCTGATTGAAGAGGTCCAGTGTCAACTGGACATGATGAGGACTTGTTCTTCGGATCTGCTGTTCAGTAGCCAATTATCTAGGTATGGGAAGACATGAATCACCCTTCTTCACAATTAGGCTTCTATCAGCAACATACATTTGGTGACAAGCCAAAGGAAAGAACTGCATACTTACAATGTTGACCAGTGACTAGGAACCTCAGAAACTTCCTGTGACCCAGAAAAATCGCAACTTTGAAATAGACATCCTGAAGAAAGAGAGCAACAAACCATTCATTGTGATTCAATGTGGGAAGAATAGTAGCCAGGATATCCATGTGCAATCTCCTATACTTGATGTACTTCTTGAAACCACAGAGATCAAGGACAGGCCTCCACCCTCCCTGTATGGATATGTCCTCAAAAAGGTTTGGTGAGAAATAAAGCTGGTGGGGGGAAAAAAGCAGTTTTGCAAGAAATTTAAAAATTCTTTCTATTTCATAAGATCCAAACTGAACACATCTGCCATTTTCAAATGATGTTCCCATGATCATTTTTATCACATTTTAAAACAAAATTGTGCTTAAAATCGTTATTGAATACTTTGGTTTACAAAAAACTGCACAATAACAATATCAAGCATGACTTTGAAAACACATTTAAAAATATAATTATAAGTGTTATAGGAATGATTATGAGGAATAGAAATTTTGAAGTTGATAATTTTTCAAAAAATTGCATGTTGAAAAAAATGGTAATTGTTAGAAAAACTGTGTGTGAAAAATTTCAACCAGCTCTAGTGACAAGACATAACCTGTAGATATAGGAACCTATTGGTAACAACTCTAATCTCTCAACTCACTTTTCATATAACCACACAAATACATACAAGTTATACTGTTTCCTCACATACAGTATCTACAAAAGTTTTTCAGTTTCCTGTGCTCCTGGGCATACATTTGCTGAGCCACTGGTCAGTCCATTATTGATTCAAAGAAAAGATGGCCACATACGCAATCACCAAGACCTCTCTCTTGGTGCATCCCGGTGATTCTCAGAGGCTCCTCATCCAATTACTGGCTCATCCTTATAGTATTTACATTATGATACAAGCTAGGATCACAGCACTATAGTTTACAGCTTCAGGCCAAATATATGTGGCTCCAACCACTGAATTGTCTAATATTATACACTAACTCTTGGGACTAAATGGCTAAATGACAGAATAGATAAACAAAAAGGTCTTCAGCAAGATGGCTATTAAATTAGCTCTGTGCCATGATTCTCATCTGCCAGGATTTATAACAAAATTGTAGACCCTTTACCCAGCAAGTATTATATATCCCTCTTCTGTGACATCCTCTGAAAATGTGATTCTGCTATTCGTATCAGCTGAAGAAGTCACACTTTTTTCTCAAGTGGCATGACACTTCTAATGCTGGATCAATACCCAGCGATGACCTACAGTTATTGACCTAAGTCCACGGTTATAAATGAAAAATCTTCCAGGATTGCAACCAAGTCAGAATCTTCTGACTGGATGACACTTTAGAAAGCATCACCATCACTTAATAAACAGAATCCACAGCCTTCTTGTCTAGTCCTGAACACAATCGGTTATTTTCCATAACTCCAACTATTTATTTTTAAAACATAGGTTTCATTCCTCACCCTGAGTTTCTACTGCTTTTTTACATTTTAATGCCTTCAAAAAACTTCAGTTTCTTAAAAAAGCTGTGATTAGTGTTTTTGGCAAATGAAAACACAGTGAGGCTGTGGGTGTAATGAACTGTTTTACAATCTTCAAGTAATATAAAAAAAAACAAGAGTGAATGGAGGTGACACTTTCCTTAGATCAAACTTCTATCAAAACAATTCTCTTAGGTCTCACCAAATGTGACAATTAATATATCCATGCAGAAATTCAACCCTTCACAAGAACTAGGAAATAAATCTATAATACATTTTCTCGGAGCAGCAGTATATCACAGTTCTAATTATTTATTGATAATTTCTCTTCCTCTTTTTTCTTTGATTTATTTCTGTAGAAGGACAAAACATGTAGAAGAAATCACTTTTGCTATCTAAATAAATGTACTATAAAATATAGGGTCAGATCCTCATCAGGTCCAAACTGGCAAAGTTCTATTGACTACACTGATGTACAGAAGCTGAGGATCAAGACCACTGGGCCAGTGGTGCCGGAACAATTTTTATAGTGGAGTTGATGAAGGTGGAAACATGTATTTGAGTTGTTATTACTACTTCAAGCCATGGGGTGCTGCACCATCCCCAGAACCCCTAGTTCCAGAACTGGATCCAACTCTTCAGTAAACATGAGGCATCACTAAACCAATTTAATAGCTGAAAGCATCTGCCTGGACTTACAGGTAAGTTGTAAATGGTCCAGCCTGCATACTCCTGGAGGCAAACGGTAATCAGGATAACCTTACAGAAGTTTGATTTCATGACCAATTTACATGCATTTTAAGTGTCTATGCTGAAAGTCTGGGTTTTGAGTCAGACTCTGGCACCTTTATTTTGAAGTCACTGAGATTTTGCACAGCATGCCCAGGGCATGGAAGGAAGCAAGGGCCAACCCCTTCTTTGCACAGGTTACATTGGGTCTTCCTGCATTGAAGTGTCTTGCAGCTGGATGAATTATAGCTCAGGAGAAGTATAAAAGCTACTTCCCTGTGGGAGAAAGTAGGCAGAGAGCCATGGTGGAGCTGAGTGGATGTGCAGGAAGCCGTATGCTGCACTCCCTAAAGGGGTATTTCAAATCACTTTCTCCAAATGTAACAGAGAAGTCCTGGCAGGAACTGTGCTGCTCTGACATACATGGGAAGCTTCACCTGGACACTGCACCCATAACTGACCCTTACTCAAGCAGAGTTTAGTAATAATTCAGGATATGATGCTATTTTAATAAGATGAGTAACCTACCTGGCATTCATCTTGTGGAAACAAGGAATACTATAAATCAGAGAGGAAGCAATACTCTGTTGTCTAACATAGGTCACTTTCAAGTCTCAAGTAGAGAGCTAAAAACCTATGGAATGGCAGAGGTGATTTGCTGAACTGTGAAGGAATACATCTGAGAAAAGACGAAGCCAGAGCACAGGCATAAATTGATAGATTCATTCCATTAGCCTCCAGACGGGGGAGGAAGGAGGCATATAAGGAAAGAAACCTAGTTTAACTCATTGGACCAAATTAACTTCCGGTGCAACTGCATGGATCTCATTAGGGCTATACAAGGGATAAATCTGGCCTATTGGTACTAATGTTTTTATTGTATAGCTTAAATATTTTATGATTAACCCCACTAGCAAGTTAATGTTAGATTATGACATTTTTTCAGTGTAAAGTAGGGAAATTAATTTCCATTTTAGTGGCCGGGCCCATCTTATTGGAAACATTTATTCAGATGGTATGTTTCACTTTAAATTCTGATTCTAGCTGAACTGGCATTGTTTTATAATTACATTTCTGACTGAAGTTTCAGCCTGGTATTTATATGATCTGAATTATTCACATTTTGGGTTTTATTGCACCTACATTACAAATTTGGAATGTTGCTTCACATATGATTAGTTTGAGTAATTGTCAAGAGTCTGCCAAACAGCCTGTGTCCACTGAAATGAGGATTGTATAAATTAGGCAGAAAGTGAGTCTACCAGGAGAATTTGTGCAATAGATAAAGACCCTGAAATAGCTGGTAGTGTTTTCATGTGTAATTAGAAAATGCATTGTTCTCCAATTAAGGAAATTAATTAAAACTAAGCAGATGGTAATCAAGGCATATTGTAATATAATCTTCTCTGGCACCTGTATTACTCACATGCCCTACCACTGTATTTATGTACGGTATGAGTTTACATTGAAAATTTAGCTGCAGGATATTTTATCTTGGATAGCTCTCTCTTAATGCACTGTTCTTTCTCATTCTTTCCAGTTGCTACTGCATCATGCCATGGGAAATCTTATTCATTCTTTTGTACATTTAAAAGATGTTGACAGCAAAACACACAAGTTGCTGGGATTTTTTTTCTTCCCTCAATAAAGCCTGTCAAGGAAAACAGGAAGTGATTAGCAACATTTTTGTGAATGAGCATGATAAGTTCAGTTCACTGTTGCTTGTGAGGTGATACAGGTACACAGGAAAATATTTGCAGAACCTGAAAATATCATTAAATTTAGCACAGATATTTTACAAATCTGTTCTGAGAAATTACATTGTTTTTCACTTTTTTAAAAGTTTCAGTCATCCTTTCAGAAAGCAGACTTACTACTGTGGGACCATGGGACTACTCACACTCCACAAATAATGGACAGCAAACAGTTGAAGCAAACAATCCATAAATTAAATATAGACTGACATATCTTTCCATTACTTATTTGGCAAATATTTTTGAATAAAAAATTAACTTGTAGAAATTAGGCTCAATTCATAAAACAACTGGGCAGAATTCTCAAAAAAATATTATTCACAATAACTAATTAAACCAGCTCTACTCGCGCAAAAGATGCAAGGGGATTTAGGTAAATTGTTACCATTAATGCAGTGAGGATTTATACACATAGAAATCCCTCTGCATAAAAATAAGTGTATATTCCTGAAAGCTCTCAGCTCTCAATGTAAATCCAACAGCAACCCTCCTTCATTCCCACCATCGATCCATACAGGATATAAGTGACGTATTTTATTCATTATCCTACATTTTAAATGTGTTCCATTTTTAACTGAGTTTGGTTTTTTAAAAAATCATATAAAGAACCTAAGGTTTAATATTAAAAAGTCAAACGAGTTAGTAACTAAAGCCCAGCAAAAACAGGAAGAAACTGAGTGCCAGTGGCTGGGTTTGGCCTAGAGGCAACATTAGCATATACACTTCAGCAAAATCTTGCCCTACGTTGTACAGATACACTGAAGGGGTCAGAGAATGGGCACAAGAAAGGCTAGTTTAAAAGCTGAAGCCCTTGGCTAGGGCAAAGCTCTTGGAATCATGTGATTGCATCAGAATCCCAGATCTCTTCTTTTAAGTAAATTTCCAGTCCTCATGGCTGAGAAAAAAAAAGCTTGAATAGAAGAACCAAGGGTAACCAAAGCAGTAATAGCTACTTGAGCCTACAGAGAGCCTGAAACAATAGCTCTGAGAGGTGTGAATTGCCCTATGCATTTCAAGGAGGTATTAATTCCAAGATCCACTGTGCTAGGGAGATCTGCCAGCACCACCTATCCAGCAGGAGATTCTGTAGGTAGCTTAAAGGGAAGAATGCAGCAAGTTCAGCCACCTACCCAACTAGATACTCCCAGCTGCAGAGAGGTCTCCTTGCTGCCACCCCACCTTCTCTGCTGGGAAGAAGTCCCTGCTGCCATTCTAGGGACAAGACGGGACCTTATGTCTTCTCCTCTGCTTTCTGAGAGGGAGCATCACTTGTCGTTGGAGTACAAGGGGAAAGGGTTAAGTGCTGGGATGGTGCTACAGTCCTGTGTCACGGTACCCTAGGGCACTGGATAGCCTCCATCCAGCTCCAGGCATTGTAGGCATTTATCTCCCTTAGCGCATGATGTTTAATCTGAGCTGTAGCAATTGCACATTTCTTCTGATTTCATCTCTCCTTAAACACAGGGCCAAATGCTAAGGATTCAAGAGGGAGTCGAATTTTCTGTAGGACTTTATTTACTCTTCTTAGAGGAATAAAGAAAGTTTGGCCCATGTTATAGATATGGGCTAGCTGCAAAATCTGGATTCAAACCTGTCCCAAGTTCAGGTGATATGGTGTTTGGTTCTGTCTCTAGAATGAAGCAGATTTTATTCTTAGTAAAGTCACTGATTAAGGTGACAATTCCTGGAAAATGTTTCCATTGATTGAAATATTTTAAGTCTATTACCATCCACCACAGCAAAACAGATATGTCTATGATGCCACATAAATAAGCAGCTGTTTTATCTTGGCTTCTGTACAAGTTGTTCTTCACTAATACATTTTGAAATGCATATTCAGGGATGGGAAAGAAAGGTGTTGAGGAGAAACTGCAATGTTTCCAGATGTTAAAGGGTTATTTTTTCATCTGTTTGCCTGGTAATCAGTGCTCCTGCTTCAGGGGTGAGTAATTAGGATTTTTGCACCTTTGCGTGAATCCGCCACCATCTACTTTGAAGAGTGAAATTATGTTCAGGTGAACATAATTCCCTAAAATGCTGCAAAATAATCATTCATTTGAACTAGAGCAGCAGCAGCAATGCTGCCTTCAGAGACTAGAGAGAAAATAAATGTGTTATTTCTATTGCTTTCTTTTTATTGATGTCTGATACAAATACCTCAGATACTACAGAAGGTTTTACACTTTTACATTTAGATAGGAGTTTACTAAGCCCCAGCCAGCATAAAGAACAGTTCACACTGAAAACCATTATTTTCAGCCTAGTGGGCAGCTGTATAGATTACATAGACTTGCATTAATGTGATTTAAGAACATTATGGTTCATCCACGCTTTGGAGACAGTTCTTATGAGACAGGTTTTTAACAGCCATAGGATTACATTTGTGTTTGCACCTTCCCAAAGTCTTGACTTACAAGCCCGAAAGAAAGATACAACCATTCAAACTCCTACCCACATGAAAACATCGGTCCTCAGAACTCTGGGCCTCGGGTCCCATAGGCTCCTCTGAAAAGCACAGCTAAGAGTAAATTCTAATGCCTAAGGTCTAATTAAGGAAAGCACTTAAGTATGTGGCTAGCTTCAAGCATGTGTTTAAAGTGAGGGACTTGCTTAAATACCTTAATGAATCAGCATCTAAATATGGATTTAGGTGTCTAACTTTAGTCATTTAAGTCTGAACAATTTGGCTCTGGTTTCTATTCTCAGCTCTGCAACTGACTGTGTAACCTTGAACTAATCGCTTAACTTTCCTGTACCTCATTTTCCCCATCTGTAAAATGGGGATAATACTTGCCTGTTTCCCATGAGTGCAAAAAAGACTTAATCAATTAATGTTTATGAAGAATATTTGAATCATCAGCTGAAAAAGCCTTCTAAGAACCTGATCCTTATTTACATTTAGGGCTTATCTTCCAAAGCAGAGTAATTACACTGGAATACAGTCACTTTTCTTCAAGAATATGGCGTTCACACAGGAAGTTGCAGTATAATTATTACAGCTAACCCAATAAATTTCTCTGTGAAAACACTTCCTAGGGACCCTTTACAATGCTCTGGCAGAATAGCAGAAAGAGGTCTTTTAGAAAATGGAACTATGGCCCTGGGACTTCACAGTGTCATGATGAGATTACAAATGTTTACCAAAAACTAAATCCAATGATCCCAAAAGCAACCAAAAGAGTAGCTGAAGCTGAAAGCAGCACTGTGTTTACCCACGTTATATTACATATATAGGTGTCTCTCTGTGTTTCTTTTCTTCTCTTACTAGTTTTTGTGATGAATTGCATTACTATTGTTATTTGCTATGAATCTCATGTGCTAGTGCCTTTCTTATTCCTCTCACAGATTCATACAATTGACAATAACTGTGTTCTTCATGTGCAAAGGACTGAACTCAACACTGGATTAAAAATAAAAATTAGATGGTGAATGGCAAAGTCACCTGGACAGCCATCCTGCCTGCACAGTATGGGGGGTGGGGGAGAGGCAGACAACCGCCTCAAATATAGAAAGTTGGGTGGGAGTGGGAAGAAAAAAAATCAGTCTTTTCTGCAGAAGGAAGTGTTTGCCTCTGTATTTAAAAAGTTTAATCAAGTTTTCTGAACATCTTCACAACTTTTGAACTGCTCAAGGATTGGAAGTGGCCATGGAATGATCCCATAATAAGATTTCCATCTCCTCTTACAGTTGCACCCAGTTTATCACATTTAGTAAAGATTACCAACAATTTATAGCATAAATTTCTCAGAATGCCACAAGGATAATAGATGTTTCCAATAACAGCAGGGTCAGAAAATAATAAGCGTTTGGCGATAATAAATCTACAGGACCCAGCTTTACCTCTCAGCTACTAACAGATAGAATGAAAAGAACTTTATAAATCAAAATGGAAATGGTGAAACTGAGTAGCAGGTCTGACCCTACCCTCCTTCCCCCCGTCAGCGTCTAAGAATCTTTACTACTTTGTGGCAAAATGGATTTCCTTTAGACATTTTAAATGGATTAGATTTGATCTTGCCAATTTTTTTTCTATTTAACAACATTGCAGATCCCCCTTTCATGGGCACAAAGCAAATTTTATTGCTTTGAGAAACTGAAATCCATTAGTGAGTAAATGGAAAGTGCAATGTAGGAGTTGATGTGGTTTGCCTGCCAGAACAGTCCAGAAAAATTAATATCAGGAGTAAAACTAGGAACAATGAATGTGGATTTAAATTTGCACACACAAGTAACCATGACTAGTTGATTTAAAAATAGCTAAGAAGTTCTCTCTGTCTTACCGTCCTCAGCTCCCACACACCAAAAATTACTGTTGAATCCACATCAAGGAGATGTAAACTGCGTTATGGCACAGTGTAGAGCAGCTGCCTTGCTCCTTCCTTAGTTCCTAACTGATGTGTAAAGTGAACATTGCCCATAATAAAAAAAGGAGAAATAACCCAAAAACTGCCACCTCCTCCTTTCACTTACATTGCTGTAAGCCAGGAGTAGTTCTACCGACTTACACAGATGTACAGCTAGTACACTAGAACCTCAGAATTACAAACCCTTCCAGAATGGAGGGTTGTTCATAATTCTGAAATGTTCCTAGTTCTGAACAAAAACATTCTAGTTGTTCTGTCAAAAGTTTACAAATGAACATTGACTTAATACACCTTTGAAACTTTGCTATGGAGAAGAAAAATGCTGCTTTTAACCATTTTAATTTAAATGAAACAAGCACAGAAAGTTTCTGTACCTTCTCAAATCTTTCTTAAAATTTTCCTTTCTTTCTCTAGTGGTTTACATTTAACACAGTAATGTACTGTATATGTTTTTTTTCTTTTGTCTCTGATGCTGCCTGATTGCATACTTCCAGTTCTAAATGAAGTGTGTGGTTGACTGATCAGTTCATAAGTCTGGTGTTCATAACTCTGAAGGTCTACTGTGTAAACAAGATTCAGATCAGGTCCTAGATCTTGGGTGAAGGTCAGAGAATGTCAAATATACACAGACTTCTACTGGCAGAGCCTGGATTTAGAGTTTGTCCAGTCACTTGCTGCCTCATATTACTAGCACGGCAAGCTTAAAATATTGTCCTGCCTCTAGTATCTAAGTCAAATACTTATTGTAGCCAAATGATCTCTGAAAACTCTACCAAGGTGTTTCAAGTTATCGGAGGAAACAAAACTAGCTAGTAAGCATTTGGAAGTGGGGCAGGAAGATATTAGTTCAGCTTTGCTTTCACCTGGTTTTTAGATTGCCATCTGCCTGCCAACAAAGTCAAGGTTATTAGACTCTGCAATAGATAAGATTTAGGATTCCTTTCACAGTATTGAAATCTGTCCTCTTCAAATGATATTACTCTTTGCTACTACCTATCAGTTTCACTACTAACGTCTTACAGAGCACAAAATTTTCCATGTTTGCCATGAATACGTTACTAGTAAAAATGAATGCTCTAATCTAGCCATGACCTTAAACACATTACCAGTCCTACTAAAGACACTAACTTGTGTGGTTAAAATTAAGCACAAATCAGGTCTTAAATTAAACAGTATAAGTTGTTAATGCACAAACTTTTCACAACCAACAAACAAAACCACCAACCCCAAGAAGAGCCTCCAATAACCAATGAAGGGAGAAAAGTAGGATACTCTATAAGGTCCAGAAACCTTTATGTGCATCTCATTTACTTGATTAGTGTTTAGTGCAATAGAAAACTCAGAGATAGATAACTGCACACACACACATACACACACACACACACACAACCTGTATCTTATGAACTGTACTCCTCACTCTGCCACCTAATCAAAAACCTATCTGGAGCTTGGTCACTCACCAGCCTGCCATGCTCTTTGCCATCTTATTGCCATCCAGTTCTGTGACATCTGGTATCTGCCCAAAAATGGAGTGGACATGACTACAATTCCCATCAGCCACTGGTTATGCAAGGAAAAAGTAAATACTAGTTTCTATTCACAGCCCTCACTACCTACTAGAAGTTCAGATACACAGTAATACATTTAGATAGGAGTTTACTGAGCCCCAGCCAGCATAAAGAACAGTTCACACTGAAAACCATTATTTTCAGCCTAGTGGGCAGCTGTATAGATTACATAGACTTGCATTAATGTGATTTAAGAACATTATGGTTCATCCACGCTTTGGAGACAGTTCTTATGAGACAGGTTTTTAACAGCCATAGGATTACATTTGTGTTTGCACCTTCCGAAAGTCTTGACTTACAAGCCCGAAAGAAAGATACAACCATTCAAACTCCTACCCACATGAAAACATCGGTCCTGTTTACCTGGCAAATAGACCATTATTTGCCGGATGATAGATATTATGCAGCAAGCAGCACAACTTCACTCATACACACACACACACACACGATTTATTTTTTCATTTTTATACTCAAAATAATATGTGCAAAAATCCTCTGTGTGTGACAGCAATAAACAAATCTCAGTATTCACAACCATTATTTTGCTTTCTTTATGCTGTCTCTTTTTATAACATGAAATACAACAATGGGTTAATCTTTACCCATAGCTATAATTTAAATTTTTAGTTGCAATATATTTTACTACACAGAAAACTCTCAGATGTATTCATTTTCAGCCTGCTATCTTCATGGGGGGGAAAGGAGAGTCTCATTTTAGCTGAGACATCAATTAAGTGAAGCTGTCAGCCTTTTTGTGCTTCTTTAAATACCTCCAACCAGGAGGTATCTCTTGCAGGAAAAAGTGAAAAGAACTGTAGTGATTGAGAAAATTTCCAACCAGGAGGTTAAAATAATTTAGCAAATGTCACTGTGTTGTTTTCAGTATTTCCACAATGGAAGCAACTTGCTATCTAGAGACTAATCTAATTACTTTAGATGGCTGCTGTGATGCACAACACTCCACTGTTATAGAAAGGGGAGGGGAGAAATTCACACAAAGTCAAACTGGTAGAGCTGATTTAACTTCCTTTCCACTTTCATAAAACAAGGCAACAATTGTCACCTTATCAGACGCAGTTATGCAAACATCACACTATGTATCTGTACCATGCCTAGCGCAGTTGGGGCCTTTAGTGGGCCAAAATAATGGGGACATGCTTGAAAACGTGGACACCAAAGGCTCATGATATGTGTGCGCAGTGGGTCCCCGAACACCCGTCGGGGCCCTAGTAATATAAATAATGATAAAATTGTTAATGGTTAACACAAACTCACAAAAGTTAATTTTGGCTTTATGAGATTCGAACAGACCTGGTCTGAAGCAAGTTCTCATTTTTTTCCCAAATGTGTTCATGCAACTCGAGCATCCATCAAATATAGGGTGACCAGAAAACAAATGTGAAAAATCAGGATGGGGGAGCGGGTAATAGGAGCCTATATAAGAAAAAGACCCAAAAATCAAGACTGTCCCTACATCTGATCAAATATCAGGTCCCTGTCGATGTAGCTTCATTTGGTGCAATATCCATGCCTAGTCATTTTTAAGCTGAAACAACAAGAAAAAGGGCCATCTTCCTTGTGTCCTCCTCACCCACCCTATTACAAACAGAACTGAATTTAAAGAGGAATTTCTTCCAAATGCTTACATCGCCATCTGGTGTTCATCTTGTATAAATGTAAATATTTTCATATATTAACGTAAAGAATGTGGACAGATAACTTAAGAAATACTAAGAAATAGGAAAGAACTTTCAGATTATAAAAGTCCAAAAACAGGCTTTAAAAATGAAGCACTTATTGGCAGCCTGAGGCAGAAGTTAGAAGTAATTTATTTAAATGTAAACTTCTCTAGTCTTAAAGAATTCATATGCAGCTAATCCCCAATTTTTTAAAAAAGATATAAATGCCACTCAGAGAGGGCATTCTATAAACTGTTTGTTCATATTCAGCCTAGGTGAAAAAGCTGAACATGAGACTTCCATGTCAACAGAACATATTGTATATTAACAACCACTCACTATCAGGCACACACATGGGCAGCATGACTTAATGGTCAGAGCTCAGAGTAGAGTCAGGGTCCTGGTCAAGAGTCACTTAAGGGTCACAATCAGAGTTAGAAGGCACATCAGTGGTAAAATGGGAGTCAGAGTCATGCGAAGGGTCAAGATAGAGTCAATAACTGAACTTAGGGAAAATAAGCAGGAACAAGAAATGAGGCGAGGTAACAGGAACAAGGAGCAGGAACTCGGTCAGCAACTTGGTCTCAGGGGTCTGGTCAGCAGCAAGCCTAGCAAGCAGTGCATAGCAGAAACAGGAAGCTTTATGCTAAGAGATGACCAATCAGCAGTCTGCTGCTAGTCCCATGATCCTCCTGAGTCAGCTGGTGTCGCCTCTGTTTGTGGGGTATCAGCTACAGTTTCCCTAGCTGGCCTTGTAGCATTGTGGTGAAGAAAGTAAGGTACCTGCTTGGTGGGCCTGGGTTCAGGTTGTGGCATACATGACCCTTACCCTTGCACCTTCATTCAATACTGCCAAACCTGCACATTCAAAAACCATGAGTCAGGCCACAAACTAACCTGATTTTGATTTAAAAATCACTAATTTTTTTTTTAAAAAATACTTTTTTGGTATTTGCTTTTTTTAAAATTTGCCCTCTGATTTTTGAGCCCTTAGTGTCCAAATTTTCAAGTTTGCTTTCATTTTTATTATTTATAGAAAAAAGGAACTTTCTGATCTTTGGGATGCAGAGACAGAGATTTTCATGCAATCTCTTGTCTCCAGCAGATGCAATGTTAAGAAAAACATCAAGAATCACAAAACTCACAATAAAGTCACCAGATTTGGTAACAGTGAACTCATTTCATAGCAGAAGTATGAGGCTTTAGGACCTGCTGCAACACCAGCTGAAGTCAAAGTTCTTTTTGTTAACTTCAATGAGCTGTGTATTAGATTCAAAAGGAGTTAATTATTCTCATATTTAGGAGTTTGTCCCAACAGACACTCAAGTTTCCCTTTGGCATCTAGCACAGAATTGTGCATCATTGTGGGGTCAGAAAACTTTTTTCGGATGTTATTAGGGCTCTCGATTAATCGCGCCAAACAAGCAGCTAACTTTTAACATTTGTTAAACACAAGAAAAAAATAACATCTTTCATAAATATTTCAATTGTGAGTCCCTCATATGATGTCTCCACAGGGTTATCTTCTTCATTAAGACTGTGATACAAGACCCATTGATACTACTACAAGGCAGTACAACCAGTTTTGAAACAAAATGTAGATGCCACCAGTTCCTTCTGTGCTAATGGCTTGATTTGCCTCCACACCTGATCTCTGCTCACATGCAGCGCTGAGAGAATTGGTGTCAGGGAGTTCGCCTTTTTCCCTTACACAGCAAACCTCAATGCAGATAAAGCTGCAGGAGAGGCAGCTTTAATTTAGGCCAGTGGAGAATCAGGCGCAACTGAGCCACCATCTTTGCTTTCCCTGCCTTTAGGTTGTCCCAGTTTTATAGGGACAGTCCTGATTTTGGGGTCTTTTTCTTATATAGGCTCCTATTTCACCCCTCCCGTCCCAATTTTTCATATTTGCTGTCTGGTCACCCTACCTGCCTCTCCTAACTCTCATACCAAAGGGTGAGGATTTCCATCACCGAAGGCTACACAGCTGCTTCTGCCAGCTTTACATTAGGGGAAATACCCCTCACACAAAGGAAAGTCTTCAGTGATAACTTCTGGCAGCTTTGGCTTCACTTTACGTGGCACCAAGAGAACTTGGCAGGCTGGCATGTCTTGATCTCACTACTTGGGAATTGCTAAACCTTGTCATTCTTCTATGACGTAGATTTCTTAGTCTTTCCTTCTATGGCTTCCTCCACGTGAGTTTTACAAAGTACAATATGCTAAAGTCATACTGTTCTTCAGCGCCTCTTCCTGTGAGCTGTTCAGTGGATCTTCTCTTTTCTACTGGAACTGCAGCGTGTAGCAACCCTCCTTTTTTTTCTGGAGAGCTTGGATTCCAATTTCTTGGGTTTTTACACACGAGGATGGTAAACTCCAACAGTGACATATTTCCATCTTTCTGAAGGTCCCAGCCCCTGCTTTGAGTGTTCTCTTTTCTTGTGTAAGATTTGACTGATCATGAAATATTAGACTCTTGAAGTCTGGATAATGAAGACTATTTCCTCTCTAATATTCTTCCAGAGAATTTTTTTTTTTTATTTAATCTCTTGTACAGACTATAAACTCTTTGGGCCAAGGTCTCTCTTTTTAGTATGTGTGTGTAGAGTGCTTAACACAGTGGAGTCCTAATCAGGGGTTGAGGCCCTTAGGTTCTATCATAATAGAAATAATAATGACAAATCATTGACTTGTTGCTGGTGCCCAGATTAGAAATAATGCATGCTGTGTCCATTTCACTACCGCTCCCTCACTCATGCTGGGTCCCAAAGCTTTTGTTACTCAGCTCTGTACAGAGTTAGTTTCTCCAAATTCACAGGTGCCCTTTAAGTTCTTAGATACTCTCTCTGCAAACTCCAATTGTGAGGCCATCAAAATTCACTTTCATCTTTTTCTCTCTGCCCTTTGGTTTTGTATTGTCCTGCTGCACCTCAGTCATTAAATCTGAGTTCATGCTGACCCCTTTCTCCACAGCCAAAACCCTGCCATACAAGAAAAGAATCTCTTTCTGACTCTAAAACTTTGGAATTAAACTCAACTCTCAAATATTTGAACTCAGACTGTAGTGCTCTGAAATCTGCTCTTGTTACTGGCTAGTTATTTTATTTCTTAGACTTTGATTCCTTCAGCATCATCATATTTTCTTTCAAGCTTATTCCTTCTGATTGTACAGGAGCCACTTACCTGGCCTGATCCAAAGCTCACTGAAATTAATCAGTCTTTACATTGACTTTGGATCAGATCCATAGGTGCTTGCTTAGAAAGGAGTGTGATGATTTGGACAATCTGTCAATGTGCAGCTTATGAATTATGGCTGATCTTATGAAACTGCTGTATCATTGAATGAATGAACAGAAAAAGATGCTATCAGGGCTCTCATGTATCTCCCAGACTAGGGACAATGAAGGATCATTAAATCTTGATGACAATGGAATGGTTAAAGCCTAGGGGAACCAGTCCAACCAAATTTGGCTGCAGGGTTGGGGTTTAGAATAGTGGAATTTCCACTGAAGCAGAACAGAGAAATTGGGCGTTAACACTGGGTCTTGAAAAGCACAAAGAGTTTGAGAAACTCAAAAAGAACTCAGAGGGACTCACAGAGCACAGTAAGCTTGGGTAAGGGAGGGGCAGGTTTTTGTAGCAGAGGGGACCTGTACAGCTGTTGATCAGCCAAGAAAGAAGGAAACTAGCTGCACAGAAGAGAAACCATAAATTGGGAGAGAATCAGTAAGGGGCGGGATCCAGGACTTTAGAGGGTTCTGACCTATGCCCAAAGAATACTCAAGAATGGAGAGGAAAATGAGGCAGAGAAATGCGTGATGGCATTTATTATTTAGTCTAGATCTGTGTATTAGGGTATGGTTACACTTACAAGATTATAGCGCTATTGGTTATAGCGGTCCCCTTATACAGTAATATGAATAGCGCTATTGTATGTCCACTCTCAGATGCGCCAGCGTTATAGCATGGCCACATTTGCGGCACTTAATGCGGCATTAAGAGCAGCGCATTAGGGCATGCATCCCACAGTACACCTCTTCCCGATCTGGCGCAATGCCTTGTGGTAGGGGGGGCGTCACTTGCGGGGCATTCTGTATCCTGTTTCAACTACCCATGATGCTTTTTGGCATATCCCAGCAATCCCTGTGTTTCCTTCGACCTCTGGCGCCATCTTTCAACGGTTTCAGCAAGGCGCGCTCCGTCTTCCATTGTCGTGTGCAGCAATGAATCCACAACTGCTGAGGAACATGTTGACGACTGTCGCCAGCACATCTCTGTGTGCAGTGGAGTTAATCCTTGACATGCAGGATGACAGTGATGAGTCTGAACACGAGATCGAAGCGGTGAATGCGTTTGACACAAAGCTTCTTGTCTCATTAACGGACATGCTCACAGCCGTTGAACGCCGCTTCTGGGCATGGGAAACGAGCACTGAGTGGTGGGATCGCATCGTCATGCAAGTCTGGGACAACGAGCAGTGGCTGCAAAACTTTCGAATGAGAAAAGCCACCTTCGTGGGACTGTGTGCTCAACTCGCCCCCGCTCTGCGGCGCAAGGACAGCATATTGAGAGCTGCCCTCCCGGTGGAGAAGCGGGTGGCTATCGCGATTTGGAAGCTGGCTACACCAGACAGCTACCAATCGGTGGCCAACCAGTTTGGGGTTGGAAAGTCGACCATTGGAGTTGTGCTGATGCAAGTGTGCAGGGCCATTAATCGCATCCTGCTACAGAAAATCGTGACTCTGGGTAACGTGCATGACATTGTTGCTGGCTTCGAAGAAATGGGTTTCCCTAACTGTGGAGGGGCGATAGATGGGACCCATATACCTATTCTGGCGCCCGCCCACCTAGCAGATGAGTATGTTAACCGAAAGGGGTACTTCTCCATGGTTCTCCAGGCGCTTGTGGATCACCGTGGGCGTTTTACTGACATTAACGCTGGCTGGTCTGGAAAGATGCATGACACATGCATCTTCCGCAACACCGGCCTGTTCATGAAGCTGCAAGCTGAGACTTTTTTCCCAGACCAGAGGATCCCCGTGGAGGAAATGGAAATGCCCATAGTGATTCTTGGCGACCCCACTTACACTTTAATGCCCTGGCTCATGAAACCCTACACAGGGAGCCTGGACAGAAGTCAGGAAAGGTTCAACTACAGGCTTAGCCGGTGTCGAATGACTGTGGAGTGTGCTTTTGGGCATCTCAAGGCACGCTGGCACTGTCTTTATGGGAGGCTAGACTTGGCCGAGGGTAATATCTCCGCAGTTATTTCCACATGCTGTGCCCTACATAATCTTTGTGAGCGGAAGGGCGAAGGCTTCACTCAGGCATGGTCCTCGGAGGTTCAACGCCTGGAGGCCACATACGCCCAGCCAGAGAGCAGGGTTCTTAGAAGGGACCAGCGCGAGGCTGTTAGGATCAGGGAAGCCTTGAGGGAGCATTTTGAGGCTGAAAGCCAGTTCTAAAGTGAGGTGCAGACGGAGGGAGGGAGGGAGCATTCTTTTAATAGGAACAGGCATTTGCTTTTCTGTAGCCTGTAATAACGTATGTACACTTAATAAAGAAACCCATTTATTAAGAAGACAATTCATTTATTGAACAGGTACTTCAGTTGCTGAAAGAAAATATTGTGATGTGTGTGAGGGGGAAGCCAGGGGAGGTGCAATGGGGGTGGCATGGGGTCAGTCAGAGATCGGAATATGTCCGGGTCTCTGAGTCTCCAGTGCCCTCACAGTGGCCATGTCCCCCGAACCCCATTTGCGGAGGGCAGTAAGGCATGTTATTAGGGGTTGACTGCAGTGGATAATGGTCCGGGGTTTGGAGGTTGTTCGATGAAGACAGAGGAGTTGGAGGCAGCTGTGGATGGTGATAACCATACAGCTGATGATAGTGGCCTGGAGGGTACTGAGGCACAGAAGGGGAAGGGATTTGGGGCAAATGATAATTGGTGTGGAGAGCGCGGTGCTTCTCCTCCTGAAGGGTGACAATCCGCTGCATAGTCTCCAATTGAAGCTGCAGTAATGAGAATAGCTTATCGGTGCTTTTCCGGCGGTGAATCGCATTCTCCTTCCGCGCCTTCTCCCTCAACTTGCTCTCGTTCTCCCTCCACCTCTGTGCAACTCGATTCACCGTTACAGCCTGTTGCATTACTTGCTGTACAAGATCCTCTTTGCTCCTTTGTGGCCGCTTCCTCAGTCACCTCAGCCTCTCAGCTGTTGATAAGAGCGATGGCACAGGGCTCAAGGACGACTCTTCTAAAATAAAAAGATACATTTAACAGTGGTTCCCTTGTAAAGAGCAGACATGCCTATGATTCCCCTGCATTCCCCGTTTGCCTGTCCCGCAGAGAGCACAGATACAGCAACGGAGCCCCTGCCATGGTGAGTGCACTCCAGAGGCAAGGGAAATGATTTTTTCCCTGCCCCAGAAAAGCTGTGCTGGGGGAGGGGGTGGGAAGTGCTGGTAAGTTGCAGGAGCCCCACTCTGAGCAGCAGGCAGGGGGAAGGATTTCTTCCCTGCCCTGAAAAGCTGTGACGGGGGGGAGGGGGTGGAGTGTCGGGAAGTGGCAGGAGCCCTACTCTGAACACTGTTCCAACATTCTCCATATGTGTTTGTCCTGGAAGATATCTCGTTGCTTCGAGTCACTGAGGAACAAAGGGAAGGGATTTTAATGAGATGCGGCTTCTGCCCAGGGCCATATGCAGCTTGCCTATGTGCAGCAATGCTCCCCCCACCCATTGTAGCACAGTGGCGGGGACTAGTGACCGGGACGGGGGCCATGCTGGCTCTCCCGGGAAACCTGCGCAGGCGCATTGCAAATGCTCTTATTGAGACCTTTGAAGAGATTACTGATGATGAATACCGCGATGTGATAGACTACATCAATGCTCTGTTCCACATGTAGGCAAGCATGCAAGCATCCCTTTCCACCCCAAGCTGCCTGCCTTCCCAATAGAAAAGCAGTTTTACCTCCGCAATCCGCTGCTGAGCTGGCCCCTGCAACCGCCGGATGCTGTGGCTGGCCGCCCTCCTCCTGGCTTTAGAGGAGAGCTCCCAGCTGCATGCCCCCCTGCCCTCCTCCTGGCTTGAGAAGAGCTCCAGGTGGAATGCCCCCTGCATCCCTTTCCACCCCAAGCTGCCAGCCTTCCCCATAGAAAAGCAGCTTTACCTCCGCAATCCGCTGCTGAGCTGGCCCCTGCAACCGCTGGACGCTGTGGCTGGCTGCCCTCCCTCCTGGATTGAGAAGAGCTCCTGGCTGCATGCGTCCAGGGACTCCTCCGTGCCCTGGGTCTCTGCCGCCTCATCCTTATCCTCCTCCTCTTCTTCATCCTCCTGCTCTTCGTCCTCCTTCTCCCCCCCCACCTTCACTGGTGGGCTGGGAAGTGTCCATGGTGGTCGATGGAGTGACCATAGGATCACCACCAAGTATCGCGTGCAGCTCCTTATAAAATCTGCAAGTCACCGGGGCTGCCCTGGAGCAGCCGTTTGCCTCGCGGGCTTTGCGATACGCATTTCTAAGCTCCTTTACCTTAACACGGCACTGCAGAGTGTCCCACTTATGGCCTCTTTCCGCCAACGCCCGTGATATCTGCCCATAGGTATCAAAATTCCTGCGGTTAGACCGCAGCTGACACTGAACAGCCTCTTCCCCCCAACAGCTAATGAGGTCCAGCACCCTGCTATTGCTCCATGCTGGGGATCGCCTATTGCGAGGAGGCATGGCACGTGGAGTCATGATGATCAATCAGAATGATCACCTGCAACGATTCCCTGAGACTACGCCACGCAATCAATCAGATCAATGAGAATGATCACCTGCAAGGATTCCCTGAGAGCACGCCATGCTTGGCTGGAGCAAACAGGAAGGGGATTTTCAAATTTCCCTGGAACTTTAAAGGGCGGGTCTGACGTGTGGTCACCTGAGGACAGGACAAAAGAGTTTGCAAGTGATGACCAGAGTGGCTCGAACGGGAATTATGGGAGGGGCTGGAGGCCAATTAATGCGCAGTGGGTGTCCACATTCTTGCTGTAGCGCTACAGCAGCTGTGCTACAGCCCTTATTCCCCATGCGGACGTGGATTAACAATAGCGCTATAACTCAGTGGTTATAGCGCTCTACGTGCCTTGCCAGTGTGGACGAGGAGGAGATTATAGCACTCGTGGGGGCTTTATAGCGCTATAAAGTGCCAGTGTAACCAAGCCCTTACTTGTGGTAGCCAGAGAAAGGGATGATTGTTTTTCGAACCCTTACAAAGTCCATATGTCTGTTTGCTTTCACAATTGCATACCCCTGGAGAACAGAAGTGTAAATACAGAGTGCCCACAAGGTTGGAGCCCTGGGAAAGCCTGGACTTAAGCTTTTGAGAAGCATAGGGGATCAGCACTCATTCTAAAGGCCTAGGGGAGCTGGGCCATAAGGTTCCATTTCCATGAAGAGGTAAAAAACACAGAGCCTGTACCCAGGAAGTGTGCCAGAGAGGCCAAGGAAAGAGACAGTACTGCAGCCTATTCAGACCAAGGGAAACGTAAAAATGCATGGGACTGGTGTGTTGGGACCCAAACTCAGCAGCCTGGTGTGTGACCCATTGGAGGAGCTCTACCAAGGGCTGTGAGACACTGTGTTTAACTTTTAGGCACCTTCTGTCATTTCCAACATTGTTTGTCTAAGCTATTATTCTCAAAAGTGGTCATTCATTGGAGTGCCCAAGCTGAGACACAAGAGGCTTGATTTTTCAAGATGCTGAGTAGCTATAACTGCTACTAAAAACAATAGATGCTCAGCACCTTTGAAAATCAGTCTGGCCAGGTTATACTTCAAGTTCACTCCTTTTCCAGGGTAACAGAAAAGTCCAACAGAAAATTACAAACGTAATGGCTTTTATGTAAGGCCTTCAGCCCCCAGTTGGGACCCATCAGTTTTCCCCTCTTTTAATTCTGAAACTTACAGTCCCCTCTTGCAGACGTAGAGGTGAAGGAAGAGAAGCCAAATCAGCCTTCTCCACTGGATTGCCACCCAGATACCTTGTGTTAGGCACTTAAATACTGCTCCCCTACAACCTCCGACTTCTACCCTGGGCGGATCCCACCTTTTCTCCCACTGCATGCATCTGACAAAGTGGGTATTAGCCCATGAAAGCTCGTGCTCCAATACGTTTGTTAGTCTATAAGGTGCCACAGGACCCTTTATCGCTTTTGCAGATCCAGACTAACATAGCTACCCCTCTGATTCTTGACACCTTTTCTTTGTTTGCCAGTATCCCTCCTCCTACTGCTGCTCTGGAGTTGTCTCCTCATGTGGCTTCTGCTCAGCCTGCTGCTGACGAGCATCCTCAACACCCTCTTAAGGCTTTCTGGCAACCTCCTGCCTTCAGAGTCCTCCCTCTACTCTGTTTGAGGCCTGTCTTTATGGATCCCACTCCTCCTTCTCTGTTGATATTAAATTAGTCCTCACCTTTCCCATCCACTCCTCCCCGCACTGGAACCTGGTGGGCTAATTCAGTCCTGTTAATTCTGAATTTACACCCTAGTACAGGGCAGTCAGAGACAACCACCTTTTTGTGAGAGGTTGATTTTCTTCAAAAATTGGTGATGGTTTGAAATCTGCTCAGTAGTTTAGAATGTTGGTAGTTGTCCTGGCAAAGGTGGAAGCACAGGACAGACATTCAGAAGTCCATGATAAATGCAGTTAATCACATGATTCTGTATTTTATGACAGTATAATCATCCATACATTTGGGGTGAGGTGGTAACCTTATTTCATCATTGAGATAAACTGTATATATGCAGTAGAACCTCAGAGTTACAAATACCAGCGTTAGGAATTGACAGGTCAACCACACACCTCATCTGGAAGCAGAAGTACACAATCAGTCATCAGCAGAGACCAAAAGAAAGCAAAACAAATACAGTACCGTACTGTGTTAATCCTACACTACTGAAAAAATTAAGGGAAAGTGAATTAAAAATTAAAAAAAAGAAAGATTTGGCAAGGTAAGGAAACTGTTTCTTTGTTTGTTTCATTTAAAAGTAAGATGGTTAAAAGCACCTTTTTTCTTCTCCATAATAAAGTTTCACAGCTGCATTAAGTCAATGTTCAGTTCTAAACTTTTGAAAGAATCATAACCTTTTATTCAGAGTTAAAAACAACCTCCATTCCCAAGGTTCTACTGTAATTGACCAGAATAAAACTCCAATTTCCAACATAAAGTCAACTACCTTCATATTATTTATGAATCATATAGTGAAATAGATGGGTTTTGTAACCTAATATGCTGTAGGTAGTGTGACGGAGTCAGACCAGAAGGATATAAGAGAGTGCTGGAAGGCAGGTATATTAGTCTCAGGATGTGCAGGTCCCTGTTCCCTGGATAGCCAAACAAAGGCTACTCCAGACCGATCAAGACACCTGGGGCCAATTAAGAACCTTCTAGAAAGGAGTAGAAACAGCTAGCTTGATTGGGACACCTGAAGCCAATCAGGGACTGGCTGAAACCAGATAAAAACCTCCCAGTTAGTCAAGTGGGCTATGGGTGTCAGGAGCTGAGAGAGGAAGTTGTGCTGTTGGTGAGACTGAGTGGTGGACAACATATCATACAGAAGGAAGGAGGCCTGGAGGTAAGGGTGAAGTGGAGTTTGAAGAAGCGAGGACTGCTGTGAGGAAGTAGCCCAGGGAATTGTATTGTGTTTTGTGGATAAAAGGGCAGACATCTTAGCTGATACTATTAGGGTCCCTGGGCTGGAGTCCGGAGTAGAGGGTGGGCCCGGGCTCCCCCCCTTTTCCATCTTCCATACTGGCCTGTGATGAAGGTAACTCACTAGGTGGTGACTCTTGCCAATTATACTGAGAAAGGGAGGTCACTCTGTGGCCTAGATGAGTTTCTGAGGCCCCTAAATCTGCCAGGAAGTGCAGGACCCACAAGTACAAACTTGGAGCTTTGTCACAGTAGTTGCTTACATTTAAATGATTCTACAATGAGTTTGGTTTCCGATAGAGGGGAAGAAAATGAAGTGAATCCTAGTGATGAATCCCAGAACCTCTCACCATATAGGCATAAAAGGGACATTAATTTCATATAGCAGAAGAATCGTCACTTTCAGAAAGGCATGGAATTTTCTTATCCGAAAACAAGGCTGTATTAAAGCACCATTCAGTGGCAGCTTAAGAAACATCATAATTACTTAAATAGAATAACCAGGGCTGTGAAAGATTAATATTACAGTGAATATGATCAGCTGTGATAGACTACTACAGGTATATATGAATGCAATAGGCCACATATGTCATAAGTACCCCATGGTAGGTAGATTTTACAGGAAAAGAACAAAACAAAATCTGGATTAAAGTACAAAACATGTTGGTGTATGTCATGATTATATTCCCTGTTGGTGCATGTCATGATTATATTCCCTTTTGATGCAACAACTTACTTATTGTATTTTATTAATGGGAAATGGTCTTCTGGATCTGCCACAGTTCAGGGCAACACATCAGTACTCCCCTTCTGTGGTCCACAAGGACACCCTCTCTTAGACTGTTGGCTCTCCAGCTGTCACCTCTCTTGGGTAGAAACACATTTCTCCTCCTCCAGATCTGAGTATTTCCAGGTCTCAAAATTCCCTGCCTATACTATGAATTTCCAGTAAGTCAGACTGCCTCAGCAGGCCTATTTCGCCTTCTCCTCAGAAGTTATAAACAAATTGTCCACAGATATATCTTACCACACAGCCCTTTCTAAGCAAGTTCATTTATTCTTACAGTGAAGACATATTAAAACAGTAAATGAACCTACACACACTCTAATAACTTTGCCAGAGATCACCTCATCTCCAACAAGGGCTCTAGCTGGTGATCTGTCCTTCAACCACCAAGGGCTTTTTCTGTGGTTACAACCTTGTAACAGCTGTTAGCTCCAAACAAGCACTCCCACAAATTGGTCCAGTGCTTCCAACCCCTCCTAGGAAGGACTGGGGCCTCCCTTTAGACAGACAGTAGTAACCATTTGCTAGATCAGCAAGCAGGCCTCGAGTCAGTTTGAACTCAGGTTATTTATCCAAAAGTCCTTTATTTCTCTGTTGGTCTCCAGACAATCCAATCCAAACCAGCATATGCAAGCCTTTCCAGCTGGCGGTACCTCTAAGCAAATTCAGTCAGCTTGTAACACCTCCTGAATCACCCCAAATGTTCTTAGTTCCTGGAGGGTTGTGGTCCTCCTTTCTCATACAATCCTTAGCCCACAATCAGGCATAAATTTAATTCAATGAGGTTTACCTTAATTCAATACAGCTTGTCCATGATATCGCAGAAAATTGCCATACCTGTTGCAGGTTGCTCCTCTATTTGAGCTCTGGTTGGACATGAATGTTGGGATTTTCAAAGAGGCCTATGGAAGTTAAGAGCCTAACTTCCATTTACTTTCAGTGGAGCTGGAGACTATATCCCTTAGCAAGTTGAAAATCACAGCCTAAAGTTTGGACAAGATTGAAATGGTATACCTAAGACCTCTCTTCAACACATCTAAATAGGGGTTAAAGACCTTACATACACCAAAAGACATGGGGAAAAAACCCTCACTGATTCATCTTCACACTGTCCACACCTCCACTATTTTGTACTGTGCCTATTCCAAGAGGTATTTTTTTCCCGTTCAAAATATTTCATTTATTTTACAGTAACACCCTCAATATGAACTTTCCACAACCCTGGTTGTTCTTTTTGTCTTCCTCCAAAGCAGGGGTAGGCAAACTATGGTACAGGTGCCGAAGGCGGCACGCAAGCTGATTTTCAGTGGCATTCACGCTGCCTGGGTCCTGGCCACTGGTCTGGGGGGCTCTGCATTTTAATTTAAATGAAGCTTCTTAAACATTTTAAAAATCTTATTTACTTTACAAACAACAATAATTTAGTTATATATTATAGACTTATAGAAAGAGACCTTCTAAAAATGTTAAAATGTATTACTGGCATGTGGAACCTTAAATTAGAGTGAATAAACAAAGACTCGGCACTTCTGAAAGGTTGTCTATCCCTGCTCCAAAGTTTCTAAAGTAACACTAGAGGGTGCTTTAATACATTTTTGCCTTCTGATGAGAATGCCTTCCTGAAAATGGAGATCCTGCTGATATATCTGGAACAAAGTCAAGAGTGTTTCGGTTGTGACAGGATTCCAAACATTTTGTCTCTTTCCAGGGGAAAACAAGCTCATTGGAAAATCATTCAAATGTAAGCAACAGGCAAAATTACCTATTTCACCAAGACAGGTTTAAGTTCTCAAGAGCTCTGAAATTAATAAACTTTACATAGGCAAAACTGATTGCATTGCATTCCATTTATATAAATTCAACTCCATGCTGAAAAACAATTGCTCTCCATGCCAAGTAAAGCTAAAGTCTGGGACTCTGAGAATGTGGGAAACCTTTTGGTCATATAATAAGAAAGTAGGATCATCTGTCTCTTTGAAATGCTGTGATCAAATAACAAAATTAACTTCTCTCATTAATATTTAAATGAATTTACCTGGATTTCTGCTGGACTAATAATCCTCTCGCTCATGGATAAATAGTGTTTTCTTAATGTTAATTTCACTGGAGGGGTCGCAGCAATGAAAATACAATGAAGCAAATACAGAGAAAAATATAATGAAGCTATTTGGGAAGAGCTGCTGGTTTTATAGTTCACTTCTTATTTAATTCACTAGGAATCTCTACCAATTTTACAGTCCTTACATGCATGCAATTTTAAATGAGACTGGTCAATGTTCTCTTGGTTGTGGCTGAACATACCCAGCTGGTCAAGAAAACAACGTAAAATATGGAAATACATGAGAGATTAATCTATGGTGTAAGTGCATTGGACTGCACAGAGTTGATCATGAGGTGAATATCACCTAACAAATTCAAACAGAGCAGGAAATTCTCTATATAGGAAATACAGTTAGTTGTTAGGTCTGCAAGACAGGGAAACACTTGTAAGCATGAGCTGAAATGCAATGCTGGCTACAAGCATGGGAGATGATGTACATATCTAGTGGAACATTGGCTACTATTGCTAAACTCTTGGCACCAAACTTATTCATAGTTTTGTGCCAATTTTAAGTACTGATGTACACTCCTAAAGAGCGCTGAATCCCGCAGAACATTTTGTCTTTAATCACAATTGAAAAGCTGATATACTCAATAGCAACTAACCAGCGGTGACTGGAGTGGGATTACTGAAGGCCTGATTCTGTCACCCTTGTTTAGGTTGAATGGCACCTTATTAGTCAAGCAGTCCTCTATTGTAAGTAAGGTATTATGTGAATGAGGCTTATAGAATTGAGGGATGAGTTTCTGGCACTTGGAAATCATTTTCTAAATGCAAAAAAGAAATTTAAGGGCTTGATTGTGCCCTTAAAGTACAACTCCTCATAGGGAATGGGGTTCGGGGGGGGGCGGGCAATTCTTCCCAGTCAGAGTACCAGGAGAAATCTACAGTGCCTCCTGGAGATTCCCAGCATACATGGGCTGTATGCCTTGTGCTTTGGGGTGCAGCATACTTTGTCCTGCACATGGCTCCCACTCCACAGGCCAGTGCAGAAGGAGAGGATTGGTCGAGCTCTGCCTACTCTTTGGCCTTCCCTTCCCTTTGGGATCAGGGTTCTGTGTGTTCCTGGGGAAGGCGGTACAAAGCGGGTAGTCCATGCTCTTCCCTGAAATAGTGCCTAGCAGTGCAATAGTGCCTTCTAAGACAGGAAATGCTGTTGAGGGCTCCATGTAAAGAGCTGTACAAAGAAAGGCATTTGCAGTACACAACACCAAGTTTTACTAGACCAATAAAACCCAGGAACTATGCTACAATTACCCCTCATTCCCATCTCCAACCCCAAATCAGGAAAATTCACACAAAATATTCCATTTCAAGTCAGGTTTGTCTAATTGAATCCAAACTTTTCATTTTGTGTCAGTTTGATGTTGATTGAGGTGCCTCATGTCCCCATTTTGCTGCAGGGCAAACCTCACCTCCCATGAAGTACCAGTCTCCCTTCTGGCTGAATCACCAGAGTGCATCAAGGGAGTCTCGTGACATGATCATCATGGGAGATAGAGATCATCCAGGGACTCCAGCCCAGTGGAAAACCAGGACATGAAGAACCCACATTTACAACTCCTATGGCACTGAGGCAGCTCCAGCAGGCACCATTCAATGTCAAATTGAACTGAAATGAAACGTTCTGATATTTCCAAATCAAAATTTTTCAGAACTTTTCATTACATGAAACTTTCCAATATTTTGACTTTTTGGCCCAATTAAGAACAAAAACAAATGTCAAAACAACAAATGTCAAAATATCGGCATAGCCCATGTAGGATAAAAATGCTGGTGTTCGACCAGCTCTGATGCACACGTGCACCTACATGCACACTTCTCATGTAAAGCTCACTCCTCTAAGAGGAAGGCAGATAACTTCCCCATCTCATTTCTGAATGTCCCCACCAAGCAAAGCCCATACAAAGACCAGGATCAAACTGGCCCTAAAAATCTGGCATGTACCCTGTCTGTTATATCTATCTCCAATCCAAAGAAGCAAACTGTTGATGCAATATGTTGTGTAATGTTGGGTATATTGTAAGACTTCCTTTATAAAGAGCACCAGAAAAATATCTATTTCAGAACAATCCCAAAGCATGGGATATGTTTTGATCTTTTCTTTCTTATTTTAATGTTATTTTTTATTTACGTATATGCGCCTTTTTTAATATTTAAGCAAGCTGAGGATATCTGATTACCAGATTGATTTTTTTAATCAGAGTTAAAATTTGTTTGATTTTCATTTAATGAATAGCAGAATGGGAAATGGGATAAGATTACATTAATTAATCTAATGAAGACCTAAATTATTTCCTTTCAGATGCAGTTACAAAATCCGGTACATAAGCCAGGATCAAATGTTCCCTTGTGATTTTGCTTATTTGGCAATAAACGTCATATAACTGTTTGGTTTAGCTGTGGTTATATCAAAAGGACACATTATCTAACACTCTCCGGGTATAATTATATAGCTTTTATAATTAACTACATTTAACAGTGCTCATTATCTATCTGATGATGAAGTCTGATTAGTAATTTTTATAGAATCTTCAGGATGTCTTTTGAAAACAATCTACAGCAGAAAGTGATTCTATAAAGCACCAAAGTACATCTGAAGAAACATAGAATGTGAAGTCCCAGTTTACTTGATATGATCCTTTCTCCTGACATATCTTCTTTAAATTGAAGATGTGTATCTGTACAATATCAGTGACACACTGTACAGTATTCATTACTCAAAGAAATTTAAGTATATTTTTATCATTCCCTAGTGTTTCAGTGTCTTACCTGGCTGCTATTAAAGCTAAGCTGGAAAAAACTAGACAACCTGTGCCTTTCATGAATATGGAGCATTTGGATATAGACCACTCAGGAAGCTCTAACAAAGTGAGCCATGAGTGCTCCTGGATTTTCGCAGTAGCATCTATTACTAGCCAAATTTACAAAGAAAAAGAGTTGAACAGTCGTGGTACCCAATTCTGATTTCACTTACACTGGTGTAAATCAGCAGCAATTACACTGAAGTCAGTGGAGTTAAACTGAGAGAGAGAGAGAGAGAGGTGCTAAGAGACCATTCCTGACAATGTAATTTATAATCTGCTCTAATTTATACCTGGGGCCAGCCCCACCGGCAGCACTCTCCAGGGGTATGTTTACACTACAAACTTATGTCGATTTTGTTAAGGTCGATTTTGTAAAGCAGACTGTATAAAATCGATTTTGTGCATCCACACTAAACACAGTAAGTCGGCATTGTTCGTCCACACTACAGTGGGAAGCGTCGACATAGCGAGTGGTGCACTGTGGGTACCTATCCCACAGTTCCCGGAGTCCCAGCAGACGCCATTTTGAGCTTTCTCTGTTCCCAAACCCACCCACCCCACAGTGCCCCTCCCGCTGTGAAAGCAACTGCAAACAGTCATTTCACGCGCTTTTGCTGCCTGAGCTGACGCCATAGCTGTGCAAGCATGGAGCCTGCTCAGGTAACCACTGTAGTAATGGCCATTATGAATAACTCGCGCATTGTTGTGGACTTTATGCTGCATCGTATGCACAAGCAGGTGATCAGGAGGCAACTGCGCTATCTGGAGAGTGAAGACAGTGATGAGGACATGGACATGGACATGGACACTGACTTTTTTGAAAGTAAGGGGCCCGACAACCTGGTAATTTTGGTGGCAATGGGGCAGGCTCATGCTCCGGAACGCCGAATCTGGGCCAGGGAAACAAGCACTGACTGGTGGGATCGCATAGTGCTGGGGTCTGGGATGACTCGCAGTGGCTCAGAAACTTTTGCATGCGAAAGGGCACGTTCATGGAACTTTGTGACTTGCTTTCCCCTGCCCTCCAGCGCGAGAATACCAAAATGAGAGCAGCCCTCACAGTTCAGAAGCGAGTGGCGATAGCCCTGTGGAAGCTTGCAACGCCAGACAGCTACCGGTCAGTCGCGAATCAATCTGGAGTGGGTAAATCTATAGTGGGGGCTGCTGTGATGCAAGTATCCAGGGCAATCATTGATCTGCTGCTATCCGGGGTTGTGTGTCTGGGAAATGTGCAGGCTATAGTAGATGGCTTTGCCGCGCTGGGATTCCCTAACTGTGGGGGGGGCTATAGATGGCACTCATATCCCTATCTTGGCACCAAACAACGAGGGCACAGAGTACAGAAACCGCAAGGGGTATTGTTCAATGGTCATGCAAGCACTGGTTGACCACAAGGGACGTTTCACCGACACGTGCATGGGATGGCCGGGAAAGGTTCATGATGCTCGTGTGTTCAAGAAGTCTAGGCTGTATAGGCAGCTGACGCAAGGGACTTTCTTCCCAGACCAGAAAATTACTGTGGGGGGTGTTGAGATGCTGATCGTTATCCTTGGGGACCCAGCCTACCCCTTAATGCCCTGGCTTATGAAGTCATACACGGGATCCCTGGACAGGAGTCAAGGGCTGTTCAACTATAGGCTGAGCAAGTGCAGAATGGTTGTGGAGTGCGCATTTGGCCATCTGAAGGCCAGATGGAGAATCCTACTTACTCGCTCAGACCTCAGCGAAAGAAATGTGCCCATTGTTATTGCTGCTTGCTCCACAATCTTTGTGAGAGCAAGGGGGAGACGTTTATGGCGGGGTGGGAGGGAGAGGCAAATGTCCTGTCCGCTATTTATGAGCAGCCAGACACCAGGGCAAGTACAAGAGCCCACCAGGAAGCGCTGCGCCTCAGAGAAGCCTTGAAAAACAGTTTTGTGACTGGCCAAAATGCTGTTGAAAACCCGCTCCCTTGCTCTGCTCTGCGATAAGCCTCCCACCCTCCAGCCCT
>ML677363.1:9453855-9466308 GCA_007922305.1 Dermatemys mawii
AGCTGTTGAAAATCCGCTCCCTTGCTCTGCTCTGCGATAAGCCTCCCGCCATCCTTATTCCCTTCCCCCCCATTTGCGGAGTAAATAAAGTCTCTTTTTTAAAAAGCATGCATTCTTTAATGATTCTTCACAAACAAAGGGGAAGACTGGCAAGATAGCCCAGAAGGGGTGGGTGAGGAGGAAAACCAGTCAGTGTGGTGGATGGGGGGGTGGGGGAGGGACAAAGACACAGCACAATTTTAAAACTTTTCTGAGAAACTGAGCCGCATGCTGCTTGTGTTTTATTGTGGGGTAGAGGGGGTCGGTTCCCGGAGCCTCCCCCCCGCGTTCTCACTCCGCATCTGGGTGGGGAGGCAATGAAACTTGGGGAGGAGGGGAAGTGGTTACACAGGGGCTGCAGAGACGATCTTTGGTCCTAATGAAGCTCCACCAGACACCGGAGCATGTCACTCTGATCCTCCATTATCCGCAGTATTGCTTCCATCCTCCTTTCTTCCCGCTGCTGCCATGTCTCCTCCTGTGCTGCTACTGCTGCCCTGGATGTGTTCTGGGACTCTAAAAATTTTTCTCTCCATGCTTGGTTTCGAGCTGCCTCACTGTGGGAGAAATTCATGAGCTCGCCAAACAAATCTTTTCTTGTGCGCTTCCTTCTCCTTCTCATCTGCGCTAGCCTCTGCAAAGGGGATGTTAGCGGCGGGGTGGGGGGGGGAGACTACGCTGGCTGTAGGAGGAAAGAAGGAAAAAGGTTATAAGATAGATACATTCTCCAGGAAAAAGGTTATAAGATATATAGACACATTCTCCAGAAGAATGGGAACAGTCTTTCACAGTGAAACAAAGTATTCACAGAATGCATATGCTTTCTGTGCAAGGTCGCATTTTGCACCTTAAACTGACTGCCTGTAGCTTTCCTGTACAGATATCACATCAGACACCCTTTCCCAGGACCCGGCAACAGAAACCACCATGCAGGCGGCCATGGTAAGCCACATTCTTTCGGTTTGATCCACATTCTTTACAATGCTCTCCTTTCCCACAGTAAACCACGCCCCCCCGCACCGCGTGGCTCCCTGCTGCTGCAACAGAAGCAGCTCAGCCCCACAAACACACACATGCCCCCCGCCAACACAAGCAGCCCACAGTGTTTTCTCTTCCTCCCAACCCCATCACCCTGCTGGTCTCATGAAGGTTCCCTGCTCCCACACGCACCACAACCCACAGTAAACCACCCCCCCCCGCACCGCATGGCTCCCTGCTGCTGCAACAGAAGCAGCCCCCCCACCCAAGCTGAGGGACACTCACCAGAAGTACCTTCGCTGACTTCCCCATCTGGGCTACCGCCTTGGGAGGGTTCTGAGGGTATTGGCTCCAGGGTGATAAACAGTTCCTGGCTGTCTGGGAACAGAGTCTCTCCGCTTGCCTGTTGCTGCATGGTATCATCTTCCTGATCAGCATCATTGTCATCTGAATCATCATTCCTCACCATTACCCCATCAGAGGAGTCCACAAACACGGGTGCAATGGTGGTGGGGGCCCCCCCCCCCAGTATTTGATTCAGTTCATTGTAAAATTTGCTTGTCCACAGGGGTGCCCCAGAGCGTCCATTTGCCTCTTTTGCTTTCTGGGATGCTTGCCTCAGCTCCTTAATTTTCACACTGCACTGCTGTGCCTCCCTGCTGTGGCTCCTATCCAGCATGGCCTTGGAGACTCTGGCAAACGTGTTGGCATTCCGTTTGTTGTTACGGAGTTCTGCCATCACGGATTCCTCTCCCCAAATAGCAATGAGATCCTGAACCTCCTTTGTGGACCATGCTGGAGCTCTTTTGCACTGGTTGGTCTCCTGTGCTGATGAGCTCTGCATGGTGCATTGTGCTAAGGAGCTCTGCAGATGAGCTTGCCACGCTGGCCAAACAGGAAATGAAATTCAAATGTTCCCGAGGCTTTTCCTGTCTACCTGGCCAGAGCAGCGAGTTGAGACTGCTGCCCAGAGCGGTCACAATGGAGCACTGTGGGACAGCTCCCAGAGGCCAGTAAAGTCTGCATGCGTCCACACTAAGCCACAGTCGACCCAGAGACGTTGATTTAAGCACTACTCCCTTGGTTTTGGTGGAGCACAGAAATCGATTTTGAGGGCCCTTTAAATCAACTTAAATGGCTACTGTGTGTGGATGGGAGCAGAGTTATGTCGATTTAATGGCACTAAAGTCGACATTACCTCGTAGTGTAGACCAAGGCCAGGACTGGGGAGTATAAAGGTGGCTTTGAGGTTGTAAACTATATCTTCTCTCTCCTTAGGCCATGCGGCAAGCACAGCTCAGCTGAACAAGAAGTTAATCTTTTATTTGTTTTCAGGAGTGTCATTATGATACTGAATTATAAATAAATAATACAAATCTTAATAATTCTCTCAAACATCAGTGATTCTAAAAGGTCATTTCACTTTTTCACGCAGCCACATTAGCTCGTATCATACAACTGTGAATTTCACAATATAATGTAGTAACATTAATCTAGTAGCACCTATGTTTCTGAGATATTACCAATGTGGCATGGCAATGGAAAAATCAAGAAAGAGGAGAGGATTGTTTTCATGTAAATAATTATTATAGTGTTCAGAATCTAAAACGTGGGCAAATTCTGTACACATATAAAGATAAACAGAAGAGAACAAGACTTGCAAGACTAGTTTGCAGAGTTCCCTGAAACTTTCATAATAAAATTGGAGGAATTATTACAAATGCAAAACTCAAGCCAGGCTACCTAATATTCATGCACCTTTCAGGCCTAGTGTCAAGTAACTCTGGGCCAAGTTTGAAGTGGACAGTCAATTTCTGGTTTCGGGTGGAGACTCAATGGGCTTTAACTGTGTCTCACTTTGATTTTGTGGTTTATTTGACTCTGAAAATATAATGAAACTTGAGCATTGTGAAGCAAAACCAGAGAGTTGAACCCTCTGAGTTTTGCACATCTCTGCTAATTTACCTCACAAAGTGCATTGAATATTTACCCTCTCCTCTTCACTGTCAGCTGTCTAAGCTCTTTGACTATCTTACCCACACTGGCTGACAAGCTGCCTGCCAGCCATTCCTCAAGGTAAGAAGGTTAACTATACAGTTAGGAGCCTGGGACATAACCTCCTCACTGGCAATGACACTTTGAGTGTTTCTGTGATTAAAGCAAGCCTGAAGTCAGATCTTTGCCATCCACCTTTAGAGTTTGTGATAAACCATCATTTCCCAGAGGTGTTGCTCTCTCAAATCCTTCAGCTTGTGCTCAGCATAACTGACAACAACAACAACAAAAAACATAAAACAGAAGAGGATTAGTTTCTCTTCAAAAGATATTTCTTTGGTCCCAAGGAGAACTGCATATCCCCCCAGGAGTTGATGTGTTCCATACTTGTTACAGTCTTTACCAGCTAAGCCAAGGGCATCACAGATACATGTTTGCCAGCATCAAAAGACTTTTATAAAAAGCATTTTTCATGGTTTCCTAAGGGGCTTGTGCACAAAGCTCACTCTGTGTACCAGAGACTTGCCCACACCCACTTCAGGGCTTATCCTTCGGATGTGGTACCTCCTTAGATGTCTGATAACATCAGAAATGTGGAAGGGACCATTTCAATGTTCAAATATAAATATTAAAGAAACCATCTCTAGGGGCCCAATGCTCTCTCCATTTCTACTGGAGAAGGAGGAAGTAGCACTGGGAGAATGGAAGGGTAAAACAGCTTTATGGCACTAGGCCTTCAATGTCCCGATAGCCTATAGAGCCACTACATTGGCACCTTGTAGTATTGAGGCTCTGCTGGGTGGGATGGGGTATGGTGGGTGAAGGAGATGGACAGAACTGGAAAGCCCCTCTTTGGACCTGGTGGATTCATGGTCTGTAATCTGGATGGAAGTGAGCAAATGTTCCTGTTCTCCTGACTATCTAAGGCAGACAATTATAAGGCAGTCACTGTGGTATTTGAATGCTAATTTAGACCCCTATTCTACCGTGTTCTATATAGATTCTTATACCATGCGCTTCCCCATAATATCTGAGTGCAATCAAATGCAGGCATACTGAACTTAATGCCCCCATGGAGCACCACTGGCTTCAGTGAAGCTATGTATGGTTGAACTGTTGCAGATTTAGGTCTTACTCTTCATTTCCTGTGCACGTTTCTGTCACTTTGGACAATGAAGATGGGCTAGCCAGTTTGATTTGTACTCAGAGTCAGTTTTTCAGTTTATGTTAGTTTCTTGTTCTCAACACTAATGCTGCAACATATAGGTCTTTGCAAATACTGCTTGCAAAGTCTATTTTCTAGTGAAATTAGAAGATAAATAGATGTTTCCCATTAGTTTTAGTTAAAATTTAGTTTTACAAAACCTAAAATGGGCAAATTTTGACAAGAGAGTATCTCTATAACTTCTCATTTTCCAGATTTCCTGTACACAGGTTGATTTGCTTTTCATCTTCCTGAAGGGGAATTTTCTTCCCTGCTTTATTCTATGATTCAGTGCATATTGTGCCAGATTCTCAACTGGTGCAAACAGGTTAAAATCACTGGAGCTGTCTGAGGAGCCAGCCCACTATGTTTACTGGGTTTTTCTTTAAGACTAAATAAAATGCACTGATTTTTAAAAGAATATTGCCGCAACAAGGCTATTACACTGCATTGTAAAAAGCTCTGATATAACAATAAAAGTCCATGGGAATAAAATTATGGATCTCAAAGTGACCTTTCATGGTACCGGTGTATGGAAATTGCATTACCTTGTGAGGAGAGCCCCCTTACACTGTAAAGGGGATTACATTAAAGACTATAACAAAAGAGCACATCTCTTTAGAAAATGCTCAACAGGCCTGCCCTGAGGTAAGCAGGGGAGTGTGGTGTTTTCAAAGTTTGATAAATGTATGTGATTCATACAAAATAAAAGTCCACACTGATATGTAAAGCCACACTGCGCTTATCTATTGTATAGAATGACATGAGAGACTATCCCATTTGATCTAACTTATTTTCTTCTGAACCACTGGTTTTTCTCTCTCTTTCTAAATGTAGTGAAGATTAAACTAAATTCCCTGCCAGATGCAGAGGTCATATGGGGCCAGGAGTCATCAGAGGGCAACTATTTTCCAAAGGCGCTTTGAGTATGGTGTGAATGAGTCTACCATTGTAAAATATAACGCGGTCTACAGAGGGGCCCTTAGAACAGAGGGTTGGGGGACGCATACAGCTCAAACAGGAAATCTCTATTGGAGAATGTGACAGGAGTTGTGTCATTTTTGTCCTTTCTTCTCATTTAGTTATACCCATTACCCCCATCACCAGTAAATATGAACAATGAACATCTGGACCGCTGGCTCACATGTGTGTATCCCTGTTTTCTCAAGGGCAAGTTGCCAACTAGTGATACAGAACACTGGATTCAGGACTGAAGGGACAAACACACAGGCCACCTGCTGAACCCTATCAAGCAATTATTAATAGGTTTCCTTTCTCTGTTGCTGGGCTACCTGTCTCCAGAACCACTGGATCTTCACCACAGCAGCTCCTGCCAGTCACCAGGGCCACGTGGTATTTCAAGAGGGGTTGACTCCATGTGTCAGAGGACAGATGGCAGCAGTAGCTGGAAGCCTGTGCAAAAACATAAACATTAAATAAAGAACAGCATACGTGGAGAGAGGTGATCCCTTCAGAACTGACCAAGTTGTCCAGAGGAGTTCCCTTCTTAGGATGTGAGAGAAGCCATTTAATTAGACAAATGTTATTCTTGCCATAGAAGAGCAAAACAAAGGTCCATCCAACTTAGTATCCTGCCACAAGCAGTTACTGACATGACATAGCACCGGACTCCCACAGAGAATCCCCTTTACCAAGTACTGAGAGCAGAGATGAGGGTCTGGTTGGGGGTTTATATTTCATTTTTCCATCTAAATACACATGCTTTCTCATAACCAGCACCCATGGGCAAACAAATTGGCAGGAAAAGCATTTTCTGGAGAAGTTCATGCTTTGTCCTTGAAAAGGACAGAGCTAGCCCAAATGGGGTGTGGTGCAGCGCTTCAGTGCCTATGGGGAACAATCAGAAAGAACATGCTTCAGGAAGGAACAATTCTTCCCTGGCTATGTGTTCCCTGCTGAATTTGGATGATGCAGCTTGTTCCCACTAATGGCAAGTGTGAAAGGAAGCAGGGAAGTCATTGCTCTGCCTGTTTTGAGTGTCTTCCATCCCAGTGTGCACATACAAGGAAATCTCTGATCTCCCCCAATCAAACTGTGGCTGGTTGAGAGGGGGAGGGCAGAGAGATGTATTGGAAGGGTGGAAAATTGTACACCCCTCCTCGCTTCTAGCCCACATAAGAACCAACCACGTCTAGCTCATAGTGAGAATACTGATATAACTTACAGCCAATTGAAATTGAAGTACAGAGTCTTTATGTGGTCTGGGAGAGCCTAGGAAATTATTTGAAAGTACCTTCTGCAATCATATCCATTCCAAAGGCACCAAATTGTTGTCTTCAGAAGTATTTTTCTGAACCCTAGGGACAGGTCACCTCTGGCAGCGATAATTATCAGATTTCAAATGTGGGGAAATCATACAAATGCTACATTCTGAGAGAGCAATATTCACAAAGGACTCAGAAATCCCCTGAAAAACTCCCTGCAGCACATTTCTGGACTAAGATCCACGTTTTCTTCTTGATTTAAATAATGTCAAACAGATGTGCAAGCTCATGCAGAGGGAAAAAATGCCTTCCCAGGTTCCACACTCATTATTCCTTGGAGTTTAAAGTTTGCATGTCTTATCATTTGGATTTATATACCACTGTACCTTAAGTCCAGGTATGTTATACTTATCTCCATCCAGACCCCTTTTAAATCAACTAAACTTTTTCACTTGCTTACTTGTGGGAGTAAATTCATCCCACAATTAATTACACCTCCTTTTATTCATGTTGTATTTTTACTAGTCAGCTTCAATAATATTTCCCAGTTAGAATAATACAGGCAGGAGCAGCATCCTGCAATCCATGCTAAGTAAGGAGCAGCACTTAACTGTACTGTCATAGGAGTAGGGCGGGAACCAAAAGGTGATTTTAAGGGTTGCACAGTTCAGTCTCTGCCTCTGCCTGTCCTTTACTCCATCGTGGGGAAGTAAGTGGCACCGATCCTTTCCTGGCACAGATCATCTCCCCATCCACAGAAATCAGCTGTACTGGTCAGAGCAATGGGAAGGGTGGAACCAAGTCTCCACTCAGTCCTCAGCTTCCTGTGAAAGAAGTGAAGTAGCTGTTCAGAGGTGGCTGCTTTCCCTGCTCCTTCCCTCAGGAGCTAGCCCATCCAGGGGAGCGAAGGAGCTTCTTACACAACCTTTATCCCCCTGCCTGGGTTTGCAGCTGGGTACAATTGAATCCTATGAGACTGGAAGAGAGGAAGAAGTCGATCCAATGTAAACCTTATTTTGAATACCTCTGTCATGTTTCCCAGCAAGCTGCACAAAGTGGTTTAATTCAAATTGCAAAACTATTCAGCTTAGGTTACATACTGGTAGCAGCAGCAGCAACCATATTGTGCACAAGAGAGTTCAGTAAACATGCACTATTAAAGACCTTTTGAACCAGCTGGAGGTGAGATGATATTAGACTAGTTGCTTAGCTTCTCTCCTTAAACATTACTAATGTGGCTCATACAGCGTGTGATCTTTGTGCACTGCCTCAGCTGAAACATTGAGAGAGACCTCCCTGGAGCAATGGGCATGGAAAGTGGATGTTCACCATAAACTGTCACCACATTAGCCAGTCCTGCTCACGACACAGTACTGCATCACGAGGACGTGTTTCCCTGCCACCAGCTGCAACAGCTTGGCTGGCATGGATATCTGAATACCACACTGTAATCTAGAACATTTCCTTCAGTCCCAGGACGACACTGGTCTGCATTTCTGCACCATCTTAAGACCATTTAAGCATGTAAGAATTAACTACATTGGTACCATTGGGAATTTTGTCTAGATCAGATTTACCTTTGTAAGCAGAAGACAATTGTCTCCTAAAAAGATACTTCAAGAAGTCACATTATCCAATATCAGATCGCACTTGAAAGAATCAACTTTGAGGTGGAATACTGAGAGCTGGCATTTGAGAGTGTGGCAGACTCCAGTCCAGAAAGTTAAATCCTTGTGTCTGCAAATAGAGTTGTACATTGCACTTTTTCAAAACGTGCATCCCATCTCTCAAACAGCTGATCTGTTTTAATCTCATTCTGGCTGAAAATACAGCACAATAGTACATAAATAAAATGAGGATGAAAGTATTAATGGAAGTATTTCTTCACCCAACACACAGTCAACCTGTGGAATTCTTTGCCAGAGGATGTTGTGAAGGCCAAGACTATAACAGGGTTCAAAAAAGAACTAGATAAATTCATGGAGGATAGATCCATCAATAGCTATTAGCCAGGATGGGTAGGGATGGTGTCCCTAGCCTCTATTTGCCAGAAGCTGGGAATGGGCAGCAGGGGATGGATCACTTGACGATTACCTGATCTGTTCATTCTCTCTGAGGCATCTGGCATTGGACGCAATCAGAAGAAAGGATACTGGGCAAGATGGACCTTTGGTTTGACCCATTATGGCCATTCTCATATAATGTCATTTTATTCCTAACTTCTCCTGGGAGGCAGCAGTTAGTTATAGTGTGTATAATGTACTCTGACACCCAGAAAACCTACCAGCAACTACAGTTAAATAGTCATTTTTATTTTTCCCCCTTTATAGGAAGGCATTGTACTACCCAGGATGTACAACAGACTACACAAATCACAGGGCAAACCAATTATTTCTGTGATTAACTCTCTTAATGAAACCCTTTGATATTCTATCGATTTTATGTGCCAATATATTATGAGAGTAAAGGAGCCAGAAACTATCTTTCGCAAGGGATTATAAGGAAACTTAAGAATTACTACTGGTCCAACTAGTCTTAGCTACTGGTCAATGCCAGATCTTCAGAAAAAGGTACAAGAAAACCTTATCATAGAAATAATGGAATAAATTCATTTTATGGGGAAGTACCCTAGCCTTAGTGTCTCTGTTGGCTAAAAGGCAGGCTGAGCACAGCATTCGATAGGAGGGCATACCAATGACTTAGATAATGCATCATAATATTCTCACTTTTGTTTTCTCTCCCAGTCATGTTCCATCTTAATGTTCTGTTTGCCTGTCTCACTGCCACTGCACATTTAGCTAAGGCTAATATTGCGCTCCCCACACTATCCTCCCAACACAAAGTCATTATTCAGGCTAGTTCCAATTAATCTGGAACCCGGCAATAAGTAGTTCAAATTATTTATTCCAGTGTGTATTACCTTGCTATCATCAACACTGATTTTCATCTGCCATTAGCTTTATGAAGTCCTCCTAGATTTCTTAAAATCTTCTCTCACTTAATAACTGTGGGTCATTTGCAAATGTTGCCATAGCACCATCCACCATATCAGTTAATGAGTCCATCTTGATAGAGCCAAACTGTGAAATCAACACAAGAATTTGACTGCTTAGTTTAATATATTGGGAATACACAGAAATGACTAAGAGGATGCTGAGTCATAAAAGCAGAGACCTGTCTCACAGGAGAATCAGACATAATGAGGTGTGAGTTCACAGGTGTTATGAGAACTAATGCAGTCAGACAGCAGGAAGTTAATTTGCAACAGGTGAAAGACTGGGGGTATGGTTATACTTACAAAATTATAGCGCTATTGCTTATAGCGCTCGCCTTATACAGCAATAATAATAGTGCTATTGTATGTCCACACTGAGATGCTCCAGCGCTATAGCATGGCCACATTTGCGGCACTTAATACGGCATTAAGAGCAGCGCATTAGGGCATGTATCCCACAGTACACCTCTTCCCGATCTGGCGCAATGGCTTGTGGTAGGGGGGGCGTCACTTGCGGGGCATTCTATATCCTGTTTGAACTACCCATGATGCTTTTTGGCATATCCCAGCAATCCCTGTGTTTCCTTCCACCTCCGGCGCCATCTTTCAAGGGTTTCAGCAAGGCACGCTCCGTCTTCCATTGTCGAGTGCTGCAATGAATCCACAACTGCTGAGGGACATGCTGACGACTGTCGCCAGCACATCTCTGTGTGCAGTGGAGTTATTCCTTGACATGCAGGATGACAGTGATGATTCTGAAGACGAGATCGAAGCGGTGAATGCATTCGACACGAAGCTTCTTGTCTCATTAACGGACATGCTCACGGCTGTTGAACGCCGCTTCTGGGCACGGGAAACGAGCACAGAGTGGTGGGATCGCATCGTCATGCAAGTCTGGAACGACGAGCAGTGGCTGCAAAACTTTTGAATGAGAAAAGCCACTTTCATGGGACTGTGTGCTGAACTCGCCCCTGCCCTGCGGCGCAAGGACACCAGACTGAGAGCTGCCCTCCCGGTGGAGAAGCGGGTGGCTATCGCGATCTGGAAGCTGGCTACACCAGACAGCTACCGATCGGTGGCCAACCAGTTTGGGGTTGGAAAGTCGACCGTTGGAGTTGTGCTGATGCAAGTGTGCAGGGCCATTAATCGCATCCTGCTACGAAAAATCGTGACTCTGGATAACGTGCATGACATCGTGGCTGGCTTTGAAGAAATGGGTTTCCCTAACTGTGGAGGGGCGATAGATGGGACCCATATACCCATTCTGGCGCCCGCCCACCTAGCTGAGGAGTACGTTAACCGAAAGGGGTACTTCTCCATGGTTCTCCAGGCGCTTGTGGATCACCGTGGGCGTTTTACTGACATTAACGCTTGCCGGTCTGGAAAGGTGCATGACGCACGCATCTTCCGCAACACCGGCCTGTTCATGAAGCTGCAAGCCGGGACTTTTTTCCCAGACCAGAGGATCCCCGTGGGGGAAGTGGAAATGCCCATAGTGATTCTTGGTGACCCTGCTTACCCTTTAATGCCCTGGCTCATGAAACCGTACACAGGGAGCCTGGACAGCAGTCAGGAAAGGTTCAACTACAGGCTTAGCCATTGTCGAATGACTGTGGAGTGTGCTTTTGGGCGTCTCAAGGCGCACTGGCGCTGTCTTTATGGGAGGCTAGACTTGGCCGAGGGTAGTATCTCTGCGGTTATTTCCGCATGCTGTGCCCTACATAATCTTTGTGAGCGGAAGGGCGAAGGCTTCACTCAAGCATGGTCCTCTGAGGTTCAACGCCTGGAGGCCACATATGCCCAGTCAGAGAGCAGGGTTCATGGAGGGGACCAGCGCGAGGCTGTTAGGATCAGGGAAGCCTTGAGGGAGCATTTTGAGGCTGAAAGCCAGTTCTAAAGTGAGGTGCAGATGGAGGGAGGGAGAGAGGGAAGGAGAGAGGGAGAGAGGGAGGGAGGGAGGGAGCATTCTTTTAACAGGAACAGGCATTTGCTTTTCTGTAGCCTGTAATAATGTATGTACACTTAATAAAGAAACCAATTTATTAAGAAGACAATTCATGTATTGAACAGGTACTTCGGTTGCTGAAAGAAAATATTGTGATGCATGTGAGGGGGAAGGCAGGGGAGGTGCAATGGGGGTGTCGTGGGGTCAGTCAGAGATCGGAGTATGTCCGGGTCTCTGAGTCTCCAGTGCCCTCACAGTGGCCGTGTCCCCCGAACCCCATTTGCGGAGGGCAGTAAGGCATGTTATTAGGGGTAGACTGCAGTGGATAATGGTCTGGGGTCTGGGGGTTGTTCGGTGAAGACAGAGGGGTTGGAGGCAGCTGTGGATGGTGATAACCATTTGGCTGATGATAGTGGCCTGGAGGGTACAGAGGCAAAGAAGGGGAAGGGAGTTGGGGCAAACGATAATTGGGGTGGTGGGTGCGGAGCTTCTCCTCCTGAAGGGTGACAAGCCGCTGCATAGTCTGCAATTGAAGCTGCAGTAATGAGAGCAGCTTGTCAGTGCTTTTCCGGCGGTGAATCGCATTCTCCTTCCGCGCCTTCTCCCTCAACTTGCTCTCATTCTCCCTCCACCTCTGTGCAACTCGATTCTCCGTTACAGCCTGTTGCATTACTTGCTGTACAAGATCCTCTTTGCTCCTTCGTGGCCGCTTCCTCAGTCGCCTGAGCCTCTCAGCTCTTGATAAGAGCGATGGCGAAGGGGTGAAGGACGACCCTTCTAAAATAAAAAGATACATTTCACAGTGGTTCCCTTGTAAAGAGCAGACATGCCTATCGTTCCCCCGCATTCCCCGTTTGCCTGTCCCGCAGACAGCACAGATACAGCAACGGAGCCCCTGCCATGGTGAGTGGACTCCAGAGGCAAGGGAAATGATTTTTTCCCTGCCCTGAAAAGCTGTGGCGGGGGATGGGGTGGGGAGTGCCGGTAAGTGGCAGGAGCCACAGTGTGAGCAGCAGGCAGGGGGAAGGATTTCTCCCCTGCCCTGAAAAGCTATGGCGGGGGGGGGGGGGGG